>OZ010787.1:266616909-267319909 GCA_963932465.1 Maratus speciosus
CGTCCAGTTAAAAAAAAAAGTGGGTAAGTGTGACCGCAGATTGCACAGAGGGTTTTGTTTAATATCTCTTTTAAAACACTTTATCCTGAAATTGTTAATTTAAAATTATTAATTCTTTACATAAATGGTAGCACTATTACATTTAGGAATACTCCCACCCCCCAGAAATCATCCACTACCCTATTTCAATTTTTTATATTTAACTAATAATATTTATAAGAGGACTTCATTAAAAGCCACATTTAAAACGGGAAGGGAGTGTATCAGATGTGTATAATATGAATGTTTTCATAAACCTATCTAACAATATGTCACAAGTGTGGTATCCTTGAAATTTCAAAAAGTGCCCCAGGTCAGAAAAGGGGGAGGGGAATCAGATGTGTATAATATGAATAAGTTTGCATAGGCCTATCTAACGATATGTCACATGAGGGGTTTACTCAAAATTTAGAAAATAGCCCCTCCCCTCTTCCAGGAATTGCCCACTCTTTCAAATATTTAAGGTTAAAAAATAATGATATTGATGGGCTCGGTGAAAAAAAGCATTCAAAACGCAATAAACAGCTGATATGAAGAGAAAATAGCCCCCCCACACACCCCCAAATTACACACACCCTCGCTTTATAAAATTTTTAATATGTGTTATAAACAAAATCAAAATTTTAAAGCGATCCATTAATTAGTGTTCCTAATTTTAACAATTTTGCATCAATAGTCCTTCCTGGAGAACCCTCCCCTCCCCTGTAATTTCCTGCTCTTTTAAATATTTAATGTTATAAAATAATATTTATTTGAGCATTCACTGAAGAAAACGCAATAAACAGATGATCTGAAGAAAAAAGAGAAAAATGCCCCCCTCCCCCCATCCAAATCCCATGCACCCTCACTATATAAATTTCGTATTATATGTTATAAAACTATCTCAAAGCCCCCCTGCACCTTTTTTAATAGGGAAAAATGAGTTTGAAAAAAAATTGAAATTTTTAATTGTAGAAAAAAGTGGTATGAAATCAGGCATCACCATCTTTCAAATATTTATGGTTAAAAAATAATATTTAAAGATGGGCTCAGTGAAAAAAACCGCATTTAAAATGAAAAAAACAGCTGATAAAAATATAGGAAAAAAGCCCCCCTCCCCCTCACCAAAATTCAACACACACTAACTTTATAATATTGTTATTATCTGTTATAAACTATCTCAAAATTTAAAAGCGATTGGATATTGAGTTTTCCTCATTTTAACAAATACGTTTATTATCTATACGAAAACGCATTTCATTTATAAGTTTAAAAATAAATTTTAGCACGGCTGCAAACTCTTTTAAAAAAGACAATCGCGCTCGAACGAAAGTCGAACCACATCCCCGCTGCCTACGCCACTGTATAGCAGTTGTGCTGCACATGTACTGCAAAGTCTTGTAAAAAAGGCAATCTCGCTTGAACGAACCTCGAACCGGGTGACTGCTGCCTATGGCACTGTATAGCAGGCATGCTGCGCATGTGCTGCAAAATCTTGTGAAAAGTGAATTGCACTTGGGGGGGGGGCAAAGTGGGGTGATGCACACCGGAGATGTATAATATGATTAAGCGGTCACAGACCTTTCGTACAATAAATCACATGAGCAGTATCAGCAAAATTTAGAAAAGTTACCTCCTTGGGGGTGGGGGCAAAGTGGGATGAACACTGGAGATGTATAACTTGATTAAGCAGTCACAGGCCTTTCTAACAATATGTGACATGACTTAACTTTTGACATATTTATATTTAATAAGTAGCATGTATCTGACGACTCCATCAAAAAACTGCACCTGAAATGGTATGGAACACAAAGGTAATATATATATATATATTTCGCCCCTCCGCCTCTCCCCCGAAATTTCATGCGCCATTTTTTATAAACTTTTTCTTATGTGTTATAAAGTATTTTAAAGTTTCAAACAGATCGCCTTGTTAGATTTCTTACTTTAAATGAAATTGCGGTCTGTTAGTTCCACATTCCATCACGAGGAAGCGCTTTCTACTTTTAACAAAACTGTATCTGAACGTAACTCTGTTAAACAACCTATCAGGAAATATGCTAGTCGATGGGGTGGTGGTCTAAACTAAGAATTTAAGATAATTGCTTAAATTACTATTCGAAAATAGTGATCAAAAGACCACAAGCAAAACAGTACAAAACGCCCTGTTATACTGCCTAATTTTGTTCGTGCCCCTTCCCCTCCCCACCCCAACTGAAATATGACGCGCCATTCTTTTTTATAATCTTTTAGTATTGGTTATAAATTATCTTAAAGTTTCAAACAGATTCCTACTTTAAATGAAATCACGGTCTGTTAGTTCCCACATTCCACCACCAGGACCCACTCTATTCTTAACAAAAGTGTATCTGAACGAAACTGCTTTACACAACCTATCGGTAGATACATGGGTTGGGGAGGGGGGCCGGTCTTAACTAAGAATTTAATATATTTGCTGAAATTACTATTCGAAAATAGTGGTATCAATACTTCTGAAATTTTTATCTGGCATAAGTAACATTTATGCTGTATTTTTAAAAATCGGATACTGTTCAGAAGAATACTGCAATGAAACATCACGTGACTGCCTTTTAAAATAAGTTTATAATAGAAATAAACCAATTAATGAAATTAGCCCCCCCCCCCCCCTCATACCCGAAATATAAACTATCTTCAAGTTTCCAACAGATCGCCTTGTTAGATTTCCTGCTTTAAAAAAAATTGTAGTTAAAAAAGCACGCTACTTCATTTTAAATTAAGCATTTGATAGAAATAAAACCAATTATTTAAATAATAATTAATATCTCAGCTTGTAATTAAGATACGAGTTTGAAATGGGTATGTATGAAATCAGCGAAAATTTTCAAGTCGGCGTGTATAAGAATTTAATATTTAAAAAAGTTTAAATTTCGTATTAAAATATCCTACTTCTCTCAGCCATCGGAAATAAAATTCATGAACACTTGTCTTTCAAATCCAAGAAAATGGATCTTTTATCGATCAATTTTTAGAAGATTTTTTCTGTTATACCCATCCCAGAGATACGATCATTATACCTGCTGAAAATAGATTTTTTTCTGCATTTCTCTGCACAAGTTACAAATTTCTAGGGTCGATACTTTGTGAGATGCGAGTGGAAATAAAAATGTCCAGTACATCTTTTAGCTTAAAATGTGCTCTGGTAAACCTGCAATTTCGCACCTCGAATCCCAGCCATGTGGCAACCCGAAGGAGAAATAAGATAATTTCGAAAAGTCTGTTTATACCTGCGTTCATTTTATGCCGTTTCTTAGTTAATGAGACGTAAAATTGGGAGATTTTAATTTATAACGTCCATTAATTACGACTTTTTCAAAATTTTATGATTTGTCGTTTGATCTCAGGTGTCTAGCTATAAGTATGCAAAATTTAAGTCTCCATGATATTACCACATATACTCCATGATATTACCTGTGGAAAAATATTCTTACCCGACACGACCTGGAAAGAATAAAATACAGTCTTGTGCTGGCCTGAATCTACAGAAAAATGCACTGCACCCGTTCTCAAAACAATGAAGTTCAGGCTCACAAGAATAAAAAGAAACGATAGATGAAGCGTGGTGGCCAAAAATGTAACTCTGAAATCCACTAAATCCAGCTCAAATACTACCACATGTATCTCGCGAAAAAAGAAAACTTTGTAATAGTTTTTAATCATAATAGTAGAAAATGCTACTTTAGAAGGCTTAGACATAAGCAGACCACTTTCATTTAGAGAAAAAATGCACGTGTGATGTTAAAGAATTTGGTCCCTGTTGCATGTGCTTGTTTTGTTTGGGCCGAATGAGGCATTTAAATTTGAGCAATAGCTGAATTCATACTGCAAACCATTTTTACAGCATACTGCATCTCTATTCTTTCTCTTTACTATGTGATTAAGTTCCTGTCCAACTTTTTAAAAGATAAAATTTAGCCTGAGTGTAATGTTTTCTTTTAATGAGGTAGTGCTTCGGGACAGGTGCCAGCGGGCAATCTATCACCACTAAATTTTATTCAGTATATTTAGGCTAATATTTTGTATAAATTTTTTGTAAGAATGCTAATAAAACTCATAAAATTTAGTGGTGAGAGACTGCCTGCTGGCACCTAGATTTTTGCATATTGTCAGTGCACACACCTCCTGCAGTTGAAATTTTTTTTATATATGAGAATACTTCAAATTTTAGAACTGGTTCCAAACAGTTTTTTAAAAATGAGTGTTCAAAAAAATCAAACCCGAAAAAGTATAAAAGCACAACATTAGATTGATATCAACCTCAAGTATCCAATGAAAAAAAATTATTTTTTGTAATAAAACGTAAGCAAGATATTTGTTAAGAATGCTCCCATAGGTTTAATATTAGCTTGTGAATGTCTTTGTATGACTAATGTAGTCTCTTAATATTGTAATATTACAACTAAAGTAAAATCTGAAAATAAAATCAGTCTATAACGGAATCCTGTCTTAAATGAAAAAAAAAATTCAACTGAAAGAATATCAACAATTATATCTGCTAAGATAGAAACCTGTATAAAGTGAAATATTTTTTGGTTCCTTTTGATTCTGTTTTCAATGTTTTAATAAATCAATATTTGACAAAGCTGATTATGTAGTTAAGTATTATGTATGTTATGATTACATATTTTATATTTTAAAATAAATCGGCTATTAGACACATTATTGGCAACATTATTTGCAAAGAGGGTGCCAAATTGCTTGTTTGCCTCGATCACAAAAAAAGCTAGTTTTGGCCCTGATTGAGTTAGCCGACAGGAAACTTTCCGCAGCAGCAGCAGCTTTTATTTTTTGTGTGCATAAATGATAAATAAGACTTGTGTAGAAATAAAATGAATGAAAAGTTTATATTTTAAATGACAGAATGCAATACGAATGTTGCTGATGGAAAATAATATTCAGCAATTTATAATTTGTACTTTGCTAACATAAAAATACATAGGTTTCTTATAAAAAGAGGTAACATTCAAAATACTTATTTTTTAAAATAAATTAATAGAATTTTATTTATTACATATCTAAATAGAAGTATTTATTAGTCATTTTCAAATAAGTAGCCACTTTGAAATTATGAATATCAGAGAAAATTTTGTTTAAATGCAAAATAGTTTTTTATTGTAGTTTATCACTGAGAAAGAAAGTGATGATTTATGAGTTTCTAAATGTTTCAGGTAAAAAATAAAGTTTAATAACTGACAATTTTGATTGATGTTCCTTTTAAAAACTAATATTCCTGTATTTTTTCAAAAGAATTTGGATTAAGGAAAATATTAGGCCTAGTAAAACATACTTATGTTGATGGAAACAGTCTCAGCTTGCTTGTGTTTCATGCCAAACATCTCCTCGCGTGTGACATAACTTTATTTACTTGTGACACAATTTGTTTGTGAAATATGTTACAATATGGCGACACTTCACGAGCAACTTTTCGTAAGACTGCGAAACATGGGACATTTAAATATCGTTTGGTAATGCTGCAGCAGATGGCAGCACTAAAGAAGTTTTCTGGCAATCTTGACTTTTAATCAAGACTAAACTGTGTTCGTGAAATAATATAAAGGGAATCGCTTATTAACTAAATTTACCTTTGTTTCTGAACTTTTGACTTTGCTATAACTTTTATGGGCCCCTTTTACTCTTCACTTGAAGGACTGACGACGGTCAGGCCAGGACGCACAAATTTCTGTGTGTTCTTTTATTTAAGGAAAAATTACTTCTCCTGTGTGGATTCCATATCCCATGTCATTAATTACTAATTTTATTTTATTTTATTTTGTAGAGTAGCAACATGTAGTCAAGAATTATCTGCTATTAAATTAGATTTTCTCTATATATGGATTTTTCGATGAAGATACGATTCTCATATTACCACCTCTTATTTTCAAATAAAATCAAACAAATATTTTAGGTAATACACCTGAGAAGGAAAGCAATTCTACGTCGGATTACCAGAAAGGTAAGAAAATACCTTTTATCTTTCATTATTGTTATTTATCAATTTAATACGGTAACTATATATTTAAACTGGGTTATCAGCTTATGCTATATTGAACTCACCCTTACTTTTATGAGATTATGAGATCCGATTAGAAGGGGAAAATAAATAAATAAATGAAATAAATAAAACCCAATAATAAAATATTTGATTGTGATAAAATTGAAAAAGATGCACATATAACATATGAGATATGAAATGATAATTATAGAAATATATATATGAAAATAAATGTGCATAAATGAAAATCGATACTGTTTTGAAAATTGATACTGTTTTGAGAATTTATATTGTTTATAAATATTAAAATTGATATATATATGATATATATAACATCACGCAAAAAAGGTATTATGAATATATGATTGATTATTTTATTTACATTTATATATATTCTAAGAAAGTTATAAACTTCTTATATAAAACACTGAACTATTTTATGTGAAATATATATGTTATCAAAGAATATATAATACCTGAATAACACGTAATGGCTGCTTCAAAAGAAATTACAGCAGTCGAAAAATTAAATGTTAGAAATTATAATCATTGGTGTTTTAAATTAGAAAATTTATTAATTAAAGATGATTTGTTTAAGTACGTGAAAGAATCCCCACCTGGCTCACCCGATGATACTTACACCAAAAACGCCGCTAAGGCGAAAGCCATCATTTGTTCGCGCATTGACGATACGCAAATTGTACATATTAGAAATTTGTCATCCCCAAAAGACATGGGAGAAACTGAAAAATGTTCACCAAAGGGCGAATTTATCGTCCAAGTTATTCCTTTTGAGAAAACTTTATTCACAAAGGTTAAACGAGGACGGAGACTTAAATTTACATATCAACAATATATTGACTATCCGTGACAAACTTGCTGCTATCGGAGAGCTGATAAATGATTCACACATAGTGGCAATTATGCTTTGCAGCTTGCCTCAGTCTTACGCTCCTCTCATAACAAGCATGGAGGCTAGGGATGAAAAGGACTTAGACCTTGAGTTCGTAAAAAACAAATTGATCGATGAATACTCTCATAGAAATGAATATAAGAACACTAATACACGTCCAAGGGACACTGCGTACAAAATAGTAAATAAAGGGAGCAAAAAATATTGCAATTTTTGCCAACGAGAAGGACACGTCCGTTCAGAATGCTACAAATTAAAAAATAAAGAGAAAAATAATTACCAAAAACATGAAAATTATAACAGGAATAAATTCATCAACAATGCCAACTTTAAAGCCAATTCGGTAAACCCCAAAAATCAATATAATGGTAGCAAAACCGACTCCTCGAATTTTTGCTTTAATAGCAAATCAAATATAGAGGATGAGGTTAACCAATCGATCATTCCTCTCTTCCCAGTGGAAAATAATTTTGAAATCGAGTCAGTAAAAATTAACCAAACACAAACAACAGATTCAAACACATACATAATCGACTCCGGTTGTACCAGGCATGTTACATCCGCAAAAACAAATTTTGCTACATTCACAGCCGGGAACTTTGGGAATATAACAATCGCAAATGGAAAAAGGCTTAATTCGCAAGGTATGGGCCACGTAAAAATAAAAACAGACAAAAACCACTACATTACACTAAAAGATGTACTGTATTGCCCAGAACTAAAAAGCAATTTACTGTCAGTTATGAAAGCCACTGAAAATAACATAAAGGTAATTTTCGAGAAAAATGCATGCTTATTTGTCAAAGATGATAATATAATCTTGACAGCTAAATTAAATGATAATCTTTACGTATTAAACCCTGAAGATGATTACGGCTATACTATAAGTACTCAAACTTTCTGTAACAATACAAACTGTATTTCAATGTGGCACCGAAGACTCGGACACAAGAACTTTGATGATATTAAATACCTAGTTAACCATAAATTAGCCGATGGCATAACAATTAATAATTGTAAACATGACACGCGATGCACCAAGTGCATTGAAGGGAAACTTTCCGCTCTGCCCTACCCTAAAGTAGCCACAAACAGAAGCAAAGAAATCGGTACCTTGCACATTCCGATATTTGTGGCCCCATGCAAACAGAAACGATAGGAGGGAAAAGGTACTTCGTAACATTCACGGGTGATTATAGCAGGTACACAATAACATACTTAATCGCGCATAAATCGAAAGCCGTTAACAAATTGAAGGAATACATAGCGCTAACAAAAAATAAATTTGGCAAGTTGATAAAATCAATAAGATCCGATAATGCTAAAGAAATTATCAGTGATGAATTCGAAAACTGCCTGATCGAAAATGGGATAGAGCGTCAATTGAGTGTTCCCTATTCTAGCCAGCAGAACGGCGTCTCGGAGAGAAAGAATAGAACGATAGTGGAAATGGCTAGAACCATGTTGTCGGACGCTAACTTACCTAAACAATTCTGGGGGAACCTTTCATGTCCGCCACCTATCTCATTAACCGTCTACGCGTCTACCAACAAAAGCTAACGAAAATAACATGACACCCTATGAACTTTGGCATAAAAAAAATCCCGATCTCTCGAACATTAAAACATTCGGATGTAAGGCATTTGCCTATATCGACAAACATAAAAGAAGTAAGTTAGATGTGAAAGCCATCGAGGGAATAATGTTGGGATACGACTTCAGGAGCAAGGGCTATAGGATATATACGGGTGAAAACAAAATTATATCGAGAACCGTAAAATTCTTCGAAGAAGGAATAAAAGATGAGGAAATTAAACCCGCCAAAGAAAATCAAAACAACGAACCAACTCCCGCAGATAATATCGAAATTGATCTAGAAGAACATGATGATGATCAGATTAACACCCCGACCGACAAATCTCCTGAACCTAGAAGATCGCAAAGACAAAATCGTGGTGTACCACCTAACCGTTTTGAAATAAGCGCAAATTTGTGCCAAATTCAGGAGCCAAAGTCATGGACAGACCTACAAAACATCAATGGGGCGGAAACTAAAAATAAATGGCTAAAAGCTACTAGTGAGGAAATAGAATCTCTGAAGCAAAATAACACTTGAAGACTAATAAAACCTATCCCGGGAAAACGCATCATAGGTTGTAGGTGGGAATTCAAGGCAAAAAGGGGAGCCAACGGGTCAATAGAGCAATATAAAGCTAGATTGGTCGCTAAGGGATATGCTCAAAAATATGGAAGCGATTTTGATGAGACCTACGCACCCGTTGTAGCGCTTACCACCCTGCGAGCGTTCTTAAACGCAGCGGTGTACAAAAACCTTAAAATAACCCACCTAGATGTCAAAACTGCTTTCTTACATGGCGACCTGGAAGAAGTTTATATGCATCAGCCAGAGGGATACATAACAAAAGGGGAAGAAGACAAAGTGTGTAGTTTAAACAAAGCAATTTACGGCCTTAAGCAGGCAGCTAGGGCGTGGAACCAAAAAATCAGTAAGTCGCTAAAAGAACTAAATTTCGTAGAATGCGCATCAGACAAATGTCTGTACAAAAGAGTCCAAAATGGAAAAATCGCATACATAATCGTGTATGTTGATGACATCTTAGTCGCGGGGGATAAAATAGACACACACGAAATATACACTGAATTATCAAAGCAATATGAAATCAAAAATTTAGGTCAAGTAACACAATATCTAGGAATAAACATAAAGAAAACAGAAAACGGTAAACTAGAATTAGACCAGGAACACAAAATAATACAGATAGCAGAAAAATTCAATTTGTTAAATGGTAAACCTACATTTACACCCATGAATACTAACTACTTTAATCTGGATCCAAACGGGAGACTAATGGGAAATAATGTAAAATTTAGACAGGCTATAGGAGGGCTTCTATACATTGCAACTTTAACTAGACCCGATATAGCATCAGTCGTTAATATCCTGGGAAGAAGGAATGAATCCTCAAGGGAAGTCGATTGGCAAGCTATCGAGGAGTTAATTAGATATCTACTTACTACCAAAGATCTGAAATTTGTCATAGATAAAACAAAACCTCCAATCCTAACGGCATATAGCGATGCTGATTGGGGCAATGATAGAATAGACAGGAGGTCAACCACTGAGAACTTGTTTAAATTAGGAAATAATATATTGGCATGGCCATCGAGGAAACAGAGTTGCACAGCATTCTCGTCCACGGAGGCTGAATATATCGCTGCCTCTAATGCAGGTCAAGAAATCGCGTGGTTATTAGACTTATTAAATGATCTCGAACTGTGTCAACAACTACCCGTAACGTCGTACGAAGATAACTTATCAGCCATAAGATTGACTGAAAACGAAAAAACACAGACTATAACTAAACATGTGGAAGTGAAATATCACCATATCAGACATCTATGCCAGAATGGCATAATCAAAATAACTTATTGCCCATCGAAATTAATCTTAGCAGACGTCCTCAACAAGCCGTTGCCAAAGCCTCATTTCGAGTGCTTGAGAAATAAATTAAATATTTTACGCTCGTCGGTTTGACATAAAAAGCGGGGGTGATGGAAACAGTTTCAGCTTGCTTGTGTTTCATACCAAACATCTCCTCGCGTGTGACATAACTTTATTTACTTGTGACACTATTTGTTTGTGAAATATGTTACAAGATTGTGACTGTTGGTGTTTGATTCTCTTCTAATTACACTACACAATAAGTCTACTCAAATAAGTGTTATTACTGAAATTAATCTGTCCTTAAATTCAACCAAGGTGTGAGCAGTTTACCACAAAATGGATGTTGTTACAAAAAAGGGAAATTTAAAATAAGCAAATACACTTAGAGAAATAACTATTTAGTAATTTGAAATTTAGAGCAATTACTGACAAATAAGAACAAAACATAGAAGAAATACATGCATTAATTTTAAATAAATCAGGAAACTACTATTAGATATGTGAAATCAAGCCTTAATTACTTAACAGTAACAACATCCTCAACCACTCACAACTTTTGAAGAGAATACCACCAACACTACTGAATTTGAAAATATAAAGCATTCACAATTAAAAAAAGTAAGGTACAATTGATTACCACAGAGCCTGACAAGATAAGGGCAAACTCTTAAGTCTGCAATATTTCTAATAATAAATTTTAATAATTTAAAAGGAGTTAATAAAATTGTGACTGCATTTTATACCCTCAAATTCAGGGGCTATGTAAAAGTAAAGTGGAATAATAGCATTGCAATTTCTTAAATTGAACTGATGATTTTCATTCCAAATAAAAATTCTGCTTGGTATAACACTTACACTTTAAAAATTTACATCGAGCATCTCAGCAATTATATAAATTTCAAAATTTTTAACTTTTAATGAGCAATAATTACTCTCTTCAGAAACTACTTAAGTATTAGGTTTTTATTTTTATTTATTTATTTATTTTTTTCACTCAAGGAATATATGTGCGAATGAATTTCCACCTAGCATGGATCTTGTTACCTGTGAAATTTCGCAAACCCCTTCTTTTCTCAGCCAGACTGATTAGGCGCCAGTGATCCCAGGTCACGTGGTCTGACTAGAGAATTAATATTAAAAAACATTTTTTCTTTCTTGTTCATTTTTTTTAGTTTAATTTTTTTTTGCGAATGTGAATCTTGAAAGCAGCATGCTTGCTGTGTATTTCTTGATCTTCCGAAAAGGGAGAAATAAATATTCTTGAACATATAAAAGAAATAAACTTGAATTCCCAGTGTGGAATATTTACATGTTTTTAAAGAAATATTATTCAAATGTTTTCGCTGTATATAATGTATATATTTAAAAGTGTAAATATAGAATTAACAAAGTTTTTAATCATCCTGTGCTTGACTTGGATTTGTACTGAACAACACCAGTGCCATTTTCAGTTGTGAAATATGTTTTATTATTTTAATGTGATGATGAATCGTGAAGTTTTCATTTATGCTCTCCCAACCTTGGATTTAAATTGTGATAACGTGAAATTTCGTGGAATACATGAAGATTATTCTTTATTTTTTTGGTGCCTCAACAACCGGGAAAAAAGGTAAGAAATACCTTTATTATTCTGCATGACTGTTGATTTCTTGAAAATATACATATTTCATGATAATTTATTTTGAAAATTGAATTTAATTTTAAACATGGATAAGCCTGATAAGCTTAAAAGTAAAAGAGCTACTGTTCGCACAGCAGTTACAAAATGAATCACAAAATGTGATACATTATTATCTGTTGATATTGATAAGACTGATTGCGACTCATTAATGGAATCATTAGAGATCGTAAATGAAAAGGAAGCTCTACTTAAGGAATTAGATTCTGAAATAGATGAGCTAATTCAGGAAAAAACTGAATATGAAAAAGAACTAAAATCGGTAGAAGAATATTCTGAAAAAATATCAAGTTTGAAATTTAAAATTAAGATGAGGCTTAAAAAATGTAAAATCGAAACTGAACCAAAAGTTTTACTAGAATCAAGTAACGGTTCAAAAATCGGAAGTAAACCAGTTTCGGCAGTGAAGCTTCCTAAACTTAACATAGAAAAATTTTCTGGTGATGCAAGCCAGTTCTTAGAATTTTTTAATTTATTTAATAGTGCGGTAGATTCAAACGAATCGTTATCAAAAATTGAAAAATTCCAATATCTGAAATCTTTGTTGTCTGGTCCTGCATATAATATTGTATCTGGTTTTGAACTGACAGATCAAAATTATTCTACTTGTTTAAAATTGTTAGAAGAAAGGTATGGGAAGAGGGAAAATATAATCAACTGTTATATGAATAAAATCCTGAATCTTGAGCCAGTAAAATCTTCTAACAATGTTACTTCTTTAAGGAAGCTGTACGATAATATTGAAACTAGTATGAAAAATCTTGATGCGTTAGGAGTAACATCAGGCTCTTACGGCCATTTGTTACTACCCATTTTATTAAGGTTATTACCAGAAAATTTGATACTAGATTTCCATCGAATACGTGACCCCGATAAGGACTGTGAAGTCACCGATTTAATAAATTTTATTAAAACGGAACTAAGATGTCGTGAAGCTACTAATTTAGTAAATAATTCCCAATGCAAGGCATATGAAAATTCTAAAACTAAATATGAAAATTCTTCAAGTAAATATCAAAATTTTCCTCAAAAGAAAAATATACCTTCAGCTGCTGCTTTAAATACATCTACAAAACAGTTTTGCATATTTTGCAAGTTTTCTGATCATGTAGGACTAAATTGTTCGAAATTCACTGATGAACAAAAACGATATAAATTAAAGAAAGAAGGCCGCTGTTACAAATGCACAAATAAGTCACATTTATCTGTAAACTGTAGAACAAAAATTAACCCTTGTTCCAAATGTGGTAACAAAACCCATAGCCATTTGTTTTGTTTTAAAGAAACAGCAAAAGAAAATCCTGAAAAAGAAAAGAAAGGTGCAATTGTATCTATGATGTCGGAACAAAAATATAAACAAAATAAAGCAACATTATTGCAGACTTGTACAGTTTCTGTGTCTGCTGGAAAACAATGCTTATTGGCTCGCGTTTTATGTGATAGTGGTTCAGAAAAATGCTTCGTGAAGAGATCTCTAGTACAAAAATTAAAATTGAAGCCATTGCAAAGAGAAAATTTATTAGTTTATCCTTTTGGGCGGAGACGCCCTTATGAATCTTGTTATGAAGTTGTTGCTCTTGAATTATCCAGTATTGTGCAACCTATTAACTCGATAAATATCGAAGCACTTGTGGTTGATAATATAACTGGAGCTTCTGTGAAAACACTAGAACCAGAACTTCTAGACATAATGAGAACAAGAGGCTTAAAGCCTGCTGATACAGGTCTTGAACAGGAAATAAATATTTTGCTAGGGTCTGACTTTTTGTGGAAAATATTAAAAGGAATCGAGGGAAAATTGACAAAAGAATTATACGTTGCAGAAACTATTTTCGGTCATACGGTGCAAGGGCAAATAGAGTCTAATAAAAAAGAAGTAGCTTGTTTGCGTGTTTCAGTTGAAAATATAAATATCCAACTGAAAGCATTTTGGGATCTTGAATCAATTGGCATTGCTGAAAGCAATGAAAAGAACATTACCGATCATGAGGTAATAAAAGAATTTAAAGAAAATCTAAAATTCGTAAATGGGCGTTATGAAGCAAAATTATTGTGGAAAGATTCTCGCGAATTACTTAGGAATAATCTTGAAGTAGCAAAGAAGCGGTTTTCTAGTTTAGAAAATAAATTCTTGAAAAACGATTCTTTATTTAAAGAATATAACTCCATTTTGCTAGAGCAGTTTAATGAGGGTGTAATAGAATTGTGCACCGAGAAACATTCTAATAATTCCTATTACATGCCACACAGACCTGTTATCCGTGACGACAAAACTACAACAAAAATGCGCATAGCCTATGATGCTTCTTCCAAATATGGTGATTCTCTATCATTAAACGAATGTTTGAATCACGGCCCTAACTTAAATCCTAATGTTTTAGACATAATTTTGAAATTCCGTTTACATAAAATTGCCTTTTCGGCTGATATTGAAAAAGCTTTTCTGCAAATATCTGTAGCCGAGGAAGATCGCGATTATCTTAGATTCTTATATTATGAAGATTTTGATAAGAATAAAAACATAGTACCCTATAGAATGACCAGAGCTACTTTTGGTGTCACCTGCAGTCCCTTTATCCTTGCTTGTACTATTAAGCACCATATTAATAAATATAAAAGCTCTCATAATAAAACATTTGAAATTCTAAATTCTTCTTTTTATGTTGATGATTTGTTTTCAGGAGAAAACGATGTTCTAAAAGCCTTTAATTTAACTAAAGAAACTGTTGATATTTTGAAAGAAGGGGGGATGAAGTTAAGAAAATTTGAAAGCAATTCTCAGGAACTTAGGAAAAAATGGGTTGACGAAAACATACATATTTCGAGTTCCGAACCCCAAATACTTCCCTAAAAGTTTTAGGACATATCTGGAACAATACAGAAGAAAAATTAGGACTAGAATTACGACCATTGTTAGAAAATTTAAGCAATGATTCTTGTACAAAACGGAACGTTTTGAAAATTGCAGCTAAGTTGTTTGATCCAGCCGGATTTATTGCCCCTAATGTTATTCGTGTCAAATGCCTTTTGCAGCAATTGTGGATAATGGGAATATCATGGGATGAAAGTTTTTGTGGTGAACTAGAAAATAATTGGCAAAATTGGCTTTCAGAAATCCCTGATCTCACACACTTGAAAATTCCCCGACACTATTTCAACAACCTGATCATGGAAAAGGAGCATCTCCAACTGCATATTTTCACTGATGCTAACCCTAATGCGTATGGTGCAGTGGCATACTTACGATATCCAATTTCTAAAGATAAATTTAAAACTAGTTTTATAATGTCTAAGTCTAGGGTTGCTCCCTTGAAGAACTCTCATTGACATTTGACTTTTAAAACAAATCTTGAATTGTCTTTGCTATTGACTTTAAAAAGCTTTTTATTTTTTTTCACTTAAAAAAAATGTTTCTTGTTTGATAATATTTCTAATTTTTAGTTTAATTTTTTTGTGTTGAATATTCTAGAAAAGGTTGTATAGATTTAAATTGTTCTTTCTATTTTTAGTAGCAGAAACATCTTGGCAAATTTTTTAAATTGTTTATTATTTTATTGAAGTCCAGTATGTAAGTATATATTATGATTTGTATTGTGGCCGCCCCTCCGGGTGGTTCCGAACCGACCCCTTGAGTGGGGGAGGAGACCGGAAGCTCGGCAGAGTTCGTTGTGTACGAATGCGAGGGGGCCGGATGGGGACGATTCGCCACCTCCTCGAGAGGCTCATCTCCGACAGGCGTTGAGTCCGGTGGCCACGGTTAGCGGAGGTCGTGCATAGGTGAGCATCTGAGTGCCGTGCATCACCTCCGGCACCCAGGTTCTCTGGGCAAGCCGGGTAGCGACACTCCATAGTCTGATCCCAGAGCCGGCGGTGGCCGGGTGGTGACTCTGGGCAAAGGATAGCTAAGGCGATAGGACCCCATCCACCATTTGACTAAGAGGGAGCCTGAAGTATGAGTGAGGGCTTTGTAGTGGAAAGTCCTCGGGGCTCGCTAGTGACGACGGGGCTCGCGGGAACGCCATGCAGGGACTCCCGGAGCAACCGAAGGGCGAGGGTTACGGACAGCGCCCAGGTTACTTTTTGACTTGGGTGGCTCATCCCTCCGAGGACCTCAGCTGGAGCAGTTGTGAGTCGACCCTTAGGGTGGTAGGGTTTGGCGGTGCCCCCGTTGACCAAGGAGCGGTCGCGTGGGGAGGCCAGTGTGGCTCTGGTTGCTCCATGTCGTGCCGTGACCCTTGGGAGGGGGTCGGCCGGCAGGTCCACCATCGAACGCTATTCCCGCAGGGAATCGGGCCGGAGGCTCGCCGGTAACGCGGCGGCTCATCGTGCCTCAGGTGAACTCTTGGTCCGATCCAGGTCCTCCGTGTCTATGCGGTACCGGAGTTTGCCTCGCCTGGTGATGAGGACCTAGAGGTGTCTCCACCTAACTTTCGAACGCACTAACAAAGGTAGCGGTCGGTCACTGCACGGGGTCAGGGGTCTTCGGGCCTGGGTACCCTCGACGGCCGTGAGGTAAGGTAGTGGTGGGCGGGCTTCTGTCGGCCTCCGCTGGCTTCTCTGTCCTAGGATGGAGTCGAGTCGGTGGGAGCTGGCGGGACTCCGTTCCATCCAACCCCCTAGCGAGGCGGAGTCTATTCCGTCTAGGTGGAGCTTTCCGTGCCCGCCTGGGGTCGCTAACGGCACCTAGTCTGGGCCAACTGGCTCCCGGCGTGATCCGCGAGGGGTTCCGTCGGTTGAGCCGGGTGGACTGGGCGAAGAGCCAGGAGCTGGGTCGCTTTACGGCCGGAGGGATTTTCCCCGTCCTCCCTGGTTTTCAAGCTAGGGGCTCCTCACTAACTTTCCGATCGGCTGGCCCACAAAAATGTCTCTGCCGGAAAATGGTATCTGATCTTGGGGGCCTGTCCGTAAATTAAATTCGGGTCGGGAAGCCTCGGTTCCGCCCGTGGGCCCAGCGTCTTTATAGGCGTCTGGTTCCTGCGATGGTGTGCGGTGTCTACCGGCTCGAGTAACCAAGTTTAGGGACCACTTGGTTTTTCTAGCTGGGTGGTGAGGACTGTCGTAGCGGCCGTTCGTCTCTTCTTGGGAATAGCCGTCACCGTGTGCGCTGGGCAGCGGTGTCGGTTTGACCGGAGTTGGCGCGGGGTTCCGCTCTGTTGGAGCTTGTCTGGCGGCGACCTTCGGGACGCGTCGCGGGGCTTGTTTCACGGGTGGTTCCTTGTGTCGACAAATGGGCCTGAAAAGGGCCTGGGACCGGAAGATGGACCCCCCGTCTTATGATTTGTATTGTATTTATGTATAGTGTAACTGATAATTTTTTAGAATAATTTTATTTCTATTTTAATTATTTTGAATCCCCATTTTGATGAACCCTTGTTCATCGGGGGGGGGGGGGGGGAGTTTGTGAAATTTCGCAAACCGCTTCTTTTCTCAGCCAGACTGATTAGGCGCCAGTGATCCCAGGTCACGTGGTCTGACTAGAGAATTAATATTAAAAAACATTTTTTCTTTCTTGTTCCTTTTTTTAGTTTAATTTTTTTTGCGAATGTGAATCTCGAAAGCAGCATGCTGGCTGTGTATTTCTTGATCTTCCGAAAAGGGAGAAATAAATATTCTTGCGCATATAAAAGAAATTATCTTGAATTCCCAGTGTGGAATATTTACATGTTTTTAAAGAAATATTATTCAAATGTTTTCGCTGTATATAATGTATATATTTAAAAGTGTAAATATAGAATTAACAAAGTTTTTAATCATCCTGTGCTTGACTTGGATTTGTACTGAACAACACCAGCGCCATTTTCAGTTGTGAAATATGTTTTATTATTTTAATGTGATTTTACATGAATCGTGAAGTTTTCATTTATGCTCTCCCAACCTTGGATTTAAATTGTGATAACGTGAAATTTCGTGGAATACATGAAGATTATTCTTTATTACCATATTACCTAACTATCTAATTTAAAGAATTTAAGAATAAAAATAAATACAACCAGAAAAGTAAAATAATAAAAAGGGGTAACACATTAAAATTAATCCTCAAAACCATCATAAAATGAAAGGGAAATGCATAGCAAAAATAAAAGCAGTTAGACAAAATACAAAAGGTAAGAAAATCCTCAATTCACTTTTGCACAACATTCCTTATTTAACATCCTAATTCAATTAGGACTCATAATTTTAACTTTTCTAAAATTTGTTTATTTCTTGTTCATCACTTAAATTTGATCTGCATGATCTTTTTGAAATTGTTTTACTCATAAAAAAAGGAACATAAATGCATATAAAATTTACTTCTATTAATTATTAAAATATTGCTATGATTTAGATTATTATTCAATCAAGAAAATGTACAGGAATATTCAAGTCTGGAACTTTGACAGATATTTAGTAACAATTAATTTTCAACACATTATATTTAAAATACTGCACCAAATGGATAAACAATATGCAGTTCTTTCTTTTATACAACCTCATTTACCGTTCTATCAAGATGATATTCACAAATATTTATGGATACAGATTTAGCAGATATTTACTACTTGCAATTAATTTTCATCATTTTATATTTAAGACATTAATTCAAACAGATAAAATAAAAATAAAACTTTTCATACTCACAATGGAGTGAACACACAATGTGGAGGGTCAAATCCTTTACGCTTCATGGCGATGACAATAATTTCCGATCATGCTATCAACCTTCAACTTCCGCGGATAGCTAGACAGTCCTCCATTAATCCCTACAGAGAAAAAGTCACTTTGAATATTTCTTTAACTTGGCGATTTTCACACTGGTATGCATGTAGTAGCGGTATTTTAATCCCGCTAAATCCATCTGATACCAAAGACCCGGTTACTGATGGCGGCCTTCAAGACAACACTGATGCTAGAACGACGCGGACTTCACTCCTTTAGAGACGGTCCATTTTGGCAATATTTAGATGATATGGGCATTTTCACTGCCTCTTTTTTTTATTTACCAAGATGACTGAGAGAGATAACTTGACCACCTCCATACGGGATAGATTCTTTTTCTTAACTACTCCTCCTTTTTACTAACATGATCCAGAGAGCTAACTTGACCACCTTCATACGGGATAGATTCTTTTTCACTTCCACCTCTTTTTACTAACATGACCCAGAGAGCTAACTACCCAATTACTTTTCTGGGGAAAAGGGGCAGCTTGCCCTTCACCCCCCCGGGCCCCAACGACTATTTTCTACCCGATCCTCCTACATAGTCGGCCCACGTACTACCACACTAAAAGAAGCACATACAAGAGTTACACAGATTATTCCCCGTACTGGGCCAAACCATTCCAAAAAAAGGTGCCTGGGTCCCTCTTTTGGTTGGTATGCAAAGCATAGGAATCCATCGAGACGCTTCTAGAGACTTCCACCCTAATTCCTCCAGGCATCTGTTGAGCGCAGTAAAAAACAACATTCCCAATTCTGTTCCACTGTCCAGAGTGGGAAATGGAAGAGGGGAAAAGAGTGACTCAGCTGTTGCTATGGCAATATTGGGGGAGATTGACCGTTTGCCCATACATGACCATATCCAAGGTTAACTATGGAATGTCGCATTTTTCCTGGAAGAGGGAAGGGGCATTCTGCATTGTACTTCTGTTTGCAGATAAAAACTTAGATACACGTACTTTATAAGTTGTTTGCAAGGAAATAATATGTAATTTTCTAGATTTTAAACTGAGAAAAGGAATGCTATGGCATTAAGTTATATTTTTAAAATAAAGATTAAAAGATTAAATTTAGACTGACCTTTTTTATGGAAAAGGGGGGTATATTAATTGAAAAAAATTAATAATTTAAAATGAAAGCATGCAATGTTGTACAAAAAAGGGGGTATTTTCTAATAACACCTGAATTTGGCAATACAAGAATATTGTTAAGTATTCTGTAACATGTCTCCCCTATCTCGAAGAAAAACAAAAATTTTTTGGAAACAATTTTTTTTTGAAAAAGAACCAGGAACTAAACTCCCAGCGGAGAACTCGATTTTCCCACTCAAAGTTAGTTAACTAAGCATATTAAATTAAAAAATGGGAGAAGCGAAAGTAGTAGTATGTCCATTGCAATGCTGGGGTATCATCGACATGAGTTCTTGACACTCGAACAAATCAAACAGCGACTCGAAGAGTCTCGAAGCACTACATACCTGACACGCCACTCTGCACAGTCTGGAATGTGCAATATGAGCAGCTTACAATGAATCGACTACCTGAATACTTCCCTAACAGACAGAATTTTGAAGTTGAGTAACCTAATTAAAAAAAAAAAACTTTAAGCCATAAAAGTAACCCACAGTCAACTGAATCCTAATCCCAGCCTTCATACTACACTGTTAAAAATATCGCGAAAAATTACCTCTGTTTTTAAAGGCTATCTATTTTCTGACCAATGAGAACGATCCATAGGCGTTTATGTAGCGTCCTCATTGGTCAAAAAATAGATAGCCTTTATAAACAGAGGTAATTTTTCACGATATTTTTAACAGTGTAGCACCAAGTATCTGCACAACATAATATTTACCTATAATTTTACCTATTTACACTTTTGACCTAAACATGCAGACAGTGAACTGTCATTTTAGTACTACTACTACTCTTACTGAATGAACACCACACCTGACCATACTTGCCATGTACACATGCAGTTGAGCCTAAAAAAAATTTCTAAAATAGAGAAATTTAAATTAATGTGGAGGAATAAACATGTGAAGGACTGCCAGCTGGTAGTTACACACATATGCATAAACATCTATTAGGCACAGGCTGGAGATGCATACATGTAAAAACAAAAAACACATCAAACATTTTGCAAAATATATAACAGTGTCTGCTTCATAACTAAAAATCATTTAAACCAACATACAGCATTAAAATGTTGCATACATGTATATAAAGAAAAACACCAATAACATAACAAGGTATGTAAAACTATTTTGTGAAAAATTTTGTAATCCCTGTTGTGAAGAAGAAAAGTTCATTGTCCAAAGGGTGGGGTTTTAACTTGAAAATAACAAATGCACTCACAGACCATTTGTGCAAACAGTGTACGTCTGCAGCTCTGTACTACTAGTTATACACTACCCATAGCTTAGAAAAATTCTACAAAAAAGGCAAAAATAAACTATACAAACAATGCAAGGATGGTGAAATATTTTTTATTATCACCCCGTAAACATGCCTACCAGATTTAACCAAGGGAAAAAATTAAACAGGAAATAATAATAATAATAATAAATAAGGAGAATCTATACATTTACTCACATTTACAGTTAAAGAAAATAAAACATGTAAAGCATAAAGAACATGAGGGTGTACTAGCATGGCAGTAGATAACTCACATCAAAAACATAGAGGGGTATAAAAATAATACCATTCCGAAAATTTTGCAAATACTCCAAAATTTACTATTCCAGAGAATAAACTACATTTATGTAAAAGAAACTGAATACACAATATAAAATACACTGCTCAAAACAATTAAAGGATATTGCAGTTTTAGGTGGATTTTGTATCTGGTAAACTGTTTAGCTTATTGATACATGGTCGACAGACATAGTAGGTTATATGAGAATAAATTACACATGTTTGGCAGAAAAAAATGCATTTTATTGCGCATTTGTGTACTAAAGGAAAAAAACACAATTTGTGCATATGAGAAAAAAAGAATAAGAAAAGGTGTTTTCTTCAAAGAAAATCATTTTCAGTAGGGGGTATGGTTTCCACGGGCGGTCAGCAACGTTGAACACCTTTCAGGCATGAACTCAATGAGGCTATTAATGACGAGTTGGGGTATTCTGCCCCACTCTTCCAGAAGAGCTCTTTCCAGTTCTTGGAGAGTTTGTGGGGGTTGTGGGCGGCCAGAAACTCGTCTTCCTAGAGCGTCCCAAACGTCCTCGATTGGATTCATGTCTGGAGAACACGCTGGCCATTCCATTCGAACGATTCCTTCCTCGAAAAGGAAATCCTCCACCAGGTTTGCACGATGTGGCCTGCAGTTATCGTCCATTAAAATGAAGTTATCTCCGATTGCTGCAGCGTAAGGGACTACAATAGGTCTGAGGATCTCATCCCTATATCGGCGACCAGTCAGAGCTCCATCTCGAATGATGTAGAGGTCAGTGCGCCCGTCAATGGAGATGCCACCATACACCAACACTCCTCCACCGCCAAATCTGACACTTTCGTGCACGAACGCAGGATTATTCCTACTGCCACGGTCCCTCCAGATGAAAATACGCCTATTATCCGAATGTACAGAAAAACGGGACTCGTCAGAAAACAGAATATTGCTCCATTCATTTCTCCTCCAGTTGACATGCTCGGTTGCCCACTCCCTGCGGTCGCGACGATGCCTTGATGTTAATCTAACACATACCATCGGTCGGCGAGCATACAGACCTACAGCATGGAGCCGGTTTCGGACAGTCTGACTTGAAATCGTGGTGCCTGTAGCCGAGCGAAGGTGTTGTTGGAGAAGAGTAGCGTTCATGGTTCGGTGTCTCCGAGCTGTTAACGCTAAATACCGATCTTCATTGGGCGTTGTTGCCCGTCTAAGACCTTGCCCTGGTCTTCGGCCTGCACATCCACTCTCCAAAAAACGGTTCCAGATCCTGGAAATGACACTTTGTAACACTCCAATGGCTTGCGCTACTTCGGCTTGAGTTTGGCCCCCTTCTAACCTACCAACAATTCTCAAAGCTTCTGAATCTGTCAAATGACTTCGCTGAGACATCGTACTCATCGAAACAAAGCAATCACTGAATGCCGATCATCCTTGTCTTCATTCTCTTTTATCCAGTTGAAAGCCAAATTTCATTCACTGCCGCTGAAGCGACGTTTTTGGCGTCGAACTCAAAATTTGCATACTCCACAGTTTGAAAACCAGAAAAATTTGCATTTGTGATTCTCTTCTTCTATTTTCGGCAAAAAAAATTTCGTTTATATCTTTATTTTATATAAAACTTCAAATATCCTTTAATTGTTTTGAGCAGTGTACATATAAATAAACGGAAGTAGAAATTTAACAATAGAACGCCCGGAAATTTTACTCAAGTTTCTTAAAAATATTTGATACCAGAATTTTTATTTAAAATTATTTGACTGATCTATTTAACGTAAATCTGCGTAGTTTAAATTTAACTTAGTTTATGAAGCATTTCTGGTTCCAGTTGACGCTAAATCATATGATCGGAGTCGGATCGACTCCTTTCTGGCGTTCTAGTGTTAAACATATCACTTCGGCTGCAGCACCTAACTTTCAAAACATCCTTGAAAATTTCAAACTCCTCAAAAGTAGCTGAAATTTTGGTTAAAATTTGCTATAAACTTTTTTTTAAAGGCGCGGAGCGGTATGCAGGCATAATATAACACAAAACACGAGCAATTTTACAAATAGTACACACAAAGCTCCAAAAACTGCTACTAACACTTACGGACAACAAACAAAACAAACCCAATTGAAGCTTAAAAAGTCCTTCCGGGCAGTGCCGGGAGGAAAAGGTAGCTTTCATATTCCTTAATTTAAAAAAAGCCAACTTATATTATTCAAACACACGAAGCTCAATTTAGTGGAAACCGAATATAGGAGATTCGATACTAATTTTTATCAATACTCAATCATTATGAATGAGAATTTCTCGAAATTAGTCAGCTTTATCCAAGCTGTTTTATTTAAAGTAACTTATATTTGGCTGCCAAATTCGGCGATTTCTTAAAGTGCCTGCCATTTTAAGACAACATGGTGGATGAGGCTAACCAGTGAACTTGGTCGAGACCTTTGTAATTGCTGTGCACATGCTCACTCATATCATCGGAATCGATTGATATATACGAGTGCTGTCGCAGGCGAAGAATCAGATTTTTCAAAATGTCACCCACATTAGATATTAAAATTGCTTTATCTGAGCCATTTTTTAAGATAAAGACAAACAAAAAATGCTCCTGAATCCTTATATCAAGGTTAAATACTTAAGAAAGAAAACTTTTTCAATTTCTAATTTTTTTGCACCTCACTTTAAATATATATTTTTTTAATTTAATGGCCGCCATTTTGAAACAAGATGGCTGATGAAGCTGGCCAGCGAACTTGGTCGAGATATTGATGTATACTATCCACATGCCTTCTTACATCGAAATAGGTGAATACGTGTGTTATCGCGTGACAAATACAAGATCGTTTCAAAATGTTAGCCATGCTAGAAATTCAAAGTGCTATAATTCAACCATTTTTAAGATATAAACAAAAGAACAAATTTTCAGAAACAAAAACTGCTCAGGAATGTTTGTATCAAGGCCAAACACATAAAAAAATCTTTTTCATTTTCCTATTTTTTAATACCTCATTTTAAATTAAATTTTTTTTTTTAATTGCAACCTTTTGAAACGAGATGGCGAATGAAGCTGGCCAACAAACTCGGTCGAGACATTGGTATGTACTATGTACAGACCAAGTTACATCCAAATCGGTTCATAAATAAGCCTGTTATCGCGTGACCAAAATCAGGTTTTTTTAAGATGTCAGCCACAATAGAAATTCAAATTGCTATAACTCAGCCCTTTTTTAGATATAGACGAAACAAAACTGTTCCGGAATCTTTGTATTAAGGTCAAACACATACGAAAAAAATCTTTTTCATTTTCCAATTTTTTGATATCTCATTTTAAATTAAAAAATTTTTAAAATTTTTTAAATGGCCGCCATTTTGAAACAAAATGGCGGGTGAAGCTGGACAACGAACTCGGTCAAGATATTTGTATGTACTATGTACACACTAAGGTACATCCAAATCGGTTCATAAATACGCCCGTTATCACGTGACAAACATCAGGACGTTTCAAAATGTCAGCCACGCTAGAAATTCAAAATGCTATAACTCAGTCATTTTTTAAGATATAGACGAAACAAGAACTGCTCCCGAATCTTTTTATCAAGGTCAAACACATAAGAAAAAAATATTTTTTCAATTTTCAATTTTTTGGTACCATATTTCAAATTTAAATTTTTCTTAAAAATTTAAATGCCCGCCATTTTTAAACAAGATGGCGGATGAAGCTGGCCAACAAATTCGGTCGAGACATTGGTATGTACCATGTATAAACGAAGTTACATCCAAATCGGTTCATAAATACGCCTTTTATCGCGTGACAAAATTCAGGACGTTTCAAAATGTCAACCACGCTAGAAATTCAAAATGCTAAAACTCAGCCATTTTTTACGATATAGACGAAACAAAAACTGCTCCGGAATCTTTGTATAAAGGTCAAATACATGAGAAGTAAATATTTTTCCATTTTCAATTTTTTGGTACCACATTTCAAATTTAAAATTTTTAAAAACTTTTTTAAATGGGCGCCATTTTGAAACAAAAGGGCGGATGAAGCTGGCCAACGAACTCGGTCGAGACATAGGTATGTACTATGTACACACCGAATGACATCCAAATCTGTTTATAAATACGAGAGTTACAGTGTGACAAATGTCAGATATATATATATATATATATATATATATATATATATATATGTATGTCAATTTTGAACGGAGGGTTGTTTCGGGGTCTGAGGGTCATGATCGATGAAAATATACCAAAATTTTTTGAAATCGCTTTCCTCCGAACGGCTGCAATAGGTAGCTTTTTGTAATGAAAGCTACCTAAAAAAATTAATACCGAGCTTTAAATTTAATACATTTACTTAAAAACAGATTAAAACACATATAAATACAAATTAATTAAAATATATGTACAGAAAACATTAAAAAACAACGAATAAAATCGTTACTCCCTATAATCTGGACGAACACTTCTATCCCGAAACGAATATTCGGTTCGTGCAGTCGATTTGGATCGACCGACGCGTTTCGATTTCGCGACAGGTCGTATCGACTCATCCGAAGTCCCTGCATTGTTGCTATCTGAATGATCAACTTCGTCCCTGACCCTTTCAGCAACGTTAGATGCATCTGGTGAGCAACCTAAACATTCTCCTCCCGGTGCAATCTCTGGTTGCGATTCTACTCCTTCCGGAGCTTCTTGTGGTTCCGGGGAAAGACCAACAACTTCCGTTGAATCACTACGTGCGTCATCGGGAGTACTGCATCTATTTTCATTAGTTTCGTTTTCCCTGCTGCTTTCACTCACATTATGTTGCACTACAGGGGGCGGTACCCATTCATAGCATCTCCTACGTCTACTAGTGCGGGGGTGGGTTGCTTGCTCGCTACTCTGAATGGGTTGTTTCATCGATGGGCGGACTGTGAATCGAATCCCCATTAGTCGTTTGTTGTTGTTGTGGATTGTTTTGGTCTGCTATCGTTCTGTTTTTGAATAAAGTAAGCCTGTCAATATGCACAACTTGAGTATTTTTCGGGTTAGCAACTAGCGCGATTTTAAAATTAACGTCATTTAACTGCTCTATTATTGTGAAAGGCCCATTATTTAACTTACTTAATTTTTTTGTATATCCTGGCTCAATTTTAGGTGTGTAAAGCCACACAAGATCCCCCACTTTTAGATTTTTACAAACTGCTGTTTTTTCTCTGTACTTTTCTTGCTTTTCAGCTACTGAGATAAGATTGTTGTGGACTTCAGCATACACTTTTTGAAGGGCGGGGATTATGAGTTCACAAAAAATGGTGCATCGTTGTAATTAATTCGAGGTGGTTGTGAAAATAAATTATAGGGAAGGTTTACGTTTCTTCCATACATTACAGCTGCCGGAGTAAGTTTTGTTGAAGAGTGTTCAGCAGTACGCATTGCAAGAAGGGCAAATTTAAGCTTAGTATACCAATCTCATTGATTCTCATTCACAATATGAGAGAGTGCATTTTTTAATGTACGATTCTGGCGTTCGATCTGTCCATTGCTAGATGCGTGATAGGAAGTTGTTCTGATGTGTTTTATGCCAAACATACTGTACACATGCTCAATCGCTTCTGAAATTAAGTTTCTACCATTGCCTGTTGTGATATAACACGGTGCTTTATATAGAGATATGAAATCAGCCAACGTGTCTGCTATCACATCAGATGTGATCGAACTGACAGCATATGCTTCTGGCCACTTTGTAAACGAGTCAATGCAAGTAATTATATATTTATTTCCGGAAAAGGTCTGCGGCAAGACGCCTATTATATCTAAGTGCACTTTATTATAGGGAATTGGGGGATGGGAAGACGTTGCAGTGGTGCAAGATGGTTTGCCTTATAGGCTCTTTTTTTCTTGGCAACTAATACACGATTCTACTAGGTGCATGATATCTGATGACATCCCCGGCCAGTAAATATGCTCTCAGATGCGGTCAATCGTTTTTTGGAACCCTTGATGACAGGCAGCTAGAGAGTCGTGTGTTAGAATGAACACTTGTAAAATTACGCTTTAGGAACAACTAATTTGATAGAATTATTTACAATTAAAGAATCTCTCGTATCTTCACATACTAGGATATCATCTCTAAAAAAACTTCATGTATTTAGGTGAAATTTCCAAACCTTGCTCTAATTTCTTTACAATTTCACAGCACTTCTTGTCCGCTTTTTGGAATTCACAAATTTTTTCCATAAGGTTTGAGTATGGTTGAAAAGATGTTTCTTTAGCAACTTGAATACTGAAATTGCAACTGACAGCACATGTAGGCTCGTCTGCCTTAACAAAACGGGATAAAAAGTCTGCCACACTGTTGCATTTACCACGGACATAACTTATAGTAAAGTTATAGTCTGACAGGGTACAAATCCATTTCGCCATTCGTGACGTTGGGTCCTGAATCTATAACATGATTGTTAGTGGTTCATGATCTGTATAAATGGTGAAATGAGTATTGGCTAGGTAGCATTTAAAATGGGCAGTGGGCCAGACAAGAGCAAGTAGCTCTGTCTCAGTGGCCGGATATCTTGCCTCAGCATCTTTAAGTCTAAGGCAACAGGGTGTATCATCTTGTTATCGTCAAGTTGTGAAAGGACTGCCCCTAGAGATTCACTACTTGCATCAGTATATATAATGAACTCCTTATTAAAATCTGGTAAGGTTAAACACGGTTTTGCGATAAGTGCTTTCTTAAGATCCTCAAATTCCTGTTGGGCTGCCTCATTCCAATCAAAAGGCCCAGTTTCTTTAGTTAAATCTATTAAATTAATTGCTCTCTTAGTAAAATCTGGGATAAAACGCCTGTAAAAAGAAAGTGTGCCGATAAAAGATCTGACACCTTTACGAGTAGTAGGAAGTTGTAATTTTTCAATAATTTCAATATTTTTATTAATGGTAGACACTTGGACACCATGAATTTCAAAACCAAGATATTGAATTTTATCTGTTAAGAATTTACACTTGCTAGGTTTAAGTTTTAGGTTGTGTTGGCGAAGCCTTTCAAATACAAGATTGAGTTTCTTGATGTGAGACTCAATGTCTTTCGATGAGACCAATATATCATCGATGTAGACCAAAATACCCAAGTTTCCCAGGTCCCCAAAAATGGTATTCATAAGTCTTTGGAACGAATTACCCGAATTCACCAATCCGAAACAGTTGCGGGACCATTCAAATAATCCTTTATGTGTTATATTGGCTGTCTTATGCTTGTCTTCAGGCTTAATAACTTGTTGAAAAAACCCACTCGTTAGATCAACAGTAGAAAAATACTTAGCCCCTGACAAGGAATCTACAGAGTCTGTGATATTAGGAATAGGGTACGCATCTTTTACCAAGTTCTTGTTAAGCTTTCGAAAATCGACAGCTAGACGATAACTACCATCTGCTTTTACCACTAGGATGACAGGAGAGGCAAATTCCGACATTGAAGGTGACAAAATATTTGCTTCTAACAAAATATTTAATTGATCCTACATTTCCTGGCGCAGTTTGTAGGGAACTCTATAAGCTTTGCAGCGAACCGGTTTATCCGAAGTTAAGTTTATTGTATGGGGAATTGTGTCACATCCAGGTAAATCTAGTAGAGAGGCTGCGAACACATCTTTATTTTTGTCTAGGAATTCTTGCATTTGAGTTTTTAAAGGAGGTGTTAAGTGATCTAAATTAATTTCTGAACTCCACTTTAAATCAGCGTGATCAAAATCTGCAATTGGGGTGTCAAAATTTACATTACAGGTTAAGTTATATTTATCTGGAGTTGAATTACATTTACTTGAAGTAGTATTACATTTACTTAAAGTTAAATTACATTCATCATGAGTTAAATTTATCTGTACATTTAAGAATCTCAGCTACAAACGTTCCTTTATTTAAGGGAATAACATTGTCTGAAAAATTTGCAAAAGATAAAAACAAACCAGGCTCGTGTGTGCAAATGGTTCTGGAAATAAGGAGGCCTTGATGCAAACTCCTAGCAAGTGGTTCTAACATTACAGGATCATTTATATTTACATCTAATTCTTTATTACACTTAACATTTGTCAAAATTTTAGTTTGGGGAGGGATTGTTATTTTGTCACATAATGCGGCTATGCCCATGATGGTCTTGTCATTATTCTCATTTTCATTAACTTTATTTTCACTTTCACTATTTTCATTGCCATCATTGAAGTTCTCAATATCATTAATATGCACCTCCTCAGGTTTTCCCTCACATTCTTCTTGCTGTACCCTGCCTGTGTCTTTTGAAATATGGTTAATTTGGTGAACATGAGTAGTCTGTGGTATATTGTGATTATCTATGAAACTCTCAACTTTCTCGGTGATTTTCTCACTTTGCAAGTCACTATTACTTTCATTTAGTAATTTCTTTTGCCCTCTACTACCTAACTCTTCCTTCTCATTACTTATGGTACCCTGAACTGCCTTTACATCACTACTACAGACTACTTTCTGTTCATTATCAGCTTTGTTTACACTTTTGCACTGGTAGTTTTCACAAGTACATTTCCCACAATTTGTACACATTTTTGCTATATTACATTTACATTTACAATTACATTTACTAGAATTATTTACTAAATTATCTACATTATTTACAAAGTTCTGACACTGTTCGGTATTATTTTTAGTGTTTTCTACCTTCTCAGTCACTGTGCTAAGATTATGACAACCCTTGTTTCCCTCTAACTTGGAATGATCCCGATCTTTGATTATTTGTTTACACTGTTTTTGTTCAGAGCTTTTAAGACTGACAGTATTATTTGAACAATCAATGGTAAACCTATATTGTTTTAAAAAAGGGCATTCCTAAAATGGCAGAAAATTCATCCACCAGCTTCCCTGGGACAACAAAAAATTTAGCACTGCACAGAATATCATTAATTTTAAAAGTTGCCATCGCACATTGATTTAGATTCATTTTCTCGCCAGTTACCGTCACAATAGGTGTGAAACACTCCTCTACGTTACGTTAAAAAAAATTAGCATAGCGCTACTCAAAAGATTGATCGCAGATCCAGAATCACATAATGCAGTAAAATTTTTATTATTTACAATCATACTCGTAATTGGGAGACTGTACACATGTGGGGAAAAAACACTATATACTGGGGTGGAGTCGTTCGGCTTCTGGGGGATCAGTCCGACCATTTCAGATCCAGCCCTAATTAGTTTAAAGGCCCTTTAGGAGCACCTTGTGTACTGTTATCACTACTTGGTTGGTTTACATTTACATTATCAGCTTGATCCCTATTACTATTCCTTTTATTATTATAATTATCTGTACCCCTATTGTTATAATCATTCCTATCCCTTTCTCTTTAATCATTTCTGCCCCTACTGTTATTGTCGCTTCTACCCCTACTTCCCCTATAGTTATAGTCCTGTCTATCCGTATTTCCTCTATAATTATAGTCGTTTCTATTTCTATTTTCCCTAAAATAAGCATTATCAGGTTGGCAGGGTTCCCTCGATAATTGTTGCCATAGCCCCCACGGCCCCTATAGTTATTATACCTGCCCCTACCATAGTTGTTATGATACCTAGCTTGCGGGTAATCTCGCGCAAAGTGTCCCACCTCAGAACAGATGTAACAAGAAAAAATTTTCAGATTTGTTCTTTCCTGGCTCTGCATCTCGCTCCGTTTATCATTACTTTGCACCAAACTTTCGATTTTCGCTGTAAGTAATTCTACTTGTTCACGTAATTTATTTATTTCCTGCTGAGATTGTTTAGAATCGCTTTTCGGATGCACAGCGGCGCATGCTACATTTTGTTGTACACACTGAGGTGCAAAAGGGGTACTAATTTCACCTTGTAAATTGTAGAAAGGGTTAGCACTAACACTCCTACATGCCTTTTCTTCTAGAAGCACAACCTTGAGGATTTCCTCAGGTGTCTGCGGATTTTTTTATTATTACACTTCTTCTAATCTCAGGTAAAATGTTACCCAGAAGCATAGAATCCAAAATAGCATTCCCTATTTTTCTCTACTACATCACCCTGCAGTCCCTCAATAATCAATGCCTTAAGCGACATATCACATGCTCGATCATAAAATTCCTGCACTGACATATGGGGGGGGGGTTTGCTTGAAACTAAAAAAATTCGAAAGTGCCACATCCGGAATGATATGGTGGGTATATCTTTCCTTAAAATGTTGATTATATCATCTACTGTTTTACCCATATTAAGCTTATACAATTTAGCTGCTCCCCCACTTACTCTACTAAACAATGCAAACTTCTTTTCTTTCTCTTCCCATTTGAAAAAATTAGCTAAACTATCAAATTTTTCGAAAAATTCACCGAAGGGCACTGAATTTGCCTCACCGCTAAAAGGGGGAATGGAGGAATTATTCTCCATAAGGGCATTCTTTATCTGGACCAGCGCAAAGTCTTTGATGTGGTCGTCATGTGCCATAATTAGTACTAGAAAATTTCAAGAGGGGTGCAAATATTCACAGAAAAGGAAATTCATAAAAAAATATCAAGAAAATTTAAAATTACACCAGTATAGAAAGATTTTCCTTAGCAATTATTAATCAGTACTACAGAGCTGCACACTTACCTTTTACAAACATACTCATATAAAATGAAACAAAACTTTAAAAGCAAATAACCAGGCTTAAAATGTCACGCACCATTCTTGTTGGTGTTGGTTTCTCTTCTAATTACACTATACAATAAATCTACTCAAATAAGCGTTTTTACTGAAATTAATCTGTCCTTAAATTCAACCAAGGTGTGAGCAGTTTAGCACAAAATGGATGTTGTTACAAAAAAAGGGAAATTTGAAATAAGCAAATATGCTTAGAGAAATACCTATTTAGTAATTTGAAATTTAGAGCAATTACTGACAAATAAGAACAAAACATAGAAGAAATACATACATTAATTTTAAATAAATCAGGAAAGTACAATTAGATATGTGAAATTAAGCCTTAATTACTTAACAGTAACAACATCCTCAACCATTCACAACTTTTGAAGAGAATACCACCAACACTACTGAATTTGAAAATATAGAGCATTCACAATTAAAAAAAGGAAGGTACAATTGACAGAGTGAAGGCACAATTGAAGGTACCACAGAGCCTGACAAGATAAGGGCAAACACTTAAGTCTGCAATATTTCAAATAATAAGTTTTAATAATTTAAAAGGAGTTAATAATAAAATTGTGACTGCATTTTATACCCTCAAATTCAGGGGCCAAGTAAAAGTAAAATGGAATAATAGCATTGCAATTTCTTAAATTCAATTGATGATTTTTATTCCAAATAAAAATTCTGCTTGGTATAACACTTACACTTTAAAAATTTACATCGAGCATCTCAGCAATTATATAAATTTCAAAATCTCTAACTTTTAATGAGCAATAATTACTCTCTTCAGAAACTACTTAATTATTAGGTTTTAATTTTTATTTATTTATTTATTTATTTTCACTCAAGGAATATATGTGCGAATGAATTTCCACCTAGCATGGATCTTGCTACCATATTACCCAACTATCTAATTTAAAGAATTTAAGAATAAAAATAAATACAACCAGAAAAGTAAAATAATAAAAAGGGGTAACACATTAAAATTAATCCACAAAACAATCATAAAATGAAAGGGAAATGCATAGCAAAAATAAAAGCAGTTAGTCAAAATACAAAAAGGTAAGAAAATCCTCAATTCACTTTTGCACAACATTCCTCATTTAACATCCTAATTCAATTAGGACTCATAATTTTAACTTTTCTAAAATTTGTTTATTTCTTGTTCATCACTTAAATTTGATCTGCATGATCTTTTTGAAATTGTTTTACTCATAAAAAAAGGAACATAAATGCATATAAAATTTACTTCTATTAATTATTAAAATATTGCTATGATTTAGATTATTATTCAATCAAGAAAATGTATAGGAATATTCAAGTCTGGAACTTTGACAGATATTTAGTAACAATTAATTTTCAACACATTATATTTAAAACACTGCACCAAATGGATAAACAATATGCAGTTCTTTCTTTTATACAACCTCATTTACCGTTCTATCAAGATGATATGCACAAATATTTATGGATACAGATTTAGCAGATATTTACTACTTGCAATTAATTTTCATCATTTTATATTTAAGACCTTAATTCAAACAGATAAAATAAAAATAAAACTTTTCATACTCACAATGGAGTGAACACACAATGTGGAGGGTCAAATCCTTTACCCTTCATGGCGATGACAATAATTTCCGATCATGCTATCAACCTTCAACTTCCGCGGATAGTTAGACAGTCCTCCATTAACCCCTACAGAGAACAAGTCACTTTGAATATTTCTTTAACTTGGCGATTTTCACACTAGTATGCATGTAGTAGTGGTATTTTAATCACGCTAAAACCATCTGATACCAAAGACCGGGTTACTGATGGCGGCCTTCAAGACAACACTGATGCTAGAACGACGCGGACTTCACTCCTTTAGAGACGGTCCATTTTGGCAATATTTAGATGATATGGGCATTTTCACTGCCTCTTTTTTCTTTACCAAGATGACTCAGAGCGCTAACTTGACCACCTCCATACGGGATAGATTCTTTTTCTTAACTACTCCTTTTTACTAACATGATCCAGAGAGCTAACTTGACCACCTCCATACGGGATAGATTCTTTTTCACTTCCACCTCTTTTTACTAACATGACCGAGAGAGCTAACTTGACCACCTCCATACGGGATAGATTCTTTTTCACTTCCACCTCTTTTTACTAACATGACCCAGAGAGCTAACTACCCAATTACTTTTCTGGGAAAAAGGGGCAGCTTGCCCTTCGCCCTCCGTTCCCCAACGACTATTTTCTACCCGATCCTCCTACATAGTCGGCCCACGTACACCACACTAAAAGAAGTACATACAAGGGTTATACACAGATTATTCCCCGTACTGGGCCAAACCATTCCCAAAAAAAGGTGGAAGGGTTCCTCTTTTCGTTGCGACTTAAAGCATAGGAATCCATCGAGACGCTTCTAGAGACTTCCACCCTAATTCCTCCAGGAACCTGTTGAGCGTAGTAAAAAACAACATTCGCAATTCTGTTCCATTGTCCAGCGTGGGAAACGGAAGAGGGGAAAAAGAGTGACTCAGATGTTGCTATGGCAATATTGGGGGAGATTGACCGTTTGCCCATACATGACCATATCCAAGGTTAACTAAGGAATGTCGCATTTTTCCTGGAAGAGGGAAGGGCATTCTGCATTGTACTTCTGTTTGCAGATAAAAACTTAGATACGCGTACTTTAGCAGTTGTTTGCAAGGAAATAATATGTATTTTTCTAGATTTTAAACTAAGAAAAGGAATGCTATGGCATTAAGTTATATTTTTAAAATAAAGATTAAAAGATGAAATTTAGACTGACCCTTTTTTATGGAAAAGGGGTGTATATTAATTGAAGAAAATTAATAATTTAAAATGAAAGCATACAATGTTGTACAAAAAATGGGGGGGGGGGGTATTTTCTAATAACACCTGAAGGAAAAGCAATACAAGAATATTGTTAAATATTCTATAACACGACACTTCACGAGCAACTTTTCGTAAGACTGCGAAACATGGGACATTTAAATATCGTTTGGTAATGCTGCGGCAGATGGCATCACTAAAGAAGTTTTCTGGCAATCTTGACTTTTAATCAAGACAAAACTATGTTCGTGAAATAATATAAAGAGAATCGCTTATTAAGCAAATTCACCTTTGTTTCTGAACTTTTGACTTTGCTATAACTTTTATGGGCCCCTTTTACTCTTCACTTGAAGGACTGACGACGGTCAGGCCATGACGCACAAATTGCTGTGTGTTGTCCTTTTGTTTAAGGAAGAATTACTTCTCCTGTGTGTATTCCATATCCCATGTCATCCCCAAAGCAGAATACTTTGTGATCTTCTGCAACACAAATTTATTTGATTAAAATTGTTCTGCAAGATAAATTCATACATTATAAATTTATCTTCAGAATGTTTTTAAAAAAACATTTTCTTAATTATGTATATAATGCCGACCTGTCAACTACTATGAAAATATTGTAGTTGCTACAACTTTAAACTGAAAACCATGATGCTGTGGAAATCTGCCTAAAACTACTATTTTCTGCGAAAAACACTAATTTCATCAGAAGATCGCTGTAAAAAAACACGAAATTCATCAAAAGACCACAGAGAACACACAAAATTCGCCAAAGGATTGCGAAAAAAGCAAAATTTGGCAAAGAATCATGGGAAAATCTCAAATTTCGTCAAAGGATCGCTCAAAAAACGTAAATTTTGTTAAAGGATCGCTGAAAAAACGTAAATTTTGTAAAAGGATCGCTGAGAAAACGCAAATTTTGTCACATGATTACTAATAAAATGCAATTTTCATCAATTTTTGGCTCAAAACATGCAAATTTCGTCAAAAAATCATTGGAGTAAATGCAAAATCCCCCCCCCCCCCCAAAAAAATATGAAATTTGGGAAAAATTGCAAAAATTGTTGGATAGGAAAAAAAACCAATTTCATCAAACGATCGCTGAGAAAACGGGAATTTTATCAAGGGATCGCTGAGAAAACGTGAATTTTATCAAGGGATCGCTGAGAAAACACACATTTTGTCAAAGGTTCATGTAAAAATGCGAAATTCGTCTAAGACTTGCGGAAAAAAGCGAAATTCTCCAAAAAATCTCAGAAAAAATGCAAAATGTGCTGAAAGATCGCAGAGGAAAACGCGAAATCTGCCAAAGAACCACGGAAAAAAACAAATTTTGCCAAAGGATCGCTGAAAAAATGCAAATATCTTCAAAGGATCACTGAAAAAAACATGAGTTTTGTCTGAAAAAATTGTGCTGCATTGTGTTAAAATACTGAAGGTTCAAAGCATCTTGCAATAGAAGTGGCGGGGGAATAATAACTTAGAATAACGGCACATGGCTAAACTTTCGTTCTCAACAAAGCACGGTAGCTTTGTCGATTTTGTTTAGATTTTTCTTTCCACATTTGAACAGATATGTTCTGCAGCTCAGGTCTCTGTTCTGCAACGTACGTTGCAAATTTCGTAGTATTCTGCTTTCGGGCATGTCATGAATTACTAAATTTTCTTTTCTTTTCTTTTGTAGAGTAGCAACATGTAGTCAAGAATTATCTCCTATTAAATTAGATTTTCTCTATATATGGATTTTTCGATGAAGATACGATTCTCATATTACCACCTCTTATTTTCAAATAAAATGAAACAAATATTTTAGGTAATACACGTAAGTAGTATTGGCGTCTCTTTAGCGAGAGTTGAGTTGTCTTTTGCTGGATGTGAAAATCGTGCTGTTGGACGAGGGGTAAATTTTGAAAACGTATTCTTGGACGAGGGGTAAATTTTTGAAAACGTACTCTTGGAGGAGGGGTAATTTTTTTAAATCGTACTCTTGGACGAGGGGTAAATTTTTTAGCGAGGGGCGTGTCCGAAAATGAACTATAAGATGAGGGGTAAATTTTTAGCGAGGGCGTGTCCGAAATTGGGCTCTTGGACGAGGGGTAATTTTTTTAGCGAGGGGCGTGTCCGAAATCGTGCTCTTGGACGAGGGGTAATTTTTTTAGCGAGGGGCGTGTCCGAAAAGGAACTATAAGATGAGGGGTAAAATTTTAGCGAGGGGCGTGTCCGAAATTGTGCTGTTGGACGAGGGGTAAATTTTTAGCGAGGGGCGTGTCCGAAATCGTGCTCTTGGACGAGGGGGATAAAAAATTTTTTTGCGAGGGGCGTGTCCAGAAGGCGGTTTCTTTTACGAGGGGGGAGGAAGTGGGGGATAACAATGCTCACATGTTAGAGCAGAGGGGTTGTATTGGAGGTGCTCAGAGTATGACGTAATGAATGGATTTCAATTTATTTTCATGGAATGCATTTTTAATAAGTTTTATTTAAATAAATTTATTTTTTTAAATTGATTTCTTTGCATTTATTATTTTTTAGGTTCGGTTTTCAAAATCCTACATTGATTTTTTTTCGGTAAAATAAATTTAAAATGATAGATGGCAGCACCAATAAAAAGTAATTATATTAATACTTTTAAATTATTTGAATTTATTCTAAATTATATATTTTTACTTTTAAAATAAAGTATATATTAAAGGTTTTATCATAATACTTTTCATTTTAAGTAAAACATTGATGAGAAAAACATCGTTTTATAGCTGAAAAAATATAAATGAATGTTAACTTTCGTTTAGATCATAATCATTGTTGTAATGGAAGCTTTGAATCAGATGTATCGAGATCCGGAGCTACCAGCGTGTTTTGGTGGTATCAATGCTTGGGAACGTGTTTTAAAAGGCCGCGTAAAAATACAACAGATAAAGAAATGGCTTCAGACGAAAGATTCGTATACTTTACACAAGCCTTTGCGACACAAATTCCCCAGAAATCGTGTCATAGTAGGCGGCTTAAACGAGCAGTTTCAATCTGATTTAGTAGACATGCAATCTCTATCTTCTTTGAATGACGGATATAAGTATTTACTGACATGTATTGATATTTTGTCGAAATATGCATGGGTCATACCGTTAAAAGATAAAAAAGCTTCAGGTATTAAACGAGCTTTCGAAAAAATATTTTCGGACCGTAAGCCGCAAACTCTGCAGTGCGACGATGGGAAGGAGTACACAAATAAGCTTGTACAGGATTTCTAAAAAAAAGCAGAAGGTCAACTTTTTCACAACTAATAACTCCACAAAAGCTTCAGTTGTAGAGCGCTTTAATCGTACACTTAAAACGAAAATGTGTAAATATTTTACTGAAAAGAATACAAAGAGATATATTGATGTAATCGATAAATTAGTACACAGTTATAATCACACATGGCATCGTAGTATTAAAATGGAGCCATCATCAGTAAACTTTGATAACCAAACCCAGGTTTGGAAAACATTGTATGCAAACTACAAAATCTCTCCAATGAAATCTGACTTGAGTGTCGGCGATACCGTTCGTATAAGTAAAGAGAATCTACGTTTTGAGAAAGGATACGAACAAAATTGGACAAGAGAAATTTTTACTATACATAAAATCATACATCGAGAGCCTGTTGTCTATAAATTAAAAGATTTAGCAGGAGAAATCATAAAAGGAACATTTTACAAACAAGAACTACAAAAAATTTCTGATTCAGGTTTTTATTCTGTGGAGAAAGTTTTGAAGAAAAAGAAACGAAATGGAAAAGTTCAATATTTTGTGAAGTTTCAAGGCTATCCGGAAAAATTCAATGCATGGGTTAAAGGTATCCGAATGATATAAATAGAGTATGCATCATACTTACCGTTCATTTCATCAAAAGATGTCGTTCTACATCACATTCATCAGTGACAGCTCTATGAGCTTTTTCCCAAATAATAAAATATCGCAATTTACAACTCAACTGCCCACTCCCTTAAATTTAAACGGTGAATGGGGAATGGTTTTGGTCGATTTTATTTATCCGCATACATGGCATAACGTTAGAAATGATAATAATTTGTTTGGTTTTGACTTGGGAGATGGAAAATTTGAAGGTAGGAGAGTTCCTTCTGGATGCTATGAAACCATACAGGATCTCATTAAAAGTATGACGATACCATCGCATAAAAATAAGATTGAATTTAATTTTCACCCTGTTGCGAAAAGAGTTACAATCAAGACAGATAAAAAACCGAAAGTAGTTCTTTATGAAGGTCTAGCAGAACTTTTAGGGTTTGAACCCGGAGAATATACAGGATTGCAACAAAGTCCTTTTGTGGCTGACCCAAAGTCATCGTTTCCCGTGATGTATGTGTATTGTGATCTCGTGGAGCCCCAAATCGTAGGTGATGTACAAGCCCCTCTTCTAAAAATTGTGTCTGTTGAAAGAAGCGATGGCGAAATTATTAATGCTAATTATTCAAGAACATTGTACGTACCAATTATTCGTCAGCATTTCCAAACGGTACAAATTGATATCAGACTTCATTCTGGAGATTTAGTGCCTTTTGAAAGAGGTAAAGTTTTTGTAACCTTGCATTTCCGTTTACGACAGATCATATAAAAAGAGCATTACGTTTTAATCTCATTTTCTTTCTTGATTGCGATAAAGAAAGATCAACAAAATGTTGGTGCCTTATACATGTTGTACACAAAAGTTAGAAGATTATTATACAGGACAAACAGGAAATGGTTTGCCTTTCTATAGAGGAACGGTTTTGCAGAGAGGATACGGTATAGGCGGATTTTTTGCTAAATTATTTCGTAGTGCGATGCCATTTTTGATAAGTGGTGCCAAAACAATTGGAAAAGAAGCATTACGAACCGGCACTATGGTTGCAAATGATGTGTTATCAGGTGAGAATTTTAAATCATCTCTGAAAACACGATCAAAAGAAAGCGGAAAAGAAGGCGGATCAAATGATTGGCCATGGAAGGCTTAAAAGGAAGTGGACACCTGCGAAAAACATCATTTCATCGAAAGCACGGAAGATGCAACGACGTGATATTTTTGACTGCTAATATATGCATTATACTATGGCTTTTCTTTTAAAGGACTCTCCCGAATGTGCTAAATCGGAATTACAATTATTTCATCTCCCTCCTACTCAAACAGTTATTGAAAGAGGCCAATGGGTTGAATTTAACCCGCTTTCTAATGTTTCTGATGGAGGTCCTGTAGAATTTAATATTTCTGGAAGGGGAGAAGATTATCTTGATTTATCTCAAACTCCGTTATATGTCAAAGTAAAAATTTTTAAAAAGGACGGCAAACCCATTCCGGATAAATGTAAAGTTGGACCCGTCCATCTTTTTCTTCATTCCATGTTTTCCCAAGTTGATATTAGCCTGAACGATAGACTCGTTTCTTCAAGTAATAATACTTATCCATACTGAGCCATGATAGAAAAATTACTGAATCACGGGTATGATGAAAAAACTTCTCAACTTTCCTCAGAATTATTTTTTAAAGATACTGCTGGTCGTATGAATGTTGTAGATCCTGCAGATGCAAACCCCAATGAAGGATTTAGTAAACGTGCAGAAATGACTAAACTCAGTGCTTCAGTGGATATGATTGGTCGATTGCATCTGGATATGTTTCACCAAGAAAGACTCCTCCTAAACATGGTTGATGTGAAAATTAAACTGATTCGTAGTAAACCAGAGTTTTGTTTATTGGCGGGTGAAGGGGAGTTTAAAGTTTCCCTGGAACATGCTTCCTTATTTGTTCGTAAAGTACGCGTAAGTCCTGGCGTTGTCTTAGGACATGCTAAAAGCTTAGAAAAAACAACAGCCAAATACCCTATTAACAGAGTGCTTTGCAAAACATATTCCATTCCTACAGGCAATATGAGTTTTGTTCAAGATAATATTTTTACAGGTCAGATGCCCAATCGCATCGTGATCGCCTGTGTGGATAATGACTCATTTAACGGCGACTATAAAAAGTCCCCTTTTGAGTTCAAACATTACAATATTAATTTCATTAGCGTCTATGTGGACGGTCAGCCCGTTCCTCACAATCCACTTCAATCTGACTTTGAAAACAATTTATTTATTCGAGCTTATGAGAATTTATTTACGAATACAGAAAACAAAGGCTTGTACCTTTCGAGATCAGAATTTTCACAGGGGTATTCATTATTTTGTTTTAATTTGTCACCTGATTTATATGATGGTTCGCATCTTAATCTCATTCGTCACAGCAATTTAAGATTAGAAATTAAGTTCGGAACAACTTTGGCGCAAACAGTCTCTTTGCTAGTGTATGCTGAATTTTAAAATTTAATTGAAATCAACGAATCTCGCAATATTCTGTATAATTTTGGAAACTGATGAATTCATCGCAAATTCATAGAATTTTATCTTGTGACCCTGTTTCGGCACGATATTTTGCAGGCGTTTTCCCTTCCGACAAAATATCTGATATTCAAAACTTTCCCTGTGCATTAGTGATCAATACCGATAAACATGACGAAAAAGGATCCCATTGGCTAGCAATTTACGTTCAAGATAAGAAAACTCTGGACCTTTTTTTATTCTTACGGACTTCCTCCCGAAACCTATGGAGAAGACATAACAAGATTTATGAAGAAGTATCACCGAATTCGTTGGAACAAGGCAATGCTTCAAAGTTTAACGTCTAATGTCTGTGGACAATATTGTATTTTCTTTCTTGTAAAACGATGTCAAGGACTTTGTATGAATTCTATTACCAATGTATTATCTAAAGAGAAAAATGATTTTAGAATGTATCAATTTGTCAGAAAAAGATATGGTGTAAACATGATTTTTAAAAAATAAAAAAATATTTTTCGCTTAATTTATGTGTGTTTATTTATTTAATTCATCATGGATAGTAGATTACATAAAATTCCTTTGTTTCTAGAAAAAAAAATGCATGCATAAAAATTGTTTTCCTAACAAGATAAAATTTTTTCCTAACAAGATCCTACAAGTTATTATGTTATTTATATTTACAAAAAATAATTTACCGAAATAGTCAAGAAACTATAAAAATTGAAGCTTTTATTCATTCTTGTCATTTAAAGCATGGAATTACTCAAGTTAGTACATCCTTCTACTGTCCTTATCAGCGGGCCGACAGGTTCGGGTAAAAGCTTTTTTGTTAAAAAATTAATTGATTACAAATATTTTCATCCTATGCCCACAAGTATAATATACTGTTATGGAAGCTATCAACCCCTTTTCAAATCCTTGAACGGTGTACAATTTGAAGAAGGTTTACCCTCTAATCTTAATTCTCTAAAAAATGCTTTAATTATCATTGATGATTTGATGTCAGAATTAGCTTCTGATGTACGATTGAGCAAACTTTTCACGAAAGGCAGTCATCACCGAAATCTTTCAGTTATCTTTATAACTCAAAACTTGTTTCATCACGGCAAAGAAATGAGAAATATTAATTTAAACTCTCATTACATGGTACTATACAAGAATCCTCGTTAACATTATGTGTAGGAACTTCGATAAATCATTTCTCCAGAGAACGGCATCTGGTGAACATGACCTCTGCTGTCATTGAATTTGAAGGTTTTCAGTTAAGCACGTACGATTTTATTATCAAAGAACTCGCTTTTTATGCGGTAGATTCTGGGTACCATTGCCGTTGGAATTTTCTCTCCCCGTCGTATTCTTGGTGCTGGAAGTGTATCATGTAACTTACATAAATACCCTTGATACCACTTCAGCAGGTTATTATTTTATTTTATTGTCATAAAAAATACTATTATTTACATATTTTGATTATTATTATTATTTTATAAAATGCATATATATATTTAGAGTGTGTATTACATATAGGTATTTTTATTATTATTATTATTATTTAATATAAATATACTCAGATATGTATTTATGCTATAAGGTCTTAATAAGAGTAGGACCACACAAGGAGTCCTATCTGTAGAGGGGATCTTTTCAGCGAGTCACGGAGTCTACAAGCCTGACAATAGCTTGACATAAAATGCCAAGTCGTATTTATGACGGGATACTACTTTATTTATGATACCTAATAAAACAGGCCACACAGGCGAAGACTCGGGGCCAGAAACCAAGATCGCTGACGCTCAAGGGGCGGAGTATGGTATACCCCGAAAAAGTGCAACACCGAATCAGAGGTTTGCAGGTTGAAGGAAGAAATGGGGGTCAGCAAGGCTGACCGATCATTCGACGGAGGGGGCGAAGGACCTTCCTCCACATTGTCATCACGAGGTGATGTCGTAACTAAAGGAAGAAGTTACAATCAGATCTACAGAAGTTTCTATATGATGATGACATAAAATATAGAGATCGATTCAAGATTCTATAGGATGATGACTTAAAATAATATATGGATGTAAGGCCCTAAACCATGAAGTCTTAAGGAGATCGATGCCAGTTGTAAGGCTATGAAGTACTAAAATAATATGGATATCGATTCAAATTTCTATACCATGAAGACTAAAAACATAGATGTCGGTTCAAGTCTTTAAACCAGGACGACTTAAGAGTTCGATGGATACTCCATAACTATGCAGTCTTAAAATTAGAGTTCAGTTGAGTTCCAGAATGACGACGTCGAATTATTTGGGTCGTGTTTTCCCGTTAAGGGACGGCCCTATGGATAAACAGTCCTCGGACATTACTTTGTCGTGAAGTGTTTTAAATTAGTGAACTTTACCGTGAGTGAAAAAAAAGCCTTTCAATGTGCCAAGGATTCAAGTGTGACCTTAACCACAAGTGATCCCTCTCTACAGAAGGTATGTCCTCTTTAATCTTTTTGTTTTCCCATTGTGTGAATAATTTATGTTATGTTAGGGAGGTACAATTTATGGTACTCAAGCAATTAAGTATTAATTGTAATGGTAATTTAAAAAGTAAATTTAATGTAATTACTAATTCATTTTCGTTCTTTGGAACGCTGGTGTCTTATGACACAATTCTATTTTGTTTCTTTTATTATTTTGTAAATATGTACATTACTGTAAATAAACCTTTTGTTTATTGTTAACTTTTGGCTATGTTTTTAATACAACACGAGTCCATTGTTTTACTTTAATGTAAGTTTTATTTCAGATGACAGTCTGCTTTATGATGCTATTTATGCGTAGTTTAGATAGGTTTTATTTAGATTCAACTGCGTGGTCTATACGCTATTCCTTCACTAAAATTACACAACGCAGCTTGGGGCGTTTTGGAGATGTGTTTCCTCCCGCCTCAATTTAAGATAATTAAGGTTAGTTTAATTATCAGGAATAGCCAGGACCAGTATTATATAATTACGATCACAAATGTTTATCTATAAATTGTAATGTTTAAATACCCACTATAATAATTCAGTTATTTCAGGTTCAGTAATTGAGGAGTAGTTAACCTCTCTTACTCTCTTGGGTAATTACCCCCATTACCCGTGGCCGCCCCTCCGGGTGGTTCCGACCCGACCCCTTGAGTGGGGGAGGTGACCGGAAGCTCGGCAGAGTTCGTTGTGTACGAATGCGAGGGGGCCGGATGGGGACGATTCGCCACCTCCTCGAGAGGCTCATCTCCGACAGGCGTTGAGCACGGTGGCCACGGTTAGCGGAGGTCGTGCATGGGTGGACACGGTTTTGATGATGACGTGCATCCACCCCCGGCAGCCGGGTTCTCTGGCCAAGCCGGGTAGCGACACTCCATAGTCTGATCCCAGAGCCGGCGGTGGCCGGGTGGTGACTCTGGGCAAAGGATAGCTAAGGCGATAGGACACCATCCACCAATTGACTAAGAGGGAGCCTGAAGTATGAGTGAGGGCTTTGTAGTGGAAAGTCCTCGGTGCTCGCTAGTGACGACGGGGCTCGCGGGAACGCCATGCAGGGACTCCCGGAGCAACCGAAGGGCGAGGGTTTCGGACAGCGCCCAGGTTACTTTATGACTTGGGTGGCTCATCCCTCCGAGGACCTCAGCTGGAGCAGTTGGGAGCCGACCCTAAGGGTGGTGGGGTTTAGCGGTGCCCCCCGTTGACCAAGGAGCGGTCGCGTGGGGAGGCCAGTATGGTTCTGGTTGCTCCATGTCGTGCCGTGACCCATGGGAGGGGGTCGGCCGGCAGGTCCACCATCGAACACTACTCCCGCAGGGAAACGGGCCGGAGGCTCGCCGGTAACGCGGCGGCTCATCGTGCCTTGGGTGAACTCTTGGTCCGATCCAGGTCCTCCGTGTCTATGCGGTACCGGAGTTTTCCTCGCCTGGTGATGAGGACCTAGAGGTGTCTCCACCTAACTTTCGAACGCACTAACAAAGGTAGCGGTCGGTCACTGCACGGGTTCAGGGCCTTCGGGCCTGGGTGCCCTCGACGGCCGTGAGGTAAGGTAGTGGCGGGCGGGCTTCTGTTGGCCTCCACTGGCTTCTCTGTCCTAGGACGGGGTCGACTCGGTGGGGGCTGGCGGGACTCCGTTCCGTCCGACCCCCTAGCGAGGCGGAGTCTATTCCGTCTAGGTGGAGCTTTCCGTGCCCGCCTGGGGTCGCTAACGGCACCTAGTCTGGGCCAACTGGTTCCCGGCGTGATCCGCGAGGGGTTCCGTCGGTTGAGCCGGGTGGATTGGGCGAAAAGCCAGGAGCTGGGTCGCTTTACGGTCGGAGGGACTTTCCCTGTCCTCCCTGGTCTTCAAGTTAGGGGCCCTTCAATAACTTTCCTATCGGCTGGCCCACATATATGTCTCTGCCGGAAAATGGTATCTGATCTTGGGGGCCTTCCGTAAATTAAATTCGGGTCGGGAAGCCTCGGTTCAGTCCGTGGGCCCAGCGTCTTTATAGGCGTCTGGTTCCTGCGATGGCTTGCGGGGTCTACCGGCTCGAGTAACCAAGTTTAGGGACCACTTGGTTTTTCTAGCTGGGTGGTGAGGACTATCGTAGCGATTGTTCACCAACTTGGGAATAGTCGGCGTGACGTGCGCTGGGCAGTGCGTCGACCTGACCGGAGTTTGCGTGGGGTTCCGCTCTGTTGGAGCTTGTCTAGCGGCGAACTTCGGGACGCGCCGCGGGGCTTGCTTCACGGGTGGTTCCTTGCGTAGACAAATGGGCCTGAAAAGGGCCTGGGACCGGAAGATGAACCCCTCATCTTACCCCCATTACCCAATTATTATTTCCCCCAACCTTCAAGGTATGTTTGGGTAGTTAAGTTGGTTCCGGTAAATGGACCTGGATCTCCCCAACACTTGGGAGCAATTACCTCTCCTAAAAAGAAAGACATTTGCATGGTTGACTCATTACCGTCATGATTTGCAATGGAATAGTGGTGATTTACCTTATTCAGCATTAGAACCTATACTTTCAGCCTTGTTTATATCTTATAAGAATATTTACATCAAAGGACTAGAAAAAGCAAAGTTTTTAGAACGGTTGTCTGGACGAAAGATTCTGAATGATTTTTACTGCCCCAAGATTAATCTATTGAATATTTCAGAGGTAAACTGCCCAAGTCACAAACCCTGTTTTAAGCATTGTGCTTTAACGAAAGCTTTTACTTACGGTAAGCATATAAAGAGAGATTAAGCTCATCGACCATCATTTGAACTCAGGATGTCGACAGTGGAACTTCTGAAATTGTTAAGTAAGGCAAAGCAAAAAACAGCCTTTCTTAAAAACTGTCCTAATAGTATAATAAAAGGTGTCTGTGAATGTGCCTTAAATCTTTTAAAAGGTAACATACTACCCAACAAACACCTAACTTCGTGCCGCATCGCGTATTCGTTGCGGCCAGGGTTAGTTAAGGCCATTTGTAGCCAAACAATACTGTGCCGTAAGTGACGCGCCGCTAATTACGGCAGCTATCACCAAACAGGATAGGGATCGGAAGCGAGAAAACAGTTGCGTTTATTTTACCGGTCAATCATTGAGGGCAATTTCCGGCAAGCATTTAATGTATCCTCATCGTTTAGACAGTAGAGGGCTAATATTATAAAGACCGACATATTTATTTAAAGAGAGGAAATGTATTTTTTCTTCATTTCTTTTAAATTAATCTTAATTACTTTAAATATGGGTTTTAGTAAAAATATAAATACGTTATGAGATTTATATTTAATGCAGCAAAATAGATTAGATATTTTTATTTAGTTTTAACATATTTTTACAAAATATAAAATAATATTTCCAAACTAATCTTCGATATCTTTGCATGGATATTTTTTTTATCATCATACTGAAAACAATGAATGTAAAACAAAATAATATAAGGTTTAAAGTTGTGAATTCAGTGTAAAGGTAAAAAAAGATAAAATTCCTTGTCTCTATTAAATTCCTAATGATTTATGCATATTTATTTGCTTTATTATCATTATTTCACTAATAAAAGTTATAGTTAAAGCCATATATATTTTTTCATATGCATAAAAATAGTTAATTCAATGCCAGTTACATGAAAACTAATGCTAAGAAAAACGGAAGAATTACAGAACAAATTTAGATTTTAAAAAAAATAACAATAAATAAATAAAATGTCAGTTACAAGTGCTATTTTTTTTAATAATAATAATAAATAAATAAATAAGTTTGACTGTACATTTTTGCGAGAACGAAACACATATGTATATATGAAGTACAAAGAAAGTCGCAAGCTAATGTTAAACCTATGGGTAGAGTTGAATTCAGGACGCTTTTCACCGAGAGGGATTTCTGCAGCTCTAGGGGGGGGGGGGGATTGTTCATATTGACCATTAAAAACACAAAATCTCAAATCTTTCGGGAGAGGACATCTCATTGCTCCGGGGGGAATGTCCCCCCCCTCCCCATCGCCACCCTCAGAATTCAACACTGCCTATGGTAGCGTTCTTTTCAAATTTGTAAAAATGAAAATAACTTTATAAAACAAAAATTCTGACTGTAAAATTCTGAAAAGTAAACACTAACCAAGTTAGAATTTAATCTCAGCTATTCAAAAATATATGATTTAAGAAATAAGTGAATTTTATTTATCATACTTTTAAGGACTTCTCATAAAAATATCCTCCATCCCTCCCCCCCCAAAACAAATACCGCTTTCGTATCGCTAAGGCGGTAAAGCAAGGTCAAGGAGAATCTTTCCTAGAATTACTCTCCACCCCACCCAGCTTTGGATTTTTTTTGCCGCGTCATTCGTGCTATTTGTGTACGGTGATAACAACTACCGGTCACTCATTTCATTTCAATATATAGCATTGCATTGTATGCTTGCGTCCGTATTGATTCGGTAAGTCTAAGTTATGTTTATTCATTGCAAATTTATTAATCGCAGAATCTATCTTTTGCATCATTTGATTTTATTATTATTGTTTGATACTTATATTTTAGTTTTTATGAATACGCAGGAATTTTTTACTCATACATTTTGTATCTTTCGGTTAAGATGAGGGGTTCATCTTCCGGTCCCAGGCCCTTTTCAGGCCCATTTTTCGACGCAAGGAACCACCCGTGAAGCAAGCCCCGCGACGCGTCCCGAAGGTCGCCGCCAGACAAGCTCCAACAGAGCGGAACACCACGCAAACTCCGGTCAGGTCGACGCACTGCCCAGCGCACGTCACGCCGACTATTCCCAAGTTGGTGAACAATCGATGCGATAGTCCTCACCACCCAGCTAGAAAAACCAAGTGGTCCCTAAACTTGGTTTCTCGAGCCGGTAGACCCCGCAAGCCATCGCAGGAACCAGACGCCTATAAAGACGCTGGGCCCACGGACTGAACCGAGGCTTCCCGACCCGAATTTAATTTACGGACAGGCCCCCAAGATCAGATACCATTTTCCGGCAGAGACATTTTTGTGGGCCAGCCGATAGGAAAGTTAATGAAGGGCCCCTAGCTTGAAAACCAGGGAGGACGGGGAAAATCCCTCCAGCCGTAAAGCGACCCAGCTCCTGGCTTTTCGCCCAAACCACCCGGCTCAACCGACGGAACCCCTCGCGGATCACGCCGGGAACCAGTTGGCCTAGACTAGGTGCCGTTAGCGACCCCAGGCGGGCACGGAAAGCTCCACCTAGACGGAATAGACTCCGCCTCGCTAGGGGGTTGGACGGAACGGAGTCCCGCCAGCCCCCACCGACTCGACTCCATCCTAGGACAGAGAAGCCAGCGGAGGCCGACAGAAGCCCGCCCGCCACTACCTTACATCACGGCCGTCGAGGGTACCCAGGTCCGAAGACCCCTGACCCCGTGCAATGACTGACCGCTACCTTTGTTAGTGCGTTCGAAAGTTAGGTGGAGACACCTCTAGGTCCTCATCACCAGGCGAGGAAAACTCCGGTACCGCATAGACACGGAGGACCTGGATCGGACCAAGAGTTCACCCAAGGCACGATGAGCCGCCGCGTTACCGGCGAGCCTCCGGCCCGTTTCCCTGCGGGAGTAGTGTTCGATGGTGGACCTGCCGGCCGACCCCCTCCCATGGGGCACGGCACGACGTGGAGCAACCAGAACCATACTGGCCTCCCCACGCGACCGCTCCTTGGTCAATGGGGGCACCGCCAAACCCCACCACCCTTAGGGTCGGCTCCCAACTGCTCCAGCTGAGGTCCTCGGAGGGATGAGCCACCCAAGTCATAAAGTAACCTGGGCGCTGTCCGTAACCCTCGCCCTTCGGTTGCTCCGGGAGTCCCTGCATGGCGTTCCCGCGAGCCCCGTCGTCACTAGCGAGCACCGAGGACTTTCCACTACAAAGCCCTCACTCATACTTCAGGCTCCCTCTTAGTCAATTGGTGGATGGTGTCCTATCGCCTTAGCTATCCTTTGCCCAGAGTCACCACCCGGCCACCGCCGGCTCTGGGATCAGACTATGGAGTGTCGCTACCCGGCTTGGCCAGAGAACCCGGCTGCCGGGGGTGGATGCACGTCATCATCAAAACCGTGTCCACCCATGCACGACCTCCGCTAACCGTGGCCACCGTGCTCAACGCCTGTCGGAGATGAGCCTCTCGAGGAGGTGGCGAATCGTCCCCATCCGGCCCCCTCGCATTCGTACACAACGAACTCTGCCGAGCTTCCGGTCACCTCCCCCACTCAAGGGGTCGGGTCGGAACCACCCGGAGGGGCGGCCACATCTTTTGGTTAAATTACATTAAATAGTTTATTTTATTTTATAGTCTTTATGAATGCACACAAATTTTATAAACATACATTTTGTAATCTTCGATAAAGTAATGTAAAATTCTTATCAATAGTTATTTTTCTTTATTTAATTATTTTTATTAATTTTTAAGTGATTGCCTAAATAACTTTTAAACGTTATAATTATCGATATTACATTCTTTAAAATAGTTTGTATTAGTGCAAATATAAAAATGTGACTAAAAAGAAAGGTGTTTTATTTTCTTCTACCAGGAGAAAATATTTAAGAATTTATACTCGAGAAAATTTAACTAAAATTTTAATGAAATTTAGAAATATAAAGATTAATTTAATATATTTTTTAAATCAGTATTAAACTATTATTTACATTTCTAATAATTATAAATAATTTTCAAGGATTTTGAAAAGTTGATAATATATTTTTCTAATGTTTGGCTATTAAAATGCAAGAGAAATATCTAAATATTATCTCATAAAAGCAAAATTTAAAAATATATGAGGAATATTATACTGTCATTCGTTTACTAGATAAAGATTTAACTTATTTTATACAATATTTGAATGAAAAATGATCAGAAATGATGCAAAAATTTAGATTATAATGATTTAATAAAACTTTGATGAATAAGCATAATCTAATAGATTTACCAACTAACCTGTGTAAAATATAGTGAAATCTAAGTAAAAAGAATATCACAAACATGTCACATTTGAATATAAAATATATAATAAACTATGTTAAAATCATGTATATTATTTAAGCATAAATTCGAAATTTATTCTTTAAAATAAAATACTTTTAAAAAGGTTAATTGAATGATAAAATGTTTTGGCAGGTTAAAAGGAATCTTATAATTGTTTAGATATACTTATCAAGAAAATAAAGTTAATTTAACTTTAACTTTTTCAAAAATGTTCAAAATACAATATTTGATAATGAATTAATTGATTAGTTATTTCTTCATTTATATACTTTATAAATTTTTATGAAATCCAACAATTTAAATATGCATTGCATATAAATTTTGTAAATATGTAAGTGAATAAATAAACAAATAAATGAATACATTATGTGAAGTATTGTGTTTTGGAATTTTTTTGAAAAAAAAAGTTCAAAGTGAAAGAATTTGATTTTCTTGAAAAGCGTACCTAAATAATTATAAGATTTTTTTAATCCTGCAAATATATTTTATCATTTAATTAGCCTGCTAAAAAGGTATTTTCTTTTATAGAATAAATTTTGATTTATACCTAAACAATCATTATGGCACAACCGTGGCTAGTGATTACGTTTTAAATAACCATAATAGGCTTTTTTGTGGGCAGGTTCGGGCTAAATTTAATTTATTACAACCACAAATGGTAGGACAAAGGCTAGCATCTGGTTAGCTTTTATTTTTAATGGCCATTAAAATAATAATTGTGGGCAGTTTAAGGCTATCTAACACTTTTACTGAAAAGTTAGTGGCACGATTATGGGCAACTTCTTGTACTTACGGCCAATTTCCTTGCGGCCTTATTGTGTCCAGCGTGACACTTTTTTACGGAGCCGTAACTTTCATTGATAACGGGCCTCCATCGAACACTTTCGGCCAAGGCTAACGAAACCATCAGTGGCCCGAAAGTTCTGTGTTTGTTGGGTAGTCTCTAAACGTCAGAAAAATAGATTAACAGCTTATAAAAGAACATTGCGACGTCTGGGAGATAAGAAAATACCTCTGTTTAAGAAAAGACGACTTCTCGTTCAAAAAGGAGAAGGGTTTTTGTCTATACTTATTCCTGCTGCAGTATCAGTGCTCAGTACGTTGATCAATGGAGTTCGCTCGTAAATTCAGACTTGTTCCAGCTGACAGAGATTAAGAGTTTGTCGATGAGCATTTAAGTGATTTAGATAGACAGATTCAGACTATTTTGAAAAGAAAAATAGAGGATGATGAAAAAGCGAAGCTTTACACACAGATTTTTCAAAAGTTTGTATCATTCTCAGATATGAATGCGGTCAAACCCCCTGAAGAACTTCCCCAGAAACCCCTTGAAAAGATAGAAAATGAAATTCTAAGTTCTATTCCTGTAAAACAAAAGAAAACTGCTGCTAAAATTATGGAATTTTTTAAACAAAATAAAATTTCCTGTACAGAAAACAAAGAATTGAAAATAGATGATACTGTAATTAACGGATCAGATGTTATTCAACTAGTCGGTTTTTTCCTGAGAGATACAAGTCAAAAACCTATTGCTTTTGATCAGTTTCAAGAACTTTTAAATAAAAAAAAAACTTTCCACAAGATTTTATAAAAAACAAGTATTTGAAGAGTGATCCTAAAACTATTTATGCAAGACCTGAACCTTATCATAGAAAACGAAGATAATCTAATCAAGTCATTTTACCAATATCACCAGTACCATGGTTGAAAATGTAGAAAATTATGTTTTTTTGCAAATATAATGTATTTTATGAAACAAATAAAAATGTTTATATTTTAAAAAATATATATATTTATGTGTGTGACTGTTTTTTTTTTGTCATATTGAAAAAATAAATAAAATTAAAAATTAAAAAAAAAAATGTAATCGTGAAGATTGCTTTTTCCAAATTTTTTCTTTAGAAAAGATTTTTTTTTTTTCCAAAATAATGTTTCAACGAAACAAAAAGAACATGTTCAGTAAATAAAAAGTTTAAGTACAGTAAAAATTATATGTTTGGAAAATGTTTTATGCTTAGGAGGAAAAAATGTTTTATGGTTTGGAAAAAAATGTTTTATGTTTAGGAAATAAAAAGTTTAAGTACAGTAAAAATTATATGTTTGGAAAAAGTTTTAAATTTAGGAAAAAGTTATGTTGAAGAAAAAAGTTTAAGTACAGTAAAAAGTTATATGTTTGGAAAAAGTTCTAAATTTAGGAAAAAGTTTTAAATTTAGGAAAATGTTACGTTGAAGAAAAAGTTTAAGTACAGTAAAAAATTATGTGTTTGAAAAAATGTTTTATGTTTAGGAAAAAAAAAAGTTTTATGTTTAGGAAAAAAATGTTTTATGTTTAGAAATAAAAAGTTTAAGCATAGTAAAAATTATATGTTTGGAAAATGTTCTAAATTTAAGAAAAAGTTATGTTGAAGAAAAAAGTGTAAGTGCAGTAAAAATTATATGTTTAGGAAAAATGTTTTATATTTAGGAAAAAAAGGTTTTGTGTTTGGGAAAGAAATGTTTTGTGTGTTTTATGTTTAGAAAAAAAGTTTTATGTTTACGAAAATAAGGTTTTGTGATTGAAAATTATTTTAAGTACAGTAAACAGTATAGTGAGTCAAAAAGTTATGTTTTGGAAAAAAAAATATAATTTCATGTTTCAGAAAAATAAGTTTGTGTGTGTGTGTGTGTGTGTGTGTTTAGAAAAAAGAAGTTTTATTAAAAACAAGACTAAAAAAATAGACAAAGAAAATACTATGCAAATATAGATTTATTCAGATATAAAAAAAATTACAATGAAATCATTAATTTCTCAAACACATTTTGTTCTTCTGAAACATACATTTTTGCAATACTTTTAAATAGTCCATTTACATCAACAGCATCGAAAAATTCTTGTTGACCAAGTACAAAGTCAAAATCAACATTTAAGTTTTTCAGCACAATGTTTTTAGCTACATCATTCAAATTAATCTGAAATAATGCTTAAACGAGATATTCACCAAATTTATCGGTTCTAGTTTTAGAAAGACAATCGTGCATAAAATCTACTTGATAATTGTCTCTACATCCACAACAGTTTATAAGTTCTGAAATTTTCAGAGTAATCGAAGCACATAAGCACTTACCCAGAGATTCAATCAGTTGAAGAAATCCGCCACAAGTATAATCTGGTTTGAAATCAAGGTTTGGATTATTTATTTCTTTGGTTATGTAATTGAACAAAGTGTAAGTAATTAGACTGTGTTTTAGACAATCTGTTAAAAACTCTTTGTGAAAAGCGAGTTTCTGGAGCTCACATCCTCTTAGCACAACATGTTCCGATACAAACTGCATACTCAAGTTTTTTCGTTGAAAAAGTCTTTGGAAAACAAAGAGTTGAAAACCATCTTTCCTTTGCTTGGACACACACAAGTCTCTGTCTATCACAAACACTTTATCAGATGATCTATGGTTTAGCACATTATTCACTTCACCACAGAATGAAAGCCACACTTTAGAAGAAAGAGAAATCCCATCTTTCGTAGGGTAATAAAACCCTTCTTCGTCGCAAGCATGTCTTCTAACATGAATACGTGTTTGTCCAAGGAAATTAGACACTTTAACAAAAACCTCACCTCCTAGATATATCATATCTTTAGGCAAAGAGTCTAGAGTGAGGGCAACAACTCCCGACGAATTAACACGAACATTATGGGCTAAAATCTTTGAAGCACCCTTATTTTCATTTTTAATTGTTAAGTCCTCAGCTGCGTTCTTTCGCATTCTGGATTCTAAATTACATAAATCCGAATTAAGCCTTTTCATTTTGAAACTTCGTTATAAAAATCTACACGAATAAAATTCACCAAACAACGCAACACTCACAAGAAAAATCGAAGCAACTGACGAAGGAAACTATTGCCATTTGCTGTATAACAAACTTTTTTTCATTATTAGTGACAGATAACGGTTATTCAAACAACCCAACTTCACATTTGGTTACAGTTAAACGCATTTTTAAACCTAAATAACAACTCAACGTTACAAACGGTCCTCGTAATTGTATGTCTAGGGTGCAATCATTACATGACGTCACATTCATGTTCTAACTAGAACTCCTATAATAGAGGCTGACGCAAATCCATTTTGTTTCGGAAAATAACAATAATATTGGGTCCCGGCTCAGCATCAATCTACTGCCGGAGTTCGCGCGTCTGGGGTTGCTGTATTTAAAAAGCCCAGTCACTGTCAAGCAATTATTTCTCCCCGCTGGTTGGATAACGTGATTGACTGAGTTTTCTCCCGCTTGAACTTGGCGGGGATTTGATTCAAGGAAAAGGGTTTTTGGTTGTGAAAAGAAACCATAGCAGGTTTTATTCGATCGTCAGTGTGCTGAAATAAATACTTTTTTCTTTACAAGTATATGTGCAAACTGCTGTACGATGACTTTTTCAAATGTAATGACAAATTTAGCTGATCGCTTATTTAAAATGATTATAAATCATAAATGTTTGGAAACTCACACACACAAAAAAAAAAATAGTTTTTTTCAATGTATTAATAAATTTAGTAAATCATGGGCAAGGGAAACAGTTTCATTTCTTTCATATTAGTATTACTAATTATTATAAGTAATACTTCAGGTAATTTATTTAAACCTTAAGTAAAATACAAATAGTGGCGCTGATACAACATACAAAATTTTATCAAAAGAAAGTCAATTGCAGAAATTAGTGTAAAAGTACATCTCGTGATATGTATTGAAAATTACAGCTACTAATTAAACTAGGTGCACGAATTATAATCCTTTGAGAGACAAACTTGTGTTAAAGGACTTACATTTTTAAGTGTTACAGTAAGGAAACAGCTGCTTAATTTTTTAAACGTTTTAAAAATTGACTTTTTTTTCTTTGCATTGAGTATAAGTTATTGATTACAAAAACAAATATCACTCTGTTTACTTATTTATTTTTATTTTTTTCACTTATGTATCAAAATTAAGAGAAGACACAATTTGCTTGTTATACTCACAAAAAGCAAGAAAATTTTATGTTTTATACAACAAAATTTTAAATAATAATAATAATAATAATATAATTTGCTTGTATTAAAAGTTTTGAATAATCAGCTTGTTTACTTTTTCATTCCCTAACCAGTTGTGCAATTTAAATTGAGCTAAACCAAAACTAGAAAAGATTCTTTCAAATGAAACTAAAAAACTTATCTAAATTAGACATTTTATGTATCAATACCACTTCTAAGTAAATATATCCACATAATTAACTATTCGTTCTTAATTTAAAAATCCAGCTTCTAACGACGTTGGAGGGCTTAATTTGCGCCGGAGCCCAGTTCCGGTACTTCTCTGTTTTTAGTAAATATTTAAATATTGGTTGGAATTCACCGGAGCTCATAAAAAAAGGGCTCCGTAGCCCAGTGCAATTCGTAGCTGTGCATTTTTATAAAAAAAAACATGCATAGCTATGAACTATCCCTTTTTTATGTTAACACTATTTCCGAATCGTAATCCTTACCATATTTAATCGCAGAATTCTGCAGTTAACACTAAAACTAAGCAAAGTTTCGGAAGGAGTTGTAACTAAAAAGTGGAATAGTTGACAGCTAAGCATATGCTGATTGATATTTTAAAAATTTTTATTTTGCTTAAAAAAAAAAAAAAAAAAAAAAAAAAAAAAAAAAGCTTTAAACTCTGCAAGTAATGTACGAAATATAAATATGCAGATTGGAGTGACGGGGAGGGGGGGGGGGTTATGGGAAAACGGTATAGCTGTAGTACCGGTACCACATAATATTAGGGTTCCGGTACTTTTTTTTCTTAGAAATTAAGCCCTGGCGTTGGATGTCAATAACAGTTAAAAAATTTAGTTTTTAAGATAGAGCTCCCACAAAATTTTTGCCTCATACAGACTCACAGAGTAACAGACAGACATTTTCTAAAAACCCTCAAATTGTTCATAAATAATTTACGTTTCTCAATGGACAAGTGTAATTAAGTTCTTGCTAAACAATCATTTTAGCAAATATATATAAAAGAAAAAACATAAAAGAAATGGGGAGGGAGTAATTGTGTTTAAAAAAAAAAATAAAAATTTCAAAACTAAACTAATAAAATTAAAGAACATTTTGGGTAAATAGTAGTAGTGTTTTTTATATTTACGTACGATACACAATTAGTTTAATGAAAGAATTCCACATTTTGTCTTGTCGCGTTCACAATTGTTTTTTTCTTTTTTCACTGCAAGTGCGCGGCGCGGGAATAGCGATAAAGGCGCCAATCAGTAACCCGGCCTTGTTAGGCGTAGTTTCGTCGAACAATTTCACTGTTAAATGGCAGAAAGTTAGCTTGGCTTTTCGACTGGGCTCCAAATCGGGTGCCAATTGAGGAAGAATGCGTCAGCTCCTATTATAGGAGTCTTAGTTCTAACATACACCGTCTTGTCTAAAAAAATGTGCTGCAGGAATTTTCAAAAAAAAAAATACTTAAAACTCGTTAAACATAAGTTTAATTTAAAAAAATCTTTTAAACAGGCTAAAAACAATCCGATTAAAAAGAATTATATTTTTTAGTTAATGCGTTAAAAAATAAATTCCAATCGCCAATACGTCATCGTGAAACTAATACATTCAGTAACAGGTTCTAATTTTAAAAAAATCTAAACTAATCATCCATTCCGTTAAAAGTTAAATTGGTTTAAATTAAAATGGAATCAATGTAAATTATTTAAATTAAACATAAATCCAAATCTCTGATTATGTCATACTCTAACAATCAACACCTCGAGAAAACCGAAACTAAAAAATAATAAATACAAAGTAATCAATTAAAAAAATGCATTCCCTGAAAATAAATTGAAATCCATTGATTACGTCATATTCTGAGCACCTCCAATACAACCCCTCTACTCTAACACGTGACCATTGTCATCCCCCACTTCCTCCCCCCTCGTAAAAAGAAACCGCCTTCTGGACACGCCCCTTGCTAAAAAAATTTTTATCCCCTCGTTTAAGAGCACGATTTCGGACACGCCCCTCGCTAAAAATTTACGCCTCGTCCAACAGCACAATTTCGGACACGCCCCTCGCTAAAAATTTACCCCTCATCTTATAGTTCATTTTCGGACACGCCCCTCGCTAAAAAATTTACCCCTCGTCCAGGAGTACGATTTAAAAAATTCACCCCTCCTCCAAGAGTACGTTTTCAAAATTTACCCCTCGTCCAACAGCACGATTTTCACATCCAGCAAAAGACAACTCAACTCTCGCTAAAGAGACGCCAATACTACTCACGTAAGAAGGAAAGCAATTCTACGTCGGATTACCAGAAAGGTAAGAAAATACCTTTTATCTTTCATTATTGTTATTTATCATTTTAATACGATAACTATATATTTAAACTGGGTTATCAGCTTATGCTATATTGAACTCACCCTTCCAACATACTTTTATGATATGTAAAAAAAAAAAAAAAAAAAATGCTTAATTTTTAAATAAAATAGTTATAAATTTAATAAATAAGTAACCAAATTTATAGTTAACATTCATCAGAGATTATTAAAAATACTTACCATTTTTCTGTGGACTCAATAATTAAAAGATGAAGTATGTAATCATTTTGTTTACATTAATAATACTACCACTTTCTTACTACCACTTCAGAAATTGTGATACTTTGTTTACACTAAGTAGAAAAATAATGCACTCCTGAGCTTTATTATCAACTACAGATACCAAAACTTTTATAGTATTTGTGAAAACACTCATAAGATGTATAAGAAACAGACAAAATTCAACCATTTTATAAATGTAATGATGAAATACTTGTATTCTCATGTGTTATAATGTATTGTCATAAATTCATATAATATTACAATAACTAGTCTAGGTGAAAAGCTTTGGAAAGAATTTTATCAAATCAGATATTTTGATTTTAAAGTTTTGTAATTCAAAATAATCTAACACTTTACATATATACACCTTAACAAATACAATTTATTTTTTATACTGATGTTGATGCATATGTTATAGAGGATCAATAAGCAAGCATTTAAATTTTAAATACAAAAGCCACTGTTTAATGTTATCAAATATTCACATACATAAAATTAAATAATACACATGTACTTAGAATGGTTCAATAAAAATAAACATAAATGGACAGAAAAAGCTATGCTTACCAAACTTGGAATTGCATTGTGGATCCATTAAATGAATTTTTATTGCGGATTCTTTAGTGTTTGGCTAGCAAGTATACGCATTCAAAGCAGAAGAAGAAATTTCACCTAGTGCTTTAAAAGTGACACCAGCTGGCCAATTAATTGATAAATTGATTAAAATGTCCGTATTTTCTTTTATATAGAATAAGTCTTGCATAAACAATCGCTCTGTTTCGCGAAGCACATGGCAGATACATAAATTAAATTTTCAAAACTAAAAATAACTGCCAACTGAATTATGACATTTGTTTTGTTTAATACGTAAGACAAAAAATACTTCACACAGTACAAGTAAATATTTCAAAAAAACTAATAACACAATACTGGACTAAACTCAGCAAGGCGCGATCGACAGTAAACAAGACAGCGAAGCAAGGGGTGGAGTTTTGGACGTCATTTTACAGATTAACCAATAGCAGAGCTCCATTTTCCTCTGTACATGAATTCCAGTATGGTATGCTTATATGCGGTAGGGGAGGCATGGATCGCTTCAAAGGGATGAGCCAGCCCTGACCAAAGCCCCTCTTATATGACCTGAGGCAACATCGACCCTACTAAGGAGGAGCTTCACTCCTTTCTTTCATTCACAAAGCAATTCGTGCTAAGCTGTTACCTTTCTTCAACGGAGATAGTAGAGCAACTAATGTTCTTTTTTTTTAGAAGTTTTATTTTTTTGCGAATTTGGTAATTTTTTTGTAGCCTTCAAAACCTGTATGTTTAAATTATGCATTGCGCGCCAATTTCATATATTTTTTTTTACATTGGAAAATTAATAATGGAGAATAATATATTTTATTTCTAAGAAATATTGTTATTTTACTTACACAGGTTACTTAATACTATTTTCTCAATAATCTGCATTCTGTTCTTTCAAAATGAGTGCTTTATTTAATGCAATTATTTTAATTTGTTTAAATTTTATGAAATCCATTGTAATTTTTCAATTATGACACTATTTCCACTGATTGAATCACGCATCTGATTAGTGAGTGTGGTTAAGCATATTAATATAGTTGGATTGTTCTGTAATTGATATATGTTATTGAGATTTACTATGCATGTTCGGTATTGAAAAATAAAGTATGTAGCGTACATAGTTTATTTATAGAGACACTCAAAAGTATTACATTATATTATGGGTTATGGGGAAATGTAATTATATAAATACGTAGCACCTACAGTCGTCGTAGGGTCCGTCCGTCTGCCCGCATATAGCAGCATAAAAACTACCAGCCCACATAAAAACTACCCAACCGAATGGTTTGAAATTTAATATAGATAATCGTTCCAGATTTTGTCGAGTCGTTTCAAATTTTATGAAAATCGAATCAAAACTTAAAAAGATATTATTAAAAGTTTTTTTCGTTCTATTAAATCCTATCGTACGTAATTAATTCAATGATATCCCACAATAGGTAATGATTCCAGGTTGTCATGGTGATGACGTCCTATTTAAGATATAGTCATATCATTTCCGTATTACTGAATTAAACATATATAATCCTAATAAATTTTGTATTCAGGCATTTTTGCATAAGAGTGCAACAGCTGTTGTACCAAAATCTGAATATTTATAAAACTTGTTACAGTACAAAAGCACATCATTTGCCACGTTTGACGTACAATTTCCAACTTGTTTTTCTTCTCTTGGAATATGAAAAATATTGCCAACATTTCTCTATTGATACACCATACAAAAAAGTATTTGTAATAACTTATGTGCACACGCACGTTATGTATCTCTAAATTTGGTGGTATCCACTATTCAGATGAAAAAGAGTAAAAATATAAAAGTGTTGGAAAATGAAAGTGTTCACTAAATATATCCAATTTTCGGAAACCCTAATATATATAGATTTTCACCTGAAAAAGATATTTTGGACATTTAGCTGAAAATCAATCAACTCGAACCCGGCCTGCAAAAGTCAAAAGACAATCCGAAATAATGAAAGTCAACCCGACCTGCAACTTAAAAATATAGCGCCAACCCGACCGACTTGGACTGCGGGTCCGGTCGGGTTCAGATAATAGCCCGTTACTGATCCGATGCAGAACTCTTACTTTGAATTGAGAAGAGCTACAAAATATTTTTCAATTAGTTATGGATGACACTCACAATGCAAATCGTCCTTTCCTCTTTTTTCTGAAAAACCCCTTTGAGTTTCCAATTTCTTCTAATAGTGGTTCCACAGATTTTTACCATCTGTGATGAAATAATAAAGATATGAAAAGAATGATTTGGACATAGTAGAAAAGAACCCAAGGCATAACAATGACATGATAGTAAGTAATCAGTTATATAAGCGGCCGGTATGTGAAACGATGGTGTATGCTATTCCTTCAGCATTCAGGTTTCAAAGAATCACCCTCTGCTTACGATAAATTTTCTCTTTCTGTGATGACAGTTGTACGATTACATTCAGGTCATATCATCAACTCATTAGTTTCAATTCTTGGTGAAGCGGTAATGGAAATCTTTACAAAAGCAAAAATGCTACAAACTGCACTTTGCATGGCAAGACAAATTTATTAGTAATGGAGAATATCCAGAGAAAGATGTATGAAAATTTTGCGATTTATTGTTTTATTCAAAAAAGTTGAGTTCAAAAAGAAGCGGAGAATCACTAATCAAGAGTTATTTTGAATAAATACTCTATGAAGGGTAAAAATATTTTGAGAACTAATCATACTGCCCCCCTCTCCCCCCTCCAACCCTTCTTCCTCTTCTAGCTTTAGATCGCTTTCAAATTTCTTCTTCAATAAATAAATAAATCTAATTTTCTGAATCTCTAAAAATTGAGAAAATAAATATGCTCATAAGAAGTAAAAACACTCTTTTGTAATATTTTTATGGGAATTTTGAATTTCATGAAGTTCAAAAAACTGTTTTTACAATTCTTTCAATTTGGATCGCGATTATTCCAAATCCACCGCTAAAATTATGCTTGTTAGCAAGCGCGAAATAAAATTTATTGATAAATATATAAATTTACTTTGTTTCGTTTCTAAGTCATAGAAACAGGGAAAAATAAGGGGCAGTGATATCGATTACAAAATACTTCTTACAATCTTTACGTACAAAAAATAAAGTTGAGTTAATTAAAAGAAGGTAAACAGTACTTGCTATACAGTTGACTTCAAATCTAATTAGAAAATCGCTGGCATCAATATCAACTCTAGAAGTAACATTTCAATTTTCATTTCATGTTATGCGTAATTTAATCAAATTTTGTATGAATTTATATTTTTATAGAAAATATTCTCGAAAAAATATTGATATTTAGTAGTAAATGCGCTTGTAAGAAAACAGGTTCTTGATTTTTTTCACGAAGAGTCGTTTCATAGTATATATTTATGTATAAAATATTTTTAATAGCATTGAATGAGACAGCATTTGTTAATGCTTACTTCGGTTTCATTCGGATTTTATATTTTTCAAAGGTTTATTATGTGATATATACTGGAATACCCATGTCTTTATAGTAACCATCCCAATTTAATAACTGTTTTTAATTATTATATTATGTATGCTTTCCTTGTGTAATAAAGTTTCCTCTACTCATGTTTTGTACACCATGGTGAATTATAAGTATTTAAACGAATACTTTTTGAACATCCATTCTTCGCTGTTATTCAACCATTTATTCGATTTTCCCTATCGTAATCAAAACCGCATGATGAAACATCTGTCATTAGACTGGAAGGAGAAAAATATATTTATAATGTCAATAAAAGTTTTAATTATTTGGAGAGTGATTACGCTTTATCTCTTTAGCTATTTTATTAGGTTTTACTGATTATGTGTAGATTTAAGACAAACAAAGTTTTGAAACTAGAACTAATTTTTTCTTTGTTATTAAAATATAACATTTCTTTCTTTCTTTATTGATAGTTAAATAGCTTTTGTAATTATCATCTGATCTATATTTTTTTAAAATTGTCCATCTGTCAGTATAAATTTTAAAGAAAATTTAAATTTTAAAAGGGCACAGGACCTTAAAACTTTCAAAAAATCAGTTTTCGGTTTTGTTTTATTCTGATTGTTTTAAAATTTCTCAACAATATGAAAAAAAAACCCCATTCAAAAATATGCATTTTTTCTTGAGTTATAATCATTTATTAGAAAAGGTGATAGGGAAAAAGTCATTTATAGGTGAGTATAATTGAAGGTCCGTAGATATCAAAACTTTAAAAAGCGTTTTCTCTGATTAGTAAACCTGAAGTTTGTGCGTACTGTTACTTTCAAACTATGTAAACTACAGCTTTTGCAAAATAAACAAATGTGCGTTTCTATACAGTCTACATGTAGAACAAAACAAAACAAAAAAAAACAAAACAAACAAACAAACAAAAATACATATTTTGGTTATTTATTTGTTTGCACTTAAAATTTGATTTTTTTTTTACTGAAATTGAATTTTAAACGAAACATTTTGTGTATATTTTGGATTTAATTTAGAAGTAGGTGTGGTACGATTCTATTTTGTTCAAAAATTGTTTTCTATATGCATACTTTAGAATTTTATCATGCGCGCAGCGCTTAGATTTTATTTCACACATTAGCAATATGAAGGTTTAAATTTAAAATTTAAATATTAATTTTCTATATACAACATTTTTTTTTATAATACAGTTAAGAATATATACTTCAGGTAGAAAGGGAAAAAAATCTTAATTGCATATTATTTGCGTTTTGGTATTTTGGAAAAGGCGGTGTTTTGATCGTTTCAAGATACTCAAAAGATAAATATCCCCTATAATATGAATTTTTTTTTTTTTCGTGTGTGTGTGTAAAAGTTTTCAACAGCGGACATCTGGAGGCTGCGGAATTTGTTCGATAATCGAAGGTGTCAGCTTTTGTGAGGTAAAAATAAACAAATATGTCAGGGTTGTTGATTAAAAAAGGTTGTCGCTAAATAAAGGTGTCTGATATTAGGTATCCGAGGTCCATTAACCTTCATAACGGACACTTCCGAATACCGGACACTTCTATTTAGCGGTATGTGATGCTTCTATATAATGCAGGGTTGGACTTTTTGCAGGAGGAGCACTTGATTAAATGTTGGGCAAACAGAACAGTGTCCCCTATTCCCTAGTCCTTCGCTTTTAGGGGCCCAAAATTAAATATTCAATTTTTGTAAAGCTTTTACTTGAAATGTGTTTCGACGTTGTACTGATTATAATCAATATTTTGAACTTTTAAAATACAATAAGATTAAAAAGTAAATAAATTTTAAAAAAATCTAAATTCAGTAAAACTTCTCAATCACGGGCACCTCGGCAACGAATGGCAGACAAATTCCGTAGTAGCCCCCTATTGAGAGGTTTTATTGTATTTAGATAACCATTTTCTTTTAAAACTTATTCTACTATAGAAGTTCAAAATAGTGATTATAATCAATACAATATCGAAAAAGATTTAAATTACCAGCTTTACAAAAAATTGCATACCAACTTTGAGAGCCCCTAAATTGAGGCTGTATGGGGTGGAGGGGAAAGACCATGGCCAAATATTTTTCCAGGATTCATTGTGGTCAAACATGGCTACGTATCAAGCTTACAAAAAGAAATAGCTGCGATTCAGACGTTTGAAGTGCCTGAAGTTCAGACGCAAGAAGCGTCCGAAAAAATTAAGACATTTTAAAAGTCTGAAAATCGAACACTCCGTTTCAGACATTTCAATTTACAGTGTATTGGCATTGTAAATTGCTAAAAGTGAATTTTAAACTGTGTCATGCCTTTTTCTAACTAAACTGAATTTTAGCATACTTGTACAATATGTACAAGCCGATAGATCATTTATATTGAGCTGCACAAAAGGAATTCGAATACCTTTCCGGCTATGTGAAATTATTTTTCAAATGTGGTTTTCAAATGTATGCGCTTTCTAAAATGCTTCTTCGGTATGTTCGTTACACTATTAAATGGCGAAGTTTTTTTTTTAAATACTCTGGAAGTGTTTGGAAATATTTTTTCTTCAATCGAATAACGAAATTTTTTTTTCGCTCCCATTTGTCGAAATTCGCGATATTTTGTCACGGCCTATCGACAAAATTTGCTTTTTATTTCCACTATCTTCTTTTCAGAAATTCGCAATTTTTTTACATAATATTTAACAAAATTCGTGATTTTTTGACGAAATTTGCATTTTTCTCTGCGACAAATGGATGATTTTTTTTTGATCGATTGAAAAAAAATTGCTTAGTTGCTTCTGTGATCTTTGACGGAACTCAATTCCACGGTCGTTTGTAGAAATTCAAGTTTTTTCTCGCGAGCGACTCACCAATTAATTTTGCGAAATTGCACAAAACAAAAGGAAAAAAAATTGCTGACTTCCACGATAATTTAAAAACACTGCTAAAGAATCCCCTGCCTGTGCAATAATTTAAGGAAGGTAAAATTTCGCTCAGCATTTTTTATTATGCGGGATTTTACACTTTATGGATGATTCACGCAATCCGCTACTTCAAACTTAGAAGCCTGCACGGGCCCGGGCTTAGTCTGACTCTGAGGTCCGTACCCAATGAAGGTAAATTTTTAAACGGGCTAGCTGAATTATGTCATTTTCTTTAACGGTCCGGGTCTATAGACAAAATATACGGGTCCGGCAAAAAAAAAAAAAAAAAAAAAAAAAAAATTAAACCCGCTCCCCTCCCCCCTCCCCCCCCCCAAAAAAAAAATTAAGCTGGACCATATAAAAATTTAAAAGAATCCCATAAAATATGAACCATTTTCAACGGATATGACTTTCCTAAGAATAACTATAAATGTGCTGCACAAACCGATCCTAGTTTGATTACATCCAGGGCCCGACTTAGGCTATGGGGAGCCCCGGAGCAAGAACCATTCTGGGGGGGTTCCCTTCTATTTATCTATAGATTTTTTTGTGAATAATGTGGAAGTGGCTAATATACTAAACTTCATACCTATTGTATTATATGCATAAATTTTGTACCCGGTACTGCTCACATCTGTATACAGAGTATCACAAGAAGATGGTCACAACTTTAAGAAAAAATACCAGTAGGATAATAGTAGAAAAAAAAAATGATAGATTGATTGATACGAGTATTTTTTTGCAAACTTTTACTTTGCCTATCTACGAACGTTATACGGTGTCTAAAAGAAAATGTCACAAATTGGTCATAATTAATCGTTTTAACTTGCCACGTTATGAGGAAAACGTTAATAAAGAATTTCTTTTGAAAACAATAGGATACTAAGTTGTCATAATGAAATTTTAATCATTAGTTTTCTAATGATAGTCTATTTTTTGATAGGGGGAGATGGTACTGGAAGCAGAGAGGGTAAGGGGGACCTCACTCCCTTCCTAAATGTTTGGAAATATGAATTTTGGTAATTTTTGGCTACCCATTTTAGCTTTAACCATTTAGCACCTTTTAATAAAAAAACCTGACTACTCTCATGGGGGTCCCCCCAAAAAGGGGGGCCCGGGGAAGCTGCTCCGCATGCCCCTGCATAAGTCAGCCTCTGATTACATCAACATCAATACAGAGATGACATAACATGTCCTTGCGCACATATCCGTAATTGGACAGTTAAATCTTCTCTGAGAGCGGGCTTAATTTTTTCAGCAGACTCCGACGGGCCGGGATCAGTGTTACAATTTTTCTCTGCATAGTCTAGACGAACGGGAACTGGATTTAATTGTTCCTACAACGTGTCGGACAGGCGTAAAAATAGTACCGTATTTTATGGGAGAAACGCCGCGGCGTTTACGAGTTTAAAAGTTATATTTTTTCCAAGTGCGGCGTTTACAATTTTTTTTAAATACCAACTGAGTTTCCTTAATTTAAAAAATCATAAAAATATTTAAAATCTGATTTAAATATTTTAAATAAAACTTCAGACATCTTAAGATATTAAAAACGAGGCATGCTACACTGCTCAGAAAACTTTGATTAAAGTTAGGTCAATGTGACGCTGTCGACAAAAGTAGCGTTCCCACAGGTGCGGCGTTTACAACGGGTGCGGCGATTACGATATTTTTAAGCTTATTCAGGCCAATTTGAGGAGTGCGGTGTTTACAACGGGTGCGGCGTTTCTTCCATAAAATACGGTAATAGTGATAATGAATTCCTTTAAGGTGATTCTCAAATTCCATGCTCTACAACGCAAAACTTTGACACATTTTTAAATGTAAAGTCAAAACTGACGAGTCTAACTACTGAAGTGATTTGGAATAGAATAGCGTTTTCCATTTTTTGATAAATAAATTACTTAACGAGTTGACAACAGGTTTTTTTTTCCTTTACCGTGCTATCGCGTCCGCGAAATTATATTCAGAACGCCAACTTTGACAATATATTGTGAAAGATGTTTTGCCTTTATCAAAAAATGGAAAACGCTATTATAATACATAGTTTTTGAATAAGAACATCTGCCAATTTTATGCGCTTCCGAACTAAAATGAAGAAGGTAGCCTTAAAACACTGAAAACATTTGAAAACAGCCTTAGTAAATTTCAGAGAAATATAAATCTACTTTTTATTATACAGCTTCGAAAGCTATATTTTAACCATCTTTTTTTTTCTTTAATTCTGAACTGCATTAATTTTTTTAATGAATCTTTATTTAAATGTTGAAAAGTCTAAGCGTCTAAGTAAGCATTAAGAGCCTACTTCAGTCAAGTGAAAAGACCGGTTGGGTAATGCTAATCCTATGGAAGAAATTTATAAAGATATCTCGGTTGCATTTTAATATTTTTAAATGATTTTTTTTTGCATTGGATAGCTGAGATCGATCTGTACAAAGGCCGTTTTTGGCTTTTTCGATTTTGTTTTTACAGATATTTTTAATGAGTGCACTTTCATTTTCGGAACCGGTTTCGAAACTGAAAGCATCCTCATAAAAAAAATCTGCAATCTAAATCGAAAAAGTAAAAAACGGCCTGTCCAATGCAAAATCATTTAAAAATACTAAAATGCAACCGAGATATCTTTATAAATTTCTTCCATTGGATTAGCATTAGCGAACAGGTCTTTTCACTTGACTGAAGTAGCCTCTTAATGTTGCTATTGTGTATTTACTATCTTGCGAACAACACCTAGTATTCTAAAATATACTGCTAAATTTCCCTACAAATATGTATGTATTATTTATTAAAAGAATCTTAATTGCATATCAAGAAAAATCGAATGTTTTGTAGAAATCGAATCGTGACGGACCGAGCTTCATTTAATAGACTTTTGCATGGAGCAAGCCGGGCTCGGAACTAGAAATTCCGGCCCGTGCAGATCTCTACTTCAAACTTTGCTCCGCCCCACCAGTGGCAGATATGTTCTGCTCTCAAAACTGGGAGGTGCTGGGTTCGAAACCAATCGCGTTCGTCGGCCTAACCGTTCGGAGTTTTCCGTGGTTTCCTTCGAATCTTGGGAAACCTTGCTTAAATACAGGTTAGCTTCCTTTAGAAAAACCCCCACGGAGGGCACTCCCCCTAGGTCCTATATTTCTCGTGCAGATAATCGGCCGTCATAAATAACACTACTAACACCATCAAACTTTGCTCTTCAAATCCGGACCGCCGCAACGTCGCGCAGGACCCCGGGAAAGCAGTTTATGACACTCAACTTGTATTGCAATACTGAACTAATAAAATTTATTTTTTAATTGCAAATATCATGGAATAATATATACAATACAGGTAATAAAATGCATGAAAAATAGTGCTAGTTTCACATTTAATATGCATGTTTTTTTTTCTTTTTTTCTGAAAGTCCTTTAATCAGGCCCCGACATGACTAATTGGGGCCCTGGGCAAAGATAAAATTAGGGGGCCCCATTCGAATCGTTGCAACATTATTCAAATAGAGCTGGCTGTCAGTCATATTTGTAATACATAAACAATGTTTTCGCACCTTGGATTTTAAAAAGAAGAAAATTCTTAGTTCCGTCAATTGTAAATTAAGTACATTAATTAATAAAAATACTTTTTTTCTTAGTACAGAACAAAACTCTTTTATATAACTTTAGTAACCTGTTATACTACTTTAAGATGAATTTAATAAGTTCAACTTATGGAAGAGTGTTAAATATGTAGTCTTACATGTAAATATGTGTTTATCAAGTTAGTTTCTTTTACACCTTTTTAAGTTAAACTACACACAATATAATATCAAATCAAATGCATTCTACTTCACAAGTAAAAAATGTTTTTTCAATAAATCTAAAAAGATGGCAATTTTGGATTTGTTTTCCATATTTACTCAAAGTTAAAAGAAAAAAAACTTTGAATACAGAAGAAAATTTAGCTCATGACCAGTTAGAACTGATTATTTTCAACCACTAAAGTTTAGATATGATTTAAGTTCATTGCTAATACAATCGATTAAAATCAAAATATTAATTCTTATTTAATAGTTGTTGAGGCTTTGCGAAAGCATTGAGTTCTGTGTGTTCAAAATGAAATTTGTTTTTCAGAGAGTTTAGTAGAATATTTTAAAAAAGATGAAATTCGTGTTTTGTATTTGAAAATTTTCAGAGTTGGAATTGGGGGAAAAAAATATTTATAATTAATATATGGGTTTGGGGGCCCCTTGAGGTCCGGGGCCCCTCGGCAAAGTCCCGATTTGCCTATGCGATAATAAGGGGCTGCCTTTTATCATTCACAATATTTCAAATAATTTTTTTCTACGTTGAAGGTTACTTTCATGAAATCTGTACAATCCCCATAATTATTATCAACTTTGTCTGTAAGAAATAAAGTTTATATTTTCTTTTTTATCACAAAGAAACATTTAAAAACAAATCTAGAGAAAGCTATACAGAGGCAATCGTTATTTCGAATCTTATAAAAAGACACGGGAGCCTGGCATTTGCCCGATGATTAAGAAAAAAAAAATCTTTGCCCCGCAAGAGAAACTTTTTAAATGTTGCCCTTCCTTCATAGGTAAAGATATGTGTTTTTACTTACAACAAGAAGTAATTCTTGCTATTTTATTTAAGAAACCAGATCCGAAATAGGCCTTTAAAAAACTCCAGTCCCGTAAAAACACTCTGAAAAGATTTCGTGTTTTCCGAACCGGCCGAATTTGATTCATCAATGTCCATCAAGTGATCGATCAAGTACTTCCGTTAGGAAAGGACCTTAAGTCGCCTTTGATTTACTTTAGGATAAAAAAAATACCAAGCCGGCCATTTTGTTTCTCCTGCAAACTTAACTATTTCAAATCTCCCCCAAAACCAGAAATCCATTAGTGAATATCATTAGGGAGTAACACTACTCAGTAAGTATAATGTTTCAAATCACCAAAACATCAATCCATCTTTCTTCAGCGTATCTTCTTGCTTACCTTTTCCTGTTAAAAAGATTTCGTAAAGATCTTTTTGTTTAACTATTTATATAAAGAATCGAAATAAAGACAAACTTGTTTTTATTATCGTTTTTTGTATTAAAATACAGTTCAGATTTTTAAACGTTGTTATCATATATATATATATATATATATATACATACATATTTATCACATATAAACATCTGCCAATACATGTCCAATACATCTTTTAATGCTGAACCATGGATGCTGATTTAAAAAAATAACGTTCAACAATTTAAAATCTTTCAAGATCGTTGACGGACTGTTCATTTATTTATTTTATTAAACGCATTAAATTTGGAGCCATAACTATGCAAATGATTTGGAATCAAACAGTGGATTTCAGTTATTGATAAATGTATTACATATTGAGTTATAATTGATTGAAAATCGACTTTGAAACTATTTTATGAAAGGTAATTTGTCTTTATAGAAAAAACTCACTTTTTGATAAACGAACGTGAACTGAACGAAAGCTCAAAAAATCCGCGAGTTTGAACGAATTTACAGCTCAAACTCAATTTTTTTCATAACTTATTTTTTTAATTTTCCAGCCGTTAAGAACATGTTTTTCCCATTCAAATGCCATTTAGAGGCCTAAACGGACTCGGCATGGGTCGAGTCTGATCATCAGTTTTTCTGAGTCGTGCCCGGACCGGGCTGGGCCGAACCGGACTTATTTCTGGACCTGTGCTTTACTCTTCCTAGAAGTCTACACCGACAGAAATTTTCTGGCCCGGTCGCCCCTGCTTGTATGAAAATCATTGCACCGTCCCAGTCTGACTCGTGCAAAATCTGTTTAAGGAACAACCTACCTTAGGTCAACATTTTTTCCCCCGAAAATACATATATTTTTAAATTACCATTATTCTATATTTAAAATTCTCTTTAAAGAATAGTAGTGCATGTGCATTTCTAGAGGTGAGGATACAGTACTGTAAAACCTGTTATAAGAATCTGTGTATGACGAGATCCTGTTTTAAACGGAAAATTTTTTTGATCGGTGGATCGGGATCTTTAAAATGTATAAGGCTATAATAATCTGTTTGAAAATAAATAATACATTTGCAAGAGACGGCAGACCTGGTGAAAAAGGAACTTAACTATAACGATTTTTTTCTCTCCTGTGGGATTCCGTCTTAGAAGGTTTTTCGATATAGAATTTTTCAGATCTTTAAGCCTTCAAGCCGTGTAAGTGGATTAATGATATTATTAATAATTCAGATATTTACATAAAAATAGAGGTCTATTAAAAAATCAATATAGCTTACAACAGGATATATAGAAAGAAATGTAGTAGGAACAGTATTTTGGAGCAGAGGTCCCTGTGCTATGCAGTCTATGGTAAGGTCTGCACGGGCCAAAATTTCAAGGCCCGGGCCTGGATCGATCCATAGAAAAAAATTCGACCCAACCCGGTATAAACATTAAAAGTTCTGCCCGAGCCCTGCCCGTATAAAAAAATATTGGCCCGACCCGTAGAGAAAAATTATTGGCCCCACCCGGCCAGGTATCACAGCTAAAAGTTCGGTCCAAGACCGGCCCGGCCCGAATGAATTTCTACAAAACATTCATTTTTACGTCGATTTGGTTAAAAATTTGTCTTGTACGAGGAGTTCTGACCAAAAATACTTATCTATTTTTTTTACTGTCATGTTTGCAGATTTAATTTTTATAGAATTTATTGAGATATTTATTTTTTAATGAATCGCTATTCGTTGCATGTAAATGTTTCAGTTATAATTAATATAGTTGATCCATATTCCATGTATTGGAGAATTAAAAATCGGAAAAATGCTATACAGTAAAATCTTCTAAGACGAAATTGCATAGGAAAGAAAAAAAAATGCGTTATAGACAAGTTCCCTTCTTAGCAGGTGTAACTCATTTTCTTACGTATTAGTACATTCATTTTACATGGATCAACATATTTTTCACATTAAGAGAGAATTTCGTCATAGACAGATTCTTTTTCACACGATTTACTATATTTTAATTTAGCTACATTTTAACCCATTTATGCCTAGCGTCCCATTTTTGGGATGTTTCGAATTTTAATAAATTTTTATAATTTTCTTCTTCTTTACAGCTTGGAAATTGTATGAAGTAATTGTCTATAAATGTCTTTATCTGTTACCGAGAGATGACAGCATAGATGTCGGCACAGGCCGGAATTTCCAGGCCTTGGTCCTGCCCAGACCGAACAAAAGCAATCTTGGTCCGGCCTGATGAAAAAATTAAAAGTTCGGCCCGAGCCCGGTCCGTCCATTTATATTTTCACAGTTCACGGCCCGGCACGGCTCGTACAAAAATCAGTGAAAACAGGGCCGACCCGTGGAAAATCAATTAAATGAGCTGCGACACAATTTCAACAAAAAATTCAGGTTTTTCTAAACATACTATTACGATTCTTTTAAAGAATAATACTGCATACATATTTATGGGATAGTTTTACAGTATATTTAAAAATTACTATGTGTTCGCAAGACAGAAAATACATAATAGTAACATTAACGATTACTTAGAATATTAGACGTTTCAGCAATCATATAAGGATACATTAAAAAATTAATGTAGTTTAGAAAAAAAGAAAAAAAATGGAGGGTTAAAAACATACCTTTTGAAGCTGTATAATAAAGAGCAGATTTGTAAAAATATCTCTCTGCCATTTAATAAGGCTTTTCTCAAGTCCAAAGGATCTACTTTCTGATACATTTCTGAATTCATTTCTTTTCGGAAACGCATAAGATTGGCAAGTTTTCTTATTTAGAAACTATGTAATCGAATAACGTTATCCATTTTTTTTTATAAAAGCAATATAGCTTTGAGAAAATACTGTCAAAGTTAAAATTTTTAATCGAATTTCCAGAATCGATTGAACGGGAAGGAGAAAAACCGGCAGTCACAAGACAAGAATCTCTTATATCTCGATAAGTAATTTAGTTATAAAAAAGGGAAAACACTGTTCGATTCCAAATCACTTCAAAAGTCAGGCCTGTCAATTTTATGCCTTTACACTTAAAAATGAGTCAGAAGAAAATGTGTCAGAAAATTTCTCATTGTTGAGCAGTGTATTTGAGAACCACCTTAAGATATATTTCCAAAAACTGAGTTAACAGAAGTTCGTTATCGCTATTAATGTTTTTACAAAACATATTGCCTTCCCTACACATCCCGAGAACAATAAAATCCAGTTCCAGACTTGCGCGAATATGTAGGGGGAAAATGCAATCCTGATCTCGGCACGAGTCTGCTGAAAAGAAAAAGCCCGGGCTCAGATACCATTTAACTGTCCAATGCTGATCTCTACGCTGGACATGTTACTTTTCTGTATTGATATTGTCAAAGTGGTATCGGCTCGTGATGCACATTTATACTTATTCTCGCGAAAGTCCCCTTCATTGAAAAATTCATATTTTATCGGCTTCGATTAAGTTTTTATAGCGGACGGTAGGCCCGCTTATTATTTTTTTATCGACCCGGCCCGGTAGACCAGTTCAATTTTTTTGTCGGCCCGGCCCGGTCCATTGAAAAGGTTATTCTAATTCTGCCGGCCCGGTCCGCTTGAAAATTCGGCTCGGGCCATGTCCGGGCCCGTGCAGACCTTTATGACAGCATAAGATTGACATTTATTTGCTTAAATGAAGGTTTTTTTCGGTGTTTATAAATTTTTCATTTTTCAAAAGGTAGCGAAATGTAAAAAATAAATATGTAATAAGTGTATTTTTTGTATCAAAGATCCAAATAAATAAGCCATAATCTTAGCTTGTGAACTTCTTTGAAATACGTATTTCTTTTCAATTGCGAAATTATAAGTTCAAGCCTATTTTTATGCATGTTTGTAACGTACTAAATATAGGGCGCCAGGCGCAAATGGGTACATATTTCTAATAGCCATTTGGGGGCAGTTATTTATGTAAAATCCTTTTCAAGATGATTTTGAAATAAATTGTTTTTCATTCTCAAATACGATTATTCTTAATTCATTATTAATAATACTTATGTTATTAGTCTCTGTAAAGAAATAAATATATTTTTAATAGTTCATAAAAATACTAATTATAGTACATAATATACAATTTCAAAGCTTAATTTATATAAATTTAGACAAAGCATATAATTATGCATTTTTCCACGTATGGATATTCACATATTTAGTATGTTTGCTTTTTATCAAATAAATGCAAAAGTATTTTAACGTAATTTTTTTAGTATTTTTTTCAGTTCTTTTTGCCACATTTTAAAGTGATATTACAAACATATTTGAGAAAACAAAAATTCAGGCATAAAAGGGTTAATAAGCCCAGAAATGTACCATTCTTTAAAAAGGATAATATTAAATGTTTAATTGCAGAATAATGGCGATTTAAAATGTATGCATTTTTTGCAAAAATTTTTGGGCCAGGCCAAAATTTATTGATATTTCAATGGACTAGGCCACGCCTAGACAATTTTCATACGGGCTCTGTCAAAACCGGGACTGAAAATATAGGCCAGTGAAGACTAGGAAGAATGATAACAGTCCCGGTTCGGTACGGAGAAAATAAATTAGGCCCTGCCCGGTCCTTCAGGAAAAAGGTCCGAGCCCGGACCGGAAAGAGTAGTAACTAGGCCCCATTCGGCCCAATTACTGTGAATGAAAAAAGGCCCAGCCCCAGCTCGTGAAGATCTCTGGTCTATGGTATTTATATTTAAAATGAACAATATAAACATGAAAAAGAGACATATATATATATATATATATATATATATTTATCAGAACTGTTTCGCACAAGACAAAATTTTAAGGATACCGACGTAAAAATAAATATCTATTCGACACAATTAATACTATACAGGTTGATGATGCACTGTATCTGTCACTTATAAAACTGTCATTGAAATATTCTAAATTCTTCCTAGAATGTTTAAATAGTTATTTTTGATTATTATAATTATAAACATTTAATGAATAAAATGAAGGAGAATTAGTATTAAAAATCTTATAATCTGAACTCGAAATCTGAATAAAAAATCAGCAACACTGTTTGTGGCCTGTATAATGTTAAGAAATATCTGCCTGTAGAACACTTAAGGCTGTTCTCAACTGCTTTGCTAAAGAAGTGCAAAACGTTTCGACGCATTTACAAATTCTTTTTTTAACGGAAAGATATAAAACTGGAAGACCTGACTAGGGAAGCGATTTGGAATCGAACTGTGTTTTCCATTTTTTTTTACCAATAAATGACCTATTGAGTTATAACCGAATCTGATCACATGACAAAGACTTTTTCAACGTTTTGAGTGGTTATTCTTAATTCGCGCGGAAATTCGGTTCAAAACACCCACTTTGACACTATTTTCTGAAAGATCTATTGCGTTTCCAAAAAAACGAAAAAACAGTTCGCTGACATAGTTTCTGAACAACAACACCTTCTAGTTTCATGCATTTCCGAACAAAAATAAATTAAAACTTATGTCATAAAGTTGTCCTTTTGCTCTTTAAAGGACTTGGCCTTCTGTTTCTGGTTCGGTTTCAGAATTTGTTTTGACTCTTGCGGGTCGGATTCGGGAACGCCAGAATTTTCAAAAGAATGTCAAAAATAAAAAGGTTAAAAATCTATATGCTATAAGATCTCCATAGCGGACACATACGAAAAGCGGGTACCTCTATTTAGCAAACGCTTTTCAATTTTTAACACAATTATATATTCACATTGTAATTCCTAATCATGGGCGTAGGATGGGGAAAATCATGGGTATCCCCCCCATATTTCCGACTGGACCCCCAAAAAATATTTTCTTGTGAAAAAAGGATTATTTAAAAGAGCAGTAGAGCTATAAATGATAAGTTATAATAACAAGACTCAATAAAATGCAAATTGTGGTTTACTGTTTAAGAGAGGGGGAGGGGGGGCACAGTCAAAGTCACATAAGTAATACACAACATAACAACAGACATGCCAGCTATGAGATTGATTCTTTAAGAAATTAGGTGGTCAACAAGGTCTGGATATTTTTATGATGCCTCAAGCTCAAAGAGGGACCTCTATTGTACGTTCTTCTGATATAAGACATCTACTCTCCTATTGTATAAAATGACCTTGGTCATAGAACTCCTAAGCTAAATTCTAGGAAGCAATGTATAGGTATCAGGTTCTATGTCTCATCTCAAAGAAAATAATTTAACTACAGCTCTTTGCTTTGGTAAACTAACATTCTCTGTGAATCTTACAGTCGTGGAAAAAAAAAAAATACCCCAACTAACTCTGCGACAAATTAATGTAGAAGAAAGTGACTGGTACCAAACGATTGGAAATAAAGTCTACTTTTAAAATGATGTATATAAAATTTTCTTAGGGGTTCATCTACATATCAAAACTAACCCAAACTTTATTATTATTTTTTTTTTCAATAGCAATATCAAAGTTTGACACCATAAATAAATTTTACTCCCTTGAATTAGCAAAAAACAAATTTTCATGAAGTTCGTACGGTTAGTTTGAGAGAAATTATATTAAAATGGGCACATTTTAGGGGTTTTATCCAAATTTAAGTTCAGTACTCGATTATTGAAATGCTACAGAATGGCTAGCTCACTTCCATTAAGGGTATTTTTAAATCCAAACAACTTATTTTCCGATTCAATCTTAAATTCATTTTTGTACTGAAACGCATCCCATTGGCAGATTCTCTTTTTCAGAAACTATATAATGGGCCGTGCTTGTCAATTTTTTGATAAAGGCAGACTATATTGCAAAAAAATGCCGTCAAAGTGGGTGTTTTGAACCGAATTTCCCGGAGCGAGAGAGCTGGGAACGAAAATGATGGTCGTACTGAGAAAATAATTGTTTATAAATCAAGTTCTAATGAACTGAACGAAAAATTAAAACACGCGGCCACTTATACATCTCTTCCAAAATCGTGTCAGCAAGTTTCATGTTTTCACCTTTAAAAATGAGTCTGAAAATGCGTCCGAAAAATTTTGAGTTGTTGAGCGTGGGAAAATATTTTTTTGCATATACCCTTAATATATTATTTCTTGCCAATATGACTATTTCACTCGCTTTATATCTTTCGATTATTGCGAGCCTAAAATTTTAATAAAATGAGTAAAATATATTTCTTCAAATTATGCTTTTCTAGATGGCCCCTTAAACCATTTTGACAGTCTTTAATCATAATTCGAAAAGTACTTGAAAGAAATTTTTTTTATATTCAGAATTCGCATAAAGCAGGATATAATAAATATAAATCTATCAAAAAAAAAAAAAAACTGTAGGATATATATAATATTTTTTAAATATTAATTTCATAATTCATAATTTATATAATGAAATTTTTAAAATTACAAATTCACTGTATTTGTGTTTGAATTTTTTAGTATTATAACCACACACAAAATTATCATATTAGGATTATAATTTCAGGAGATATTAATAAATATATAAAAATGTAATTTAACAGCTCTAAATTTTTAATGTTTATAATTCAAAATCTTATCACCCAAATGAAATAAAACTTCGTTTCTAGGCATAGATTGAACCGAAAATTTAAAATATATCAAAATTGGATGTTGCTGTTGAAAAGAACAAAGTCTGGTCTGGTTTTGATTTGTAGATAGCCTCCTAAGCAAGTTTTCTGTACATCATTTAAAAGTAGACTTTATTTTCAATTGTTTGGTACCAGTAATTTTCTTCTATTATAATTAGTTGCTGATTTAGTAGGTGTTGTTTACTTTTTTTTCTGCCACTGACCCATGCTGTACTGTGTATGAAAGAGCAGATAATATTCGAAGATATGTTTGTTTTAATTAATACCAGTTTTAGATTTTATTTTATAAGAGGGAAAATAGCTTTATTGTTACTTTTACTTTAATTTTCTAAAAAATCTAATTTATCTCATCTAAATATGTGTTCGAAGGGGAGGGGGTGGGGTATAAATAGTTATGACTATCATGACTTCAGATTTACTCACACGCGATAGTACAGTTTGTGGACGGTTAAGTGATGCGATTATTCTATATATACTTTTTAGAAATGTTTTATAATCATATTGATTTTCGACGGGACTCTTTTATACATAAAAAAAACTTAAACTTTACTTACTTTAGCTGTATTTTTTTTAAATCTGAAATATTTTCTTATTAAATTTTGCAAAAGCTCCGCATATTTATTTATAAATTTATTATTTCTTGTAAAATTTTGTAATTGTTCATTGAAATTATTTGCCTTTGTTATTATTCTTGTATAGTAATGTTTACATGTTGTATTTGAAATGTGTATTTGATCTTACTTAATTACGAAAATGGCCGTCAGCTATCGCTACTGCGGTGGATGTGGCCTTGGGAGCCGATGAATTTCCAAATCAATGGTTGAATTCATGGCAACCCAGTTACAGAAGATCTCGATTAGCCGTGATACTACCATTGAATCTTTTGTAATCATGTAATATTTTTAAAACATAGCAAATAAGCTTGGGATTTGAGCATGAGGAGACTGGGCATGAGGTGTATTGGCGAGCGTATCTCGTAGGGAGCCGAGCCCCTCTTTAATAACAAATCTATTCAAATAATTATTCTAGGGGTTAATTCAATCGCACTTCAAATTTTGGATACAGGTAATGCATATCTATAAAGACACAGCAATATATATTTTTAAGTAATATTGTTAATTTTTCATAAAATTTTTATGTAAAAATCTTATGTAAATTTTCGTATCAAGATAAATTATGTTTAATAACACAAGCATTTTTTAAAATGAACCATACCATTTGAGTTTTTAATTCGACATCATATTAATTTCTCTATTGCTCGTAAGTTGAAATCATGAAAAAGGGAAGATAATACATATGCGACGATGAAAAATAAATTAAAGTGAAAAGCTATATTTATTTACTATTTTTCAATTTTTATTAAATTTATTGTATCATGATTTTTTTTTTTAAATGCACCATGATGACGAACTTTCTGTGGTTGTTTTGATTCTCTGAAATTCGCTCAAAACATCCATTTTGACACCATTTTCTTAAATATATTTTTCTTTTACAAGAAAAAGAGAGAGAGATTATTCAATTTCTTTTTATTTGAATAAGAATAACCGTAAAATGTGCCCATTTAAGAATGAAAATTATTTCATAAATGTGTCAGAAAGTAGTAAGTTTTGTTGTGAGAATAGACTTGTTACAAATTACGGAGGAAAAAAATGTAGAAGTAATAAGTGCTATTAAATGAATATAGCTGTATAAAAGAATCTTTGGCTATATCCTTCCAACAGATAGATCTAAATATCTGAAAAATATTTTTATATGTAATGTATTTTTTTTGTTCTTGTAAGAAATAGCGGTGAGCTTTTTTTTTTATTGTTAATACAGAATATGTTAATATATTCTGTAACAAATTAAAAAGTACGACAGTTTATGAATTAGCATTTTTCTTAAAGTTTTAAATATTCAGATTTTTTATTTAAAAATTTTAAGAGATGAACAGACTGTGGTTTTCAATTCACAAATCATGCTTCAAGCAAAAACCTAGACACGTGATTATTTTTCCCACACGATGACAAAGGGTATTCGAACTGTTTAACTTTGTAAGGAGAAATTTGCTCGGGGCGATTGTTTGTTTACACTTTCTCCCTTCTTGTAAGGGTACTTTTTTAAGTCAGTCGATATGACCCCACGCAGCGCGCATAGTAAAAGAAGCGGTTAAGGCTGTTCTTAACGACTCTGCTCAACAAGGGCAAAACGTTTTGACACATTTACAAATTCATTTTTTAGCGGAAAGGTGTAAAATTGTAAAGCCTGGCCGTGGAAGCGATTTGGAATTGAACTGTTTTTTCCATTTTTTGATCAATAAATTACCTATTGAGTTATAAGCGATTTTGGTCACGTGACAAAGACGATTTTCGCCCTTCACGGACTGGTTTTTCTGCTTTCTTCGGGAACTTCAGTCCAAAACGTCCACTTTGACAGTATTTTCTGAAAGATCTATTGCGTTTGCAAAAAAAAACGGAAAAAATAGCTCGATTACATAGTTTCTGAACAATAACACCTGCTAGTTTCATGCATTTCCGAACAAAAATAAATTAAAACTTATGTCAGAAAGTTGCCCTTTTGGATTTGAGAACACCCTTAAGGTATAATGATTTATAACAGCTTTTCTCGAATAGAGTACTCTTGCATAATTCGTTAACAAAAATTTTTCCAGAAACAGTATCGTTTAATCTGTTAATTTTCTATGAAAGTCAAATATATAGTCAAATAAAAGTCTGAATATTTGTGTTGTGTCAACATGTCGGAATCGAGCGGATTAAAACCCGTAATCCCAAATTTCTTTCAAAATATTACATCAGAAATATGTTTTTTTTTCTGTTAGGGACTCTGCATATATAAAACATTATCATTTTAGAGGGGAAGGGGGGGGGGGGAGGTGGTCTGGCACATGATATCTTAAGATATCTCTAGGGGAAGGAGGTGGTTGTCTTAAGACATTGTTATCATTTTTGATCAAACCAAAATTTCCTCTTTTTATTTGTAACTTTGTCTTTACATCAAAATAGTATGTTTTTTTAGTCTTATATTTTCTTATTAAAATGCAAAGATATTATTAAAATCATTAAATGATTATAAATTATTTAATTTTAAAATTATAGACTACTCCAACGTTTGTCATTCCTATTCTTCTGTTATGTGTACGCATATATAATACGCTTTTCGAGAAAGCATATGCGAAGTACGTTTGAAATAATACTTGTGTTTACTAGTAAATAAAAGAGAAAGAATGTTGTCGATCAGTTTTGTTGATAAGGAGCTCTATCTGCCGCCCCCCTCCCCCCGTGCAGGTGCAAGTGCAAAAATACATGACTGTTCAATACATTATTTAACAAAAATATATTATTAAATTCTTTTAAATAGTAACTATTTCTTTTAAGGCTATTCTCAAATCCAAACGGGCAACTTTATGACATGTTTTAATTTATTTTTGTTCGGAAATGTAGGAAACTAGCAGATGCTGTTGTTCAGAAACTATGTAATCGAACTGTTTTTTCTTTTTTGGAAACGCAATAGATCTTTCAGAAAATAGTGTCAAAGTTGACGTTTTGAGCCGAAGTTTCCGAAGAAAGCAGAAAAAACAGTAAGCGGAGGGAGAAAAACATCTTGTCAAGGTGATCAAAATCGCTTATAACTGAATAGGTAATTTATTTATCAAAAAATGAAAAGCACAGTTCGATTCCAAATCGCTTGCATGGTCAGGTCTTCCATTTTTATATCTTTCCGTTAAAAAATAAATTTGTAAATGTGTCAAAACGTTTTGCGCTTGTTGATCAGAGAGGGGAGAACAGCCTTAAATGTTATTTGATATAAAGTTATTTCATATATAAAGGGATATTTTATTGACTTTACTTGAATCAATAAAGTATGCGAAAAATAAATATATTTATATCACTCGAAACGAAAGGAAAAAAATCCGAAAAAAAAATTATTTTTAGACATTGATAACGATATCATTAGGAAGGGGGGGGGGGGGGGTTCGAGGAACGGTAACGTGTGATATCGAAAGGGGGGGAGGGGTTCCAAAACTAACAAAAAGTCGATAACTTTATATATGTATAGTCCCTTATATGGATGTGTACATTGGTAGTTAAAATTGATACGCGTTCAAAAACTGTATGGACCAATTCCGGTATAAAAACTAAAACTTCGGCCCAGACTGCACAAGAAATTAACTCCGCTAGGGCCGACCAAGTTCGATCCTGCTGAATATAGACTTTTACACCTATAATGTTAAAATTGTCTTGTACGAGAAGTCCTAACTAAAAATACTTATTTTATCTTTTTATTCTTCATTTTTAAAAAAGTGAGCTGCGGTACTTATTTTTTAAATGCATCTGATTATATGTAAATGTCACAATTATAATTAATATCGTTAATACACATTCTATGGCTTAGAGATTTAAAAAAATAAAAATTCTGTACTATAAAATCTTCTGAGACGGAATTGCATAGGAAAGAAGAAAAATCCGTTATGGACAGTTTCCTCTGTGAGCAGGTTCATCGTCTGTTGTAAATGCATTACATTCTTTTCACAAGTATTGTTATCCTCATTTTAAATAGATCAACACTTTTGTTTTATTTTGTTAAACACGAGATTCCGCAATAGGCAGTTTCTTTTTCTGAGGTTTTACCGTATTTTAATTTTATTGCCTAGAAATGCTTCTACCCATCTTAAAAAATAATAAAAATAAATATACAAATTTTAATTGTGGAATAATACAGATTTAAAAATACGTGCATTTAAAAAAAAAAAAAAAATAGGGGCCGGGCCAAATTTTACTGATATTAATTTGCCGGTAATAAATTAGCCGGTCCAATGATTTTCATATCAGCTGGGTTGGAACTGTGGTTGAAAATTTCTGCCTGTTCATACCTCAAGAAGAACGTAGTCCAGCCCCGATTTGGGCTGGAAAATAAATCCAGTCCCCGGCTCATCTCGGTCTGAAGCTCTAGAAAAAAGTAATCCCCAAACCAAGCTCGAACCGAGTGTCGGGAAGGAAAATTGGGTCGGACACATGAAGACGACCCTTACATCGAATAACCAAAAGATAAGGTCATAATTTTTTGTAAATTTGGACGATGAAATTCTAATATAATAAAAAAAAAAAAAACGAGTTTTTAGTGAATTTTGCTCACTTTCATAGATGAGTTTGAGTTAAACGAGTTCATTCGAAAATTTTTGAATTTGAACGTGAACTTGACTCATTTTTGAGAAACTGAGTTTGAGTTTGAATTAGTTCATTTTTGTTTGTGAGCGTGCCCAACAGTGATTGGGATTTCTTGATATCCAAATAAAAATTTCTGCAAATTTCGTAAATTATACAAATAATCATAAATTCTTTTATTGTATTAGAAAGCAGCAAGTAGTATTTGAGAGCAGCTTTAGAACTAGATTCAAGAGGTTTTTTGAGTGGCTTATTACACCTTGAATCTTAATTTAAGGCATTTTACAAATAATTTATTATTTTTGGAGGATTGAAAATTAAATTAAATAAAGGGAAACTTCTTCAAAATAAACGACCAAGAGCGAGTATTACTCGCGCTCAGAGTGTTCCGCATAATAAATATGAATTATTTAACTGTATTATTTTTACTTTATTATTATTTTTAAACTATGCAAGCAACAGCTTTAGATAATTAGCCAAATATGCATTTCTTCATAGTCTTCATGCTAAAACCAAAAAAATTCACATATTTTGGTTATTTATTTAGTTTTATTTGGCACTTGAAAAACTGAATTTTGAATTTTTATTTCTTTTGTGCTAAAATTAAATTTTAAACCTTTTTTTCATATATTTTGGTTTTACTTTAGAAGTAGGTGTGTTGCGATTCTATTTTGTTCAAAAATTGTTTTCTATATGCATAATTTAGAGTTTTATCATGCCCGCAGCATTTAATAATTTTAATTCACGCACATCAGTGAGTTAAATTTTTAAATTTAAATATCAATTTTGTATATACAGCATTTATTTTCCTGGATAATATAGCCAAAGACATATGCTTCAGGCAGAAAGGGAAAAGAAAGGGATCTTAATTCCATATTATTTGTGTTTTGATACATTGAAAAAAGTGATGTTTTTTATCGTTTCGACAAACTCAAAAGTACTGTGCCCCCTTAGCCCCACCAAAGGCCGAGAGGTTCTGCTCTCGAAGCTGGTAGACGGGAGGTGCTAGGTTCGATCCCAATCCCGCCCGTCGGCCTAATCTTTCGGAGTTTTCGCGGTTTTCTTTGAAGCTTGGTTTTCCTAGCGTAAATACGGGTTAGGTTCCTTTAGAAAGACCCCCAATGAGGGCACTCCCCACCTTAGGGCCTATACCCTCTTGCTAATAATTGGCCATCATAAACACAACCAACCTGCCTCCTTAATTCGGTACTGACAATAAAAGTAGTGCATATTATAAATTCATTTTCATCTGAAGCATAGTTCTGCTTAAACTTTTTGTGGAAATTCTAACAACCTGTCTACTTGCAAGAAATATTAATATGACACTCAAGAATTATTCTAAGTTGAACCCGACTCGCAGAATGAAAATAAGAATCATCCCAACCTGGAAAAATTCCCTGCCGGCTCGGCCTACAGGCGCAGGTAGATTTCGAAGTTAAGTGCTAATTTCAACAACAAAAACTAAATCATGATTAGAGATAAACTCACTTTAACAATTTTATCTGGCCGCTGTTGGCGAGTTTTTATTTCATTTTTATATAAGAGCTGGTTTTATCAGAATCGTGTTAGGGCGGTATTAAGTTAAATACTTTCTCATGCTCAACAACTCTGAATTTTCTGGCACATTTTCAAATTCATTTTTAAAAGAAAAAATATGAATCTTGCTGACTTGATTTTTGAAGATATTTATAAGCGACCTGTGTTTTCAATTTTCTTTCAATTAATTAAAACTTGATTTATAAACAATTATTTTCTCAGTAGGACAATATTTTTCGCTTCCAACACAATCGCTTCGGGAAATTCGGTTCAAAATGCCCAATTTGACATCATTTTTTGAAATATATTCTGCCTCTATCAAAAAATTGACCATTACGATACATTATATAGTATCTGAATAAGAGAATCTACCAATTGGATGCATTTGAGAGCAAAAATGAATTTAAAAATGAGTCAGAAAATAAGCAGTTTGGATTTCAATACACCCTTAAAACGATGATTTTAGGTAGATTTCGTATGAAATACTACCTATTGTGATCATTTCTATATTGGAATTCCGGAAATGTTTTTGCAAATCTACACTGAGCATGACTTCTAGAACCCAAAACCACCCCACCCCTCCCAAAAAAGTATATATAAAATGGGGTCAAGGGGCGGGAAATTTTTTTGCACCCCTGGAACCCACTTTTTATTTTATCAAAAATCTGTGATATATAAAATTTTGGCCCTATTTTCAGAAGTAATAAAAACTTTAATTTTTGTACATATCAAATTAGTTTAAAGAAGTTATGGAATTTTTTAGGTTTTCACAAAACCCCTCCCTATTTCCATCCCCTTGGTCCGAATTTGCCCATTAACGAACTTGACCGATATTTTATGCCCCTTGATTTTATGTATCAGTTTGGAAGAAATTTGTGTAGAATTACGGAAGTTATCGTGTCCATAAAAAAGTAATATAATATATATAAAGTTATTTACTGAGGTTGGTTTTGGTTTCTGGGGGTTCATGATCAGTGTATACATATGCAAAAATTTTTCAGAAATTCCAACGTGGGGATAATGTAATAGGTAGTATTTCATAAGAAATCTACCTAAAAGAAAATTGGGGGCAACCCGGCCTGATCCGATGTAGGACTTTTATTCAACGATCCCGGAGTGTCCAATATTTAGAAGTTTTACTATATTTAAATAGTAAAAATATAGATTTGTCCTTTTTTTTTTTTTTATAAAACTTAAGATTGGTATTGGAGATAAATTCTAGATTAAGGAAAGTAAACATAATTTACTTTCATTTCATTTCGGGTTCGTTCTCGAGTTGCGGGTTGATAAAAATTTTTTGGTGGTTTCAGATCGGGTACGACCGGATCCACCTAAGACTCCAGTTTACGTGCTACTGAGAAACTGCGAACCAGAAATACGTCTCAGTTGCACTGCACTGTTTCATGTATTTGAATGTTAGTTTTTGCGAATTATTGAACATAAGAATTTTCACGATATGCTTATTAAATTTTTATGACTTTAATTTTCTGTCAAATAAATCATATGCACATAAGTCTGCTGAAATTGAAACTTATCTTACACTAACGCGTTCTACGTTGTCTGTAATGGTGCGTGAAATGTTCCTGTAATCGATGCTTAACACAAGATTTTTATTGCTATTTTTCAGTTGAAAAATTCTCTAATATTTGCATAAATATGTGCATACTAATAGACTTTTATTAGACGGTAAATGTAACACAATTGTTAATATCGCAGGATCTTTTTGCTTCCCAATCGTAATCCCCTAATTCAAATTATTTCCATAAACGCATATTACAGCTGCATCATACAAATGAAGAAAGGAAAATGTACTGTAAAGTGTAATGCAAGATTATACAACTTTTATATTGGTTTGTTGCATATTTTCATAGATTTAAAAAACACGTTGAAATTAATTGCAAGTAAAATATGTATTAAGCAAGAACGAGTTTTTTCCGTCACGTAATCTTTGAAAATCAAGGGCTGATTTAATACAAAACTGATATTAATGCTATTTTTTTGCAGTGCATAAGATAATTAATTATGTAAGGTAATCATAAACAAATCCCCATAAAAATAATTTTCATAGATATTATTTTATGAATCATTAAACATAAAATAAGAAATATGCCGGACGCTTAAAGGGTTAAACTTTGTGTTTTTGCTTTTTTAAATGCCTCCTATTACAAATACATGCATATTTTTTGATAGGAACAACCATTACATAAGTAATAGTACTTCATCCGAAAATAATTTAAATTAAATTATTACAGTCAATTTTGTAGAAAATTTAAATTATTTATAATTTAAACATAATTAGTAACAGCTCTTAAAAAATAAATAGGGTTGATTTTCTTTTATAACATGCTCAAATCCTTTAAAAGCATCTTATGTTATTGTTATAAATATGCCATTAAAAAAATAAAAATATTTTATGCTAAATGTTGAATATTTTTTATCTATTTTGTGTTCTCATGTATCATGTAGTCTGCATAGTGTTTATTCGCGTTAACAAATATTTAAAGAAAACTCTTCAAGGAACGAGATATGTTCTGTTCATTAATTTTCGCTAATTTTCATGCTATATGCATACAAGCCTGACCTTAGATTCACTATATATGTTGTTGATTGTAGAAAAAAGCCTGTATTCAAAGTAGAAATTATTTTAATCCTAAAATTTGGAACATTAAATTACAAAAAAGGGAGAAATATTGTATTAGAGTTGTTCGTAAAAAAGAAGAAAGGGGGGAGGGGATTGAGAAAAAAAACAGTTGATTTAATACAATACTTATATGGCGCATAATTTATGAGGTACTTTCTAATAATTAGCTAATATTCTAATAAAAAGTTTAAGCATAGTAAAAATTATATGTTTCGAAAAAGTTCTAAATTTAGGAAAAAGTTATGTTGAAGAAAAAAGTGTAAGTGCAGTAAAAATTATATGTTTAGGAAAAAAAAGGTTTTGTGTTTGGGAAAGAAATGTTTTGTGTGTTTTATGTTTAGGAAAAATGTTTTATGTTTAGGAAAATAAGGTTTTGTGATTGAAAATTATTTTAAGTACAGTAAACAGTATAGTGAGTCAAAAAGTTATGTTTTGGAAAAAAAAATATAATTTCATGTTTTAGATAAATAAGTTTGTGTGTGTGTGTGTGTTTAGAAAAAAGAAGTTTTATTAAAAACAAGACTAAAAAAATAGACAAAGAAAATACTATGCAAATATAGATTTATTCAGATATAAAAAAAATTTACAATGAAATCATTAATTTCTCAAACACATTTTGTTCTTCTGAAACATACATTTTTTCAATACTTTTAAATAGTCCATTTACATACACAGCATCGAAAAATTTTTGTTGACCAAGTACAAAGTCAAAATCAACATTTAAGTTTTTCAGCATGATGTTTTTAGCTACATCATTCAAATTAATCTGAAATAATGCTTGAACGAGATATTCACCAAATTTATCGGTTCTAGTTTTAGAAAGACAATCGTGCATAAAATCTACTTGATAATTGTCTCTACATCCACAACAGTTTATAAGTTCTGAAATTTTTAGAGTAATCGAAGCACATAAGCACTTACCCAGAGATTCAATCAGTTGAAGAAATCCGCCACAAGTATCATCTGGTTTGAAATCAAGGTTTGGATTATTTATTTCTTTGGTTATGTTATTGAACAAAGTGTAAGTAATTAGACTGTGTTTTAGACAATCTGTTAAAAACTCTTCGTGAAAATCGAGTTTCTGGAGCTCACATCCTCTTAGCACAACATGTTCCGATACAAACTGCATACTCAAGTTTTTTCGTTGAAAAAGTCTTTGGAAAACAAAGAGTTGAAAACCATCTTTCCTTTGCTTGGACACACACAAGTCTCTGTCTATCACAAACACTTTATCAGATGATTTATGGTTTAGCACATTATTCACTTCACCACAGAATGAAAGCCACACTTTAGAAGAAAGAGAAATCCCATCTTTCGTAGGGTAATAAAACCCTTCTTCGTCGCAAGCATGTCTTCTAACATGAATACGTGTTTGTCCAAGGAAATTAGACACTTTGACAAAAACCTCACCTCCTAGATATATCATATATTTAGGCAAAGAGTCTAGAGTGAGGGCAACAACTCCCGACGAATTAACACGAACATTATGGGCTAAAATCTTTGAAGCACCCTTATTTTCATTTTTAATTGTTAAGTCCTCAGCTGCGTTCTTCCGCATTCTGGATTCTAAATTACATAAATCCGAATTAAGACTTTTCATTTTGAAACTTCGTTATAAAAATCTACACGAATAAAATTCACCAAACGACGCAACACTCACAAGAAAAATCGAAGCAAATGACGAAGGAAACTGTTGCCATTTGCTGTATAACAAACTTTTTTTCATTATTAGTGACAGATAATGGTTATTCAAACAACCCAACTTCACATTTGGTTACAGTTAAACGCATTTTTAAACCTAAAAAACAACTCAACTTTACAAACGGTCCTCGTAATTGTATGTCTAGGGTGCAATCATTACATGACGTCACATTCATGTTCTAACATACACCGTCTTGTCTAAAAAAATGTGCTGAAGGAATTTTCGAAAAAAAAATATACTTAAAGCTCGTTAAACATAAGTTTAATTAAAAAAAATCTTTTAAACAGGCTAAAAACAATCCGATTAAAAATAATTATATTTTTTAGTTAGTGCGTTAAAATATAAATTCCAATCGCCAATACGTCATCGTGAAACTAATACATTCAGTAACAGGTTCTAATTTTAAAAAAATCTAAACTAATCATCCATTCCGTTAAAAGTTAAATTGGTTTAAATTAAAATGGAATCAATGTAAATTATTTAAATTAAACATAAATCCAAATCTCTGATTATGTCATACTCTAACAATCGACACCTCGAGAAAACCGAAACTAAAAAATAATAAATACAAAGTAATCAATTTAAAAAATGCATTCCCTGAAAATAAATTTAAATCCATTGATTACGTCATATTCTGAGCACCTCCAATACAACCCCTCTACTCTAACACGTGACCATTGTCATCCTCCACTTCCTCCCCCCTCGTAAAAAGAAACCGCCTTCTGGTCACGCCCCTCGCGAAAATTTTTTTTATCCCCTCGTCCAAGAGCACGATTTCGGACACGCCCCTCGCTAAAACATTTACCCCTCGTACAAGAGTACGTTTTCAAAAATTTACCCCTCGTCCAACAGCACGATTTTTACATCCAGCAAAAGACAACTCAACTCTCGCTAAAGTGACGCCAATACTACTCACGTAAGAAGGGAAGCAATTCTACGTCGCATTACCAGAAAGGTAAGAAAATACCTTTTATCTTTCATTATTGTTATTTATCAATTTAATACGATAACTATATATTTAAACTGGGTTATCAGCTTATGCTACATTGAACTCACCCTTCCAACATACTTTTATGATATGTAAAAAAAAAAAAAAAAAGCTTAATTCTTAAATAAAATAGTTATAAATTTAATAAATAAGTAACCAAATTTATAGTTAACATTCATCAGAGATTATTAAAAATACTTACCATTTTTCTGTGGACTCAATAATTAAAAGATGAAGTATGTAATCATTTTGTTTACATTAATAATATTACCACTTTCTTACTACCACTTCAGAAATTGTGATACTTTGTTTACACTAAGTAGAAAAATAATGCACTCCTGAGCTTTATTATCAACTACAGATACCAAAACTTTTATAGTATTTGTGAAAACACTCATAAGATGTATAAGAAACAGACAAAATTCAACCATTTTATAAATGTAATGAAGAAATACTTGTATTCTCATGTGTTATAATGTATTGCCATAAATTCATATAATATTACAATAACTAGTCTAGGTGAAAAGCTTTGGAAAGAATTTTATCAAATCAGATATTTTGATTTTAAAGTTTTGTAATTCAAAATAATCTAACACTTTACATATATACACCTTAACAAATACAATTTATTTTTTATACTGATGTTGATGCATATGTTATAGAGGATCAATAAGCAAGCATTTAAATTTTAAATACAAAAGGCACTGTTTAATGTTATCAAATATGCACATACATAAAATTAAATAATACACATGTACTTAGAATGGTTCAATAAAAATAAACATAAATGGACAGAAAAAGCTATGCTTACCAAACTTGGAATTGCATTGTGGATCCATTAAATGAATTTTTATTGTGGATTCTTTAGTGTTTGTCTAGCAAGTATACGCATTCATAGAGAAGAAGAAATTTCACCTAGTGCTTTAAAAGTGACACCAGCTGGCCAATTAATTGATAAATTGATTAAAATGTCCGTATTTTCTTTTATATAGAATAAGTCTTGCATAAACAATCGCCCTGTTTCGCGAAGCACATGGCAGATACATAAATTAAATTTTCCAAACTAAAAATAACTGCCAACTGAATTATGACATTTGTTTTGTTTAATACGTAATAGACAAAAAATACTTCACACAGTACAAGTAAATATTTCAAAAAACTAATAACACAATACTGGACTGAACTCAGCAAGGCGCGATCGACAGTAAACAAGACAGCGAAGCAAGGGGTGGAGTTTTGGACGTCATTTTGCAGATTAACCAATAGCAGAGCTCTATTTTCCTCTGTACATGATTTCCAGTATGGTATGCTTATATGCGGTAGGGGAGGCATGGATCGCTTCAAAGGGATGAGCCAGCCCTGACCAAAGCCCCTCTTATATGACCTGAGGCAACATCGACCCTACTAAGGAGGAGCTTCACTCCTTTCTTTCATTCACAAAGCAATTCATGCTAAGCTGTTACCTTTCTTCAACGGAGATAGTAGAGCAACTTATGTTCTTTTTTTTTAGAGGTTTTATTTTTTCGCGAATTTGGTAATTTTTTTATAGCCTTCAAAACCTGTATGTTTAAATTATGCATTGCGCGCCAATTTCATATATATTTTTTTTTACATTGGAAAATTAATAATGGAGAATATTATATTTTATTTCTAAGAAATATTGTTATTTTACTTACACAGGTTACTTAATACTATTTTCTCAATAATCTGCATTCTGTTCTTTCAAAATGAGTGCTTTATTTAATGCAATTATTTTAATTTGTTTAAATTTTATGAAATCCATTGTAATTTTTCTTTCAATTATTACACTATTTCCACTGATTGAATCACATATCTGATTAGTGAGTGTGGTTAAGCATATTAATATAGTTGGTTGTTCTGTAATTGATATATGTTATTGAGATTTACTATGCATGTTCGGTATTGAAAAATAAAGTATGTAGCGTACATAGTTTATTTATAGAGACACTCAAAAGTATTACATTATATTATGGGTTATGGGGAAATGTAATTATATAAATACGTAGCACCTACAGTCGTCGTAGGGTCCGTCCGTCTGCCCGCATATAGCAGCATAAAAACTACCAGCCCACATAAAAACTACCCAACCGAATGGTTTGAAATTTAATATAGATAATCGTTCCAGATTTTGTCGAGTCGTTTCAAATTTTATGAAAATCGAATCAAAACTTAAAAAGATATTATTAAAAGTTTTTTTCGTTCTATTAAATCCTATCATACGTAATTAATTCAATGATATCCCAGAATAGGTAATGATTCCAGGTTGTCATGGTGATGACGCCCTATTTAAGATATAGTCATATCATTTCCGTATTACTGAATTAAACATATATAAATAATTTCCTAATAATATTTTTAATTTTTTTTCTCTGCGACAAATGGATGATTTTTTTTGATCGATTGAAAAAAAATTGCTTAGTTGCTTCTGTGATCTTTGACGGAACTCAATTCCACGGTCGTTTGTAGAAATTCAAGTTTTTTCTCGCGAGCGACTCACCAATTAATTTTGCGAAATTGCACAAAACAAAAGGAAAAAAAATTGCTGACTTCCACGATAATTTAAAAACACTGCTAAAGAATCCCCTGCCTGTGCAATAATTTAAGGAAGGTAAAATTTCGCTCAGCATTTTTTATTATGCGGGATTTTACACTTTATGGATGATTCACGCAATCCGCTACTTCAAACTTAGAAGCCTGCACGGGCCCGGGCTTAGTCTGACTCTGAGGTCCGTACCCGATGAAGATAAATTTTTAAACGGGCTAGCAGAACTATGTCAATTTCTTTAACGGTCCGGGGTCTATAGACAAAATATACGGGTCCGGCAACAAAAAAAAAAAAAAAAATTAAACCCGCTCCCCTCCCCCCTCCTCCCCCAAAAAATTAAGCTGGACCATATAAAAATTTAAAAGAATCCCATAAAATATGAACTATTTTCAACGGATATGACTTTCCTAAGAATAACTATAAATGTGCTGCACAAACCGATCCTAGTTTGATTACATCCAGGGCCCGACGTAGGCTATGGGGAGCCCCGGAGCAAGAACCATTCTGGGGGGCTCCCTTCTATTTATCTATAGATTTTTTTGTGAATAATGTGGAAGTGGCTAATATACTAAACTTCATACCTATTGTATTATATGCATAAATTTTTTACCCGGTACTGCTCACATCTGTATACAGAGTATCACAAGAAGATGGTCACAACTTTAAGAAAAAATACCAGTAGGATAATAGTAGAAAAAAAAATGATAGATTGATTGATACGAGTATTTTTTTGCAAACTTTTACTTTGCCTATCTACGTACGTTATACGGTGTCTAAAAGAAAATGTCACAAATTGGTCATAATTAATCGTTTTAACTTGCCACGTTATGAGGAAAACGTTAATAAAGAATTTCTTTTGAAAACAATAGGATACTAAGTTGTCATAATGAAATTTTAATCATTAGTTTTCTAATGATATAGTCTAATTTTTGATGGGGGGAGATGGTACTGGAAGCAGAGAGGGTAAGGGGGACCTCACTCCCTTCCTAAATATTTGGAAATATATGAATTTTGCTAATTTTTGGCTACCCATTTTAGCTTTAACCATTTAGCAACTTTTAATAAAAAAACCTGACTACTCTCATGGGGGTCCCCCCAAAAAGGGGGGCCCGGGGAAGCTGCTCCGCATGCCCCTGCATAAGTCGGCCTCTGATTACATCAACATCAATACAGAGATGACATAACATGTCCTTGCGCACATATCCGTAATTGGACAGTTAAATCTTCTCTGAGAGCGGGCTTAATTTTTTCAGCAGACGCCGACCGGGCCGGGATCAGGGTTACAATTTTTCTCTGCATAGTCCAGACGAACGGGAACTGGATTTAATTGTTCCTACAACGTGTCGGACAGGCGTAAAAATAGTACCGTATTTTATGGGAGAAACGCCGCGGCGTTTACGAGTTTAAAAGTTATTTTTTTTCCAAGTGCGGCGTTTACAATTTTTTTAAATACCAACTGAGTTTCCTTAATTTAAAAATTCATAAAAATATTTAAAATCTGATTTAAATATTTTAAATAAAACTTCAGACATCTTAAGATATTAAAAACGAGGCATGCTACACTGCTCAGAAAACTTTGATTAAAGTTAGGTCAATGTGACGCTGTCGACAAAAGTAGCGTTCCCACAGGTGCGGCGTTTACAACGGGTGCGGCGTTTCTTGCATAAAATACGGTAATAGTGATAATGAATTCCTTTAAGGTGATTCTCAAATTCCATGCTCTGCAACGCAAAACTTTGACACATTTTTAAATGTAAAGTCATAAAACTGACGAGTCTAACTACTGAAGTGATTTGGAATAGAATAGCGTTTTCCATTTTTGATAAATAAATTACTTAACGATTTGACAACAGGTTTTCTTTTTTTCCTTTATCGTGCTATCGCGTCCGCGAAATTATATTCAGAACGCCAACTTTGACAATATATTGTGAAAGATGTTTTGCCTTTATCAAAAAATGGAAAACGCTATTATAATACATAGTTTTTGAATAAGAACATCTGCCAATTTTATGCGCTTCCGAACTAAAATGAAGAAGGTAGCCTTAAAACACTGAAAACATTTGAAAACAGCCTTAGTAATTTTCAGAGAAATATAAATCTACTTTTTATTATACAGCTTCGAAAGCTATATTTTTAACCATCTTTATTTTTTTCTTTTATTCTGCACTGCATTAATTTTTTTAGTGAATCTTTATTTAAATGTTGAAAAGTCTAAGCGTCTAAGTAATCATTAAGAGCCTACTTCAGTCAAGTGAAAAGACCGGTTCGGTAATGCTAATCCTATGGAAGAAATTTATAAAGATATCTCGGTTGCATTTTAATATTTTTAAATGATTTTTTTTTTTTTTTGCATTGGATAGTTGAGATCGATCTGTACAAAGGCCGTTTTTGGCTTTTTCGATTTTGTTTTTACAGATATTTTTAATGAGGGCACTTTCATTTTCGGAACCGGTTTCGAAACTGAAAGCATCCTCATAAAAAAAATCTGCAATCGAAATCGAAAAAGTAAAAAACGGCCTGCATACAGACTGATCTCAGCTATCCAATGCAAAAAATTAAAAAATACTAAAATGCAACCGAGATATCTTTATAAATTTCTTCCATTGGATTAGCATTAGCGAACAGGTCTTTTCACTTGACTGAAGTAGCCTCTTAATGTTGCTATTGTGTATTTACTATCTTGCGAACAACACCTAGTATTCTAAAATATACTGCTAAATTTCCCTACAAATATGTATGTATTATTTATTAAAAGAATCTTAATTGCATATCAAGAAAAATCGAATGTTTTGTAGAAATCGAATCGTGACGGACCGAGCTTCATTTAATAGACTTTTGCATGGAGCAAGCCGGGTTCGGAACTAGAAATTCCGGCCCGTGCAGAGCTCTACTTCAAACTTTTCTCCGCCCCACCAGTAGCAGATATGTTCTGCTCTCAAAACTGGGAGGTGCTGGGTTCGAAACCAATCGCGTTCGTCGGCCTAACCGTTCGGAGTTTTCCGTGGTTTCCTTCGAATCTTGGGAAACCTTGCTTAAATACAGGTTAGCTTCCTTTAGAAAGACCCCCACGGAGGGCACTCCCCCTAGGTCCTATATTCCTCGTGCAGATAATCGGCAGTCATAAATAACACTACTAACACCATCAAACTTTGCTCCTCAAATCCGGACCGCCGCAACGTCGCGCAGGACCCTGGGAAAGTAGTTTATGACACTCAACTTGTATTGCAATACTGAACTAATAAAATTTATTTTTTAATTGCAAATATCATGGAATAATATATACAATACAGGTAATAAAATGCATGAAAAATAGTACAAGTTTCACATTTAATATGCATATTTTTTTTTCTTTTTTTCTGAAAGTCCTTTAATCAGGCCGCGACATGACTAATTGGGGCCCTGGGCAAAGATAAAATTAGGGGGCCCCGTTCGAATCGTTGCAACATTATTCAAATAGAGCTGGCTGTCATTCATATTTGTAATACATAAACAATGTTTTCGCACCTTGGATTTTAAAAAGAAGAAAATTCTTAGTTCCGTCAATTCTAAATTAAGTACATTAATTAATAAAAATACTTTTTTTCTTAGTACAGAACAAAACTCTTTTATATAACTTTAGCAACTTGTTATACTACTTTAAGATGAATTTAATAAGTTAAACTTATGGAAGAGTGTTAAATATGTAGTCTTACATGTAAATATGTGTTTATCAAGTTAGTTTCTTTTACACCTTTTTAAGTTAAACTACACATAATATAATGCCAAATCAAATGCATTCTACTTCACAAGTAAAAAGTGTTTTTTCAATAAATCTAAAAAGATGGCAATTTTGGATTTGTTTTTCATATTTACTCAAAGTTAAAAGAAAAAACTTTGAATACAGAAGAAAATTTAGCTCATGACCAGTTAGAACTGATTATTTTCAACCACTAAAGTTTAGATATGATTTAAGTTCATTGCTAATACAATCGATTAAAATCAAAATATTAATTCTTATTTAATAGTTGTTGAGGCTTTGCGAAAGCATTGAGTTCTGTGTGTTCAAAATGAAATTTGTTTTTCAGAGAGTTTAGTAGAATATTTTAAAAAAGATGAAATTCGTGTTTTGTATTTGAAAATTTTCAGAGTTGGAATTGGGGAAAAAAAAAAAAAAATATTTATAATTAATATATGGGTTTGGGGGCTCCTTGAGGTCCGGGGCCCCTGGGCAAAGTCCCGATTTGCCTATGCGATAATAAGGGGCTGCCTTTTATCATTCACAATATTTCAAATAATTTTTTTCTGCGTTGAAGGTTACTTTCATGAAATCTGTACAATCCCCATAATTATTATCAACTTTGTCTGTAAGAAATAAAGTTTATATTTTCTTTTTTATCATAAAGAAACATTTAAAAGCAAATCTAGAGAAAGCTATACAGAGGCAAACGTTATTTCGAATCTTATAAAAAGACACGGGAGCCTGACATTTGCCCGATGATTGAGAAAAAAAATCTTTGCCCCACAAGAGAAACTTTTTAAATGTTGCCCTTCCTTTATAGGTAAAGATATGTGTTTTTACTTACAACAAGAAGTAATTCTTGCTATTTTATTTAAGAAACCAGATCCGAAATAGGCCTTTAAAAAACTCCAGTCCCGTAAAAACACTCTGAAAAGATTTCGTGTTTTCCGAACCGGCCGAATTTGATTCATCAATGTCCATCAAGTGATCGATCAAGTACTTCCGTTAGGAAAAGACCTTAAGTCGCCTTTGATTTACTTTAGGATAAAAAAAATACCAAGCCGGCCATTTTGTTTCTCCTGCAAACTTAACTATTTCAAATCTCCCCCAAAACCAGAAATCCATTAGTGAATATCATTAGGGAGTAACCCTACTCAGTAAGTATAATGTTTCAAATCACCAAAACATCAATCCATCTTTCTTCAGCGTATCTTCTTGCTTACCTTTTCCTGTTAAAAAGATTTCGTAAAGATCTTTTTGTTTAACTATTTATATAAAGAATCGAAATAAAGACAAACTTGTTTTTATTATCGTTTTTTGTATTAAAATACTGTTCAGATTTTTAAACGTTGTTATCATATATATATATACATATTTATCACATATAAACATCTGTTAATACATGTCCAATACATCTTTTAATGCTGAACCATGGATGCTGATTTTAAAAAATAACGTTCAACAATTTAAAATCTTTCAAGATCGTTGACGGACTGTTCATTTATTTATTTTATTAAACGCATAAAATTTGGAGCCATAACTATGCAAATGATTTGGAATCAAACAGTGGATTTCAGTTATTGATAAATGTAATGTATTACATATTGAGTTATAATTGATTGAAAATCGACTTTGAAACTATTTTATGAAAGGTAATTTGTCTTTATAGGAAAAACTCACTTTTTGATAAACGAACGTGAACTGAACGAAAGCTCAAAAAATCCGCGAGTTTGAACGAATTTACAGCTCAAACTCAATTTTTTTCATAACTTATTTTTTTTAATTTTCCAGCCGTTAAGAACATGTTTTTCCCATTCAAATGCCATTTAGAGGCATAAACGGACTCGGCATGGGTAGAGTCTGATCATCAGTTTTTCTGAGTCGTGCCCGGACCGGGCCGGGCCGAACCGGACTTATTTCTGGACCAGTGCTTTACTCTTCCTAGAAGTCTACACCGACAGAAATTTTCTGGCCCGGTCGCCCCTGCTTGTATGAAAATCATTGCACCGTCCCAGTCTGACTCGTGCAAAATCTGTTTAAGGAACAACCTACCTTAGGTCAACATTTTTTTCCCCCCGAAAATACATATATTTTTAAATTACCATTATTCTATATTTAAAATTCTCTTTAAAGAATAGTAGTGCATGTGCATTTCTAGAGGTGAGGATACAGTACTGTAAAACCTGTTATAAGAATCTGTGTATGACGAGATCCTGTTTTAAACGGAAAATTTTTTTGATCGGTGGATCTGGATCTTCAAAATGGATAGGGCTATAATAATCCGTTTGAAAATAAATAATACATTTGCAAGAGACGACAGACCTGGTGAAAAAGGAACTTAACCATAACGATTTTCTTCTCTCCTGTGGGATTCCGTCTTAGAAGGTTTTTCGATATAGAATTTTTCAGATTTTTAAGCCTTCAAGCCGTGTAAGTGGATTAATGATATTATTAATAATTCAGATATTTACATAAAAATAGAGGTCCATTAAAAAATCAATATAGCTTACAACAGGATATATAGAAAGAAATGTAGTAGAAATATTATTTTGGAGCGGAGGTCCGGGTGCTATGCAGTCTATCGTAGAGGTCTGCACGGGCGAAAATTTCAAGGCCCGGGCCCGGTTCGATCCATAGAAACAAAATTCGACCCAGCCCGGTATAAACATTAAAAGTTCTGCCCGAGCCCTGCCCGGGCCGTATAAAAAATATTGGCCCGACCCGTAGAGAAAAATTATTCGCCCCACCCGGCCAGGTATCACAGCTAAAAGTTCGGACCAAGACCGGCCCGGCCCGAATGAATTTCTATAAAACATTGATTTTTACGTCGATTTGGTTAAAAATTTGTCTTGTACGAGGAGTTCTGACCAAAAATACTTATCTATTTTTTTTACTGTCATGTTTGTAGATTTAATTTTTATAGAATTTATTGCGATATTTATTTTTTAATGAATCGCTATTTGTTGCATGTAAATGTTTCAGTTATAATTAATATAGTTGATCCATATTCCATGTATTGGAGACTTAAAAATCAGAAAAATGCTATACAGTAAAATCTTCTAAGACGGAATTGCACAGGAAAAAAAAAATGCGTTATAGACAAGTTCCCTTCTTAGCAGGTGTAACTCATTTTCTTACGTATTAGTACATTCATTTTACATGGATCAACATATTTTTCACATTAAGAGAGGATTTCGTCATAGACAGATTCTTTTTCACACGCTTTACTATATTTTAATTTAGCTACATTTTAACCCATTTATGCCTAGCGTCCCATTTTGGGGACGTTTCGAATTTTAATAAATTTTTATAATTTTCTTCTTCTTTACAGCATGGAAATTGTATGAAGTAATTGTCTATAAATGTCTATCTATTACCGAGAGATGACAGCATAGATGTCGGCACAGGCCGGAATTTCCAGACCTTGGTCCTGCCCAGACCGAACAAAAGCAATCTTGGTCCGGCCTGATGAAAAAATTAAAAGTTCGGCCCGAGCCCGATCCGGCCCGTTTATATTTTCACAGTTCACGGCCCGGCACGGCTCGTACAAAAATCAGTGAAAACAGGGCCGACCCGTGGAAAATCAATTAAATGAGCTCCGACACAATTTCAACAAAAAATTCAGGTTTTTCTAAACATACTATTACGATTCTTTTAAAGAATAATACTGCATACTTATTTATGGGATAGTTTTACAGTATATTTAAAAATTACTATGTGTTCGCAAGACAGAAAATACATAATAGTAACATTAACGATTACTTAGAATATTAGACGTTTCAGCAATCATATAAGGATACATTAAAAAATTAATGTAGTTTAGAAAAAAAGAAAAAAAATGGAGGGTTAAAAACATACCTTTTGAAGCTGTATAATAAAGAGCAGATTTGTAAAAATATCTCTGCCATTTAATAAGGCTTTTCTCAAGTCCAAAGGATCTACTTTCTGATACATTTCTGAATTCATTTCTTTTCGGAAGCGCATAAGATTGGCAAGTGTTCTTATTTAGAAACTATGTAATCGAATAACGTTATCCATTTTTTTTATAAAAGCAATATAGCTTTGAGAAAATACTGTCAAAGTTAAAATTTTTAATCGAATTTCCAGAATCGATTGAACGGGAAGGAGAAAAACCGGCAGTCACAAGACAAGAATCTCTTATATCTCGATAAGTAATTTAGTTATAAAAAAGGGAAAACACTGTTCGATTCCAAATCACTTCAAAAGTCAGGCCTGTCAATTTTATGCCTTTACAGTTAAAAATGAGTCAGAAGAAAATGTGTCAGAAAATTTCTCATTGTTGAGCAGTGAATTTGAGAACCACCTTAAGATATATTTCCAAAAACTCAGTTAACAGAAGTTCGTTATCGCTATTAATGTTTTTACAAAACATATTGCCTTCCCTACACATCCTGAGAACAATAAAATCCAGTTCCAGACTTGCGCGAATATGTAGGGGAAAAATGCAATCCTGATCTCGGCACGAGTCTGCTGAAAAGAAAAAGCCCGGGCTCAGATACCATTTAACTGTCCAATGCTGATCTCTACGCTGGACATGTTACTTTTCTGTATTGATATTGTCAAAGTGGTATCGGCTCGTGATGCACATTTATACTTATTCTCGCGAAAGTCCCCTTCCTTGAAAAATTCATATTTTATCGGCTTCGATTAAATTTTTATAGCGGACGGTAGGCCCGCTTATTTTTTTTATCGACCCGGCCCGGTAGGCCAGTTCAATTTTTTTGTCGGCCCGGCCCGGTCCGTTGAAAAGGTTGTTCTGATTCTGCCGGCCCGGTCCGCTTGAACATTCGGCCGGGTACGGGCTCGGGCCATATCCGGGCCCGTGCAGACCTTTATGGCAGCATAAGATTGACATTTATTTGCTTAAATGAAGGTTTTTTTTTCGGTGTTTATAAAATTTTTATTTTTCAAGGTAGCGAAATGTAAAAAATAAATATGTAATAAGTGTATTTTTTGTATCAAAGATCCAAATAAATAAGCCATAATCTTAGCTTGTGAACTTCTTTGAAATACGTATTTTTTTTTTGAATTGCGAAATTATAAGTTCAAGCCTATTTTTATGCATGTTTGTAACGTACTAAATATAGGGCGCCAGGCGCAAATGAGTACATATTTCTAATAGCCATTTAGGGGCAGTTATTTATGTAAAATCCTTTTCAAGATGATTTTGAAATAAATTGTTTTTTATCGTCAAATACGATTATTCTTAATTCATTATTAATAATACTTATAATGTTATTAGTCTCTGTAAAGAAATAAATATATTTTTACAAGTTCATAAAAATACTAATTATAGTACATAATATACAATTTCAAAGCTTAATTTATATAAATTTAGACAAAGCATATAATTATGCATTTTTCCACGTATGGATATTCACATATTTAGTATGTTTGCATTTTATCAAATAAATACAAAAGTATTTTAACGTAATTTTTTTAGTATTTTTTTCAGTTCATTTTGCCACATTTTAAAGTGATATTACAAACATATTTGAGAAAACAAAAATTCAGGCATAAAAGGGTTAATAAGCCCAGAAATGTACCATTCTTTAAAAAGGATAATATTAAATGTTTAATTGCAGAATAATGGCGATTTAAAATGTATGCATTTTTTGCAAAAATTTTTGGGCCAGGCCAAATTTTATTGATATTTCAATGGACTAGGCCACGCCTAGACAATTTTCATACGGGCTGTGTCAAAACCGGGACTGAAAATGTAGGCCAGTGAAGACTAGGAAGAATGATAACAGTCCCGGTTCGGTACGGAGAAAATAAATTAGGCCCTGCCCGGTCCTTCAGGAAAAAGGTCCGAGCCCGGACCGGAAAGAGTAGTAACTAGGCCCCGTTCGGCCCAATTGCTGTGAATGAAAAAAGTCCCAGGCCCAGCCCGTGAAGATCTCTGGTCTATGGTATTTTTATTTAAAATGAACAATATAAACATGAAAAAGAGACTGTAATTATATATATATATATATATATATCAGTGGCGTGGCGTCCGGTCATCGCTGGATGCGGCGATGACCAAGCAATATTTTAAAACTCTTAATAAGCTTTTAAAACTCTACGATCCAGTTTTAGCAGAACATTTGGAGTTCATGTATAAGTGAAGGTAAGAGTTAAAGTTTCTTTTTTGAACATTCAACCATTGAATTTTAGAGTTAATAATTTTTCACCACAAACTTAAATAATTGCGATGACCACCGAAAATTTTCACGCCACGCCACTGATATATATATATATATATATATATTTATCAGAACTGTTTCGCACAAGACAATATTTTAAGGATACCGACGTAAAAATAAATATCTATTCGACACAATTAATACTATACAGGTTGATGATGCACTGAATCTGTCACTTATAAAACTGTCATTGAAATATTCTAAATTCTTCCTAGAATGTTTAAATAGTTATTTTTGATTATTATAATTATAAACATTTAATGAATAAAATGAAGGAGAATTAGTATTAAAAATCTTATAATCTGAACTCGAAATCTGAATAAAAAATCAGAAACACTGTTTGTGGCCTGTATAATGTTAAGAAATATCTGCCTGTAGAACACTTAAGGCTGTTCTCAACTGCTTTGCTGAAGAAGTGCAAAAGGTTTCGACGCATTTACAAATTCTTTTTTTAACGGAAAGATATAAAACTGGAAGGCCTGACTAGGGAAGCGATTTGGAATCGAACTGTGTTTTCCATTTTTTTTATCAATAAATTACCTATTGAGTTATAACCGATTCTGATCACATGACAAAGACTTTTTCAACGTTTCGAGTGGTTATTCTTAATTTGCGCGGAAATTCGGTTCAAAACACCCACTTTGACACTTTTTTTTGAAATATCTATTGCGTTTCCAAAAAAAAAAAACCGAAAAAACAGTTCGCTAACATAGTTTCTGAACAACAACACCTTCTAGTTTCATGCATTTCCGAACAAAAATAAATTAAAACTTATGTCATAAAGTTGTCCTTTTGCTCTTCAAAGGACTTGGCCTTCTGTTTCTGGTTCGGTTTCAGAATTTGTTTTGACTCTTGCGGGTTGGATTCGGGAAGGCCAGAATTTTCAAAAGAATGTCGAAAATAAAAAGGTTAAAAATCTATATGCTATAAGATCTCCATAGCGGACACATACGAAAAGCGGGTACCTCTATTTAGCAAACGCTTTTCAATTTTTAACACAATTATATATTCACATTGTAATTCCATTAAGGGTATTTTTAAATCCAAACAACTTATTTTCCGATTCAATCTTAAATTCATTTTTGTACTGAAACGCATCCCATTGGCAGATTCTCTTTTTCAGAAACTATATAATGGGCCGTGCTTGTCAATTTTTTGATAAAGGCAGACTATATTGCAAAAAAATGCCGTCAAAGTGGGTGTTTTGAACCGAATTTCCCGGAGCGAGCTGGGAACGAAAATGATGGTCGTACTGAGAAAATAATTGTTTATAAATCAAGTTCTAATGAACTGAACGAAAAATTAAAACACGCGGCCACTTATACATCTCTTCCAAAATCGTGTCAGGAAGTTTCATGTTTTCACCTTTAAAAATGAGTCTGAAAATGCGTCCGAAAAATTTTGAGTTGTTGAGCGTGGGAAAATATTTTTTTGCATATACCCTTAATATATTATTTCTTGCCAATATGACTATTTTACTCGCTTAATATCTTTCGATTATTGCGAGCCTAAAATTTTAATAAAATGAGTAAAATATATTTCTTCAAATTATACTTTTCTAGATGGCCCCTTAAACCATTTTGACAGTCTTTAATCATAAATATGTGTTCGAAGGGGAGGGGGTGGGGTATAAATAATTATGACTATCATGACTTCAGATTTACTCACACGCGATAGTACAGTTTGTGGACGGTTAAGAGATGCGATTATTCTATATATACTTCAGAAATGTTTTATAATCATATTGATTTTAGACGGGACTCTGTTATACATAAAAAAAAACTTAAACTTTACTTACTTTAGCTGTATTTTTTTTAAATCTGAAATATTTTCTTATTAAATTTTGCAAAAGCTCCGCATATTTATTTATGAATTTATTATTTCTTGTAAAATTTTGTAATTGTTCATTGAAATTATTTGCCTTTGTTATTATTCTTGTATAGTAATGTTTACAGGTTGTATTTGAAATGTGTATTTGATCTTACTTAATTACGAAAATGGCCGTCAGCTATCGCTACTGCGGTGGATGTGGCCTTGGGAGCCGATGAATTTCCAAATCAATGGTTGAATTCATGGCAACCCAGTTACAGAAGATCTCGATTAGCCGTGATACTACCATTGAATCTTTTGTAATCATGTAATATTTTTAAAACATAGCAAATAAGCTTGGGTTTTGAGCATGAGGAGACTGGGCATGAGGTGTATTGGCGAGCGTATCTCGTAGGGAGCCGAGCCCCTCTTTAATAACAAATCTATTCAAATAATTATTCTAGGGGTTAATTCAATCGCACTCCAAATTTTGGATACAGGTAATGCATATCTATAAAGACACAGCAATATATTTTTTTAAGTAATATTGTTAATTTTTCATAAAATTTTTATGTAAAAATCTTATGTAAATTTTCGTATCAAGATAAATTATGTTTAATAACACAAGCATTTTTTAAAGTGAACCATACCATTTGAGTTTTTAATTCGACATCATATTAATCTCTATTGCTCGTAAGTTGAAATCATGAAAAAGGGAAGATAATACATATGCGACGGTGAAAAATAAATTAAAGTGAAAAGCTATATTTATTTACTATTTTTCAATTTTTATTAAATTTATTGCATCATGATTTTTTTTTTTTAAATGCACCATGATGACGAACTTTCTGTGGTTGTTTTGATTCTCTGAAATTCGCTCAAAACATCCATTTTGACACCATTTTCTTAAATATATTTTTCTTTTACAAGAAAAAGAGAGAGAGATTATTCAATTTCTTTTTATTTGAATAAGAATATCCGTAAAATGTGCCCATTTAAGAATGAAAATTATTTCATAAATGTGTCACAAAGTAGTAAGTTTTGTTGTGAGAATAGACTTGTTAAAAATTACGGAGGAAAAAAATGTAGAAGTAATAAGTGCTATTAAATGAATATAGCTGTATAAAAGAATCTTTGGCTATATCCTTCCAACAGATAGATCTAAATATCTTAAAAATATTTTTATATGTAATGTATTTTTTTTGGTTCTTGTAAGAAATAGCGGTGAGCTTTTTTTCTTTGATTGTTAATACAGAATATGTTAATATATTCTGTAACAAATTAAAAAATACGACAGTTTATGAATAAGCATTTTTCTTAAAGTTGTAAATATTCAGATTTTTCATTTAAAAATTTTAAGAGATGAACAGACTATGGTTTTCAATTCACAAATCATGCTTCAAGCAAAAACCTAGACACGTGATTATTTTTCCCACACGATGACAAAGCGTATTCGAACTGTTTAACTTTGTAAGGAGAAATTTGCGCGGGGCGATTGTTTGTTTACACTTTCTCCCTTCTTGTAAGGGTACTTTTTTAAGTCAGTCGATATGACCCCACGCAGCGCGCATAGTAAAAGAAGCGGTTAAGGCTGTTCTTAACGACTCTGCTCAACAAGGGCAAAACGTTTTGACACATTTAAAAATTCATTTTTTAGCGGAAAGGTGTAAAATTGTAAAGCCTGGCCGTGGAAGCGATTTGGAATTGAACTGTTTTTTCCATTTTTTGATCAATAAATTACCTATTGAGTTATAAGCGATTTTGGTCACGTGGCAAAGACGATTTTCGCCCTTCACGGACTGGTTTTTCTGCTTTCTTCGGGAACTTCAGTCCAAAACGTCAACTTTGACACTATTTTCTGAAAGATCTATTGCGTTTGCAAAAAAACGGAAAAAATAGCTCGATTACATAGTTTCTGAACAATAACACCTGCTAGTTTCATGCATTTCCGAACAAAAATAAATTAAAACTTATGTCAGAAAGTTGCCCTTTTGGATTTGAGAACACCCTTAAGGTATAATGATTTATAACAGCTTTTCTCGAATACAGTACTCTTGCATAATTCGTTAACAAAAATTTTTCCAGAAACAGTATCGTTTAATCTGTTAATTTTCTATGAAAGTCAAATATATAGTCAAATAAAAGTCTGAATATTTGTGTTGTGTCAACATGTCGGAATCGAGCGGATTAAAACCCGTAATCCCAAATTTCTTTCAAAATATTACATCAGAAATATGTTTTTTTTTCTGTTAGGGACTCTGCATATATAAAACATTATCATTTTAGAGGGGAAGGGGGGGGGGGGAGGTGGTCTGGCACATGATATCTTAAGATATCTCTAGGGGAAGGAGGTGGTTGTCTTAAGACATTGTTATCATTTTTGATCAAACCAAAATTTCCTCTTTTTATTTGTAACTTTGTCTTTACATCAAAATAGTATGTTTTTTTAGTCTTATATTTTCTTATTAAAATGCAAAGATATTATTAAAATCATTAAATGATTATAAATTATTTAATTTTAAAATTATAGACTACTCCAACATTTGTCATTCCTATTCTTCTGTCATGTGTACGCAGATATAATACGCTTTTCGAGAAAGCATATGCGAAGTACGTTTGAAATAATACTTGTGTTTACTAGTAAATAAAAGAGAAAGAATGTTGTCGATCAGTTTTGTTGATAAGGAGCTCTATCTGCCGCCCCCCTCCCCCCGTGCAGGTGCAAGTGCAAAAATACATGACTGTTCAATACATTATTTAACAAAAATATATTATTAAATTCTTTTAAATAGTAACTATTTCTTTTAAGGCTATTCTCAAATCCAAACGGGCAACTTTATGACATGTTTTAATTTATTTTTGTTCGGAAATGTAGGAAACTAGCAGATGCTGTTGTTCAGAAACTATGTAATCGAACTGTTTTTTCTTTTTTGGAAACGCAATAGATCTTTCAGAAAATAGTGTCAAAGTTGACATTTTGAGCCGAAGTTTCCGAAGAAAGCAGAAAAAACAGTAAGCGGAGGGAGAAAAACATCTTGTCAAGGTGATCAAAATCGCTTATAACTGAATAGGTAATTTATTTATCAAAAAATGAAAAGCACAGTTCGATTCCAAATCGCTTGCATGGTCAGGTCTTCCATTTTTATATCTTTCCGTTAAAAAATAAATTTGTAAATGTGTCAAAACGTTTTGCGCTTGTTGATCAGAGAGGGGAGAACAGCCTTAAATGTTATTTGATATAAAGTTATTTCATATATAAAGGGATATTTTATTGACTTTACTTGAATGAATAAAGTATGGGAAAAATAAATATAACTATATCACTCGAAACGAAAGGAAAAAAATCCGACAAAAAAAAAAAAATAATAATTTTTAGACATTGATAACGATATCATTAGGAAGGGGGGGGGGGGGTTCGAGGAACGGTAACGTGTGATATCGAAAGGGGGGGGGGAGGGGTTCCAAAACTAACAAAAAGTCGATAACTTTATATATGTATAGTCCCTTATATGGATGTGTACGTTGGTAGTTAAAATTGATACGCGTTCAAAAACATTATGGACCAAGTCCGGTATAAAAACTAAAACTTCGGCCCAGACTGTACAAGAAATTAACTCCGCTAGGGCCGATCAAGATCGATCCTGCTGAATATAGATTTTTACACCTATAATGTTAAAATTGTCTTGTACGAGAAGTCCTAACTAAAAATACTTATTTTATCTTTTTATTCTTCATTTTTAAAAAAGTGAGCTGCGGTACTTATTTTTTAAATGCATCTGATTATATGTAAATGTCACAATTATAATTAATATCGTTAATACACATTCTATGGCTTAGAGATTTAAAAAAATAAAAATTCTGTACTATAAAATCTTCTGAGACGGAATTGCATAGGAAAGAAGAAAAATCCGTTATGGACAGTTTCCTCTGTGAGCAGGTTCATCGTCTGTTGTAAATGCATTACATTCTTTTCACAAGTATTGTTATCCTCATTTTAAACAGATCAACACTTTTGTTTTATTTTGTTAAACACGGGATTCCGCAATAGGCAGTTTCTTTTTCTGAGGTTTTACCGTATTTTAATTTTATTGCCTAGAAATGCTTCTACCCATCTTAAAAAAAAAAAAAAAATAAATATACAAATTTTAATTGTGGAATAATACAGATTTAAAAATACGTGCATTTAAAAAAAAAAATAGGGGCCGGGCCAAATTTTACTGATATTAATTTGCCGGTAATAAATTAGCCGGTCCAATGATTTTCATATCAGCTGGGTTGGAACTGTGGTTGAAAATTTCTGCCTGTTCATACCTCAAGAAGAACGTAGTCCAGCCCCGATTTGGGCTGGAAAATAAATCCAGTCCCCGGCTCATCTCGGTCTGAAGCTCTAGAAAAAAGTAATCCCCAAACCAAGCTCGAACCGAGTGTCGGGAAGGAAAATTGGGTCGGACACATGAAGACGACCCTTACATCGAATAACCAAAAGATAAGGTCATAATTTTTCGTAAATTTGGACGATGAAATTCTAATATAAAAAAAAAAAAAAAAAAAAAAAAAAAAAAAAAAAACGAGTTTTTAGTGAATTTTGCTCACTTTCATAGATGAGTTTGAGTTAAACGAGTTCATTCGAAAATTTTTGAATTTGAACGTGAACTTGACTCATTTTTGAGAAACTGAGTTTGAGTTTGAATTAGTTCATTTTTGTTTGTGAGCGTGCCCAAAAGTGATTGGGATTTCTTGATATCCAAATAAAAATTTCTGCAAATTTCGTAAATTATACAAATAATCATAAATTCTTTTATTGTATTAGAAAGCAGCAAGTATGTATTTGAGAGCAGCTTTAGAACTATATTCAAGAGGTTTTTTGAGTGGCTTATTACACCTTGAATCTTAATTTAAGGCATTTTACAAATAATTTATTATTTTTGGAGGATTGAAAATTAAATTAAATAAAGGGAAACTTCTTCAAAATAAACGACCAAGAGCGAGTATTACTCGCGCTCAGAGTGTTCCGCATAATAAATATATGAATTATTTAACTGTATTATTTTTACTTTATTATTATTTTTAAACTATGCAAGCAACAGCTTTAGATAATTAGCCAAATATGCATTTCTTCATAGTCTTCATGCTAAAACCAAAAAAATTCACATATTTTGGTTATTTATTTAGTTTTATTTGGCACTTGAAAAACTGAATTTTGAATTTTTTTTTCTTTTGTGCTAAAATTAAATTTTAAACCTTTTTTTCATATATTTTGGTTTTACTTTAGAAGTAGGTGTGTTGCGATTCTATTTTGTTAGAAAATTGTTTTCTATATGCATAATTTAGAGTTTTATCATGCCCGCAGCATTTAATAATTTTAATTCACGCACATCAGTGAGTTAAATTTTTAAATTTAAATATCAATTTTGTATATACAGCATTTATTTTCCTGGATAATATAGCCAAAGACATATGCTTCTGGCAGAAATTGAAAAGAAAGGGATCTTAATTCCATATTATTTGTGTTTTGATACATTGAAAAAAGTGATGTTTTTTATCGTTTCGACAAACTCAAAAGTACTGTGCCCCCTTAGCCCCACCAAAGGCCGAGAGGTTCTGCTCTCGAAGCTGGTAGACGGGAGGTGCTAGGTTCGATCCCAATCCCGCCCGCCGGCCTAATCTTTCGGAGTTTTCGCGGTTTTCATTGAACCTTGGTTTTCCTAGCGTAAATACGGGTTAGGTTCCTTTAGAAAGACCCCCAATGAGGGCACTCCCCACCTTAGGGCCTATACCCTCTTGCTAATAATTGGCCATCATAAACACAACCAACCTGCTTCCTTAATTCTGTACTGACAATAAAAGTAGTGCATATTATAAATTCATTTTCATCTGAAGCATAGTTCTGCTTAAACTTTTTGTGGAAATTCTAACAACCTGTCTACTTGCAAGAAATATTAATATGACACTCAAGAATTATTCTAAGTTGAACCCGACTCGCAGAAAGAAAATAAGAATCATCCCAACCTGGAAAAATTCCCTGCCGGCTCGGCCTACAGGCGCAGGTAGATTTCGAAGTTAAGTGCTAATTTCAACAACAAAAACTAAATCATGATTAGAGATAAACTCACTTTAACAATTTTATCTGGCCGCTGTTGGCGAGTTTTTATTTCATTTTTATATAAGAGCTGGTTTTATCAGAATCGTGTTAAGGCGGTATTAAGTTAAATACTTTCTCATGCTCAACAACTCTGTATTTTCTGGCACATTTTCAAATTCATTTTTAAAAGAAAAAATATGAATCTTGCTGACTTGATTTTTGATTGATCAATTTTCTTTCAATTAATTAAAACTTGATTTATAAACAATTATTTTCTCAGTAGGACAATATTTTTCGCTTCCAACACAATCGCTTCGGGAAATTCGGTTCAAAATGCCCAATTTGACATCATTTTTTGAAATATATTCTGCCTCTATCAAAAAATTGACCATTACGATACATTATATAGTATCTGAATAAGAGAATCTACCAATTGGATGCATTTGAGAGCAAAAATGAATTTAAAAATGAGTCAGAAAATAAGCAGTTTGGATTTGAATACACCCTTAAAACGATGATTTTAGGTAGATTTCGTATGAAATACTACCTATTGTGATCATTTCTATATTGGAATTCGGGAAATGTTTTTGCAAATCTACACTGACCATGACTTCTAGATCCCAAAACGACCCCAACCCTCCCCTCCCAAAAAAGTATATATAAAATGGGGTCAAGGGGCGGGAAATCTTTTTGCACCCCTGGAACCCACTTTTTATTTTATCAAAAATCTGTGATATATAAAATTTTGGCCCTATTTTTAGAAGTAATAAAAACTTTAATTTTTGTACATATCAAATTAGTTTAAAGAAGTTATGGAATTTTTTAGGTTTTCACAAAACCCCTCCCTATTTCCATCCCCTTGGTCCGAATTTGCCCATTAACGAACTTGACCGATATTTTATGCCCCTTGATTTTATGTATCAGTTTGGAAGAAATTTGTGTAGAATTACGGAAGTTATCGTGTCCATAAAAAAGTAATATAATATATATAAAGTTATTTACTGAGGTTGGTTTTGGTTTCTGGGGGGGTCATGATCAGTGTATACATATGCAAAAATTTTTAAGAAATTCCAACGTGGGGATAATGTAATAGGTAGTATTTCATAAGAAATCTACCTAAAAGAAAATTGGGGGCAACCCGGCCTGATCCGATGTAGGACTTTTATTCAACGATCCCGGAGTGTCCAATATTTAGAAGTTTTACTATATTTAAATAGTAAAAATATAGATTTGTCCTTTTTTTTTTTATAAAACTTAAGATTGGTATTGGAGATAAATTCTAGATTAAGGAAAGTAAACATGATTTACTTTCATTTCATTTCGGGTTCGGTTCGAGTTGCGGGTTGATGAAAATTATTTTGGTGGTTTCAGATCGGGTACGACCGGATCCACCTAAGACTCCAGTTTACGTGCTACTGAGAAACTGCGAACCAGAAATACGTCTCAGTTGCACTGCACTGTTTCATGTATTTGAATGTTAGTTTTTGCGAATTATTGAACATAAGAATTTTCACGATATGCTTATTAAATTTTTATGACTTTAATTTTCTGTCAAATAAATCATATGCACATAAGTCTGCTGAAATTGAAACTTATCTTACACTAACGCGTTCTACGTTGTCTGTAATGGTGCGTGAAATGTTCCTGTAATCGATGCTTAACACAAGATTTTTATTGCTATTTTTCAGTTGAAAAATTATCTAATATTTGCATAAATATGTGCATACTAATAGACTTTTATTAGACGGTAAATGTAACACAATTGTTAATATCGCAGGATCTTTTTGCTTCCCAATCGTAATCCCCTAATTCAAATTATTTCCATAAACGCATATTACAGCTGCATCATACAAATGAAGAAAGGAAAATGTACTGTAAAGTGTGATGCAAGATTATACAACTTTTATATTGGTTTGTTGCATATTTTCATAGATTTAAAAAACACGTTGAAATTAATTGCAAGTAAAATATGTATTAAGCAAGAACGAGTTTTTTCCGTCACGTAATCTTTGAAAATCAAGGGCTGATTTAATACAAAACTGATATTAATGCTATTTTTTTGCAGTGCATAAGATAATTAATTATGTAAGGTAATCATAAACAAATCCCCATAAAAATAATTTTCATAGATATTATTTTATGAATCATTAAACATAAAATAAGAAATATGCCGGACACTTAAAGGGTTAAACTTTGTGTTTTTGCTTTTTTAAATGCCTCCTATTACAAATACATGCATATTTTTTGATAGGAACAACCATTACATAAGTAATAGTACTTCATCCGAAAATAATTTAAATTAAATTATTACAGTCAATTTTGTAGAAAATTTAAATTATTTATAATTTAAACATAATTAGTAACAGCTCTTAAAAAATAAATAGGGTTGATTTTCTTTTATAACATGCTCAAATCCTTTAAAAGCATCTTATGTTATTGTTATAAATATGCCATTAAAAAAATCAAAATATTTTAGGCTAAATGTTGAATATTTTTTATCTATTTTGTGTTCTCATGTATCATGTAGTCTGCATAGTGTTTATTCGCGTTAACAAATATTTAAAGAAAACTCTTCAAGGAACGAGATATGTTCTGTTCATTAATTTTCGCTAATTTTTATGCTATATGCATACAAGCCTGACCTTAGATTCACTATATATGTTGTTGATTGTAGAAAAAAGCCTGTATTCAAAGTAGAAATTATTTTAATCCTAAAATTTGGAACATTAAATTACAAAAAAGGGAGAAATATTGTATTAGAGTTGTTCGTAAAAATGAAGAAAGGGGGGAGGGGATTGAGAAAAAAAACAGTTGATTTAATACAATACTTATGTGGCGCATAATTTACGAGGTACTTTCTAATAATTAGCTAATATTCTAATAAAAAGTTTAAGCATAGTAAAAATTATATGTTTCGAAAAAGTTCTAAATTTAGGAAAAAGTTATGTTGAAGAAAAAAGTGTAAGTGCAGTAAAAATTATATGTTTAGGAAAAAAAGGTTTTGTGTTTGGGAAAGAAATGTTTTGTGTGTTTTATGTTTAGGAAAAATGTTTTATGTTTAGGAAAATAAGGTTTTGTGATTGAAAATTATTTTAAGTACAGTAAACAGTATAGTGAGTCAAAAAGTTATGTTTTGGAAAAAAAAATATAATTTCATGTTTTAGATAAATACGTTTGTGTGTGTGTGTGTGTTTAGAAAAAAGAAGTTTTATTAAAAACAAGACTAAAAAAATAGACAAAGAAAATACTATGCAAATATAGATTTATTCAGATATAAAAAAATTTACAATGAAATCATTAATTTCTCAAACACATTTTGTTCTTCTGAAACATACATTTTTTCAATACTTTTAAATAGTCCATTTACATACACAGCATCGAAAAATTTTTGTTGACCAAGTACAAAGTCAAAATCAACATTTAAGTTTTTCAGCACAATGTTTTTAGCTACATCATTCAAATTAATCTGAAATAATGCTTGAACGAGATATTCACCAAATTTATCGGTTCTAGTTTTAGAAAGACAATCGTGCATAAAATCTACTTGATAATTGTCTCTACATCCACAACAGTTTATAAGTTCTGAAATTTTTAGAGTAATCGAAGCACATAAGCACTTACCCAGAGATTCAATCAGTTGAAGAAATCCGCCACAAGTATCATCTGGTTTGAAATCAAGGTTTGGATTATTTATTTCTTTGGTTATGTTATTGAACAAAGTGTAAGTAATTAGACTGTGTTTTAGACAATCTGTTAAAAACTCTTCGTGAAAATCGAGTTTCTGGAGCTCACATCCTCTTAGCACAACATGTTCCGATACAAACTGCATACTCAAGTTTTTTCGTTGAAAAAGTCTTTGGAAAAAAAAGAGTTGAAAACCATCTTTCCTTTGCTTGGACACACACAAGTCTCTGTCTATCACAAACACTTTATCAGATGATCTATGGTTTAGCACATTATTCACTTCACCACAGAATGAAAGCCACACTTTATAAGAAAGAGAAATCCCATCTTTCGTAGGGTAATAAAACCCTTCTTCGTCGCAAGCATGTCTTCTAATATGAATACGTGTTTGTCCAAGGAAATTAGACACTTTAACAAAAACCTCACCTCCTAGATATATCATATATTTAGGCAAAGAGTCTAGAGTGAGGGCAACAACTCCCGACGAATTAACACGAACATTATGGGCTAAAATCTTTGAAGCACCCTTATTTTCATTTTTAATTGTTAAGTCCTCAGCTGCGTTCTTTCGCATTCTGGATTCTAAATTACATAAATCCGAATTAAGCCTTTTCATTTTGAAACTTCGTTATAAAAATCTACACGAATAAAATTCACCAAACGACGCAACACTCACAAGAAAAATCGAAGCAACTGACGAAGGAAACTGTTGCCATTTGCTGTATAACAAACTTTTTTTCATTATTAGTGACAGATAATGGTTATTCAAACAACCCAACTTGACATTTGGTTACAGTTAAACGCATTTTTAAACCTAAAAAACAACTCAACTTTACAAACGGTCCTCGTAATTGTATGTCTAGGGTGCAATCATTACATGACGTCACATTCATGTTCTAACATACACCGTCTTGTCTAAAAAAATGTGCTGAAGGAATTTTCGAAAAAAAAATATACTTAAAACTCGTTAAACATAAGTTTAATTTAAAAAAATCTTTTAAACAGGCTAAAAACAATCCGATTAAAAATAATTATATTTTTTAGTTAGTGCGTTAAAATATAAATTCCAATCGCCAATACGTCATCGTGAAACTAATACATTCAGTAACAGGTTCTAATTTTAAAAAAATCTAAACTAATCATCCATTCCGTTAAAAGTTAAATTGGTTTAAATTAAAATGGAATCAATGTAAATTATTTAAATTAAACATAAATCCAAATCTCTGATTATGTCATACTCTAACAATCAACACCTCGAGAAAACCGAAACTAAAAAATAATAAATACAAAGTAATCAATTTAAAAAATGCATTCCCTGAAAATAAATTGAAATCCATTGATTACGTCATATTCTGAGCACCTCCAATACAAACCCTCTACTCTAACACGTGACCATTGTCATCCTCCACTTCCTCACCCCTCGTAAAAAGAAACCGCCTTCTGGTCACGCCCCTCGCGAAAAAAATTTTTATCCCCTCGTCAAAGAGCACGATTTCGGACACGCCCCTCGCTAAAACATTTACCCCTCGTACAAGAGTACGTTTTCAAAAATTTACCCCTCGTCCAACAGCATGATTTTTACATCCAGCAAAAGACAACTCAACTCTCGCTAAAGAGACGCCAATACTACTCACGTAAGAAGGGAAGCAATTCTACGTCGCATTACCAGAAAGGTAAGAAAATACCTTTTATCTTTCATTATTGTTATTTATCAATTTAATACGATAACTATATATTTAAACTGGGTTATCAGCTTATGCTACATTGAACTCACCCTTCCAACATACTTTTATGATATGTAAAAAAAAAAAAAAAAAAAAAAATGCTTAATTTTTAAATAAAATAGTTATAAATTTAATAAATAAGTAACCAAATTTATAGTTAACATTCATCAGAGATTATTAAAAATACTTACCATTTTTCTGTGGACTCAATAATTAAAAGATGAAGTATGTAATCATTTTGTTTACATTAATAATATTACCACTTTCTTACTACCACTTCAGAAATTGTGATACTTTGTTTACACTAAGTAGAAAAATAATATACTCCTGAGCTTTATTATCAACTACAGATACCAAAACTTTTATAGTATTTGTGAAAACACTCATAAGATGTATAAGAAACAGACAAAATTCAACCATTTTATAAATGTAATGAAGAAATACTTGTATTCTCATGTGTTATAATGTATTGTCATAAATTCATATAATATTACAATAACTAGTCTAGGTGAAAAGCTTTGGAAAGAATTTTATCAAATCAGATATTTTGATTTTAAAGTTTTGTAATTCAAAATAATCTAACACTTTACATATATACACCTTAACAAATACAATTTATTTTTTATACTGATGTTGATGCATATGTTATAGAGGATCAATAAGCAAGCATTTAAATTTTAAATACAAAAGGCACTGTTTAATGTTATCAAATATGCACATACATAAAATTAAATAATACACATGTACTTAGAATGGTTCAATAAAAATAAACATAAATGACAGAAAAAGCTATGCTTACCAAACTTGGAATTGCATTGTGGATCCATTAAATGAATTTTTATTGTGGATTCTTTAGTGTTTGTCTAGCAAGTATACGCATTCATAGAGAAGAAGAAATTTCACCTAGTGCTTTAAAAGTGACACCAGCTGGCCAATTAATTGATAAATTGATTAAAATGTCCGTATTTTCTTTTATATAGAATAAGTCTTGCATAAACAATCGCCCTGTTTCGCGAAGCACATGGCAGATACATAAATTAAATTTTCCAAACTAAAAATAACTGCCAACTGAATTATGACATTTGTTTTGTTTAATACGTAATAGACAAAAAATACTTCACACAGTACAAGTAAATATTTCAAAAAACTAATAACACAATACTGGACTGAACTCAGCAAGGCGCGATCGACAGTAAACAAGACAGCGAAGCAAGGGGTGGAGTTTTGGACGTCATTTTGCAGATTAACCAATAGCAGAGCTCTATTTTCCTCTGTACATGATTTCCAGTATGGTATGCTTATATGCGGTAGGGGAGGCATGGATCGCTTCAAAGGGATGAGCCAGCCCTGACCAAAGCCCCTCTTATATGACCTGAGGCAACATCGACCCTACTAAGGAGGAGCTTCACTCCTTTCTTTCATTCACAAAGCAATTCATGCTAAGCTGTTACCTTTCTTCAACGGAGATAGTAGAGCAACTTATGTTCTTTTTTTTTAGAGGTTTTATTTTTTCGCGAATCTGGTAATTTTTTTGTAGCCTTCAAAACCTGTATGTTTAAATTATGCATTGCGCGCCAATTTCATATATTTTTTTTTTACATTGGAAAATTAATAATGGAGAATATTATATTTTATTTCTAAGAAATATTGTTATTTTACTTACACAGGTTACTTAATACTATTTTCTCAATAATCTGCATTCTGTTCTTTCAAAATGAGTGCTTTATTTAATGCAATTATTTTAATTTGTTTAAATTTTATGAAATCCATTGTAATTTTTCTTTCAATTATGACACTATTTCCACTGATTGAATCACATATCTGTTTAGTGAGTGTGGTTAAGCATATTAATATAGTTGGATTGTTCTGTAATTGATATATGTTATTGAGATTTACTATGCATGTTCGGTATTGAAAAATAAAGTATGTAGCGTACATAGTTTATTTATAGAGACACTCAAAAGTATTACATTATATTATGGGTTATGGGGAAATGTAATTATATAAATACGTAGCACCTACAGTCGTCGTAGGGTCCGTCCGTCTGCCCGCATATAGCAGCTCAAAACTACCCAACCGAATGGTTTGAAATTTAGTATAGATCATCGTTCCAGATTTTGTAGAGTCGTTTCAAATTTTATGAAAATCGAATCAAAACTTAAAAAGATATTATTAAAAGTTTTTTTCGTTCTATTAAATCCTATCATACGTAATTAATTCAATGATATCCCACAATAGGTAATGATTCCAGGTTGTCATGGTGATGACGTCCTATTTAAGATATAGTCATATCATTTCCGTATTACTGAATTAAACATATATAATCCTAATAAATTTTGTATTCAGGCATTTTTGCATAAGAGTGCAACAGCTGTTGTACCAAAATCTGAATATTTATAAAACTTGTTACAGTACAAACGCACATCATTTGCCGCGTTTGACGTACAATTTCCAACTTGTTTTTCTTCTCTTGGAATATGAAAAATATTGCCAACATTTCTCTATTGATACACCATACAAAAAAGTATTTGTAATAACTTATGTGCACACGCACTGTAAATTTGGTGGTATCCACTATTCAGATGAAAAAGAGTAAAAATATAAAAGTGTTGGAAAATGAAAGTGTTCACTAAATATATCCACTTTTCGGAAACCCTAATATATATAGATTTTCACCTGAAAAAAATATTTTGGACATTTAGTTGAAAATCAATCAACTCGAACCCGGCCTGCAAAAGTCAAAAGACAATCCGAAATAATGAAAGTCAACCCGACCTGCAACTTAAAAATATAGCGTCAACCCGACCGACTTGGACTGCGGGTCCGGTCGGGTTCAGATAATAGCCCGTTACTGATCCGATGCAGAACTCTTACTTTGAATTGAGAAGAGCTACGAAATATTTTTCAATTAGTTATGGATGACTCTCACAATGCAAATCGTCCTTTCCTCTTTTTTCTGAAAAACCCCTTTGAGTTTCCAATTTCTTCTAATAGTGGTTCCACAGATTTTTACCATCTGTGATGAAATAATAAAGATATGAAAAGAATGATTTGGACATAGTAGAAAAGAACCCAAGGCATAACAATGACAGGATAGTAAGTAATCAGTTATATAAGCGGCCGGTACGTGAAACGATGGTGTATTCTATTCCTTCAGCATTCAGGTTTCAAAGAATCACCCTCTGCTCACGATAAATTTTCTCTTTCTGTGATGACAGTTGTACGATTACATTCAGGTCATATAATCAACTCATTAGTTTCAATTCTTGGTGAAGCGGTAATGGAAATCTTTACAAAAGCAAAAATGCTACAAACTGCACTTTGCATGGCAAGACAAATTTATTAGTAATGGAGAATATCCAGAGAAAGATGTATGAAAATTTTGCGATTTATTGTTTTATTCAAAAAAGTTGAGCTCAAAAAAGAAGCGGAGAATCACTAATCAACAGTTATTTTGAATAAATACTCTATGAAGGGTAAAAATATTTTGAGAACTAATCATACTGCCCCCCTTGAAAAATTGCATACCAACTTTGAGAGCCCCTAAATTGAGGCTGTATGGGGTGGAGGGGCAAGACCATGGCCAAATATTTTTCCAGGATTCATTGTGGTCAAACATGGCCACGTATAAAGCTTAGAAAAAGAAATAGCTGCGATTCAGACGTTTGAAGTGCCTGAAGTTCAGACGCAAGAAGCGTCTGAAAAAATTAAGACATTTTAAAAGTCTGAAAATCGAATACTCCGTTTCAGACATTTCAATTTACAGTGTATTGGCATTGTAAATTGCTAAAAGTGAATTTTAAACTGTGTCATGCCTTTTTCTAACTAAACTGAATTTTAGCATACTTGTACAATATGTACAAGCCGATAGATCATTTATATTGAGCTGCACAAAAGGAATTGGAATACCTTTCCGGCTATGTGAAATTATTTTTCAAATGTGGTTTTCAAATGTATGCGCTTTCTAAAATGCTTCTTCGGTATGTTCGTTACACTATTAAATGGCGAAGTTTTTTTTTTAAATACTCTGGAAGTGTTTGGAAATAATTTTTTTTTTCAATCGAATAACGAAATTTTTTTTTCGCTCCCATTTGTCGAAATTCGCGATATTTTTTCACGGCCTATCGACAAAATTTGCTTTTTATTTCCACTATCTTCTTTTCAGAAATTCGCAATTTTTTTACATAATATTTAACAAAATTCGTGATTTTTTGACGAAATTTGCATTTTTCTCAGCGACAAATGGATGATTTTTTTTTTTGATAGATTGAAAAAAAAATTGCTTAGTTGCTTCTGTGATCTTTGACGGAACTCAATTCCACGGTCTTTTGTAGAAATTCAAGTTTTTTCTCGCGAGCGACTCACCAATTAATTTTGCGAAATTGCACAAAACAAAAGGAAAAAAAATTGCTGACTTCCACGATAATTTAAAAACACTGCTAAAGAATCCCCTGCCTGTGCAATAATTTAAGGAAGGTAAAATTTCGCTCAGCATTTTTTATTATGCGGGATTTTACACTTTATGGATGATTCACGCAATCCGCTACTTGAAACTTAGAAGCCTGCACGGGCCCGGGCTTAGTCTGACTCTGAGGTCCGTACCCGATGAAGGTAAATTTTTAAACGGGCTAGCAGAACTATGTCAATTTCTTTAACGGTCCGGGTCTATAGACAAAATATACGGGTCCGGCAAAAAAAAAAAAAAAAAAAATTAAACCCGCTCCCCTCCCCCCTCCTCCCCCAAAAAATTAAGCTGGACCATATAAAAATTTAAAAGAATCCCATAAAATATGAACTATTTTCAACGGATATGACTTTCCTAAGAATAACCATAAATGTGCTGCACAAACCGATCCTAGTTTGATTACATCCAGGGCCCGACGTAGGCTATGGGGAGCCCCGGAGCAAGAACCATTCTGGGGGGCTCCCTTCTATTTATCTATAGATTTTTTTGTGAATAATGTGGAAGTGGCTAATATACTAAACTTCATACCTATTGTATTATATGCATAAATTTTTTACCCGGTACTGCTCACATCTGTATACAGAGTATCACAAGAAGATGGTCACAACTTTAAGAAAAAATACCAGTAGGATAATAGTAGAAAAAAAAAAATGATAGATTGATTGATACGAGTATTTTTTTGCAAACTTTTACTTTGCCTATCTACGTACGTTATACGGTGTCTAAAAGAAAATGTCACAAATTGGTCATAATTAATCGTTTTAACTTGCCACGTTATGAGGAAAACGTTAATAAAGAATTTCTTTTGAAAACAATAGGATACTAAGTTGTCATAATGAAATTTTAATCATTAGTTTTCTAATGATATAGTCTATTTTTTGATGGGGGGAGATGGTACTGGAAGCAGAGAGGGTAAGGGGGACCTCACTCCCTTCCTAAATATTTGGAAATATATGAATTTTGGTAATTTTTGGCTACCCATTTTAGCTTTAACCATTTAGCAACTTTTAATAAAAAAACCTGACTACTCTCATGGGGGTCCCCCCAAAAAGGGGGGCCCGGGGAAGCTGCTCCGCATGCCCCTGCATAAGTCGGCCTCTGATTACATCAACATCAATACAGAGATGACATAATATGTCCTTGCGCAGATATCCGTAATTGGACAGTTAAATCTTGTCTGAGAGCGGGCTTAATTTTTTCAGCAGACTCCGACCGGGCCGGGATCAGGGTTACATTTTTTCTCTGCATAGTCCAGACGAACCAGAACTGGATTTAATTGTTCCTACAACGTGTTGGACAGGCATAAAAATAGTACCGTATTTTATGGGAGAAACGCCACGGCGTTTACGAGTTTAAAAGTTATTTTTTTTCCAAGTGCGGCGTTTACAATTTTTTTAAATACCAACTGAGTTTCCTTAATTTAAAAATTCATAAAAATATTTAAAATCTGATTTAAATATTTTAAATAAAACTTCAGACATCTTAAGATATTAAAAACGAGGCATGCTACACTGCTCAGAAAACTTTGATTAAAGTTAGGTCAATGTGACGCTGTCGACAAAAGTAGCGTTCCCACAGGTGCGGCGTTTACAACGGGTGCGGCGATTACGATATTTTTAAGCTTATTCAGGCCAATTTGAGGAGTGCGGCGTTTACAACGGATGCGGCGTTTCTTCCATAAAATACGGTAATAGTGATAATGAATTCCTTTAAGGTGATTCTCAAATTCCATGCTCTACAACGCAAAACTTTGACACATTTTTAAATGTAAAGTCATAAAACTGACGAGTCTAACTACTGAAGTGATTTGGAATAGAATAGCGTTTTCCATTTTTTGATAAATAAATTACTTAACGATTTGACAACAGGTTTTCTTTTTTTCCTTTATCGTGCTATCGCGTCCGCGAAATTATATTCAGAACGCCAACTTTGACAATATATTGTGAAAGATGTTTTGCCTTTATCAAAAAATGGAAAACGCTATTATAATACATAGTTTTTGAATAAGAACATCTGCCAATTTTATGCGCTTCCGAACTAAAATGAAGAAGGTAGCCTTAAAACACTGAAAACATTTGAAAACAGCCTTAGTAATTTTCAGAGAAATATAAATCTACTTTTTATTATACAGCTTCGAAAGCTATATTTTTAACCATCTTTATTTTTTTCTTTTATTCTGAACTGCATTAATTTTTTTAGTGAATCTTTATTTAAATGTTGAAAAGTCTAAGCGTCTAAGTAATCATTAAGAGCCTACTCCAGTCAAGTGAAAAGACCGGTTCGGTAATGCTAATCCTATGGAAGAAATTTATAAAGATATCTCGGTTGCATTTTAATATTTTTAAATGATTTTTTTTTTTTTTTGCATTGGATAGTTGAGATCGATCTGTACAAAGGCCGTTTTTGGCTTTTTCGATTTTGTTTTTACAGATATTTTTAATGAGGGCACTTTCATTTTCGGAACCGGTTTCGAAACTGAAAGCATCCTCATAAAAAAAATCTGCAATCGAAATCGAAAAAGTAAAAAACGGCCTGCATACAGATTGATCTCAGCTATCCAATGCAAAAAATTAAAAAATACTAAAATGCAACCGAGATATCTTTATAAATTTCTGCCATTGGATTAGCATTAGCGAACAGGTCTTTTCACTTGACTGAAGTAGCCTCTTAATGTTGCTATTGTGTATTTACTATCTTGCGAACAACACCTAGTATTCTAAAATATACTGCTAAATTTCCCTACAAATATGTATGTATTATTTATTAAAAGAATCTTAATTGCATATCAAGAAAAATCGAATGTTTTGTAGAAATCGAATCGTGACGGAACGAGCTTCATTTAATAGACTTTTGCATGGAGCAAGCTGGGTTCGGAACTAGAAATTCCGGCCCGTGCAGATCTCTACTTCAAACTTTTCTCCGCCCCACCAGTGGCAGATATGTTCTGCTCTCAAAACTGGGAGGTGCTGGGTTCGAAACCAATCGCGTTCGTCGGCCTAACCGTTCGGAGTTTTCCGTGGTTTCCTTCGAATCTTGGGAAACCTTGCTTAAATACAGGTTAGCTTCCTTTAGAAAGAACCCCACGGAGGGCACTCCCCCTAGGTCCTATATTCCTCGTGCAGATAATCGGCCGTCATAAATAACACTACTAACACCATCAAACTTTGCTCCTCAAATCCGGACCGCCGCAACGTCGCGCAGGACCCTGGGAAAGTAGTTTATGACACTCAACTTGTATTGCAATACTGAACTAATAAAATTTATTTTTTAATTGCAAATATCATGGAATAATATATACAATACAGGTAATAAAATGCATGAAAAATAGTACAAGTTTCACATTTAATATGCATGGTTTTTTTTTCTTTTTTTCTGAAAGTCCTTTAATCAGGCCGCGACATGACTAATTGGGGCCCTGGGCAAAGATAAAATTAGGGGGCCCCATTCGAATCGTTGCAACATTATTCAAATAGAGCTGGCTGTCAGTCATATTTGTAATACATAAACAATGTTTTCGCACCTTGGATTTTAAAAAGAAGAAAATTCTTAGTTCCGTCAATTCTAAATTAAGTACATTAATTAATAAAAATACTTTTTTTCTTAGTACAGAACAAAACTCTTTTATATAACTTTAGCAACTTGTCATACTACTTTAAGATGAATTTAATAAGTTCAACTTATGGAAGAGTGTTAAATATGTAGTCTTACATGTAAATATGTGTTTATCAAGTTAGTTTCTTTTACACCTTTTTAAGTTAAACTACACACAATATAATGCCAAATCAAATGCATTCTACTTCACAAGTAAAAAGTGTTTTTTCAATAAATCTAAAAAGATGGCAATTTTGGATTTGTTTTTCATATTTACTCAAAGTTAAAAGAAAAAACTTTGAATACAGAAGAAAATTTAGCTCATGACCAGTTAGAACTGATTATTTTCAACCACTAAAGTTTAGATATGATTTAAGTTCATTGCTAATACAATCGATTAAAATCAAAATATTAATTCTTATTTAATAGTTGTTGAGGCTTTGCGAAAGCATTGAGTTCTGTGTGTTCAAAATGAAATTTGTTTTTCAGAGAGTTTAGTAGAATATTTTAAAAAAGATGAAATTCGTGTTTTGTATTTGAAAATTTTCAGAGTTGGAATTGGGGAAAAAAAAAAAAAATATTTATAATTAATATATGGGTTTGGGGGCCCTTTGAGGTCCGGGGCCCCTGGGCAAAGTCCCGATTTGCCTATGCGATAATAAGGGGCTGCCTTTTATCATTCACAATATTTCAAATAATTTTTTTCTGCGTTGAAGGTTACTTTCATGAAATCTGTACAATCCCCATAATTATTATCAACTTTGTCTGTAAGAAATAAAGTTTATATTTTCTTTTTTATCACAAAGAAACATTTAAAAGCAAATCTAGAGAAAGCTATACAGAGGCAAACGTTATTTCGAATCTTATAAAAAGACACGGGAGCCTGGCATTTGCCCGATGATTGAGAAAAAAAATCTTTGCCCCACAAGAGAAACTTTTTAAATGTTGCCCTTCCTTTATAGGTAAAGATATGTGTTTTTACTTACAACAAGAAGTAATTCTTGCTATTTTATTTAAGAAACCAGATCCGAAATAGGCCTTTAAAAAACTCCAGTCCCGTAAAAACACTCTGAAAAGATTTCGTGTTTTCCGAACCGGCCGAATTTGATTCATCAATGTCCATCAAGTGATCGATCAAGTACTTCCGTTAGGAAAAGACCTTAAGTCGCCTTTGATTTACTTTAGGATAAAAAAAATACCAAGCCGGCCATTTTGTTTCTCCTGCAAACTTAACTATTTCAAATCTCCCCCAAAACCAGAAATCCATTAGTGAATATCATTAGGGAGTAACCCTACTCAGTAAGTATAATGTTTCAAATCACCAAAACATCAATCCATCTTTCTTCAGCGTATCTTCTTGCTTACCTTTTCCTGTTAAAAAGATTTCGTAAAGATCTTTTTGTTTAACTATTTATATAAAGAATCGAAATAAAGACAAACTTGTTTTTATTATCGTTTTTTGTATTAAAATACTGTTCAGATTTTTAAACGTTGTTATCATATATATATATATATATATATATACATATTTATCACATATAAACATCTGTCAATACATGTCCAATACATCTTTTAATGCTGAACCATGGATGCTGATTTAAAAAAATACCGTTCAACAATTTAAAATCTTTCAAGATCGTTGACGGACTGTTCATTTATTTATTTTATTAAACGCATAAAATTTGGAGCCATAACTATGCAAATGATTTGGAATCAAACAGTGGTTATTTATTAACAATTTATCAGTTATTGATAAATGTAATGTATTACATATTGAGTTATAATTGATTGAAAATCGATTTTGAAACTATTTTATGAAAGGTAATTTGTCTTTATAGAAAAAACTCACTTTTTGATAAACGAACGTGAACTGAACGAAAGCTCAAAAAATCCGCGAGTTTGAACGAATTTACAGCTCAAACTCAATTTTTTTCATAACTTATTTTTTTAATTTTCCAGCCGTTAAGAACATGTTTTTCCCATTCAAATGCCATTTAGAGGCATAAACGGACTCGGCATGGGTCGAGTCTGATCATCAGTTTTTCTGAGTCGTGCCCGGACCGGGCCGGGCCGAACCGGACTTATTTCTGGACCAGTGCTTTACTCTTCCTAGAAGTCTACACCGACAGAAATTTTCTGGCCCGGTCGCCCCTGCTTGTATGAAAATCATTGCACCCTCCCAGTCTGCCTCGTGCAAAATCTGTTTAAGGAACAACCTACCTTAGGTCAACATTTTTTTCCCCCGAAAATACATATATTTTTAAATTACCCTTATTCTATATTAAAAATTCTCTTTAAAGAATAGTAGTGCATGTGCATTTCTAGAGGTGAGGATACAGTACTGTAAAACCTGTTATAAGAATCTGTGTATGACGAGATCCTGTTTTAAACGGAAAATTTTTTTCATCGGTGGATCTGGATCTTCAAAATGGATAGGGCTATAATAATCCGTTTGAAAATAAAAAATACATTTGCAAGAGACGACAGACCTGGTGAAAAAGGAACTTAACCATAACGATTTTTTTCTCTCCTGTGGGATTCCGTCTTAGAAGGTTTTTCGATATAGAATTTTTCAGATTTTTAAGCCTTCAAGCCGTGTAAGTGGATTAATGATATTATTAATAATTCAGATATTTACATAAAAATAGAGGTCCATTAAAAAATCAATATAGCTTACAACAGGATATATAGAAAGAAATGTAGTAGAAATATTATTTTGGAGCGGAGGTCCGGGTGCTATGCAGTCTATCGTAGAGGTCTGCACGGGCCAAAATTTCAAGGCCCGGGCCCGGTTCGATCCATAGAAAAAAAATTCGACCCAGCCCGGTATAAACATTAAAAGTTCTGCCCGAGCCCTGCCCGGGCCGTATAAAAAATATTGGCCCGACCCGTAGAGAAAAATTATTCGCCCCACCCGGCCAGGTATCACAGCTAAAAGTTCGGTCCAAGACCGGCCCGGCCCGAATGAATTTCTATAAAACATTGATTTTTACGTCGATTTGGTTAAAAATTTGTCTTGTAAGAGGAGTTCTGACCAAAAATACTTATCTATTTTTTTTACTGTCATGTTTGTAGATTTAATTTTTATAGAATTTATTGCGATATTTATTTTTTAATGAATCGCTATTTGTTGCATGTAAATGTTTCAGTTATAATTAATATAGTTGATCCATATTCCATGTATTGGAGACTTAAAAATCAGAAAAATGCTATACAGTAAAATCTTCTAAGACGGAATTGCATAGGAAAAAAAAAATGCGTTATAGACAAGTTCCCTTCTTAGCAGGTGTAACTCATTTTCTTACGTATTAGTACATTCATTTTACATGGATCAACATATTTTTCACATTAAGAGAGGATTTCGTCATAGACAGATTCTTTTTCACACGCTTTACTATATTTTAATTTAGCTACATTTTAACCCATTTATGCCTAGCGTCCCATTTTGGGGACGTTTCGAATTTTAATAAATTTTTATAATTTTCTTCTTCTTTACAGCATGGAAATTGTATGAAGTAATTGTCTATAAATGTCTATCTATTACCGAGAGAAGACAGCATAGATGTCGGCACAGGCCGGAATTTCCAGGCCTTGGTCCTGCCCAGACCGAACAAAAGCAATCTTGGTCCGGCCTGATGAAAAAATTAAAAGTTCGGCCCGAGCCCGGTCCGGCCCGTTTATATTTTCACAGTTCACGGTCCGGCACGGCTCGTACAAAAATCAGTGAAAACAGGGCCGACACGTGGAAAATCAATTAAATGAGCTCCGACACAATTTCAACAAAAAATCCAGGTTTTTCTAAACATACTATTACGATTCTTTTAAAGAATAATACTGCATACATATTTATGGGATAGTTTTACAGTATATTTAAAAATTACTATGTGTTCGCAAGACAGAAAATACATAATAGTAACATTAACTATTACTTAGAATATTAGACGTTTCAGCAATCATATAAGGATACATTAAAAAATTAATGTAGTTTAGAAAAAAAGAAAAAAAATGGAGGGTTAAAAACATACCTTTTGAAGCTGTATAATAAAGAGCAGATTTGTAAAAATATCTCTCTGCCATTTAATAAGGCTTTTCTCAAGTCCAAAGGATCTACTTTCTGATACATTTCTGAATTCATTTCTTTTCGGAAACGAATAAGATTGGCAAATGTTCTTATTTAGAAACTATGTAATCGAATAACGTTATCCATTTTTTTTATAAAAGCAATATAGCTTTGAGAAAATACTGTCAAAGTTAAAATTTTTAATCGAATTTCCAGAATCGATTGAACGGGAAGGAGAAAAACCGGCAGTCACAAGACAAGAATCTCTTATATCTCGATAAGTAATTTAGTTATAAAAAAGGGAAAACACTGTTCGATTCCAAATCACTTCAAAAGTCAGGCCTGTCAATTTTATGCCTTTACAGTTAAAAATGAGTCAGAAGAAAATGTGTCAGAAAATTTCTCATTGTTGAGCAGTGAATTTGAGAACCACCTTAAGATATATTTCCAAAAACTCAGTTAACAGAAGTTCGTTATCGCTATTAATGTTTTTACAAAACATATTGCCTTCCCTACACATCCTGAGAACAATAAAATCCAGTTCCAGACTTGCGCGAATATGTAGGGGAAAAATGCAATCCTGATCTCGGCACGAGTCTGCTGAAAAGAAAAAGCCCGGGCTCAGATACCATTTAACTGTCCAATGCTGATCTCTACGCTGGACATGTTACTTTTCTGTATTGATATTGTCAAAGTGGTATCGGCTCGTGATGCACATTTATACTTATTCTCGCGAAAGTCCCCTTCATTGAAAAATTCATATTTTATCGGCTTCGATTAAGTTTTTATAGCGGACGGTAGGCCCGCTTATTTTTTTTATCGACCCGGCCCGGTAGGCCAGTTCAATTTTTTTGTCGGCCCGGCCCGGTCCGTTGAAAAGGTTGTTCTGATTCTGCCGGCCCGGTCCGCTTGAAAATTCGGCCGGGTACGGGCTCGGGCCATGTCCGGGCCCGTGCAGACCTTTATGGCAGCATAAAATTGACATTTGTTTGCTTAAATGAAGGTTTTTTTCGGTGTTTATAAAATTTTTCATTTTTCAAGGTAGCGAAATGTAAAAAATAAATATGTAATAAGTGTATTTTTTGTATCAAAGATCCAAATAAATAAGCCATAATCTTAGCTTGTGAACTTCTTTGAAATACGTATTTTTTTTTTTGAATTGCGAAATTATAAGTTCAAGCCTATTTTTATGCATGTTTGTAACGTACTAAATATAGGGCGCCAGGCGCAAATGAGTACATATTTCTAATAGCCATTTAGGGGCAGTTATTTATGTAAAATCCTTTTCAAGATGATTTTGAAATAAATTGTTTTTTATCGTCAAATACGATTATTCTTAATTCATTATTAATAATACTTATAATGTTATTAGTCTCTGTAATGAAATAAATATATTTTTACTAGTTCATAAAAATACTAATTATAGTACATAATATACAATTTCAAAGCTTAATTTATATAAATTTAGACAAAGCATATAATTATGCATTTTTCCACGTATGGATATTCACATATTTAGTATGTTTGCATTTTATCAAATAAATACAAAAGTATTTTAACGTAATTTTTTTAGTATTTTTTTCAGTTCATTTTGCCACATTTTAAAGTGATATTACAAACATATTTGAGAAAACAAAAATTCAGGCATAAAAGGGTTAATAAGCCCAGAAATGTACCATTCTTTAAAAAGGATAATATTAAATGTTTAATTGCAGAATAATGGCGATTTAAAATGTATGCATTTTTTGCAAAAATTTTTGGGCCAGGCCAAATTTTATTGATATTTCAATGGACTAGGCCACGCCTAGACAATTTTCATACGGGCTGTGTCAAAACCGGGACTGAAAATATAGGCCAGTGAAGACTAGGAAGAATGATAACAGTCCCGGTTCGGTACGGAGAAAATAAATTAGGCCCTGCCCGGTCCTTCAGGAAAAAGGTCTGAGCCCGGACCGGAAAGAGTAGTAACTAGGCCCCGTTCGGCCCAATTGCTGTGAATGAAAAAAGGCCCAGGCCCAGCACGTGAAGATCTCTGGTCTATGGTATTTTTATTTAAAATGAACAATATACTCATGAAAAAGAGACTGTAATTTTATATATATATATATATATATATATATATATATATTTATCAGAACTGTTTCGCACAAGACAATATTTTAAGGATACCGACGTAAAAATAAATATCTATTCGACACAATTAATACTATACAGGTTGATGATGCACTGTATCTGTCACTTATAAAACTGTCATTGAAATATTCTAAATTCTTCCTAGAATGTTTAAATAGTTATTTTTGATTATTATAATTATAAACATTTAATGAATAAAATGAAGGAGAATTAGTATTAAAAATCTTATAATCTGAACTCGAAATCTGAATAAAAAATCAGCAACACTGTTTGTGGCCTGTATAATGTTAAGAAATATCTGCCTGTAGAACACTTAAGGCTGTTCTCAACTGCTTTTCTGAAGAAGTGCAAAAGGTTTCGACGCATTTAGAAATTCTTTTTTTAACGGAAAGATATAAAACTGGAAGGCCTGACTAGGGAAGCGATTTGGAATCGAACTGTGTTTTCCATTTTTTTATCAATAAATTACCTATTGAGTTATAACCCATTCTGATCACATGACAAAGACTTTTTCAACGTTTCGAGTGGTTATTCTTAATTCGCGCGGGAATTCGGTTCAAAACACCCACTTTGACACTATTTTCTGAAATATCTATTGCGTTTCCAAAAAAAAAAAAAACGAAAAAACAGTTCGCTAACATAGTTTCTGAACAACAACACCTTCTAGTTTCATGCATTTCCGAACAAAAATAAATTAAAACTTATGTCATAAAGTTGTCCGTTTGCTCTTCAAAGGACTTGGCCTTCTGTTTCTGGTTCGGTTTCAGAATTTGTTTTGACTCTTGCGGGTTGGATTCGGGAAGGCCAGAATTTTCAAAAAAATGTCGAAAATAAAAAGGTTAAAAATCTATATGCTATAAGATCTCCATAGCGGACACATACGAAAAGCGGGTACCTCTATTTAGCAAACGCTTTTCAATTTTTAACACAATTATATATTCACATTGTAATTCCTAATCATGGGCGTAGGATGGGGCAAATCATGGGTATCCCCCCATATTTCCGACTGGACCCCCCAAAAATATTTTTTTGTGAAAAAAGGATTATTTAAAAGAGCAGTAGAGCTATAAATGATAAGTTATAATAACAAGACTCAATAAAACGCAAATTGTGGTTTACTGTTTAAGAGAGGGGGAGGGGGGGCACAGTCAAAGTCACATAAGTAATACACAACATAACAACAGACATGCCAGCTATGAGATTGATTCTTTAAGAAATTAGGTGGTCAACAAGGTCTGGATATTTTTATGATGCCTCAAGCTCAAAGAGGGACCTCTATTGTACGTTCTTCTGATATAAGACATCTACTCTCCTATTGTATAAAATGACCTTGGTCATAGAACTCCTAAGCTAAATTCTAGGAAGCAATGTATAGATATCAGGTTCTATGTCTCATCTCAAAGAAAATAATTTAACTACAGCTCTTTGCTTTGGCAAACTAACATTCTCTGTGAATCTTACAGTCGTGGAAAAAAAAATACCCCAACTAACTCTGCGACAAATTAATGTAGAAGAAAGTGACTGGTACCAAACGATTGGAAATAAAGTCTACTTTTAAATGATGTATATAAAATTTTCTTAGGGGTTCATCTACATATCAAAACTAACCGAAACTTTATTATTATTTTTTTTCAATAGCAATACCCAAGTTTGACACCATAAATAAATTTTACTCCCTTGAATTAGCAAAAAACAAATTTTCATGAAGTTCGTACGGTTAGTTTCAGAGAAATTATTTTAAAATTGGCACATTTTAGGGGCTTTATCCAAATTGAAGTTCAGTACTCCATTATTGAAATGCTACAGAATGGCTAGCTCACTTCCATTAAGGGTATTTTTAAATCCAAACAACTTATTTTCCGATTCAATCTTAAATTCATTTTTGTACTGAAACGCATCCCATTGGCAGATTCTCTTTTTCAGAAACTATATAATGGGCCGTGCTTGTCAATTTTTTGATAAAGGCAGACTATATTGCAAAAAAATGCCGTCAAAGTGGGTGTTTTGAACCGAATTTCCCGGAGCGAGCTGGGAACGAAAATGATGGTCGTACTGAGAAAATAATTGTTTATAAATCAAGTTCTAATGAACTGAACGAAAAATTAAAACACGCGGCCACTTATACATCTCTTCCAAAATCGTGTCAGGAAGTTTCATGTTTTCACCTTTAAAAATGAGTCTGAAAATGCGTCCGAAAAATTTTGAGTTGTTGAGCGTGGGAAAATATTTTTTTGCATATACCCTTAATATATTATTTCTTGCCAATATGACTATTTTACTCGCTTAATATCTTTCGATTATTGCGAGCCTAAAATTTTAATAAAATGAGTAAAATATATTTCTTCAAATTATACTTTTCTAGATGGCCCCTTAAACCATTTTGACAGTCTTTAATCATAAATATGTGTTCGAAGGGGAAGGGGTGGGGTATAAATAATTATGACTATCATGACTTCAGATTTACTCACACGCGATAGTACAGTTTGTGGACGGTTAAGAGATGCGATTATTCTATATATACTTTTTAGAAATGTTTTATAATCATATTGATTTTAGACGGGACTCTTTTAAACATAAAAAAAATAACTTAAACTTTACTTACTTTAGCTGTATTTTTTTTAAATCTGAAATATTTTCTTATTAAATTTTGCAAAAGCTCCGCATATTTATTTATAAATTTATTATTTCTTGTAAAATTTTGTAATTGTTCATTGAAATTATTTGCCTTTGTTATTATTCTTGTATAGTAATGTTTACAGGTTGTATTTGAAATGTGTATTTGATATTACTTAATTACGAAAATGGCCGTCAGCTATCGCTACTGCGGTGGATGTGGCCTTGGGAGCCGATGAATTTCCAAATCAATGGTTGAATTCATGGCAACCCAGTTACAGAAGATCTCGATTAGTCATGATACTACCATTGAATCTTTTGTAATCATGTAATATTTTTAAAACATAGCAAATAAGCTTGGGTTTTGAGCATGAGGAGACTGGGCATGAGGTGTATTGGCGAGCGTATCTCGTAGGGAGCCGAGCCCCTCTTTAATAACAAATCTATTCAAATAATTATTCTAGGGGTTAATTCAATCGCACTCCAAATTTTGGATACAGGTAATGCATATCTATAAAGACACAGCAATATATTTTTTTAAGTAATATTGTTAATTTTTCATAAAATTTTTATGTAAAAATCTTATGTAAATTTTCGTATCAAGATAAATTATGTTTAATAACACAAGCATTTTTTAAAGTGAACCATACCATTTGAGTTTTTAATTCGACATCATATTAATCTCTATTGCTCGTAAGTTGAAATCATGAAAAAGGGAAGATAATACATATGCGACGGTGAAAAATAAATTAAAGTGAAAAGCTATATTTATTTACTATTTTTCAATTTTTATTAAATTTATTGCATCATGATTTTTTTTTTTTAAATGCACCATGATGACGAACTTTCTGTGGTTGTTTTGATTCTCTGAAATTCGCTCAAAACATCCATTTTGACACCATTTTCTTAAATATATTTTTCTTTTACAAGAAAAAGAGAGAGAGATTATTCAATTTCTTTTTATTTGAATAAGAATATCCGTAAAATGTGCCCATTTAAGAATGAAAATTATTTCATAAATGTGTCACAAAGTAGTAAGTTTTGTTGTGAGAATAGACTTGTTAAAAATTACGGAGGAAAAAAATGTAGAAGTAATAAGTGCTATTAAATGAATATAGCTGTATAAAAGAATCTTTGGCTATATCCTTCCAACAGATAGATCTAAATATCTTAAAAATATTTTTATATGTAATGTATTTTTTTTGGTTCTTGTAAGAAATAGCGGTGAGCTTTTTTTCTTTGATTGTTAATACAGAATATGTTAATATATTCTGTAACAAATTAAAAAATACGACAGTTTATGAATAAGCATTTTTCTTAAAGTTGTAAATATTCAGATTTTTCATTTAAAAATTTTAAGAGATGAACAGACTATGGTTTTCAATTCACAAATCATGCTTCAAGCAAAAACCTAGACACGTGATTATTTTTCCCACACGATGACAAAGCGTATTCGAACTGTTTAACTTTGTAAGGAGAAATTTGCTCGGGGCGATTGTTTGTTTACACTTTCTCCCTTCTTGTCAGGGAGACTTTTTTAAGTCAGTCGATATGACCCCACGCAGCGCCCATAGTAAAAGAAGCGGTTAAGGCTGTTCTTAACGACTCTGCTCAACAAGGGCAGAACGTTTTGACACATTTAAAAATTCATTTTTTAGCGGAAAGGTGTAAAATTGTAAAGCCTGGCCGTGGAAGCGATTTGGAATTGAACTGTTTTTTCCATTTTTTGATCAATAAATTACCTATTGAGTTATAAGCGATTTTGGTCACGTGGCAAAGACGATTTTCGCCCTTCACGGACTGGTTTTTCTGCTTTCTTCGGGAACTTCAGTCCAAAACGTCAACTTTGACACTATTTTCTGAAAGATCTATTGCGTTTGCAAAAAAACGGAAAAAATAGCTCGATTACATAGTTTCTGAACAATAACACCTGCTAGTTTCATGCATTTCCGAACAAAAATAAATTAAAACTTATGTCAGAAAGTTGCCCTTTTGGATTTGAGAACACCCTTAAGGTATAATGATTTATAACAGCTTTTCTCGAATACAGTACTCTTGCATAATTCGTTAACAAAAATTTTTCCAGAAACAGTATCGTTTAATCTGTTAATTTTCTATGAAAGTCAAATATATAGTCAAATAAAAGTCTGAATATTTGTGTTGTGTCAACATGTCGGAATCGAGCGGATTAAAACCCGTAATCCCAAATTTCTTTCAAAATATTACATCAGAAATATGTTTTTTTTTTCTGTTAGGGACTCTGCATATATAAAACATTATCATTTTAGAGGGGAAGGGTGGGGGTGGGGGGGGGTCTGGCACATGATATCTTAAGATATCTCTAGGGGAAGGAGGGGGTTGTCTTAAGACATTGTTATCATTTTTGATCAAACCAAAATTTCCTCTTTTTATTTGTAACTTTGTCTTTACATCAAAATAGTATGTTTTTTTAGTCTTATATTTTCTTATTAAAATGCAAAGATATTATTAAAATCATTAAATGATTATAAATTATTTAATTTTAAAATTATAGACTACTCCAACATTTGTCATTCCTATTCTTCTGTCATGTGTACGCATATATAATACGCTTTTCGAGAAAGCATATGCGAAGTACGTTTGAAATAATACTTGTGTTTACTAGTAAATAAAAAGAGAAAGAATGTTGTCGATCAGTTTTGTTGATAAGGAGCTCTATCTGCCGCCCCCCTCCCCCCGTGCAGGTGCAAGTGCAAAAATACATGACTGTTCAATACATTATTTAACAAAAATATATTATTAAATTCTTTTAAATAGTAACTATTTCTTTTAAGGCTATTCTCAAATCCAAACGGGCAACTTTATGACATGTTTTAATTTATTTTTGTTCGGAAATGTAGGAAACTAGCAGATGCTGTTGTTCAGAAACTATGTAATCGAACTGTTTTTTCTTTTTTGGAAACGCAATAGATCTTTCAGAAAATAGTGTCAAAGTTGACATTTTGAGCCGAAGTTTCCGAAGAAAGCAGAAAAAACAGTAAGCGGAGGGAGAAAAACATCTTGTCAAGGTGATCAAAATCGCTTATAACTGAATAGGTAATTTATTTATCAAAAAATGAAAAGCACAGTTCGATTCCAAATCGCTTGCATGGTCAGGTCTTCCATTTTTATATCTTTCCGTTAAAAAATAAATTTGTAAATGTGTCAAAACGTTTTGCGCTTGTTGATCAGAGAGGGGAGAACAGCCTTAAATGTTATTAGATATAAAGTTATTTCATATATAAAGGGATATTTTATTGACTTTACTTGAATCAATAAAGTATGGGAAAAATAAATATAACTATATCACTCGAAACGAAAGGAAAAAAATCCGACAAAAAAAAAAAAAATAATTTTTAGACATTGATAACGATATCATTAGGAAGGGGGGGGGGGGTTCGAGGAACGGTAACGTGTGATATCGAAAGGGGGGGGGGTTCCAAAACTAACAAAAAGTCGATAACTTTATATATGTATAGTCCCTTATATGGATGTGTACGTTGGTAGTTAAAATTGATACGCGTTCAAAAAAATTATGGACCAAGTCCGGTATAAAAACTAAAACTTCGGCCCAGACTGCACAAGAAATTAACTCCGCTAGGGCCGATCAAGATCGATCCTGCTGAATATAGATTTTTACACCTATAATGTTAAAATTGTCTTGTACGAGAAGTCCTAACTAAAAATACTTATTTTATCTTTTTATTCTTCATTTTTTAAAAAGTGAGCTGCGGTACTTATTTTTTAAATGCATCTGATTATATGTAAATGTCACATTTATAATTAATATCGTTAATACACATTCTATGGCTTAGAGATTTAAAAAAATAAAAATTCTGTACTATAAAATCTTCTGAGACGGAATTGCATAGGAAAGAAGAAAAATCAGTTATGGACAGTTTCCTCTGTGAGCAGGCTCATCGTCTGTTGTAAATGCATTACATTCTTTTAACAAGTATTGTTATCCTCATTTTAAATAGATCAACACTTTTGTTTTATTTTGTTAAACACGGGATTCCGCAATAGGCAGTTTCTTTCTCTGAGGTTTTACCGTATTTTAATTTTATTGCCTAGAAATGCTTCTACCCATCTTAAAAAATAATAAAAATAAATATACAAATTTTATGGTGGAATAATACAGATTTAAAAATACGTGCATTAAAAAAAAAAAAAAAGAAATAGGGGCCGGGCCAAATTTTACTGATATTAATTTGCCGGTAATAAATTAGCCGGTCCAATGATTTTCATATCAGCTGGGTTGGAACTGGGATTGAAAATTTCTGCCTGTTCATACCTCAAGAAGAACGTAGTCCAGCCCCGATTTGGGCTGGAAAATAAATCCAGTCCCCGGCTCATCTCGGTCTGAAGCTCTAGAAAAAAGTAATCCCCAAACCAAGCTCGGACCGAGTGTCGGGAAGGAAAATTGGGTCGGACACATGAAGACGACCCTTACATCGAATAACCAAAAGATGAGTTCATAATTTTTTGTAAATTTGGACGATGAAATTCTAATATAATAAAAAAAAAAAAAAAAAAAAAAAAAACGAGTTTTTAGTGAATTTTGCTCACTTTCATAGATGAGTTTGAGTTAAACGAGTTCATTCGAAAATTTTTGAATTTGAACGTGAACTTGACTCATTTTTGAGAAACTGAGTTTGAGTTTGAATTAGTTCGTTTTTGTTTGTGAGCGTGCCCAAAAGTGATTAGGATTTCTTGATATCCAAATAAAAATTTCTGCAAATTTCGTAAATTATACAAATAATCATAAATTCTTTTATTGTATTAGAAAGCAGCAAGTATGTATTTGAGAGCAGCTTTAGAACTAGATTCAAGAGGTTTTTTGAGTGGCTTATTACACCTTGAATCTTAATTTAAGGCATTTTACAAATAATTTATTATTTTTGGAGGATTGAAAATTAAATTAAATAAAGGGAAACTTCTTCAAAATAAACGACCAAGAGCGAGTATTACTCGCGCTCAGATTGTTCCGCATAATAAATATATGAATTATTTAACTGTATTATTTACTTTATTATTATTTTTAAACTATGCAAGCAACAGCTTTAGATAATTAGCCAAATATGCATTTCTTCATAGTCTTCATGCTAAAACCAAAAAAATTCACATATTTTGGTTATTTATTTAGTTTTTTTTTGGCACTTGAAAAACTGAATTTTGAATTTTTTTCTTCTTTTGTGCTAAAATTAAATTTTAAACCTTTTTGCATATATTTTGGTTTTACTTTAGAAGTAGGTGTGTTGCGATTCTATTTTGTTCAAAAATTGTTTTCTATATGCATAATTTAGAGTTTTATCATGCCCGCGGCACTTAATAATTTTAATTCACGCACATCAGTGAGTTAAATTTTTAAATTTAAATATCAATTCTGTATATACAGCATTTATTTTCCTGGATAATATAGCCAAGGACATATGCTTCAGGCAGAAATTGAAAAGAAAGGGATCTTAATTCCATATTATTTGTGTTTTGATACATTGAAAAAAGTGATGTTTTTTATCGTTTCGACAAACTCAAAAGTACTGTGCCCCCTTAGCCCCACCAAAGGCCGAGAGGTTCTGCTCTCGAAGCTGGTAGACGGGAGGTGCTAGGTTCGATCCCAATCCCGCCCGTCGGCCTAATCTTTCGGAGTTTTCGCGGTTTTCTTTGAACCTTGGTTTTCCTAGCGTAAATACGGGTTATCTTCCTTTAGAAAGACCCCCAATGAGGGCACTCCCCACCTTAGGGCCTATACCCTCTTGCTAATAATTGGCCGTCATAAACACATCCAAACTGCCTCCTTAATTCGGTACTGACAATAAAAGTAGTGCATATTATAAATTCATTTTCATCTGAAGCATAGTTCTGCTTAAACTTTTTGTGGAAATTCTAACAACCTGTCTACTTGCAAGAAATATTAATATGACACTCAAGAATTATTCTAAGTTGAACCCGACTCGCAGAAAGAAAATAAGAATCATCCCAACCTGGAAAAATTCCCTGCCGGCTCGGCCTACAGGCGCAGGTAGATTTCGAAGTTAAGTGCTAATTTCAACAACAAAAACTAAATCATGATTAGAGATAAACTCACTTTAACAATTTTATCTGGCCGCTGTTGGCGAGTTTTTGTTTCATTTTTATATAAGAGCTGGTTTTATCAGAATCGTGTTAAGGCGGTATTAAGTTAAATACTTTCCCATGCTCAACAACTCTGAATTTTCTGGCACATTTTCAAATTCATTTTTAAAAGAAAAAATATGAAACTTGCTGACTTGATTTTTGAAGATATTTATAAGCAACCTGTGTTTCCAATTTTCTTTCAATTAATTAAAACTTGATTTATAAACAATTATTTTCTCAGTAGGACAATATTTTTCGCTTCCAACACAATCGCTTCGGGAAATTCGGTTCAAAATGCCCAATTTGACATCATTTTTTGAAATATATTCTGCCTCTATCAAAAAATTGACCATTACGATACATTATATAGTATCTGAATAAGAGAATCTACCAACTGGATGCATTTGAGAGCAAAAATGAATTTAAAAATGAGTCAGAAAATAAGCAGTTTGGATTTGAATACACCCTTAAAACGATAATTTTAGGTAGATTTCGTATGAAATACTACCTATTGTGATCATTTCTATATTGAAATTCCGGAAATGTTTTTGCAGATCTACACTGACCATGACTTCTAGAACCCAAAACCACCCCACCCCTCCCCTCCCAAAAAAGTATATATAAAATGGGGTCAAGGGGCGTGAAATCTTTTTGCACCCCTGGAACCCACTTTTTATTTTAACAAAAATCTGTGATATATAAAATTTTGGCCCTATTTTTAGAAGTAATAAAAACTTTAATTTTTGTACATATCAAATTAGTTTAAAGAAGTTATGGAATTTTTTAGGTTTTCACAAAACCCCTCCCTATTTCAATCCCCTTGGTCCGAATTTGCCCATTAACGAACTTGACCGATATTTTATACCCCTTTATTTTATGTATCAGTTTGGAAGAAATTTGTGTAGAATTACGGAAGTTATCGTGTCCATAAAAAAGTGATATTATATATATAAAGTTATTTACTGAGGTTAATTTTGGTTTCTGGGGGTCATTATCAGTGTATACATATGCAAAAATTTTTCAGAAATTCCAACGTGGGGATAATGTAATAGGTAGTATTTCATAAGAAATCTACCTAAAAGAAAATTGGGGACAACCCGGCCCGATCCGATGTAGGACTTTTATTCAACGATTCCGGAGTGTCCAATATTTAGAAGTTTTACTATATTTAAATAGTAAAAATATAGATTTGTCTTTTTTTTTTATAAAACTTAAGATTGGTATTGGAGATAAATTCTAGATTAAGGAAAGTAAACATGATTTACTTTCATTTCATTTCGGGTTCGGTTCGAGTTGCGGGTTGATGAAAATTATTTTGGTGGTTTCAGATCGGGTACGACCGGATCCACCTAAGACTCCAGTTTACGTGCTACTGAGAAACTGCGAACCAGAAATACGTCTCAGTTGCACTGCACTGTTTCATGTATTGGAATGTTAGTTTTTGTGAATTATTGAACATAAGAATTTTCACGATATGCTTATTAAATTTTTATGACTTTAATTTTCTGTCAAATAAATCATATGCACATAAGTCTGCTGAAATTGAAACTTATCTTACACTAACGCGTTCTACGTTGTCTGTAATGGTGCGTGAAATGTTCCTGTAATCGATGCTTAACACAATATTTTTATTGCTATTTTTCAGTTGAAAAATTATCTAATATTTGCATAAATATGTGCATACTAATTGACTTTTATTAGACAGTAAATGTAACACAATTGTTAATACCGCAGGATCTTTTTGCTTCCCAATCGTAATCCCCTAATTCATCAAATTATTTCCATAAACGCATATTACAGCTGCATCATACAAATGAAGAAAGCAAAATGTACTGTACAGTGTAATGCAAGATTATACAACTTTTATATTGGTTTGTTGCATATTTTCATAGATTTAAAAAACACGTTGAAATTAATTGCAAGTAAAATATGTATTAAGCAAGAACGAGCTTTTTCCGTCACGTAATCTTTGAAATCAAGGGCTGATTTAATACAAAATTGATATTAATGCTATTTTTTTGCAGTGCATAAGATAATTAATTATGTAAAATAATCATAAACAAATCCCCATAAAAATAATTTTCATAGATATTATTTTATGAATCATTAAATGAATTATTTTATGAATCATAAATATGCCGGACGCTTAAAGGGTTAATCTTTGTGTTTTTGCTTTTTTAAATGCCTCCTATTACAAATACATGCATATTTTTTTATAGGAACAACCATTACATAAGTAATAGTACTTTATCCGAAAATAATTTAAATTAAATAATTACAGTCAATTTTGTAGAAAATTTAAATTATTTATAATTTAAACATAATTAGTAACAGCTCTTAAAAAATAAATAGGGTTGATTTTCTTTTATAACATGCTCAAATCCTTTAAAAGCATCTTATGTTATTGTTATAAATATGCCATTAAAAAATGAAAATATTTTAGGCTAAATGTTGAATATTTTTTATCTATTTTGTGTTCTCATGTATCATGTAGTCTGCATAGTGTTTATTCGCGTTAACAAATATTTAAAGAAAACTCTTCAAGGAACGAGATATGTTCTGTTCATTAATTTTTGCTAATTTTCATGCTATATGCATACAAGCCTGACCTTAGATTCACTATATATGTTGTTGATTGTAGAAAAAAGCCTGTATTTAAAGTAGAAATTATTTTAATCCTAAAATTTGGAACATTAAATTACAAAAAAGGGAGAAATATTGTAATGAGTTGTTCGTAAAAAAGAAGAAAGGGGGGAGGGGATTGAGAAAAAAAAACAGTTGATTTAATACAATACTTATATGGCGCATAATTTACGAGGTACTTTCTAATAATTAGCAGCATGTGATTTAAACTTACAAATGTTATGATGGATTATAATTCTATTAAAAATTACTCTTTGCAATACTATTATTATGGGTGAAACAATTTGATAATACCATATTCTTGCTGTGAAATATCGGTAATCTGTTAATAAAAGATGAAAATTCTCTTATTTTGACGACAATGTATACGTTTGAATGAATCGAAATAGTAAAGTAATTAATTTTCAAGATATTACCATGTAATAATTCCTTGAAATGAAACATATGATTAAAATAAAAAATGTTCCATACTTGCTAATTCGTCCCCCACCCCTCCCCTCTGAAATGCGTAGCTTTAGAATCAGAAATTTTATGCACGACTATAACACTTAAGGCATTTTTTTTTAAATATATCCCACAACTCAGCAACTCAAAACTGATATATTCACCGACTGATTTTATGCTAAAATGCATGGAAATATCAGTCATTACTATTGAGTTAATTTAAAATCAAACAACATTTTGCATTTTCGATGATTGTATATCATATTGAGTTCTAATTAATTGTTTTCTAAAACAAGCCTTCCCGGGCTGTAGAATCCCGAAAATCGGCTTAAAACGCAAACTTGGACGGCATATTCCGCAATATTTTTGTCTTTATAAAAAGATGAAAAATGCTGTTCGATTTCTTAGTTTATGAAGAACACTTTTTGCATTAACATAAACTACACACTAATATACTTGATTTACACTAATACTAATAATCACTAATGCATTTCTCGCATTAACAATAACTTTGTGAATATGTCAGAAAGCAGCCAGTTTGGATTTCAATGTTTCAGTAATTTTTCATTTTTTTAAATATTTTTTTCCCATAAAATATGTTTACTCTCTCTCCTTTCTTTTAATAACCTTAGAAAAGTGAAAATATTGCAATAAAGTTTGGTAGAGACTTATCTTGCTTTATGAGAAATGAAATAAGATCAAGGCAAGTTCCAGAAATTTTCACTTTTCGCGCTCAAACAACAAGAGCATGCACTGCACATTGAATAAAGTTGCTATTGTGTTTTAACACTGATTGAATTACTGCACTCTTCCTGCATTTTTCTGGATGTTGTATTTCAAATAACGTTAGGCTAAGTTCACATTTTTAGTACAATATTTTCACTGTTATTAACTGTTTAACAGAAATTTATCTTGCTATTTTTTTTTCTAATAAAAATATAAAAGTACTTTCTCTTGATATTATATTTCAAATAATGCGAGACTAATTTCATATGTTTAGTACCGTATTTTCACGGTTACTGTTTGATAGAAATTTATCCAGATACTTTCTTCTAACAAAATTATTAAAGTATTTTTCTGTAAATTTCCTAAATATAAAAAAAGTATGAGTTTAGTAATTCGGAAGCTTTTCCCTATTTCATTTTCTGAATTATTATATTTACGGTAATTGTTGCAAATTGAAAATCCGTCAGCAACTGCACATTTCTTTTCCATTGTAGAATTCAGAAATAAAAAATCATTTCCTACTGGTCTATTACTGACGAACCACCTCATATGCAGGTAGATGATATACATCTTTTAGATAGAATATCCCGATTTGCTTCGAAATTGTGTTCTTTTAAATTATTTTATGCCGTGTCTTATTATTATTACATTATATAATATAAATTATGAATTTTACTAAAATGTTTACTTCAAAATAAGCTCTAATTTAAACTTCTCACAAAGTAGACACTTATAACAAATACTGTTTCAAAAATAATTTTATCGTTAATTATCTTATTATTTTATATATTGAAAACTATTCCCAAATCCAAACTAACTACTTTTCTGATACTTTCGCGAAGTCATTTTCATTCGTAAATACAAAAAATTTGCATTAATATTCGTAAAAATATAAAATTTACCGATGTTGTTCAGATACCAAGAAATTAAAGAATTTTCCCATTTTCTTATAAAAGCAAAGATCCATTGAGAAAATGCTGTCAAAGTAAGCCTTTTTATCCAAGTTTTACGAGTTGACAGCCACAGAAATGGCGTCGCAACGGAAGAATTGGCTGTCACTTCCGGAAATTCAGTTTAAAAAGGTCTAACAATTGAAGAGCTAAATGGAAGAACATGTTAAGTAACAAAAATTACATTTGAAGAAATTTGAAGTGAAAGTTTTTGCTGTAAATTTTAATGATTTATTTTCTGTTTGATACCATGTGTTTAAAAAATTAACAGGTGTGGTACTAAACTCTCTCAGAATAACTTATTCATATTTAATTCTCAAATATTAAAAATTATTAATATTATTGACATTATTAAAATTAAAATATTAAAGAATAATGTCTTAAATCTTCAAGACTAAATAGAATCTTAGTATTTTATCTTCACCATGTGATAGAATACCTCATAACGCTTTCATCCAAAAGTTTTTTTTTTTTTTTTTTTTTTTTTTTTTTTTTAGAAAATGTAGCATAACATGTTCATCCACTCAGATCTTCAATTGTCAACGATTAAATATGGCAAAAATTTGTATTAAATTTTAGAGGTAACTAAACCGTACACATTGGCAGTCTATTAGTTTCATGAAAGTTGCAGGTGTAGCCTCTTCTTTCTGCTCAAAGTATTAACTAGTTTTTTCAATCGAATTTATACCTTTGGAATGGATCATTTTCTTCTAATGGACTGATGGCTTCCATTAGTATGAAACAGCCATTATAAATGAAGTGTTAGGTGAAGATGAAAGAGCAGCCGTAAAAAGTAACTCTGATTTTCCTGTCAGAATGGGGAGAAAAAAAAATATGGCCATTTTTTTCCCCCACTCGGACCAGAAAATCAGAGTTCTAACTTTTTACGGCTGCTCTTTCATCTTCACCTAACACTTCATTTATAATGGCTGTTTCATAATAATGGATGCCATCAATCCATCAGAAGAAATTAACTCTGTTAAAGCGGAAACTCGGATAATCGGCACTCTACTGTATATTTCATTTTAAAAATGATGTTTAGAATATTTTCGTTGGTATTCAAAGGGGGTGGGGGTCATGACCCCCGTGACCTCCCCCTTGGATCCGCCATTGTTTGCTAGCCGCACTACTTGTACACCATGTGATTCGCAATGTGAAATCCCATTAATATTGTCCATAAGAAAATCATTTTAAATGTATGATGTAATTTTCACCAATAACCCTTTCAGGGGCAAAGCACTTCCATTGCTAAAATGTTGAAATGAATGACTGGCACCATAATTTACGTACAAATTTATTTGCAAATAAGAAAAAGCTAATTTTTCACATATGTAATAAATAAAAAAAATAATAATACAAAAATCCTGGTGCCATTGTCGCATTTGAGAATTAAAATTAAGTGGTTTCATAAACATACCCCTGAAAGTCTTAAATGCGTTTTGCGTGCAAAGTGTTTGGAGATATCAGTATTTGAACTTTTTAAATATGACCTAATTTTGCCTATTAAAAGTTTTTCGCGCATAACAATTTAATTATCTTAGGCATCTTTCATATGACAACGTGTATTTTACATATGACGTATTTGTCCCCATTAAATGCGGCGTAATAATTTAATTATTTTAAGATTTTCTTACTTTTTTAATATTCACGTGTAAATACAATTTGTATGACATAATTTTCCATATTTTCTGCTTTTAACAATTGATCATTTTATTATTATTATAAAGTTTCATTTCTGTTTTTAATAGTCACGTGTAAATACATTTTTTATTTGAGAGGAAATATAAAACTTTGTGCTGTTTTAGAAATTGGCAACATAAAAAATTACCTTTTCTAAATATGAAAAAAAAATTCTCTTGAAATAATAAAAATTCGAATAAAAAAAAAAAAAAAAACCTTCATAAAAATTAAAAAAATAAGCGCAGTTTGCACACCACTAGCTTGAGAAGTATAACCTTAGAAAAATATATTAAACTCCTATGCATAGTTTTGTTCCTAAAAACTTTTTGAATGGACCTATTCTGACTGCCTTTAACATTAAAAATCATTTTAAATAGTTCGATTTAAAAATTGTCTACTCTAGCGTGTTTATCAAAGATTCTGTATAATACTACTCATTTTCATATTTTTCTGTGTAGTATTTTCTTAATATTAGCGAAGAAAGACCTCAGGTCACAAAAAATTCATTTACAGCGGCGGCGGTGGTGTATATTTTTTTAGAATAGAGCGAAATCTGACAGAAAGGTCTCTTTTTTCTTCCTTTTTTTTTTATTCTAGTAACACAAAATTAAGTAGAATTTTTTTCAATGTTTGTTTAATCTGTAGAAAATACTACTACTAATAACGATAATAATAATTATATAATAAAAATAATGTATTAGTATTATTGCGAGTCGATACACTAATAACTTGGCTAATTCGACGAATGAAAATGTTTAAAAGACAATAATTGGCTGAATTTATAAAAAATTAAGAAAAATAATTTCAATAATTAATATTGTATTGTCTAACCTAACTCTTAAAACAAATATTATTTTTAACTCAAGTTTAATTTCAACTTTTATAATTATTGAGACATTAAACTTTATTTATATACGTTACCAGTAACATGCAATAAAGATAAAGAAATTATGAAGTTACTAATTATTATTATTATAATTATTATCATCCATGCATTAAATATTCGCTATAAAGATATTTCTTAATTATTTTTAGCAAAGAAGATTGTTGCAAATTCATTTTTAATTGTCTGAAAACTATACGAATTTCTCACTTGTATTTTACACGAAGCATGTAAAATACAAGCCTTAAAATTAAATAATTTAGTACTTATATAAAATAACCATATATGTTTCTATTTCTAGCTGAGAAAAATAAATTTCATGGAAATTTCAAGTTGAACTGTTAAGAAAGATAATCAACAGGAAACGATTTTTCTTAAATTACTTAATGGTTTCAGGTGTCATCTTGAGAATAATCATCACCTAGAACCTCGTTGAGTATTTGTAATTAGCTACCACCTGGATCTTGTTTGACGATGTTTGAGGGAGAGAACATTTTTCGGAAAAAGGTTCGAAATGTCGCATTTGTGAAGATCAGTATTTGCGATTTTTGTGTTGCGTTTTTAGCTCACAGGCTATCAAAGCCTGAGAGCTAATGTGCCCGCCCGTTCTGTATGTATGTATGTATGTATGTATGTATGTACGTACGTATGTATGTACGTACGTAACGCGATAACTCTTGATAGAAACATCCGATTAGCTTTAAAATTTTTTCCTAGGTTCACTGTGATAAGGCGCTTCCCTGATTAGTTTTGGGTGTTCATTGGTTAAGGATAAAGAGGGAAAAACGGGGTTAGTCCACCCCCCCCCCCCTTAATTCAGATAAATGGGTTTTTCATGCAGAATGATTCTATTTGCTCCGAATTTGGTATACCGGTTTATTATGTTAAGGAACTTCCCTGATTAGTTTTGGGAGTTCATTGGTTAAGGATAAAGGGGGAAAAACGGGGTTAGTCCACCCCCCCTTAATTCAGATAAATGGGTTTTTCATGGAGAATGATTCGATTTGCTCCGAATTTGGTATAGCGGTTTATTATGTTAAGGAACTTCCCTGATTAGTTTTGGGGGTTCATTGGTTAAGGATAAAGGGGGAAAAACGGGGTTAGTCCCCCCCCCTTAATTCAGATAAATGGGTTTTTCATGCAGAATGATTCGATTTGCTCCGAATTTGGTATACCGGTTTATTATGTTAAGGAACTTCCCTGATTAGTTTTGGGAGTTCATTGGTTAAGGATAAAGGGGGAAAAACGGGGTTACTCCACCCCCCTTAATTCAGATAAATGGGTTTTTCATGCAGAATGATTCGATTTGCTCCGAATTCGGTATATCGGTTTATTATGTTAAGGAACTTCCCTGATTAGTTTTGGGGGTTCATTGGTTAAGGATAAAGGGGGAAAAACGGGGTTAGTCCCCCCCTTAATTCAGATAAATGGGTTTTTCATGCAGAATGATTCGATTTGCTCCGAATTTGGTATACCGGTTTATTATGTTAAGGAACTTCTCTGATTAGTTTTGGGAGTTCATTGGTTAAGGATAAAGGGGGAAAAACGGGGTTAGTCCACCCCCCCTTAATTCAGATAAATGGGTTTTTCATGGAGAATGATTCGATTTGCTTTGAATTTGGTATACCGGTTTATTATGTTAAGGAACTTCCCTGATTAGTTTTGGGGGTTCATTGGTTAAGGATAAAGGGGGAAAAGGGGTCTTAGTCCACACCTTAATTCAGATAAATGGGTTTTTCATGCAGAATCATTCGATTTGCTCCGAATTTGGTATACCGGTTTATTATGTTAAGGAACTTCCCTGATTAGTTTATGGAGTTCATTGGTTAAGGATAAAGGTGGAGAAACGGGGTTAGTCCACCCCCCTTAATTCAGATAAATGTGTTTTTCATGCAGAATGATTCGATTTGCTCCGAATTCGGTATATCGGTTTATTATGTTAAGGAACTTCCCTGATTAGTTTTGGGGGTCCATTGGTTAAGGATAAAGGGGAAAAACGGGGTTAGTCCACCCCCCTTAATTCAGATAAATGTGTTTTTCATGCAGAATGATTCGATTTGCTCCGAATTCGGTATACCGGTTTATTATGTTAAGGAACTTCCCCGATTACTTTTGGGGGTTCATTGGTTAAGGATAATGGGGAAAAACTGGGTTAGTCCACTCCCCTTAATTCAGATAAATGTGTTTTTCATGCAGAATGACTCGATTTGCTCCGAATTTGGTATACCGGTTTATTATGTTTAGGAACTTCCCTGATTAGTTTTGGGGCTCATTGGTTAAGGGTAAAGGGGGAAAAGGGAGGTTAGCCCGCCCCTCTTAATTTAGATAAATGGGTTTTTCATGCAGAATTATTCGATTTGCTCCGAATTTGGTATACCGGTTTATTATGTTAAGGAACTTCCCTGATTAGTTTTGGGAGTTCATTGGTTAAGGATAAAGGGGAAAAACGGGGTTAGTCCACCCCCCTTAATTCAGATAAATGTGTTTTTCATGCAGAATGACTCGATTTGCTCCGAATTTGGTATACCGGTTTATTATGTTAAGGAACTTCCCTGATTAGTTTTGGCGATTCATTGGTTAAGGATAAAGAGGGTTAGTCCACCCCCTTAATTTAGATTATTTTTTTTTTTTTTTTTTTTTTTTTTTTTTTGCAAGATTATTCGATTTGCTCCAAATTTGGTATACCGGTTTATTATGATTAGGAGCTTCCCTGATTAGATTTGGATGTTCACTGGTTAAGTATAAAGGGGGAAACGGGGGCTAATTCCCCTTCACTTATTTTTTTGAGTGGCATTATTCTTTAAAATAAGAGTATAATATACAATTAGTGTGAATAGTCTGTGAGCTCAATGCCATCAGTTTAGCTGGGCACTTTTCTTTTTTATTAACCTTCTTTTTTCGCTTCATACGTGTCATTGCCATTCGTTTTTAGGAACTGTTAAGAAACAGCAGGGTGTTCTGGGGAGATCTTTCGGCGAAAGAGGAATAAATCAAAAGATTTGCCCTTGTTTGATTCTTTTGTAAACAATCCAAGAGGTACTACGATTGGATATTTCCACTATGACGTTCAACTGGAAGCACGCCTCCAAGAGGTGATCAGTGTTACCCAGGGCCGAAACTAGCCTTTTTGGCGCCCGGGGCAAACATAGATTTTGGCGCCCCCCCCCCCCTCCACCACAAAGTAAAAAAGAATTTTACTAAATATCTAACAAACTACTTATTTTTAAATTTAAAATATATAAAACTGAACTACGTAATCAGCTTTGTCAAACATTGATCCATTAAAATCTTTGAAAAGTTATTTGAAAAGTTATTGAAAAGAATTGCATTTTAATCTTTTTAAACTTTTTTTTTTTTTTTTTTTTTTTTTTGCATAGTCTAAATGAGGTTGATATCTAAAAAAGAAAGGTTTTACTAAGAATTTTACTCTGTGCATTCCCCTTCCCGTTGTCCTGGGCAGTCAGCGCCCATGGCAAGACGGAAGAAAAAAAAAAAAAAAAAAAAAGAAAGAAAGAAAGGAAGGAAGCTCAACACTGTTCAGCGGAAAAAAAACAAACAGCTTTCATGGAATTTTTTTTATCTTGAAGGAAAATCAGGCTGAGGGGTCACTTCTCCTTTGGTAGTTATCGGTAGTGGACAGTAGGGTGCCCCACAATAGAGACTGACCTTGAAAAACGGTAATGATTCTCCCTCGGATTCTCCTCACTGGAAGTGATTTAAAAGGTAGAAAGCAAACGCATAGGCATGATACTTTGAAATTTTGTATTGTAATGAATCTTTTTATCTATTTGTAAAGTTTAATACATTTGGTTCAGTTTTCCTTTTAAATTTTCCAGCTGCGAGATATTTTTATACAAATTTCAAAATATATATATATATTTATTCTTGTGTCGAACGTCAAACAAAATCTTCATTTTGGCGTCCCCTTCACCTCCTGTTAAAACGGCGCCCGGGGTACGTGCCCCCTCTGCCCCCACCCTAGTTTCGGCCCTGGTGTTACCAGATATTGGCAGGAAAGCGCTTACCTTTTCTTCAGCAAAAATCGCCATTTTGCCAAACTCCTGATACCCTGTTGCAATCAGAGAATGCATCTATCGGAAATATTCGACCCCAAACCTGTCTCCCCTTTGGCCTTAAAGGGAAAAAAAAAGGCAAAATAAGGTGAGGAAATTAGGCAGTTAGGCTTAAACAAAAAGATATAATTCTATTTCTTACGACTTGGACCATTTAAACATTTTTCAATGCAACCAATTTAACATTTAAAAAAAAAGTTAAAATAGTTTATCTCCAGAGGTCCAGGGGAAGGTATACAGGGGTATATGCTGTAACCTTCTGGATTTTACTAAGAAGCTCTGTATTCCCCCTGTTTCTCTAATAAAGTTATAGCTCTATACTCTAGCACTGAACATTCATGACTTTAACATATACCCTCTGTTTTTTTTTTTTTATGCATAACTACAACACTATTTATCTCTTTCAAACTAAGTATAAACAAAAAATTTACTCCTATAACTATTTTATGTGATCAGACATGCACCTAGATTTTGAACATTGAAAAACATACAGATAAGAAGTACACAACTAAGGAATAGATATTTTTAATTTCTTCTTAAACATATAACAGCTGCATTTTCTGATATCTGAATTCTGTGTATTAAAAATGGTTATTTCTTTTTTTTTTTCTGTAATGATTTTGATACTGAGATTTAAAAAATCATGCAATAATGGAAAATATTTTGTTCTATAATTTTACATTTTTCTTTTTTTCATTTGAAGTTTGTTTTGTTTGTAGTTTACAAAAATTACATAAGTTTTTATTGCTTTTGCAGTTTCATATATGCAGATTTACAATTGTGTTATTTTAAAAGATACAAATGTTAAATTTTCCTACACTAAAAATTTTTTAATTTGTTGTTTTTCATAAATGGCTTAAAGGGCCATTCCGTGCAGAGAGTAATACACGTAACGCAGACTTTAATTTTCATTCATTCAATTATTTATTAAATTTTAATTTTAAGTGTGATTTTAGGTGGTATGGTAAATAAGTTATTACCATATTTTTTAAATTTAAATGTGTGGTAATAAAACTCACAGAAATATATTTAATGTCATTACTCAACATTTGCTTTTTTTCTAAGTTACACACGTAACGTTTTTAAAAAGCTATTTAAAAAATAACTATTATATCAAAATGATAGGTTTCTGCATAAAAGAATAAGGTAAAGTGTATATTTTTTAAAGAACTTTACTTTGAATTTTTAAATAAGATATATATTGAAAAATCCTTGATTAATTAGAATTTTTTCAAATGTCACACCTATAACTTCATGGAATGGCCCTAAAGTATTATATTTAGTAGATTAGATTGGGTGAAGTACATAAAAAGTATACTTTATCATCAATCACAAACACATTTTATATATAATGCTAGAATATGCAATATTAAAATATAATTTTCTAGTAACACAGTAATGTGTAAAAATAAATGACAAAAAAAATTACTAGTGTTTGGGGGACTTTTTTTTTTTTAAGTGGACTTTATAAAAACTTTTCTGTTCAGGTAAATTTATAATAATAATATTATACGACAAGTTACCATGTTTATAAAATTATTAGATTATAAAAAATTTTGATAGTAATTAAACCAGAGTCTTCATGCTGAGACCAAATAAATTTGTTTTATTTTCGAACTATCATCTATTTTGTTTTAATAAATTATACAAAATATTCTATTGACTGCATACCTACTCAATATACTACTATTTATCATAACGACAGATCTGTGAAATAATAAAAGTATGTGATACAGAAAATATAACGACGGATATCTTCAAGTATTTGTTGGTATAATCATCATTACCTTATTTTTCCAGAAAAATAGCATACAATTTCCACATCTTTGAATTTACTTTACAAATATTATTTCAACAAAATTACAAAACAGATATTTCAAATTTACTAACCTTTCTCTTCATATAGAAATGTTTTATGCGGTAATGGACCTTATGCACGCGACCTGAGGTAGAGGCTAAAATTCGTCTGCTGGCGGTATTTACTGGCGGTGTTTAGCATGGCAGTCTATGAGCGCGTTCAGAGACCGAAACACGGGTAACTCGGAAAATTGGGGAATGACGTCATACTGGTTTCTCGGTGTAAGGTTGGGTAAAAACGGCTCTGAACGCTTTCGGGTAAAGTTGCGAGATTTTTTTATTTACATTTACAAACATGGCGGCAGCTGCACTTTCGACAGTGCAAATAGATTCAATTATCACTTTTTTTTATATGAGAAACTGTTCCAAAAGTTAATTTTTATGGGGAATACTATCGCAAAAAATATGTATCACACACTGTCAAAAATATCGTGAAAAATTACCTCTGTTTTTAAAGGCTATCTATTTTCTGACCAATGAGAGCGCTTTATAGGCGTTTACGTAGCTTTCTCATTGGTCAGAAAATAGATAGCCTTTAAAAACAGAGGTAATCTTTCACGATATTTTTAACAGTGCAGGTTTTGCTAGCCATTTTAGGCTTCCAAGCGTGAACTGATTTGTCATATGCAAAATTTACATTTATCTTCTAACTTATCTAAAAGTTAAACTTAGACCAGATAAGTTTTTATTATTATTTTTGTAATATGAAAAAACAGTAACAATGTGCGATAAAACTGATCAAAACAGTGCTATTACGATTAACAGTCACAGTTAAGCTATAAAATGGTAAACAAATCAGATTTCCCAACCACGTGATCACTTTACCCACCAAAATTTTTCAGGTAATGTGGGTTCCCCGAAATCTGGGTAATCTCCGGCTTTGAACGCTACGGGGAAATCGGAAAAGTCACGTGATGTCGATGTCTGAACGCTTCGGGTTACCCAGGGTGCGGTCCGTGAACGCGCCCTATGGAGTGTGAGTTATTAATGCTTGTTTGTTAAAAATACCGCAAAAAAATTCTTTGATGCAGCAGCATATACACTGTTAAAAATATCGTGAAAAATTAGCTCTGTTTTTAAAGGCTATCTATTTGGGGACCAATGAGAACGCTCCATAGGTATTTATGTAGCGTTCTCATTGGCCAAAAAACAGATAGCCTTTAAAAACAGAGGTAATTTTTCACGATATTTTTAACAGTGTACTTAATATATTATAATCTAAATTCAAAATGTTGTTCTGTAAGCGAGATAATTCCCTAAGTTTGCAAATTTTCAGTTAAAATGTATGCACTCAACCTGGATCAAGGCTAAAGTCGTCTGCTAGCGGTGTTTGCGCCTGCGCATACTGGTATTCTGCCGGTGCAGTAACTAGAATAACAGATCATCATACCGCCAGCTCTGGCGTCTGACGTCACCTGAATAGGGTCCATTGGCGAGTAACGCGTGATCTTATCAGCCAATAGACGGGTTGCACATGACGTCACATGTCTGAAATTGCTTCATATGGCGCCTAAATATAAGGCGAATGTGGTGCTGTCCATTTGATTTATTAGAGTTATTTGCACTATAATAATAAAAATAAGGAAGACCTAAATTAAACAGAAAGATAACACGTGCTTTTAACGGCAAACGTGGAGTTCTGTGCTACAGCGCCTAGAAGATACAGTGTGGAAAACGGCTATTCCTATAATGCTTTAAAAAGTGCTAAAAACTTGTATCCCATAAATCTCCAACAATGCTCAGCGGCAATATGCTGATACGAGCGCCATCTCGTAACTCTTTTCAATATAAACACTGTGTTTTCAAAAATTATGGAATGTTAAATATCGGAAACTATAAATATAAGATATTTTGGTCTGTTATAAGCTAATTTAGTTAAGGAATGACGTGAAATAGGTTAAAGAGTCTCTTTTAGAATGACTATCGTTTTTTAATCACTACGATGGCGCTACGATCGACATCTTGTTATTCAGCATCGTTGTACATTTATGGGATTCAATTTTTTAGCACTATTTTGTAGCCGTTTTCCACACTGTATCTTCTAGGCGCTGTACTCAGGCTATAGCGCCTAGAATATATAGTGTGGAAATTGGCTGTCCCTGTAATACTTTAAAAAGTGCTAAAATATTGTATCCCTTAATTGTGCAACGATGCTGCTGAAATATACAGATCGCAGCGAAATCTGCAGGATATTTTCTACAACTGCAAGATATTGCTAGTCTATACAATGTAATAGGAAATTCCCGCAGATGTCGCTGCGGTCGACACTTGGGATTTTAGCAGTATCGTCGCATATTTAAGGGATACAAATTTTTAGCGTTATTTGAACAGCATATTTCTACACAAGGTATTCTAGACGCTGTACTCAGACAAAGTTTAGATCTCGGTTTAAGATGAAAGAGTTTTACTACATTCTAAGAAATTATTTATAAATACACACAAACTAGAAGAAGATTTTTTTTTGGCTGGAGAGGTTGGCTGTGCGAGGTGCTCCCTCCTTCTACACGTGGGGGGCGGTGACCGTTTTGCAGCCGGCGGTATCTGAGCTTTCTTTTCGGTGAAGCTTTCGCTTTTACGCTGTTGTGGTTCGAAGTAAGGTGTTTGTTTTTTCTCTCTTTTCGTGGTGGTCATTAGTGAACTATTTTATTGGTGATTTGGTGGGTGTTTGGTAGGTGTAATAGTTTTATTTACGTTTTGTTTACCTCTACTATTTGCTGATTATGTCCCTGGATAGTGTTATGACTTGTTCTGAATTTAAGATAGTGGATATTGATGGAACAGCGGATTATTCTGCTGTCAATGTTGATATGGTGGAATGTGAAGAAAGTACCTCATGTGACAGCGACAAGAAAAACGGGGAAGAAAACTTCTTGACATGTAACAGCGATAATAAAAATGTGGCGCAGTCCACTGCTTCCACGGAGCTGCTTCTTTCAATGGCTGCCGAGAATGGCGGTAAGTGTTTCAATATTTTTTTACAAAGTACAGATTCAAAATCTATTCCAAATAGAGATCCTAGAGCTGTGCAAGTAGAGATTAAAAAGACAATCCCTCATGCTAATCATATAGAGAATGCCCGTCACACATGTACGGGCAGTCTACTTATTAGCACGAAAGACGTCAGCTGTGCTGTTGATATTTGTCATGTTACAAACTTTTTGGGGGTTCCAGTTAAACATAGAGTTATTTGGGAGAACATTTCGAATCGCTTCCTGATGTTCAACGTACCTGTCGACATCCCCCTGGAGGAGGTGGGCCAGGAGATAATGTTCAATAACAACGTGCAGATCTTAGAAATGCGACGATTTATTAAGAAAGATTCATCTAGTACTATTTCCCCAGTTTTAATTACCTCTCTTGGTATTGCTATACTGACTGAAATTAAGTTATGGTTCACTCTTCAGAAGATCCGCCAGTTTATCGATAGACCAAGGCAATGTGTACGCTGCTTCAAATTTAACCATGCAACCAGAAAATGTCAGTCCGAAAATATCTGTGCCACGTGTGGCCAAAAGCATACTGGTCCGTGCACGCTAGAAGTCAAATGTGTGAACTGTGGAGGGGGGGGGGGGGCACAGGTCAGATTATCTCCAGTGCCCCACCCGCTTGAGAGAAATGGATTTTCTCCGCTTCAAAAGTGGAAATTTCCTATCTTTTACTGAAGCTCGACGAAAATTTTCGACGAGGGCGAATTCTGAATCATATGCACAGAGAACCAGTGTTAAAAAACCCGATCAAGATGAATTAAAAAAAGCTATTGAGATCAGGACTAATAACATGTTAAATATTCTAGTTGATCATTCAGAAAAACAGTCTGCAAAAATTCTAGAAACTATCAGTGCTCTGAGTAATATAATTATGAACTGTATGGCTAAACTCAGTGACAAATCCCGGAGCGGAAACGTGCCTACGTGCATGGTAAAGGGGGGTAAAAGAAAAAAAAATGTTTTTGTTTTTCTCTTGTGTTTTGGGCGAGTGTTCCTGCAGGAGGCAGGTTCTTGATTTTTGTTTTGTGTTTGATAGTTTTTCTTTTTTCTGTCTCTTATGGGTATTAGTGTGCTTCAGTGGAATTGCCGAGGTATCTCCAACAAGCTCCCCTTCCTTCAGCTTGAACCTTTCTTGTCGTCGGATGTCTTGGTTCTCCAGGAAACTTTTCTTTCACCGGTGAAGCCTCTGTCGATGTCGGGTAAAGTGATCTACCGTCAAGACAGAGTCGGTCGGGCCGGTGGTGGTCTGGCTTTGGCGGTGAACTCTACTTGGTCGTCTACAAGGTTGTGTTTCGATAATTTGGGCTCAGCTAACGAATTCTTAGGCGTCCGCATTTCCCTTGGTTCTTCCTGTCTCAACATTATCAACGTTTACTCCTCATCTGGGTTGGTGGTTGACGATCTTTTGAAGGTTTGCCGTGATCTTTCTGGTCATTCTCTTATCTTGGGAGATTTTAATCTTCATCACCCGCTGTGGGGATCCCCGGTGTCCTCGCGGGCCAGCGTGCGTTTGGTGGACTGGCTTTCTGGTAGCCCCTTCTGCTTAATGAACTATACTGCTCCTACCCATGTGGCCCCTGGTGGGGGTACTTCTTTAATTGATCTTTCGATCTGTTCTTCTGGGCTTCTTACTTGCTCCTCGATCGTCGTTGAGGATGATCTTTTCGACAGCGATCACTTCCCCATTCTTATCTCTGTAGAGCTTAACCCTTCTCTGCGTCCCGGTCCCATTCTTTACAACTGGGCCCGCATCACCCAGGAAGTTAACTCCAGCCTACATTTGGCTACCGATATCCAGCCGTCATCGTTCCAGTCCTTGGTTCGTGGTGCCATGTCGATTCACAGTACAGCCTGTGTTAAGTCCCTGAAACGCCTCCCTGTGTGGTGGACTGCGCGGTGTAGCACCCTTAGCAAACAGAAAAAGTTCCATCTGCGAAGAGCTCGTCAACTAACTTCTGTGGATCACTGGATGAAATATAAAAGATTCTCGGCCAAGCTCCGCCAGGTGGTCAGGGAAGCCAAGCGTCGCACAGTGGGGTATTTTACAAATCTGGGCGGCCAAAAGTCGATTTCATAAAGTACAACGCAGGATCAAATGGATGGATATAAGTTGAAACTGAATCATTGGGGAATCACGTGATGCGATTTTTATCTCCTTTAAGTGAACGATGACCTCCTGTTATGAGTTGAAACTGGAGTGTTGCGTTAAGTGCATGAGTGTCAAATCGTTCTTCATTGTGACTTTCTATTTTTGAATTTGAATAACTTTAGTTTTGGAAGTATTTAAAATCTAATAGTTATGGATAGTGACGAGGCAGGTATGTATCATTATTTTTTTTAACTTTGAATTGAGAAAGAAATAGTTTTAGTATTTACAAAATTAATTTAAAATAACGCATATTTTTCTATTATTTTTTCCCTTGTTTCCCAATTCACGAAGGGTTTAGTTATATTTCCAAACATTTCCAAGCAAAGTTACTTGTTGTACCAATAAATATACACCCTTATATTTGTGTTTTCGTTTAAAGTAGTTCCACCTTTGTCCCCTTTTTAAAATGAAGGCGATATAAATATGCTCTTCCAAAATTCTGAGTAAGCATACAAAATTACTATATATTGATTTTTAACTGATATTTATCATATAAATTTTAATATGAAAAAAATTGTTATGATTCAATAGAAAGTGATCAGATTTGTTTATTTTTCAGTTATTTTGATTGAAATTAAATTTATATAATTAAAAAAAATAGCTTTAAAGTAATGTATTCATTCCCTTTTATCTCTTTTTAAGCTCTTTTCAGATAATTGAAATAATTTATTGCTCGTTATTAACATTTGTTTATCTAAAAAATAAGTCGAGGCAATTTTCATATGTTTCTGTTAAAAGTTAGCGAAAGATTGTGAGATTTTTTTAAAAATAAGGGATAAAATGATGTTATCTATCTAAATTGCATATAATTATTATGCATTCTTTTTTGTTCATATTTTGTATTTATTTTTATTTAGGGCCTTCGAATGTCAGAGTAATGACGCGAAAAGAATTTTTAAACATTATGTAACAGCAGAATTTGCCAAACATTAATCATAGATTAAATTTCCTTGAAAATTACCTTCTTAATGGCGATAATTTTGATGATGATGAAATTAAAAACCTCAAGCACAATTTCTCCCAATTTAAATCTCAGTTCAAGAGCAAATGGATCGAAGCCCATTATATGTTAGATAAATTTGTGAAAAATAATAAAGAATGGCTTGAAGGCACAGTAGAAATTAAAAAAAAAATAAATCGACCAGGAAGGCCAGCAAAAGCTTTCGCTGAATCAAGTGACAGGTCAAAGCGGAGAAAGGTCTGAAAGTTTGAGGAGCTCGACTGATGTGGAAGTACTTACACATACTTTACACAGAAGATTCTTTACTGACCCATCTCTAGCAACAGAAATTACCGGCATTGAGAAAAATTTAATATATCGATTTAAAGATATTCTTGAAACCATATCCAGTGGCCACAAAATTCACCTTGATAAATTTAAGAATATACAGAAAAAACAGCAGAGCTCTACGTCCAGTTATATAAATGGTATCCAATGTCACCCACAATGCATAAAATATTAATCCATGGACGCATTGTGATTGAGAAAGCTTTACCAGTAGGCCAATTGTCTGAAGAAGTAGCCGAAGCACGGAACAAACATTTTCGATTAGTTCGCCAAAATCTATCGCGTAAATTTTCAAGAATTTCTTGTAACCGTGATGTTCTCAACAGATTGCTTTTGAGTTCAGATCCAGTTTTAACTGGAATAAGATCCACGATAAGAAAAAAATCAAAATTGTTCCGTAAAGAAACTCTAGAAATGTTACTGCCTATGGAATCTTCTGAAGCTCGTGATCCAGAGGATTCTGATTATGAAGAAACAGATTACGATTCTGAATTATCATCTGATTAAAAGATCCCACCTTGGTGATTTACAAACTAATAGTTCTTATCATTAATAATCTGTTTTTATAATTTATTCAATATATTATTCCATTTTTTTATCATGATTATCATTTATTTTATAATACTATTTATCATGATTATAATTTATTTTATAGTACTATTTATCATAATTATAATTTATTTTATAGTACTATTTATCATAATTATCATTTATTTTATAATACTATTTATTATAATTTATTTTATGATACTATTTATCATATTATCATTTATTTTATAATACTGCTTATCATAAATATCATTTATTTTATAATACTAATTTTGATCAATAAATATCAATACGAAGTTGCAAAACATCCATGATTTTCAAGTTATTAAACAATATTTATTTCAAAAAATGCATTTATTTACTGCTTTAAACGTTTAAATTAGTTTAAAAGAAAAAAATAATTTTGACCGCCCAGATTTGTAAAATACCCCACTGTGCGTCGGTACTGGGACTCCATTTGCTGTAGTGCGAATGACCCTGGCCTTTTATATAAAATTTTTCGTAACCTCAAATCTCGGTCCAGCTCTTCTCCTGATTCCCACCTCTACTTACAACTACCTGACTCTTTTTCTGCTGATGCGGTAGCCCAAGCTGAAGCCTTCGCAGATCACTTTGGTGAGGGAAGCTGCCACGAGCCAATCCCATTTACTTATGGTGATGAGTGTAATGATTAGCTCAACTGTCTGTTCACGATCTCAGAGCTAAAGATGGCCATTGGAAGAACGAGAATTTCCACTCCTGGGGAGGACAAGATTAGTGCGGCCCTGTTCAAGGGGCTAAACGATCACTCTTTAGATTGCTTGTTGAGTATGTACAACAGCATTTGGTGCTCAGGGGACATTCCCTCAAGCTGGACGTCGGCGACCATTCTCCCAATTCTGAAGCCTGACAAGCCGAGACATCATATTTCTTCATACAGTCCGATTGCCTTAACCTCGGTAACGGGTAAAATCTGTGAGCGGATGATTGCCAGAAGGATTGTGCACCACCTACTCTGCCATAAAACCTTGGTCCCTAGGCACCTTGGATTTCTTCCCTTTCAGGATTGCCATACGGCGTTAGCGATTCTCCAGCATGACATCACGTCTGCCAAAAAGGCGAAGAAATATATTTTGGGCGTCTCTTTGGATTTACATTCAGCCTATGGCTCTGTCTACATTGATGGACTTATTTATAAATGTGCCCAGGTGGGCATCACAGGACGGATGCTTCGGTGGATTCATCGCTTTCTTTCTACTAGAGTCGTCAAGGTTGCGTGGAGGGGTCACGTGTCTTCCTCCCGAACTATTGGTAGAGGTGTTCCCCAGGGGGCGGTTTTGAGTCCCATCCTTTTTACAATTTTCATGGCAGATTTTTATGAGGTCCTGGTGGGCCTGGGCATCAAGTTCCTCATCTATGCAGACGATATTTTCATCTACTGTGTGAATGAATTTTTGGACACCTGTAGAGTCAAACTCCAAGAGGCTCTTCGACTTATAATAGTGTGGTGTTCCTATTGGAAACTATCCATCCGGGCTGACAAATGTCATTCGATTAATCTCTCGAGACGGAGAGCGGTCTGTGATTTCCACTTCAGCGTGAACGGTGGACTCATCGAGTGGTGCCCCGTTCTAAAGTTCCTAGGTTTCCTTTTTGCCCGCCGTGGAGGCTTCCGGAAGCATGTAGAATACCTCCGGACGAAATGCTTTAAAAGGATCAACATCTTAAAAGCTCTAGCCCACAAAAGGTATGGGGCTCGTTCACATCATCTGCGGACGTTGGCCCTCTCTTCTATTTGTAGTATCATCGAATATGGAGCTGCTCTTCTCACGGCCGCTAGTCCTTCGCTACTGAAGATGCTTGAAGTGATACAGACGAGTGCGTTACGGGTTGCTCTGGGGCTCCCGAAGTGGACGCCTAATATTCTTCTTCTCAAGCATGCTGGGGCTTGTCTCCTAGCTGACAGAATCAGGGTTCTGGCTTTCGGCTTCTGGGTGAAGCATCTTGCCCTTGGCAGCTGGTCTCCTCTCTTGGACTCTTGTGAGGATATTCTGGTCTCACCAGGAAATCATCTTTCTCATGTTTCTGAGTTTTTTGCCGGTCTGGGCATTGATCTGGATTTCCTCATCAGCTTCCAAGTTCCTCTTTCTCTTGACTCGAACGCAGTGCAATTTTTCACCTCTGATCTTCCTTTTCAGCGTACGGACCTTGATGCAGATGTTTGCTGATTACTTCCAGAACTTTACTGACTCGTGGGATATTATTGCCACCGATGCCTCAAAGACAGATTCCCTCACTTCGATTGCAGGCTGCACTTCCTCACACCACTTTGGCTATAGGGTGCAGCATGTCAACTCTGTCTTCACGGCGGAAGCTCTCGCAATAGGCGTGGCTCTCGACGAATTGATCTCGTTATCTCGTCCCGTGGTGATTTTAACAGACAGCTTGTCGGTTCTTTTGGCTCTCCGGTCTGCTAACCTGAAGTCTCCCAGAGTTATCCTTTGGCTCCACAATAAAATTGTTCGGATGCAGCATTTCTCCATTCACCTTTCCTTTTACTGGGTTCCGGGACACCGTGGTATCCCCCTCAATGAAAGGGCCGATGGCCTTGCCAAAAGTGTTTCTGTCTCTGACCCTCTGATTGATTGGACCTCGCCAGAAGATACTATCCGTAGGTTCTCTCACAGTGTTCTGCTGCAGGGTGAGCACTCTTACCGGACTTGCAAGTATTATGCTTCTTATGGCGATATCCCCAATGTCAATCACTCTCGGTGTTGGGTTCATAATCGAAGGGATGATGTGATTGTGTCCCGTCTCCTCTGCAGGATGCTTATTACCCCGGAGATTTTAGCTCGCTTTAACTTGGTTGCGGACGGCAGCTGCCGTGCGTGTGGTGTTTTGAACTCCTTGGAGCATATTTTGTTTTCTTGTGTCAGGTACCACGCTCAACGCAGGAGTTGTTGGGCGGGTTTTGATTTGAGCGATGAGTGTTTTCGTTCATTTGGTTGCTTTATCAAAAAGTTTTGTTCGTCGAGTGTCTTCCGTAACTCTACGCTACGGTTTATCCATAGTATTGATTGCTTCTAGCTAGGTGTCTAGTGCTGTCTGTGTCTGACGTTTCTGTTCGTATGGATCATTCAGGACAACAGCCGTGCTGCTTATAGGTCCCAAAGCCCCCCCCCCCCCACTACCTACCTACCTACACACAAACTAGATTTTATTTCGCACATAGTTCATAATCTTAAACACAGAAAAAATGTATTTTGTTTGTATTTAAGTAAAACTTATGGTTCATAGTATATTTATTTGCAGGAAAGAAATGGGAGGTCAGCAGCTGTGTTTTGTGTTTGCATATTAATATTTTAGTAAAAGGTAATATTGTACGTTCATAAAAAGTAAAAAAAAAAGTAAAAAAAAATCAAAACACCTTTTTTTAACATATATTTTTTGTGAAGGATTGTGAAAATCTATTTCACACTAACTTAAATGAAATAGGATTTACATATTGATAAATAAAATATGCATGTATTTCAGACATACTCTTTAAAATATAGAATATGTATATTTCAGTACTATTAAAATAGTCATCTAAAGAACACTAATTTCGTTATCTTAAGTTTTAAAGTGCAATTGAAATAATGAAACTGTCAAGTGCGAGTATTACTCGCGCTCAGAAGGTTCCGTACAATAAATATATGAAATATTAAGTGTATTAAAAAAATCGGTCCTAAAAGAATAATAAGACGTTGTAACAAACTATACAACGTAGGGTTGGGTAAAGCTGTATATACTAGAAGTATGAATGGGTATACCATAAAAACTCAAAGACATATGAAGCCTAAATAACATCAGATATTGCTATTCTGTATCACTATTTTTTTTTAGTCCTTTCCTAATATGTTTATGATGAAGTTTATTCGGTACTGACAATAAAAGTAGTGCATATTTAAACTTAATTTGCCATTTCATAAAACTAACAGTTAATACTAATAGTAATAATTTATTTTCTTTTTACAGTGTAGCTAAAACAAAACCCTTGTTCAAAGTTTAAACTTGGCATTGTGCAAAGCGCGCTTCGGAAGGAGGTCGCAAAGTCGCTTTAGTCCGTGCCGCTTTTTCCCAGAAGGTTTTTAATTAACTTTTAAAGACACGGGAGGCTTATTGGGAGATCCACTCAGTGCAAACTAGTTTCGAATCCCATAGTATTTATGTGATTAATTCTAATCAAATTAGTCTGTTTTTAACAATTTGACGTTTATTGCTTTTAGATTGGTACTGGGCACTGCATTACACAAATATATCATTGTAAGTTATTATCTGGGATTTAAAAGACGATGGTATATAGATTACGCCGCCCCTGTCATTATGTATGTCCAAACCGCCCGTGTCTTTAAGGGTTAATATCTCGGCTAATTACCGACAATTTTTTTCGAAAATCATTACCAACAATGCTTTTATACTTCTGCAACAAGAGGTACACCAGAGCTCCTCAACTCCTTTGCTGAGCGACCGCAAATTGCAATTTGTGTGTAAAGGAAAAATACGCATATCTCAAAACTATGTGTCCTAGGGTAATCGCTAGAATTCTCCTGCAAGGTTTAAATTAATGTTTATTACCTCTAATTTTTTCATAGTTTTAGTTTCAGTAGATTCGAAAATAGATGGGGGGGGGGGGGTGGATGTTTTTGCACTACATTTTCAACGACATATCTGACAACATAATACCTAAAATGAAAAGAAATGTACTTTTTAGTTCAGCGTTACAAGAGCTTTAACACGATATACAAAGAAAATATTTTTTTCCCCAAGTAAACTAATTAGCCCCTCTACATTTTTCCTAGATATATTTGTGAATATTAAATAATCTGTAAATATGGGGATCAATATTCTTTATTACTTCTAATTTGAACTTTCCATGTTTCATAGTTTACGAGTAAAATGGCTGTGACAGACGGACAGACAGACACAGGAGTGATCTTATAATGGTTCCGTTTTTACTTTTTAAGTACGGAACCCTAAAAATGATAGAAAGTCAAGATATAGTAACATTCTGAATTATAGAGAAACCACTAAATCTTAGAAATATAAATATGTTAAAAATAAATTTTACTTCGTTAGATTACAGTGTAAAAATTTTTAGGGAAAAAATTAAATGTAAACATAAGCTACCTGCTAAACAAATGTAAAATTTAATAGATTTAGTTTAAAACATTTAATTCTTTGACGTATTTCTTTCTTGTAATTTCTTTTAAAAAAAGCGTCCTAGACTTATTGTTCAGATTAGCTGATACGAGTAATACGAATACATACAACTGGAGATCGACAGAAAATTCGGTTTCCTTTTCGTCCCAAAATATGTATTCACTGTGTATAATTATTAATCATGACAGACTGGAGACGTGAGTAAAAATAACTACACTGCTAAAAAAAAATCAGGGGAGTGTAATATATTTTTGTATTATTAATTTTATTGGCAACAGCTAACTGTAAGTTGTGGTAACTGTAAGTTTAACCTAGACGCCATATCGGCAGATCGTATCTCTGTATCAAACATGCGTACTTGCATGGCATTTGGTAAAGTAATGTTTTTATCTTAATTTGTATTTTATGTAATCCAGAAGTTATTAAATTGGATAACTATCTTAAATTATGATAATGGCGACGATGTATTTCGACGAACAGTAAATTTACCGTATATTTATAATCGTTTTGCAAATTGTATCGACCATGTCGAAGTTAGGCCTAGTTGGTCAACTGTCAGTATTTGACGACATTAACGAGGATTTTTCGCTGTATGTAGAAAGGCTTGAACAATATTTTCTTGCCAATGATATCGATCAAGCAAAGCGAGTACCTGTATTAATCTCGGTATTGGGACCAAAAACATATAAACTGTTACGTAATTTATTGACTCCTCAATTACCGAAGGATTCAACTTATGATGACCTGATTAAGAAGCTGCAAGACCATTTTCGCCCGGCACCCATTACAATTGCGGGAAGATTTCGATTTCACCGAAGAAACCAAAACGATCGTGAAAGTATTTCCGAATATATTGTTGATTTAAAGCGTTTGGCATCCACATGTGACTTTGGAACTTTTCTGCCAGAAGCTCTACGTGATCGTTTCGTCTGTGGAATTCGTTGTGAGACAACTCAAAAACGCTTACTTGCAAAAAAAGATCTCAAACTTGATGATGCTTGTGAAATCGCATTGACAATGGAATTAGCAAAGCAAGGTGCCAGTAACATCAAAGTGGCAGTACCTGTACTTTCAAATGTCAACAAAGTGAATAAAATTCAAAGTAAGTCGTATAAGAATTCTAAAAATAATTATCAGAAATGCTATCGCTATGGTGCATCACACGATGCAAACAAGTGTAGATACAAAACGGCTGTGATTTTTGTCACAAAATTGGCCATATTTCACCTGTGTGTAGATTAAAAGATAAAAGTGCTAATCCTTCTGCTAAAAAAATATCAGCTGATTGTGAGCAGAGTAATTCTGAAGAATATAATCTATTTTCCATAAATGTACATAAATTAAGTAATTATTCTAACTATATTGTTCAAGTTAAAATATGCAACAAAATACTAGATATGGAATTAGATACTGCTGCAGATGTTAGTATAATTTCTGAAACATGGTTAAAACAAAATATACCACACATAGTGCCTAAAAGTATACCAGTTACACTCAAAGATTATAATTAACAACCCATTGCAATTGCTGGGGAAGTGTCTGTCAGTGTTTTGTATGAAAACCAAATGTGTGATTTACAAGCTATTGTAGTAAAAGGTGACCGACCATCCATATTTGGAAAGGATTGGATCAGAAAATTTAAATTAAATTGGCACAAACTCTTCTCTGTGCATAAAATACTTAAGGATATGTCTGTTAAAGTTGATTCTATTAGTGCATTGACAAACAAGTATAACAAACATTTTGAGGAAAGTTCAGAACCTATTAAACATATAAAGGCTTCATTAAAAATGAAAAAGGAAACCCAACCTGTGTTCTTCAAAGCGCGTCCAGTGCCATATTCTTTAAAAAGTAAAGTTGCTGAAGAAATTCTAAATTCCAAGCAGAGAGGTGTTTGGGACTTTGTGCAACATTCCAGTTGGGCAACTCCACTTGTGATTGTTCCCAAGAAAAATGGTGATGTACGGTTGTGTGGTGACTTTAAAGTTGCTGTTAACAAATTTATTGATCAAAATCAGTATCCTTTGCCAACTCCGCAAGATTTGTTTGCAACTCTTAACGGTGGACAGTACTTCTCAAAATTAGATTTGCGTCATGCTTATCAACAGATTGAATTAGATGAATGTTCACAAGAGTATCTTACTCTGAATACCCATCTTGGTTTAGTACGCCCCTTAAGATTATTATATGGCATAAACAGTGCATCAGCAATTTTTCAGTCAACAATTGAAAAATTCTTCAGGGTATAGAATTATTGATTTGTTTTCAAGATGATATCCTTATTACCGGTGCGACATATGAAGAGCACCTAATCACTTTAGAAAAAGTATTTCAGCGATTTAGTGAGTACAATGTTAAGCTCAATTTATCGAAATGTAGTTTTTTACAGAAAAGTGTAGAATTTTTAGGCCATGTAATTGATAGTGAGGGCATTCATCCTACAGATGAGAAAGTACAATGCATTAAGAAAATAAATGCTCCTTCAAATGTAACTGAGCTAAAATATTTTTTGGGTCTTTTGAATTATTATTCAAAATTTATACATAATTCTGCCCTGCTGCTTGCTCCCCTTTACAAATTACTCCATAAGGACACTCCTTGGATGTGGTCATCAGAATGTGAAGAAACTTTTCAGAAGTGTAAAAGTCTTCTTACATCAGATGCTGTTTTAGTGCACTACGATGACAAATTGCCTTTGAAAGTATCCTGTGATGCCTCGCCTGTGGGTCTTGGTGTTGTTTTATCCCACATCATTGACAACGATGAACGTCCAATTGCTTATGCATCAAGAACTCTTTCCAAAGCTGAACAAAACTACTCACAAATTGAGAAAGAAGCAGCAGCAATAATACATGGAATACAGACGTTTCAGCAATATCTCTTTGGCAGAAAGTTTATATTGTTTACAGACCATCAACCATTAATAAGTATTTTTGCTCCTAACAAAGCTGTTCCCGCCATTGCAGCAGCTAGACTTCAAAGATGGGCAGTGTTATTATCTTCTTTCAACTACAGCATTGAGTATAAAAAAGGTTCAGAACACTGCAATGCTGATGCCTTATCACGAGCTCCTGTTGAATCTGAAGTTGAAACATCATCAGAAACATTTAAAATCTCGTATTGTGAAGACCTGCCAGTAACCAGCATTGAAATTGCAAAAGCAACTCGTAATGATTCAGTTTTAGGACCGGTTCTGAAGTATGTTCAAAATGGTTGGCCATGGAAAATAGACAATGAAGCACTTAAGCCATTTTTTAACCGTCAAGATCAACTGTCAGTTGATAATAATTGTCTTCTGTGGGGAATGAGAGTCATCATACCAGAAAAATTCAGGAAGAGACTCTTGGATCAGCTGCATGATACCCACTCAGGAATTTCGAAGATGAAAGCCATAGCTCGTAGCCATATATGGTGGTCAAAATTGGACGAAGAAATTGAAAAAGTTGCAAAACATTGTCCTGCCTGTCAGAAGAATAGTCGTTCTCCTCCTGGTACACCACTTCAACCATGGACTTGGTCTAAACATCCTTGGGATAGAGTGCATATTGACTATGCACAGAAAGACAAGAAGAACTACTTACTACTTGTTGATAGTCACTCAAAATAGTTGAGGTCATGCAGATGCCTTCCACAACTTCTCCACACACCATTGAAGCTCTACAGCAGATTTTTTCACGATATGGATTGCCATTAAAATTAGTGTCTGACAATGGTCCTCAATTAATATCGGAAGAATTTGAATGGTTTCTGAAGTCTAACGGAATAAAACATACTCCCATTTCAACCTACCATCCACAATCGAACGGCTTCGTCGAAAGAACTGTGCAGACATTCAAAGAGGCATTAAGAAAAATGAACAGTGATGCTACAGATCATAGTTCACTGAGCAGAAAAATTACTCGTTTCCTTATGAGCTATCGCTCAACGCCTCACTCTACGACTGGACTTTCTCCTGCTGAATTGTTTTTATCTAGACCAATTCGCACACCGCTAGCACTTGTGCATCCCAGCACTCAGGCTCGTGTTGAAAAAAACCAGTGTACACAGAAAAAATATTATGACAGAAGCCATACCAGTAATAGGTGTTTTATGCCTGATGAAAAAGTTTTGGTTCGCTCCCATAAAAACCAAGAATGGAGCAGTGGAACTTTAATCAAACCACAAGGTAATAAAACTTGGGTTGTCAACATAAACGACAAGATGTATCTTGCACATGTTGATCAGCTTCGTCATGGGTACAGTAAAGATGACCAAGAATCTACAAAGCTCGATAATTTGGTCAACCAGATTTGTCACAGTAATGTTGACATACTGGAAAGCACTGATGCAGATGAAACGCCAGCAGAAACTCGCCCAGTGGAGAGAAATACTTCTGCCGTCCCAGATAATCCTGAAATCTCTGAAACTGATGCTAATGTGTGGAATGAGAAAACACCAAATACCATACAAGCAGAGAAACAGTCAGATGATACCACAAACATACCAGCTGTTTAACTAGAAAAGAAAATTGATATGAATGTTCGTCGTAACCCACCACGCACTCGTAAGAAACCTCTTCGTCTGGACTTATAAAAATCTGGACATTCAAATTTTAAGGGAAAGTACTGTAATATATTTTTGTATTATTAATTATATTGGCAACAGCTAACTGTAAGTTGTGGTAACTGTAAGTTTAACCTAGACGCCATATCGGCAGATCGTATCTCTGTATCAAACATGCGTACTTGCATGGCATCTGGTAAAGTAATGTTTTTATCTTAATTTGTATTTTATATAATCCAGAAGTTATTAAAATGGATAACTATCTTAAATCATGATAGGGAGCAAGGAAAAAAGTGAAGAGAACAATGCAAGACAGCCATGTATGGGCATAAAATGGATAGTACACGCGTATCAATGCGCAATACAGAAAAAAAGACGCAAAAAAAGTTGTAAGGGAGCTTTTACTCTTTGAAAAGATGGAAAGAACATGAAAAGATGGTTTGGGACAACAATTTGGTTTCATGTAAATAATAAAAAAAAGTATTGTTTAGAAATGATACAAGATTTTTAATATGGCGTGTGGTCTCCTCGAACAGCTAAGACTGCTGCACACCTGTTTTCCATGGATACGATGAGGTTATCGATAAGAATTTGGGGAATACTGTTCCACTGCTCAAGAATTGCGATCTCCTCGTCCTGGACAGTAAAAGGAGGCCTTGGTCTCGCAGCAATGCGTCGTCTGAGTATGTCCCAAACATGCTCGATCGGATTTAGGTCAGGAGAGCATGCTGCTCATTCCATACGCTGTATTGTTTTAGCTTCAAGCATGTTTTTTACAAGATGAAGTGTATAAAGTCTGGCATTATCATGCATGGAAGGAAAGAAATCACTAATTACTGCAACATAAAATACGACATGAGGTCTCAGTATCTCGTCTGCATAACTTCAGACCGTCAAAGTGCCATTCCAAATGATATGCAGGCCCGTACGCCCACCTATGTTGATTCCAGCCCATAGCATCAACCCACCTCGTCTGTAATGTGATCTTTCACGAACAAATGTGAGATTATTTTGAGTGCCTCTTTCTCTCCATGCCAAAACATATCAGATGTAACATCCAGACTGAATCGGGACTCGTCTGTAAACAGAATTTGACTCCAGCAACGTTGCCTCCAAACTCGATGTTCAGTTGACCACTTTCTTTGGGTCGCACAGTTGTTTGAGATCAACGAAATACAGATAATTGGCTTACGTGCGCATAGAGACCACCATGATTAAGCCTATTTCGAACTGTTTGGCTGAACGCCCTTCGTCCTGAGGCCAAGAATAACTGTATTTGCAGCAGATTAGCATTGCCCGTTCCGTCTCGACGAGCTGTTAACAGGATATATCAGTCATCAGTTTCTGTGGTAGCACATGGCCGACCTTGCCTTGTCGATGTCTACCATTCCATATGTCTTGGAATCGATTCCACAGCCTTGCACTGACACTTCTTGCGACCCCAACAGCGTCCGCTACACTTCGTTGTGTTTCGCCAGATTCAACTATCCCGATAACACGCCAAGCCATGGATTTTCTTAAATCATATTGTTGTGACCTTTTCAAGTCATCTGGTCTCAAAACACAAGCTGAGCAATTGAATTTAGACAGTGAAACAGACGTTTCTACAAAATCCCGATTTCTGCACTTATCTCCTTTTTCTAGTTTTTGACGTCATAAACTTTAATTTCCATCTGAAGTTTTTTTTTTTTTATCTGTTTTCTACTACGCTTTAAATTATGCATGTTTTATTTTACGGTACTTATCGGTGTAAATATTTGTGTGATTTTGTTAAAACCAGGTGCTCCTCTAATTGTTTTGAGCAGTGTAGTTGGATGTGCCAATCCCAAAACTTTCTTCTATCTCATATATTTTAATATTTCAAATTCTTGTTACAAATGTCAATATTTAATTTTTATTAGTTCAATACTGCATCAACTTTGACTTTCATTTTAAATTTTTGCTTCAGTCAATTACTCGGAGCAAAAACGAGTTAATCTCGATCATATTAGTTATTAAAATCAATAGTTTTCCGTTACACTGTTGTATATCCGCTGTTCGCGAATAGTTGGCTTATCAGGATGGGAAGTTCCCGTCCATTCATGAGCCGCCGTTGTACGATAGCACTACAAGAAATTAAGAAAATTACACAGAAATCGCTATTATAATGCCCCTTTCGGCGGAATATTTCTAAATTCAGGAAGGACCTTCTTGCTATGGCCAAAAACATACACAAAAAATTTGGTTCAATTCTATGCATAACTTCTTACACTGTTTGATGGTACAATATCGGATATGGCACAAAAATCGCTATTACAGTGCCCCTTCCAGCGGATTTTTTCAAAATTAAGGGAGAACCTGCTTGCATAGCCAAAAACTTAAAAATTTTTTTGTTCAATTCTATGCATAACTTCATACACTTTTCGATGGTAAAATGGCGACACACGGATAGACAGATATTTTCTATAAACATGTTTTAGGGGGATCTCTGACCCCTAAAACGTGTAAATCCGTCGAAAACCGGAAGTCGAAAAAAATTTCGAATACAATACTTTCTTCTATTGAAGATAGAAGAAAATAAAAATGCAAGCATTGCATGTATGAGTCAAATTTGAGGATACTTTTTCGCGCGCTCGGAAAAAACTGCAGATAAGAGTAATTGAAGTTTGAAACCGCAAAAACTTTTCGAACGCATATCATTCTGTATCCTTTATGAATTAATTACATTTAATTTTATATGAAGATAAAAAGTTCCGTAAGTAATCACTTTAATAATATCCGTATATTTTAATTAAATGGCGGACGTCTTTCTCATATCTTAAAAAAGCGTCGTACACAAGACTGTTCTGATTGGCTTATTATTAATACCTATACAATACGCACTCCTGCTTAGAGTAAATAGTCACTCTTTCTGAGGAGTGACTATTCACTCTTTAAAAGCAGTGCGTTTTAGTAATTAATTTTCAAGGTTGCATTATGAAATGGAGTTTTTGAAAATTAAGAAGTGACATATTTTGGTGCTTTTCATTATTTCACTCCATATATTGGTTCAAAGTTTAACGGAATTTTTTTTTTAAGTGTATAATGCCATGCTTTCACTCTCGTCAGCGGAGTGAGATATTTCACTCTCGACAACGGAATGAAATATCTCACTCTTTTCTAGGGAGTGGAAAATTCCACTCTTTAAGGAGCGTCTTTTTATAAACTTCACTCCAAAAAGAGCGAAAACATCTGTCACTCTTTCAAAGAGTGGACTTTTCACTCCTCCCAATTTTAGAGTGTACTTATTTTTAAAAAATGTTTTTTGAGAAAATGCGGAAATGTACTATATTTTGTATAAAGGTGAAAATCCGATCGCTTAAAGGCGAGAAGCGCAAAAACAATTTATAAAATATGAAAAAAAAAAGACTAGGCAAACTTTTCCTTGGTAAAATATGTTGCGCAAAATAGCTGATCAAAAATTAGCAATAGTTTTCTTATACGTCTAATCTTCCATAATCTGGTTCATACCCGAGCTTGGTGACAAACATGAGCAATATTGGAAACAACTAGTTTCAAGGTTATGAGAGTGATAATAATCGTTACTACAATAAAATTAGTTTTGCTGCACGCTAAAATATACAAGTTGGCTGTGGATTCGATTATGGAAAAATCTTTTGTTTTGAATCCTCAATCAGTGTTGGGCAGAATCTGATTACAAAGTAATGAAATTGCAGATTAAAATACATTATAATCTCATCAAAATGCAATTGATTAACATGTAATGCTTTACAAAGTAATTTCAATTACGCTTTTGAAATATATAATCTGATTATCGTGTAATAGATTACAAATCAATTATCATTTTATCTTTTAAAATTTAATTAGATTAATTTGTAATGGATTACGAGATAATTCAGATTGTATTTTAAATTATATAATCCAATTAATCTGTAATCAATTACAATATGATTCCGATTACGTTTTTAATTATAGAATCCAGTTAATTTGTAATGTATTATAGGACAATTCTAATTACATCCTTGAAAATATAATTTAGATTAAATTCTAATGGATTACAAGATAATTCAGATTATATTTTTGATTATATAATCCAATTAACCTGTAATCTAATACAATATGATTCCGATTACCTTTTTTAATTATAGAATCCAGTTAACTTGTAATGGATTATAGGTCAATTCTAATTACATCTTTGAAAATATAATTTAGATTACATTCTAATGTATTACAAGTTAATGTCAATTACGTTTGTTCAGAATCCAATTTGGTTAAGTTGTAATGTAATATAACTAAATCTAAATTACACTCTATGAAATGTATTTAAATTAAATTGCAATTAATGACGAGCTAATTCTAATTACACTTTTTGAATTGATATGAAAATTACTTGTAGGGGAATGGCGCTCACTTAAGGGAGAACATGAATAGTTAGTCAAATTTGGACAAAAAAGTCAATATTTTATTAACGAAGTATAACTCGAAAGCATAAGGAACAGTTTGTAATCGACTAATTTTTATAAAAGTTTTAGGAATTTATTTTATCGTTTTATTTAAATGACCATCGATTGCGCGTTAATTCCCGACATGGTAGAGTAATTGCGCTCAGAGTTTGAATACAACGTTTAAAAAAGACAAAAGTCTCATATGTGTTGTGTGGGCTGTTCACACCACTGCAGGCTTTTTGCAACCACTTTACGCATATTGTGAACACATATTGTGTTACACATACAGTAGGCAACTATTTTTATATTTAGGTTTTTTGATTTTCACCACTTTTTTGAAATCGTAAAATTTTCCTTTTTTAATGACATATTAATAAAGGCGAAAACAGGGAAATTTTGCCATTTCAAAAAAGGGGTGCCAATGAACAAATTAGAATTTAAAAAAAGTTGCCCTCTGGCAACACTTCATCTGGAATTCTACGCGAGCGCCATTACCCGTCATCGCCATATTGGGTTTTATTGCATAATAATTGGCGTAACAACGCACTACAAAAATAAATTAAAGCATGAAAGTACAGCTAAATGTATATATTTTGTAAACATAATGAGTAAATTAATATTTGAAAATAAGAGTGTACAGTTACCTTCAAGTTAGATGTTGTAGAATTTTATAAAAAAGCAACTTCAAACTAATAACTTGAGGACACAAAAATACTTTCCTCCCGACGGGCACTAAATCCTTACTGGGAACTTAGGATGAAGTTCGCTAGGTGCCGGTACAAATCGCACGCTTTCAATTCTATTCTGTTTAGAGATATTTGGGTGAGCGGGGTTACCCTTCTAAGCGTCATTAACCTACTTTCCCCTAGTTAATACCCTTTAAAGTAGAGTCGTATAGTCGACCAGGTATCCTGATATTGTCGCAAATCACGTAGATTTTTTTTGTCATTTTTACAATGGAGGATATTTCATCTGCGTTTTGATCACGTGATCAAGGTAAAAACGTGTAACGTAAAGAAGGGAAGGCTCCGTAGACGTGTAATGTAAATCCCAGCTAGCCAATGAAACAGTTCATCAGGCAAAGCAGTAGCATCTCCCCTTCTTATCAGTTAGAAGTTCCTTGGGTAAATTACCGGTATCACGTGACTTTTTTCAGCCTCGAACCCATATTTGGAATATCCTCCATTGCCATTATTTTTTTTAATTGATTAGCACTTACGGTTAACAGTTGATAAGAAAAGTGAAGTTTAATACATAAAATTAAAATTCATCGAAATTCAGTTCATATGCTAATACGCTTTTTAATGAAGAAGAAAAAAAAATACGTGTTTTGGTAATAGTCCAGTCAATAGGGAATTTTACCTAGCAAAATTAATGGTAGTTCTGGAAATCGGCTTACTTTATGTTTTTTGGGTCGCTAAATCCGAATTTGTAACTTCCCACCAAAATTTCCCCCGGCAACCCCCCCAAATTTTGGTAAAAAGCCCCCAAAAAGATTTTTATTAAAAAAAATCAATTTTTTTTATTGTTTTAGGGAAAAGTATCTAGAAATTCGGAAAGTAGACAAAATTTGTAACAAATTAGATATATGACATTATGACTTAGGATGAAGGGGAAGGGGGGGACCTGCCTCGGAACATGCGCGCGGTGCTGCGTGGACTAACCCGGTAATTCTCCGTCAACTTCAACCTCGCCTTTCGAGCTTAACTCTCGGTTGGATGCGAAATCCAATTCACCGTTTACCCAACCTGATGAAATTCGAGGGAAATACTAACCTGGTGTTGACTAACTCAACCAAGCTCTGGTAAGTAGGTTAGTGAACCGCGCATGCCTAGTAGAAAGAAAGATGGCGGTCGTTTTAAATTTTGCGTTGATGCTTCTTTTTTTAAACAAAGTTGTTTGGGATTTATTAATTAAACAAAGCATTAATTATCAAAGATGGTATTATAAAAGAATGTGTCACTTACATTTCTCCCATTTTTTTGTATATTTGTGCTCTATGAACGCAAAATTATATTAATTTGTGTGTCGAAAACGAAGCTTCAAATTTTATTGATTTAGAAAGTATTTTTTGGTGGCACCATCTAACGAATCCACATAGAAATATATTCTTTCAATATCAATTTAGTAAAAATATATGATTCAAATCTTTCTTTCTCGCTCTCTTTTTTAATAATAATGAAAAATTAGAAAACAAATTTTCTTCTAAATTTTGTTCCATCGCCATACCATTCATAGTTGCTTAAAGCATGAATTTTCTACAAAATTGTGTATATGTGGCCAGTTGTTCATAATAGATAAATAATTATTTTAATTACTTACTTAGTAAGTTTGAAATAATGATTTTTGTTTTAAAGAGACATTTCTTCATCAGATTTCTTATACAATTATCAAATTTCGCAATACATTAAGAACATTAATACATGTTTTCTGCCTTCTTCTAAAGTTATTAAACATGATCTCTAAAAACATGTGTAATAATCAACGCATAATTTTTTTTAAAGGCCTCGCCTTTTTTTTTTTTTTTTTTTTTTTTGCTACCGGCATGCTATTTTATCCAAGATATTTTAATTGAATCTGTAATTAATTACATTTGTTAAATAAAAAATATATACATTAGAAATAAATATATGAAAATATCTTCATATATAATATTCGTTGTAAAAAAAAATAAATAAACCTATTGCATTATTTACTTTTATTCTTCTTAATACTACTAGTTTGATCAGATAATTGTTTATTAAACTTAAATTAAAGAAAATTATATTTCTAATTAAGTTTTTTTTAATCGACTGTTTTTTTAAGAATTTTATTGTTAAAAATTTTATTGAAAATTTTGTTCTGTAAACGAACAAAACCATGAAATCAAAATGGTAATTCCAAATTTATTTATAGGATTTTTTTATTTAAAAATTAAACATGATAAGTACGCATTTCCAATACTGCCTTTAGTTTCGTTGTTGAAAAGAAACAGATAAAGATGGTGTCAAGGAAGGACAGAACTCGCAGAGACCATTACTAGGTCACGTGATTCCTTTGGCCAATCAACTACGCAGATTTCAACCGAGGGTTGACTAATCTAAGATCGACTAATTGCGGCTTGAAAGTTATGGATGAATTCGAAATATTAACCGGCGGTTAGATTTGCTAACCGAAGGTTTCTCAACTGAGAGTTGAACCGCGAGTTAAAGGTTAGTCGAGAATCGACCGGTAAGTTGTGCAATTCCACTTAACCCCTCATACGTTTACATTCGCCCTCGCATCTCCCCTCCGAACTTTCCTTATAAGGTTTATTTTAAGTTTTCTGGGTCGCTGAATCCGAATTTTTAACTTACCCCAAAAATCCCCCCCCCCCCAACTAGTTGTTATTAACTTAAATTTTAGTTTCACCTAACAATGTCTTATTGTTTTAGGGGAAAATCATTACGAAATTCAGAAACTAGACAAAATTTGCAACAAATAGGATATATGGCATTATGACGTAGGATAAACAGGGAGAGAGGGGGCTGCCTCGGAACATTCCCCGCGCGCTTTTCTCAAAAACCAATTTTTTTCAAAATATCAATTTTTGGGGGGTTGCCGGGTGAAATTTTGGTGGGAAGTTACAAATTCGGATTCAACGACCCAAAAAACATAAAGTGAGTCGAAATCCAGAACTAGTATTAATTTTTCCAGGTAAAATCCCCTATTGCCTGGACTTCATAACTTAGTGCACGTAGCGCCGCAGTGCATGCTCAGAGGCAGCCCTCCCCCTCCTCGTTCATCCTACGTCATAATGTCATATATCCTATTTTTTGCAAATTTTGTCTAGTTTCTGAATTTTGTAATGCTTTTTCCCTAAAACAATAAGAAATGTAAGTTAAAAACAACTATTTGGGGGGAGTTTCGGGGGGTGGGGGTGGAATTTTGGGGGGGAAAGTTAAAATTTTGGATTCAGCGACCCAAAAAACTTAAAGTAAAGATTACAGAGAAAGTTCGGAGGGGAGATGGGAGGGCGAATGTAAACGTGTGAGTTGTTAAGTGGAATTGCGCAACTTAGTTCACGCAGCGCCGCGCGCATGTTCCGAGGCAGATCCCCCCTTTCCCTTCATCCTACGTCATAATGTCATATATCTAATTTGTTGAAAATTTTGTCTACTTTCTGAATTTCTAGATACTTTTTCTCTAAAACAAAAAAAAATTGATTTTTTTAATAAAAACCTTTTTTGGGGTTTTTTTACCAAAATTTGGGGGGTTTGCCGGGGGAAAGTTTGGTGGGAAGTTAAAAATTCGGATTCAGCGACTCCAAAAACATATAGTAAGCCTTTTTCCAGAACTAAACTACCATGTATTTTGCTAGGTAGAGCCCCCATACGGTCTCTGGACTATAATATTTTTCTATTTTTCTATCATTCTGTAACTGCACAAATTTTACATGTTAAATGCAACCGTTTTAAACGGGGATGGAGTTTTCTTTTTGGAGGAAGGGGGATCTGTTTGCAATATTTTGTATGGTAGACGTAATTTTTATAAAGGGGAAAAGGGCATTGTCAGTATTTTTAACAGAAACCCCGAACTTTGTGTATAGCGCAAATATAAGGACCCGAGGAACATAAGCACTTATAACATGGATCCAAATTGTCTCAGAACATACAAATTACATGTTGTAAAAGCAATCATTTTAATGGAAGAGGGGGATTCTTTTTTTGTGTTCTGTTTACAATTAGAAATGCTTACTTAAATTGATGTAGTGTTTATGGTAAAAAAAAGTTTTACATTTAAAATCCTGTTTCATCGAATTTCAGTTCATACTTTTTTGCTTTTATTTAATGTAAAATTAGCTTTTCGCATATTTAGATAAAATTTGAAAGTATATGTTTTATTTTATATTAGTATGTATAAAATTAAAAATATTTTAAAGCACAGTTCTTCATTTAGTTTGGTTAGCCCGATTTTTCAGAGGAATCGAAGTGTCTTTATGTATGGGAACCACCATTGAAATTTTTTCGCAGATCTGCAATTTCTCTCTTGTGATTTACTGATCATTAAAAATTAAATATATTTCATTGCTAATCCTACAGGTTGCAAACGATCTCGATATTTTCATGAATTTCAGAAATTGAGTGCTCCGAAGCTCACATTTTAATCCTTTTTCGTGGACTGTCAGCATTTACGTTAAACAAAACTTATTATAACCTAAAATATAAAATGAATTAAAATTGCCGCATATTACTCCTAAATATTTCTTAACTTGATAAACGAATGGTTAAACTCATCACTGAATTCATTGAATCTGCTTCTGCATTACAGCAACAGCTTTTGAACACTGTGTGAGTAAAAAGAAGTTTTAATATGTTGTTAGCAACTGGGTTGCAATTTAAGAAGGGTATGAGAACCTCCCCTTCTTTGAAGAATTTAGATTGTAGCAGATATTAAAATTTACATCAGACAAAAGATACATAAGACAAAATTAAATCCACTCGGTTTATATTATTTCTTAAAGTTTATCAAATTTATTAAAATAATCCACTAATCTTTAAAATTCAAGAATCCGAGGGTACAGGTCTGCATCGCCCCGGGCTTGGTCCGAGGCCTGTAACCGGCCCGACGGAATGAAGGCGAATTTTCAAACGGGTCGGACCGGCAGAATTAGGACAATTTTTTCAACGGACCGGGCCGACAGGCAAAATAAACGGGCTGGGCTGGGCCGGGCCGGCAAAAAAAATTGAACGGGTCTGCAGGGCCGGGCCAATAAAAAAATTAATCGGGCCTATCGGCTCGGCATCGTACAGTTACATGATGTCTGATCCCGGGCTTAATTTTTTCAGCAGACTTGTGCCGGGAAGGAACTTGTCCTAATCGTTCTCAGGATATGCGGGGCAGGCATTATGTTTTGTGAAAGTATTAATAGCAATAATGAACTTCTGTTAACAGTATCTTTGAAATATACCTTAAGGTGGTTCTCATATTCACTGCTCAACAATGCGAAACTTTCAGGCACATTTTCTGACCCATTTTGAACTATAAAGGCATACAATTGACAGGCCTGACTATTGAAGACATTTGGAATAGAATAGCTTTTCGTTTTTTGATAAATTACTTACAGAAATAAGAGATTCTTGTCACGTGACTGTACGTTTTTCTCCTTTCCTGTGCTATCGCTTCCGGAAATTCAATTCAAAACGCCAACTTTGGCAGTATTTTCTGAAAGATTTATTGTTTTTACCTAAAAAAAAAACGGCATTTACGTAGTTTCTGAATAAGAATACTTGCCAATCTTACACGTTTTCGAAAAGAAATGAATTCATAAATGTGTCGAAATGTACTTCTTTTGGATTTGAGAAAAACCTTAAAAATGAGAGAAATATTTTCACAAATCTACTTTTTATTATACATCTTCAAATGTTATGATGTTTTTAACCCTTTATTCTAAACCGCACTAATTTTTTAATGAATCCTTATTCGAATTTTGAAACGTCTGTAGAGACGATGACTAAAACACTGTAAGTATTCGTTAATGTATTTACTATTGTGTGTTTTCTGTTTTGCGAACACATAGTAATCTAAAATACACAGTAAAATGTTCCCATAAATATGTATGTAGTATTCATTAAAAGAATCTTAATTATATGTCGAGAAAAAACGGAATTTTTTGTAGAAATTGAATAGGGCGGGGTCAGGCATGTTTTCACTGATTTTTGTACGGGCCGGGTTCGGGCCGAACTTTTAATTTTTACACTGGGCCGGATCAAGATGGATTTCGTTCGGGCCGGGCCCGGGCCTGGAAATTCCGGACCTTGCAGACCTCTACCTGAGGGTCTTTGAGCTTTTCCACCTTTTTATGTGTAAAATTTGCCTCTTTTCAAAGTTATTTTGAAAATTTAAAATTATGTTTTTTATACAATACAGAAGGTATAATGGAGGGGGCCGCAAAAAGACCTTATTTAGTCATTTTTAATTATAAAAAAAGTTCCATATCCTAAATATATAACGTCGGTGTTAAATTGATTTATCAATAAATCGCGATATTAGGTGGATGATAAATCGATTTAAGAAATTGCTACATCGCACAGACCTACTGAAGAATCTGTAGGGGAAAGTAGGGTAATGACGCTCAGAAGGGTAATCCCGCTCACCAAATATCTCTAAACAGAATAGAATTGAGGACGTGATTTCGGTACCGGCACCTAGCGAACTTCATCCTAAGTTCCCAGTAAGAATTTAGTGCCCGTCGGGAGGAAAGTATTTTCGTGTCCTCACGTTATTAGTTTGAAGTTGTTTTATTATAAAATTCTACAACATCTAATTTGAAGATAAGAGTACACTCTTATTTTCAAATATTAATTTACTCATTACGTCTACAAAATATATACATTTGGCTGTATTTTCATGCTTTTATTTATTTTTGTAGTGCGTTGTTAGGGCAATTATAATGCATTAAAACTCAACATGACGATAACGGGTAATGGCGCTCATATGGAATTCCAGAAGAAATTTTGTCAGTAGGCAACTTTTTTTTAATTCAAATTTGTTGATTGACACCACTTTTTTGAAATGGTAAAATTCCCCTGTTTTTGCCTTAATATGTCATAAAACAAGGACAATTTTTGATTTAAAAAAGTGGCGAAAATCAAAAAACCTAAATATAAAAAAAGTAGCTTACTATATATCTAACACAATATGTGCGCAAAATATGTGTAAAGTGGTTGCAAAAAGTCTGCAGTGGTGTGAACAGCCCACACAACTGCATATATGACTTTTGTCATACTTAAATGTTGTATTCAAACTCTGAGCGCAATTACTCTACCATGTCGGGCATTACCGCTCAATCGATGGTTATTTAAATAAAACGATAAAAAAAATTCCTAAAACTGTTATGAAAATTAGTTGATTGCAAACTGTTCCTTATGCTTTGGAGTTATACTTTGTTACTAAAATATTGACTTTTTTGTCTAAATTTGACTAGCTATTCATGTTTTCCCTTAAGTGAGCGCCATTCCCCTACTTTTCCCTAATTACTGAATATTAGAAAATAAAACAAAACTATTCAAGTATTACCGAAACATATGAAAAATTAATTTTTCATTCAAACAATGCATTAGCATATAAATTGAAATTCGATAAATTTGGATATTAAGTATTAAACTTTAAATCGGAAACGAACTTTAATCTGAGAAATAATAACGATTATAATAAAGATAATGTCTCCTCTTCCTAAACATTACGTTTATCTTACAAAATATGAGTGCTCTACAATAATTACAGCTTCAATTATAACTCTTTTACGTTGTCAGCACCTTATACACTAAAATATGAAGGAACCGCTATAGAAAATACCCCCCCCCCCCTCTTCAAATGATTAAGATTACATACGAAATTTGTGCGAGATGCGATGCCGCAAGATGAATTCGAGTTATAAGTATTTGTCATTATCGAGACCTCATATTCGCATTATACTAAAATTTTTGCATTAAAGACGCCTTAAATGTTCCCCCTTTATAAAGATTAAGTTGACCTTACAAAATATGAGTGTTCTAAGATAGTTACAGTTCGACTTATAACTGTTTTATGTTGTCAGCACCTTGTATTTAAAATGTACTAAAATAAGGTGGGCTTCTATAAAAGATCGACGAACCCCCTACCCGTTAAAACTATTGCGTTTATCATATGGAATTTGTCTAGGTTACGACAATTTTGATTCGAGTTATTTATGATGTGCTAAAATATTAGGGGGGGGGGGGGCTTGAGTGAAAAAGATTAGATTATCCTAGTTTGAAAATTCTCCATTATCATTAACCTTTAACTGATGTCACAGAAATTATCACACAACTATTGTGAAGCCGTCTGTGAGACCGCTCCATCGAAAGATGAATAAAACGCGCGATTAAGTCATAGGATGGCGTTTTAGTACTAAACTTTTTGTTCTGGGCGGTTTTAATTAAAATTCACCTATTCAAAAGCCTCTACTGATAGTACTAAAGTTTCAAATTAAACAACATTTCAGTAGTGTTTGTAGTTAAACTAAAAATTACAAGTTAAACTATTGTTGGCAACACTAGTGTTTGCAACAGGATTAAAGCCATTTTATTGTATTTTAATGTACCTGTATATTATTTATTATTTCAGAAATATTATTATTATTATTATTTTTATGTTATTAAACTATGTATGAAAAGGTATTAGATGATTGTATATATGGGTCATTCCATGAAAAGTGAAACTAAAGTACTATATTTTTTTAATTTATAAAGTCATGTAATACATTTTTTTATAGCTTAGAGTGTGAATTTTCGGAAAACATGCAGTTTAAGTATAAAAAGTAAATTAAATAAAAGTATTAGCACTAAAAAGGTGAGAGTGATGAGATTGAGAACATTTCGCTTAAATTATGGTAAAGTTTAACAAGTTATTGGCATTTCAAAAATTATTTGTAGAAGTTATAATTAGGCTAGTTTTTGTATTTGAATATTCTATTTTTAAAATTTATAAAAGAAATTAGGGAATATATTATAAATTAATTAGAATTCATAAATAAATTTTGATGCATTGAAATGTTACGTCCCTAACAGGCAAATGTTACGTCTGTAACAATTTAATTATCCCATGTATTAATTAATAATTATTTTAATGTTTTCAAAATTGCAGTTTCAAACAGCTAATACCCTAATAATGAATTATTGAAGGAAAAGTTAAATGTTCTTTCTTAAAATTCACAGGATTATGACAATAACTGCAACTACATGCAATTTTGACTGTTTTGTGAATTACGCCCGTAACACCTAGATTTTATTTTCTCAAAAATTATGGGAACATTTTTCAGATTTCAAAATTTAATATTCTATTTACAATCCTTGGACCGACCTTAAATATAAAATAATCCATGTAATAAGCATTTTTTTTTTTACATTATTTAAGAAGCTTTAAAGTCTCTGTTTGTTACGTCGGTAACCATGGAATGACCCATAACTAAAAATTCAAAATTACGTATTTTAAAAGCATTATTAATTATTCCGAAGTCTACAGTTCTGCAGAAGTCAAGTATATTTGACTAGTCGAACTTTGCACATCTAAACGCTTCCATATCGCCAATTATTTTTTTTATCAGTTTTTCAAGTTTTAAGTGAAAAACAATTTTTATCCACCGTCCTAGGATGGGCATTTACACTAGTATATGTAATATATTGAGCTGTTTACGATTGAGAAGTAAACAGATGGGGACTATCTCTAAAGGGGATCTATGAGTTGCTGCCAAGGAGTCGGCTACGGAACAATACATTGACTTTATAGTCAAAAGTATATTTATGACTAGATTTATGGATACTCATAGAAAGGGACCACACACGCGGGTAATTCGGTATGCCCTCTTCCTTGAGCCCCCTTGAGGGTGGGGCCGTTGCAGTCACAATCAACCTCATAGCATGGAATAAGATGCTTTTGCGGGATGGTCTTTGGAACGGAGTAATGATACGGCTTGTTGATTGAAGGAGGGGTTGTTAAGCCCGACCCTCTATTGTCCAGGAGTTTTATTACGAAAAGAGGTTAAGTAAGAGACTCGATATAATAGAGACTTGAGAGGCAGCGATGCTCGAACATACTTCAGAAGCTGCGATGCAACGAGTTTAAGTTATTACAGAGATGTAGTTTCCCCTAGGTTGCTCCCTGAGCCCATATTAATTCCAGTATGTTCGACACGGATTTTGCAGAATGCGTTATGTCCTAAGTTGGATATCGGTCCGCTAGATAAATAAAGGGATCGTTGCAGTATGCTCGATTAAGAGTGTCGTAATCACGACGCATCCAGTGAGTTTCCCCACCTTTTCTCCTTTCCTCGCCTTGAGTTTGCTTAGAACTCAAGCGGTTATGTTTCCTCCTTGGTATTTTACTGTCTGCGTAGGTGAGTCGTTCTTTCGCAAATCACTGCGCACACCTTGCGACTTGCTTTTTTTCCCACTGCTACTTCCACTTCAATTGTTTTGGGTTATCAGTTTTGGCGGTTAAGCCCACGGCGTTAGTAAATGCACTTTGTTTTTTGTGAATTTTTGTCGTGTTGCTTGGCGATTTTGGCATAATGCTGAGTTAGCCTGGTAACCTCGCTGGGAAGAAGTTTTCATCAGTTGGTGATCGGATGGACACGATTGAGGTCGCGGCTTTTCTTTTTTTGGAATTTCCTTCACGCGGCTTGTGCACATGGCGAAGCTTCATCACTATGTCTTCTCTTCCAAGTTTTAGTAAGAGCCACCGTCTTCCCTTTTTGTTTCTTGATTTGATTTTATTTTTCATTTTTGATATTGATTTTAAAAAAATGCATCCACATAGTTAATTTGGCATAAATTATTCTGGCGACTCTGTTTTATTGTCTGAACTTATGTCATCAGAGTTAGGCCTAGTGTACCACCAGAATGCTCTAAGAAGGTATCCATTGTGTTCACGCAAATTAAACGTGCCACTGTCAGTGCATTTGTTGCATGCAATATTGAAATTTATTCGACAACTTGTTAATTGCAGTCCAGTGAGCATGGAAGTAAAAATAAACTATTTTGACCATTTTTCCTGGATTATTTTTTTTTACCATTCACAACGCAAATAAAGCAACGGCCCTTTGACAAATTTTAAACATGATTTCACTATATTTAACTTGTTTAATGCATGTTTTGAACATTATAATGTGTACCTCATCAAAGTATTACTTTTACATTACAACATATGGTTCCGGACCTTCCTTCTATGTAACACTGGACTATTGCAACAATGCTTAATTTATTATAGTATAAACCTCAATTCTTTCAACTCATGAAAATAAAGAATATTGTTATAAGTAAACATTTTTTTTAATTACATGGATGCAAGAATGAATTTAACGTTACTCATTAATTTTTTGTGTGCAAAATATCTTATAAAATGTGATTATATATATGAAATAAATAAATAATAGAAAAGTAAAAGGAAAATTACCTGAAATATGATGATAAAAATTTTTCAATTGTGGTATAAGGTGGTAAATGTTATTAGTATATATAAAAAAAGAAGATAAAGATCATTATTGTTTTTGTCCTTACATGTTCATTCAAATAAGTATATTTTATGATTTCTTACAGATAAAATATGAATTAAATGGGAATGAAATGAGGCAATTGATAAATAATATTGAATCGTACAGTCTATGAATACTTTGGTTGTTGTATATTTTTCATATTGTGTATCAGATATCATAAATACAGTAATTTCCTTTTTAAATATATCTTTTATCATGAATATAATCAAATTGAAAGAATTTTAAATGAATAGTACAGGATTCATTTCAAAATGTTGATTAAAAAATAATAAAATATTTGTCTTCTGTCATCAGCATAACGAGGTATAAATTGATATTTCAACTTTATGTGAATTTGTTTTTTTTACATATTTGTTATTTAAGTATAAAGGTGGTTATCAGTATATAAATATGCCTCCCAAAGCCATTCCTCCAAAAATTTCTATTCAACCATATTCTGGCTCTCCAGAGACTGTCGATTTTTTTTTCGAGCAATTACTAGAAATCAAAGAGCTGAATAATTATTCAGACAAAGAAGTAATTGCCATTTTGAAATCAAAAATCCAAGATAAAGCTTTAGATTTCTACCTTGATGCTATTGCCAAACAAAACTTCGACTCTTTATCAAGTATTAGGGATGAATTTGTTAAATTCTTTGGGAAGAAACCGGATAAATGCAAGGCTTCTGACCTATTAGATAAATGTGTAATGCTCTCTGAGGAAAACCCTCGTGCATTTGCATGCAGAATTCGCAAATTGTGTAGGCTGTCTTATCCAACATTAAATGAAGTGGCTTTAAGCCCTATTTCTTTTAACCACTTCTTGAAAAATCTACCTCAGAAAATTAAAATTAAATTGTTGGAAGAGAACATTGATTCATTGGAATCTGCCATTGATAGAACTGAACAGTTACTCACCATTTATTCACTAGATAGTGAAGCGGAGAGCACCCGAACTGAACCAGTTCTACATTTCAATCATGCACAGGTTAGGGAACCACGTCTCAGTCCTAGCAAAATTTTCAGTGAAAAGCGACAAAAATACCAAAGTACCAACAACAAAAACAGTCACAGACAAAAGCCATTTAACAAAAGGCTTGTGACTTGTTCATTTTGTGCAAAGCCAGGGCACGTCATGAAGAATTGCTTCGAGTTTCAGTCTTTCATAGACAACTGCCGTGCAAATGACCAATGCAAAAGTAGTAAATCACCTAAGTCCCCACGAAACAAACCAAATCCACCAAAGAAAAATCGTAATAATTTAAACTACCAAAGGAGACAGAGATAACTGGCACTCTGATCTCTAGGCTTCCAAGCAAGCCAGTGTTAAATAAGTGTACACAAACTCACAACCCATCTTTCTCTAACAACTTTGTGCAAACAGAAGAAATTGCCTTAAATTCAGATGCTACTCAAAAGGTGGAACACCGTATATGTAGCACATTTCATAACAAAGCAAAACTTCCTTGCATTGAAGTAAAGGTAAATAATATTAAATCTGTAGCTCTTCTCGACAGTGGATCCACCCTATGCTTAATCGATGATAAATATTTTCAAACAATTAAACACGAAGTTAACTACAAATACCTCTCAAATAAAGTTAATATCTCTACAATTAACTCTAAGGTTGAATTTAAGGGTTGTATTATGTTATCATTTAAAATTGGTAATCTTTTCTTTAAACATAACTTATACATTACTGACATTTGTAGTGATTTCCAGATAATTCTCGGCTATGACTTTATGCACAAAAATAATATGTCACTTACCCCAGGTTTTAACTCTGCTTTGTTAAAAGACGTTGTTGTTCCGTTCATTAGTGAAACCAAAAATGGTCAATACATCAACCACATTGACGCATCTTTCAATACTGATGACTCGGTAATTGCTTCTGACAACGAAGCTGATAAAGACGTTAGTAAGGAATCACTTGAAAATGAACCAGAAATTATGGTTCAGAATTTCCGAAAAGTTAGAATTCCAAAAAAATCATGTGTGTATGTTCGGGCAAAATTTACTTCTGAACCCAGTCAGTACTTTCTGTATGTACCTGAATTAAAAAGTTCTGAAATAATAGGACACGAATCATTACATTCATTACCACACATTAAGAATAACGCCTTTGTCATCGTCTTAGAAAATACATCTGATAAGACCATACATTTAAATAAAAATGCCAGACTTGGCACTATCAACAATGTGGCAGAAGAGCACATTCAAAATTACACTTTTGACGAAATAGAGCAACATCATTGCAATTTAATTGTTCCATCAGATGAGATAATTCAAAAAAGAATAAATGATCTGTCCCCTGAAGATTTTGATTTGAATCACCTTACTTCTGAACAACGTGAAACGATGAGCAATCTTCTCCGTAGCAAAGCTCAGGCCTTTTCTAAATCGCTCGATACTATTGGTCAAACCGATTTGGTATCACCACACATTGAATTACTTAACTCCCATCCCATAAAAGCTCTTCCCTTTCCAGTACCACAGGCCCTTCAACAAGAGGCTCTTGATCAAATACAAGAAATGTTACGAGCCAATATCATTAAAAGATCAAATTCGTCTTGGGCATGTCCTATGCTCTTGGTAAAGAAAAAGAAAACAAGTCCGTCTCAACCACAGAAGTACCGTCTTGCCTTAGATCTCAGGCTACTTAACGCCATCATTATACCTTCTTCATATCCTCTCCCTAAGATATCTAACTTATTATTACAACTCTCACAATATAAATTTTTTACTACTCTTGACCTTCCATCAGCATATTGGCAAATTGCTGTTCCAAAAGACCTGCAAGACAAATTATCTTTCACTACCCCATGGGGAGTTTTCACCTTCAAAGTCCTTGTTTTTGGCCTTAAAACAGCAGCCTCAACATTTCAAGAACTGATAGACACTCTCATCCAAGAGTCTGGAGTTGACTCATGCTTTGCCTATCAAGATGATTTGGTCGTAGGTGCTAACTCATTTCAAGAGATGCTCGATAAATTAGATAAATTAATCAATGTCTTCATCAAACATAACGTAACTTTATCTCCAGAAAAGTCATCCTTCTTTAAAACTGATATTACATTTCTTGGGTTTTATATTAAAGATCATAAAATTTTTCCTATCCAAAGTAACATCACTAAAATTGTTGAATTTCCTACACCTAAGACAAAAAGGCAAACTAAAGCCTTTGTAGGACTGTGTTCGTTCTATCGGTCACTAATACCATCATTCTCTGATCTTGTTGCCCCACTCATCGAAATTACAAAACCAAAAACAAAGTTTGTGTGGGATAATGAACAAGAGTCAGCATTTCAAACCTTACAAAAAATCTTCTTTAATGAGCCTGTTCTTCATTTGCCCAATTGGGATGAAAAGTTTTATGTCAACACAGACGCTTCGAAACAAGCTATTTCTGCAGTTTTGATGCAAAAAAGAAATGACATGCTTCTACCCGTAGCATATTACTCAAAGCTACTCACTGATGCAGAAAAAAAATTCCCACCCATAAAGCTTGAACTTTATGCGATCTATAAAGGCATAACATCTTTCAAGTATTACCTATTTAATAGACAATTTACAGTACTTTCAGACGCCAAACCATTAAATAGATACAAAAAAACCAACTCCCCTGCTGATGTAACAACAAGATGGTTAATGGAACTATCAGAATTTTCCTTCAATTTCCAACATGTACCCGGAAAAGAAAATGTACTAGCGGACTATTTTAGTCGTTGTCCGACTGCTCCGCCGTATCAGGACCTCAACACCAATCCGGAACTCTTAAGTGCTTCCGAACCACTACCAGTCACTAACACTGAGAATGACTTACATAATGAAATTCAGCCTCAAGTAATAGCATCTCAAACTAATTTTCAAAGTCAGACACAAAATTCCAATCAGTTTGTAAATGTTGTTCAGTCAGAAAATAACGATCCTCCTCTAGAAATTTTGGACGAAACAATCCTCAACGAACAGCTTGCGGATCCAAAGTTGAGCAAAATCATCCATGATCTAAAAAATGGTAAACAAGGCAAAAGACTTACTGGTTATTATATACACCCTGAAACCCAACTTTTGTGTTTCTTTAAAGATTATGCACGTATTAGCACGGATTTACATAGAGCAGTTGTACCCCCTTCACTACAAGAAAAAGCCTTAACCATTGCACATGTGTCTCATGCAGGTATCCAGAAGACCCTGCAGAACCTCCGTAAACGCTTCACTTGGCAGCACTTCGTTGCTGACACGTACAACTTTGTCCAGTCGTGTGAGGTATGCTTACTCAACAAGCCACTTAAATCAAACAAAGCTCCACTTCTAGCTTCACCGGTACCCACTGCTCCAAATCAAAAAGTTTCAATGGACATTCTTGGCCCCATTAAGGGTAACCATTATCTCCTTCCAATTGTTGATCATTTTTCCAGACATATGGAACTTTACCACTTAAACAACATAACTGCTCCAGCAATAACTAAAGCCTTGTTACATTACATTGCCACTCATGGAAGACCCGAATTTCTACTTTGTGATCATGGGAAGCAATTTACGAGCGACTTACTAAAATCATTCAATAAATTATTAGGCATTTGTCTCAAACATAGCTCCATCGCGCACCCCCAGGCGAACGGAATAAGTGAACGTTTAAACCCACAGATCAAGTCTTCCATTCTTACTATGGCCTCCCAAGGCTTCGACATTGGTACTGCTGCAAAAGTTCACCAGTCCATTTACAATGCAACAATTCATCCTGCTACAAAATTCTCACCGAACTTTCTCCATTTTGGTAGAGAAATAAGTGACATATACTTCAACTATAAAAACCAACCAAACTGGCGAATCAATGATAACCAAGAAATTGCAGACATTGCTAAAAATTTTGACCAAGTATATTTTCATGCATACCAAAATAATGAAAATTCTCGTCAAGACCTATACGCAAAGTCTCGTGTCAACAGACAATTCCCAAAAATAGACATTGGAGATACAGTCTATATCAAATGTCCAAACATATTTGAGAAGAAAATGTTAGGTCCATATTCTGTCCAAAAAATTATCTCCCCTGCAATGTTACAACTTATATCTGAAGATGATCCTCAAATTTCACCACTACTTGTGCATACTGATAGAATTGTCAAACTACATAAACGGAATCCAAAATTCTCAAAGTCTCAAAGTAGTAACAAGCGATTACCTGATGCCTTAAATGACTGTAATCAACCTGGCACTTCCCGCCAGACCTCTAGAATTTTCACTCCATCTCGTCCGGTACAATCAGATTACACGCTTCGTCAGAAGCGCAACATAATTAAACCTCATAATGATGATTACATATATTATCGATAATATACACTCTTTTACAGACAAGTCTTACATAACCAGCCTGTCGGTGGAAGAAATGGCCACTCCTCTACTGGCAATTGCTGCTAGATGACCTGACTAAGTGTTCTCATTGGCCCGGGAATACTTGTTTGGATGTCTTCCAGCACTGTTCCTGTGGGACTCTGTTACTAAGTATCTTTTTATTATCCATGTAATTCATAAACTTGTTATTCTCCACAGATGTAAATGCACCAGCTGCTTAAAGTTTATTCAAAATATTTTGCAAATATAGCTATTAAGTTTAATGTATCAAATGTTTAAAATACAAGTAATCACTTCTTATATCATAACCGTGCTTATCTGATTCTAGGTAGACGAATGTAAATTATGCTGAACTTAATTTCTTTACTTATTGTCCATTTTATTCCTGTAATCAAACAAAAATTTTGATAATTTCTTTCCCTTTATTTTCTGAGGATTTGGCTCTCATTAAGTTTAAGTATTTTTGGAATGTGTATAAAAAAAAAAAAAAAAGAAAAAGTCTAAAATAAATTAATATAAGGTAATTAAGTCAATAGATGCTTTAGGATCCATCTTCTGAATTCTTGATAGAATGAAAAAAAGTTATAAATTAGAAAATATTTAATATACCATGTCTATATTTAAAAATAAACCTGATTGTGTCAATCTTTGGTCTCAAGTTTCCTGTTTATGTCATTTTCCCTGTGTTGTTACACACCATTTTTTTTGTCCGGGTTTCATCCATTTCTTCCCTTGGAGAGTCCCTGTTTGTTCAAAAAGTGCCCCTAAAATATACTCTCCTACCCCTTGAGACCATTCTTATTTTGGGTCACTGATCCAGTTGATCCAAGCCAATAAAATAAATATAAATTTGTTGTGTTCTTGAATCGTCCCCTTCAGAAGTTGTTGATAACTTTTGTCGTGGGACAGGGGGGCTTGCTCGGTGCAAACTGGGTAAGTCCTTTCTCCTGCCCTTTACCCCTAGGACACGGACCTTAAGTCCAATGTCATCACACTCACTTTGTGAGAGTTAGGTTAATGTTCACACTTTTTAGTGTCTTTAACACATTAACCTGTGCGGATGCACGAATCAAACTTATAACTGTATATATGCATTTATTTTTTTTCCTCTTTTCTTCATAATGCAATCTCTTTACTTTGTATAAAACTTGTCTGCATACCTTAAACACATTTCTTTACCATTATTTTGAAGGTAGGCAGACTCACCAAAGTAACATATTTGTATATCTCAATTTGTTATGCTTAATTAGGATAATCATCACTCAAATTTTTTTTTTTGGATTCTACCAAGCTTGGCAGCTCATGTGAATCCTGAAATTTAATGTATATATGTGTATGTTCTGTATGGTCATAAAGTTTACTTCTGCAACTGTATTTTGTATTTTTGTACTGCTGTATTGTAATTTTGCCTTTCTTACATTTTTTAAGCCCAATCTACACTGATGTTCATCGTAGCCAGTGAACCCTTATTCACATTGTAATTATGGTCGACCACAGTTAAGTTCTGTGCCCAATGGTATAATTTTTCTATTTTATATCTGTGCAGATTGATATTATGTGTTCGCATCAGTGAAAATGTATAATTGCATATGTTACTAACATGTAATTTGTTGTTATTTATATATACATATTTGACATTCTGTTGAATACCTTACCTACTTGTTTAGTTTTGGTTTTCTTTCTCAAAAAAAAAAGAAAAAATGGTTTTCAATTTATGATCATGATCATCAAAATTTCAAAGTCCTAGGCATTTCTCACTATATTGAAGGTATAGTCAATGTATTTGGAAGTTTTTTTTTTTTTTTGTTTTTAATTTCTTTCTCTTTATGGTGCACCATTTCAAAAATTTTTTTTTTATTGAAGCCTTCCAATGTGTTGTTTAACCTTCTGTGTGAAAATCATATTCTTATCTGTTTATTCAAAAGTTATTTAAAAAGTAATCAGTCAATGACAGTGTAACCTTTCGGTTTTTGCAAGCATAGTAAATTGTATGTTGAAATGTTTCATTTCCAATGCCTTTTTAAAATACCAATTAAAGCCATAAGCCTTGTATAAAAAAAAATGTTACTTCTCTCCCTCGCGTACAGGTGTCATGCAACTTTGATGCATTGACTTATTTCTGTATCAAGATTTAACATTTTTTCCCTTCGCGTACAGGTGTTATGTACTGTGACATAACTTTTGATCTGTATACCAAGACTTAACCTTTTTTTTTAATTTCGCGTGCAGGTGTTGTGTGATTATATACACACAGCTTATAATCTGTTATAAGGAATACTATATTTTATATCATGAACTGATATTGCTATACAATATGTCTATACTGTAATTCTGTATTCAAGATTTAATGATGTATTGCAATGTTTTTTTTTTCTGTCATATGTGTAAGGGCATTTTGGTGGATTCTCATTCCCCCCCCTCCTTTGTATCCTCTTTAAAATTTTCTTTTTTTTTTTTTGTTTGTTTTTTTGGCAATTTAGCTGGTTGTGCTTGCTCTAATTCAAAAAAAAAAATCCCTTCCTGAGTGTAGGTATCACCTTCACTCATTCAGTTTTTTTTTTTTTCTCCGTTGTCCTGGTGTATGTCGTAATCACGACGCATCCAGTGAGTTTCCCCACCTTTTCTCCTTTCCTCGCCTTGAGTTTGCTTAGAACTCAAGCGGTTATGTTTCCTCCTTGGTATTTTACTGTCTGCGTAGGTGAGTCGTTCTTTCGCAAATCACTGCGCACACCTTGCGACTTGCTTTTTTTCCCACTGCTACTTCCACTTCAATTGTTTTGGGTTATCAGTTTTGGCGGTTAAGCCCACGGCGTTAGTAAATGCACTTTGTTTTTTGTGAATTTTTGTCGTGTTGCTTGGCGATTTTGGCATAATGCTGAGTTAGCCTGGTAACCTCGCTGGGAAGAAGTTTTCATCAGTTGGTGATCGGATGGACACGATTGAGGTCGCGGCTTTTCTTTTTTTGGAATTTCCTTCACGCGGCTTGTGCACATGGCGAAGCTTCATCACTATGTCTTCTCTTCCAAGTTTTAGTAAGAGCCACCGTCTTCCCTTTTTGTTTCTTGATTTGATTTTATTTTTCATTTTTGATATTGATTTTAAAAAAATGCATCCACATAGTTAATTTGGCATAAATTATTCTGGCGACTCTGTTTTATTGTCTGAACTTATGTCATCAGAGTTAGGCCTAGTGCACCACCAGAATGCTCTAAGAAGGTATCCATTGTGTTCACGCAAATTAAACGTGCCACTGTCAGTGCATTTGTTGCATGCAATATTGAAATTTATTCGACAACTTGTTAATTGCAGTCCAGTGAGCATGGAAGTAAAAATAAACTATTTTGACCATTTTTCCTGGATTATTTTTTTTTACCATTCACAACGCAAATAAAGCAACGGCCCTTTGACAAATTTTAAACATGATTTCACTATATTTAACTTGTTTAATGCATGTTTTGAACATTATAATGTGTACCTCATCAAAGTATTACTTTTACATTACAACAAAGAGCTATATAAAATTATAATACCAGTCTCCGATCTGGGAGTGAAGAGAAGTGTGTGTACCAAAGTTTCATTTAAGGATTTCTTGTGCCAACCCGGAACCCGAGAGGTGTGTGGTCCACGATGAGTTACATGTTTACGGAAGGTACTGTGATTTTATTATCTTTTGTTCCCTTTGTAAGTGTATGTTGTAAAACTACTGTATTCTCCATGGGTAGCATCGGCAAAATTTTGCTCCTGATGATCGCTTAATTTCTTGAGAACGGGGTAGGCTAGCATGTCCTACTATATATCATTCTTTTTCTCTCTTTATGTTCTTTAATTTGGTACCAATTACATGTTGCTATGTGCACTAGAACCGAAGTTATGTTTAATTAATTTCTCTCTCTTTTTTGCTACATGACTTTCGGTTTCGAAAATATGTGCGAAATTCCTATGCCTATTACATGTGTTTAACTAAACCGATTTTGATAAATAATGTATATTTCATATTTTACAGAATCTTATCTTCAATTTGGTATACAGTATGTCTCTCTATCACATATGTATATATAGTTATAAGCAGGGTTGGCACGGTTTAAACCAAGTGGTTTTAACCATGGTTTAAACCACGGTTTAAACCAATTGGTTTTTTTGTCAAAAAAACCATTTGGTTTTTTTAGAAAAAGTCTAATATAATATTTTCTCTTTTTTGTAATTTAATTGTTTTAAATTATAGATAGAAGTAATTTCTACTTTTAACACTTCATCTCAGCAGTCAACATGAGACATAATGAGCCTAGGTCATGTTTCTATGCATGTAGAATGAAAATTAGCATGTGCTGATGAACATATCTGGTACTCTAAAGAATTTCCTTAAAACATGTGAAATTAGAAAAGATAAAATAGATAAATATTATTCAATATTTAGCATAAAATATTTTCATTTAAAAAATGCAGATTATTTACAGCAGTTAATAACAAAATACAATGATCTTTAAGATTTTGGTTAAGTTATAAAAGAAAATTTTCTGGATTGGGATTGGGGAAGATTATCCTTAAAGAATTTAAAAGAGTAACTTAAGATATCAAATTGAATAACACAGCTTGCAAAAATTGAATGCTATTTATAGCATTTCAGTAATACCAATCAATCTTTTCTGTTAGTTGCTGAATCTAATGGCCAAAAATGTTGACTTGGACACTTGGAGTTATCACTCAGAAAACAAAATAACCAGAAGTATTTGGATATTAAAAAAATAATAATAATAATAACAACCATAGAATAATATATTATATTCATGAAACTGCATCAAATGTTTATTGATTGATTATTATATTATTAATCAAAGGATTCTTCATACGATTTTCAAGGTATCAATGTTTCACTGTGTAGAGCAGTTTACTTTGAACATAAGACATAGGTGTTACTAATAATGTTTAAATTAGAAATGATTTCAATTTTCTATATAATTGACTGTAATTATTTAATTTAAATATTTTCTGAAGTTATATTACTTACATAATATCCAAAAATGTTTATTTTATCAACAGATATGCATCTGTATACAATAGGAAATTATATTTAAAAAAACCCGGTTTAAACCAAAAAAAACCTGGTTTAAACCAAATAAACCGGTTTTTTTGGTTTTTTACAAAAAAACCCGGTTTTTTTCCAACCCTGGTTATAAGTAAAAATGTAATATTCACTTTTTAGTGTTCATAGAGCCATTTTCATTTTTGTGCCAAAAGTGCATCTTATCGTATTCTCAAAATTCTTTCGTGTGTTACCTTCAGAAATGTTCGTAGTTAATTTATCTTCCTTTATTTTTAAGTTTTCAACAAGTTTTATATATAGACTAAGTGTTTGAATGTTGTCTTTTTTTTTTTTTTTTTTTTTTTTTTTTTTTTTTAAGCGTCAATTTCCCTTAGACTTAACATTACGTAAACAACGAAATTCTTATGCTTTGAAAACACTTAAATCTTGTTCATTTTGTTTCATAATCGGTATTTTTAGCTCAATTAGAGTTTTATCTTTCTTTTAATATCATTTTTATTTAGTTTTCGACAACTTTTGATTATTTGCTGAGCGTTTTAAAAAGAACTGTTTTGGGAAATTGGCGTAGAGCACTATCCCATGTATTCCTATGGGATTTTTCTAGCAGATAAAGGGAAAAGGGAAAGGGAAAAAAAAATTCATAAGGCTATAATTCAACTTTCTGCCACTTATTTTTAAAAAACTAATACCAGTTTTGTGTACAGTAAAGTATAAGCTTTCTTTACATGCCAATTATATCATTATATATAGTGTTTTTATATTTTTTTAAAATTCTTGAAAAGTGTCGTGAAAAAGTTTGTTCTGACCCCATTTCCCATAGCGTTATGAGTTTTGTGTACATTTTTCAAACACTTTTTGCACCACTTTTTTTTATCATTAATGCTTTAAATTTATACTCTTCGGAAAGTTAAAAGTCTAAGATTTTTAGCGGTATAAGTTTTATTATTTTCCTATAACTATAAGTATTTTTAATTTGCATTTGAAAATTGTAAAAATTTATCCTTTCGTGTGATTGAGAGGTTGGTGGTTTCTCGTTTCAATACACTGGTTTTTAGCTAAATATATATGTTAAGTTGTATTTTGAAAATTGTTTTCGGTTCATCGCAGCTGGTCTGCCTTCATGACAGAGTAGTCTGTGATGACGTTAATATCATCTGATTGGTCTAAATTGTAAACATCTCGGATATTATCCGACACCGAGTTCTACCTGCAATAAACATTAGTAGTTAGACTTATTAATATGTTGCCAGCTTCCTCTAAGAGGAATTTTCACCACAATAACTTCATAATTGAAGTCTTAAGGGGTCATGCAGGGCTTTTTGGATATATCCAGTTGGCCCTTTAAGGTCCCGTAATGTCAAAAGAGTTCTCATCGGTTTTCAATGGGGATTTCTTTATGGAGTTTTATTTTGATAGGTAGCAATACCAGTAATTTTGTAAATGTAAGGATATGATCTTCCTGTGCTTCTTTTTAGTCTTAAGGGGTGAGCTACTGTTAAAATATAGACACAACCTCATTTTAAGTTATCTTTTCTATTCCGCAATTTTGTTTCTTCAAAGAATTTTAAGGTAATGATAGAGTGAAATATTAATTTAGTAAACTGACGCCTATAGGCTGTTCTGAGATGGAGTAAGGTTAAAGAGAAAACAGATAAGACAAATATAGTTAAATAGTTCGGCCATTTTGTTTCCCAATGCAATTATGGCCATTTTGTTTCTGGTTAATGGAATTAAGTAAAAAGTAAATCATAATAGAAAACTTTAGAGGTGTACGACCATTTTAGGTCACAAGGATAATGTTGAGGGCTTATGTAAAGAAAACATAAATATTACTGTTATAAACTCTGCCATTTTGTTTTGTTTAATCTTAATTAATTAATTAATTTTCCTATGTTAAAAAAAAAAAAAAAAAAAAAAAAAATCAAACCCCCACAAATAATACCTTAAAATGTAGGTAAAAAGAAAAAAAAAATCCGGACTGAAAATTACCAAATCTATGAGCTACGAGGCACGTTCATAAAGTTTTGTCTGGTTTTATTGAAAAATGTAAGTTATAGGATTAACCCACATAAATAATACCTCATTTTAAAGGTCATGGAAAATGCGGACTGGATTTCAAAACAACTAAGCCCTATGAGGCATGTCCATAAAGTCTCGGGCCTTTTTATACAAAAAAAAATTAAAAGCTTAATAACTCAGTAAATTACAGCACTTTTAATATGAGGTCGAGACTTAGGAAAGTCACCTTATATCAGAACTTTTCACGAGGAGTCTGAATATGCAATTGGTTTTTTGCTAACTTAAAGGGGAGCCTTATTAAGGGGTTTATTAAGGAGATCAGCAAGTTTATATACTTTTCTAACTTTTTTCTTTATTGGAATCATCTAGTTATATCATTTTAAGCAAGTACATTCAGTTTTACCAATATCGGCGTTGGTGCCTGAAAGGGTTAACAATGGCTGTTTTTTACCTAATTATCTTAGACCATCCATGTGATCTATCAAACTGAAGGTCCTTACGAGCTTGACCTGTCCCCCCCCCCCCCCACACCCTCACTTAAATTTCCGAAAAAGCACGAAATTTCTCTAGATTTTTTAACAAAAAGTTGATTATTTAATAAGGAACTTATAATCAAGCTTACATTATTAGAATGGACCATGTGACTGTCCAAGCGTGGGTGATCTTCAACAGGCGCTGCACGGCCCTTTCACATGAATAGAGGTAAGTAAATTTTAAATTTGAATACTGCATATAATTGTACAAATGGCACCTGACCACCAACTCCTCAACTAAATAAACTCTCTAACGCTTTGGGCTCTGCTATAAATTCAGACAGTTTCAGAAATCTCAGAAATTTGAAATTGTAGGCAGTGCTAAGGTGGTCTAGTCTATAACAAAGAGTAACCATAAAATTATGAATTCACTATAGTATGCTGCAATAATTCTCGTCAGTAAGGTGCAAGTTGCGACTTGTAAAGGAACAAATTGTATATATGTTGTAATTAATTATTTAAACAAATTGCACCAATCATAATGCTTTGTATATACTGTATATATATATTGTTCATTTATTATATTCTATTATTATATTCATTCTTATTACTTTTTTTATCATCATTATAATCAAACTGTATAAAATAACAAATATTACAACATAGCAGCTATGAGCTTATATTATTGAATTATATTACTGAATTAGTCTGGTCTCTGGTCGGTCTCAGGCTGACACGTGACCGTGTGCATGGGAAGTCGTGGCAACATGTACCCCATTTTCTTTTTACTATTTAGCATTAATTTTTTCTATCATTTATTTAATTATTATTATTTTTATTTTTTTTTAAATTTATTTTAATATTCTAAATTGGCCAATATTCCAAATTGTTTTTTCTTAGTTATTTTAAAATGGTCTAGACCATTGGTTTTTGCTTTATCTTTCCTAACTACCTTTCTTTCAATGATATATGGTGGGCGGCTGGTGATTCCTCAACCTGCTTTCTAATAATAGTATTTAAATAGCAACTATATATATATATATATATATATATATATATATATATATATATTTTACGTCTCAAGAATCTAATTCTTAGGGATAGAAATTTTCATTAAGTTGGTCCGCTGAGGAAAGTAGACTAACACGTGCTTATATCTGTTGAAGAAAAACAAAGAAGCTTCATTATGTCCGAGAAAAATTTCGGTAGCTCCCTGCCACCATCAAGAGGGAGGCTACTGTATAAATACAAAGATGTGCAAAAATATGACGTTAGTATTTTTCAACTGTACGATTTGATGGAAAGGTTTTATCAACGTAAGGCGCCAGGCAGCGATAAAGAAGCCAGAAATTATCAAAATGCCCTGGAGCAGAAAATCAAGTTGATGTCCAACAAATCAGATATTCTTACAGTAGATGACAAAGATGAAAACCAGACAGATAAAGATAGTGAAACTTTTGATGAAGAGGACCCACTGCTTAGAGGTCTCACTCAGATCGCAGATCTCTATAGAAAGAAACAAACAGACAAAAAAGATACCCTACAAAAATTGAAGAATGACTTCCACGAGGAATTAAGACATAGATTTATTACACACGAATATAACTTATTGAGTAAAGAAATAGAAAATTCAAAAATCAACAAACTAGGAGATTCTGATACTGGAAAGAATACCTCAAATTCCTTGATAGAGGAAGAAGACGTGATATTGGAATCTACACCAAGCATGATCCACACACTTAGGACGGACAGTTACTCTGCAAGAAAGAAAATAAACCAGCTAGAGGATAAACATAAGAAATCAGAAAAGGAATTAAAAATCAAAACAAGAAAATTAGAAGAGCTAGACCAACAAATAAAGAAAAAGAAAGAAGAATTGGAAACAAAGGAGCAAGAATTGCTTCTCAAAAAGGAACAAATAGAGGAGTATTTAAACGAACTAAAGCAATATGAAGATAAAAGGAAATCAGACGAATCAACACAAACAGAGGATTCACAAAATGAGTACTCATTAGTTTCTGCAGGGAGTGATGACGAAGAAAACGAGGAATTAGACAATTCGAAACAAGAAATAACAAGAGGACACAAATTACTCGAAAAAGAGTTCATTAGACATGGACGTAAAACTTGGAATGACAAAGACATAACAAATTTTCTAAGAACCTACAAGAAACAAAACAGTACCTCACCGAAACAACAATCAACTCTTCAGCTAGACATGCAGAAAATAACAATAGAAGTAACGGCAACAATTAAAACAATATTCTCAATCACACAAGACCTCACTGAAACCTTAAACAGTTATCATGATAAAATCCTAAATGAATTAGAAACAGTACGAAATTCGAAGAATAAGTTCACATCGTTCCAGACATACCAGGAACAATATAAATTCGAAACGCAAGGGAAACTTCATAAACTACAACAATACTGTGAAAAACAAACAGAAACCTTACAATCTATCTATTACGAATCTCAAGAGAACCAAACTGAACAGTTAAGGAAACATCTGTTAGAAAACATGGAGAAGCAGTTTAAAGATCAAACTAAAAAATTAGATGAAATAATAAAAGCATTACACCCTCAAAATGAAAGGTCACGTCAAGAACCAATGATGCAAACAAAAAAAATTAAAAAACTCATTCTGATACCGAACGAGAATATGGAAATTTCACAAGTCTCAAAAATAATACGAGAAGAGGCTAAAAAATCAGACAAACCTCCGGAAATCAAGAATATAAGAAAAACCACGAATAATAATATAGAGCTAAAATCCTCAGAAAAAGAAATAGACACAATATCTAAGTTACTAGAAAATAAACAAGACAACTTTACAATCATACATCCGGAAGAAAGAACGATGAAAATATTACTACTGAAAATAAATAAAGACATCACTAAAGAAGAGTTAGAAGATGAATTAACTAAAAGAAAATATTTAGAAACGTTTACCATACTTAAATCAATAGAAATTCAGAAAATATCGTACAACAATTGGGTAGTCGAAGCGCCAGCAGCCGACTGTAGGAAAATGGTAAAAATGGGTAAAGTAAAACTCTTTTACGTATGAAGTCTTTAGAGTTGAATTTTATATCAGAGTAATGCGATGCACAAACTGTCAAGAACTTAATAACCATGTCAAATCACAGTGCGAATTTCGGACAAGGTGTGCCAAGTGCTCGGGGAAACATGAAACTAGTGGATGCGAAGACAAAGTAACAAAATGTATAAATTGTATAAGATACAATAAAAACGAAGTCAATCACTCAGCGTATTTACCACAATGTCCCATTTTCCAATATGAAAAAGACAAAAGACTGAAAGAATACTACAAATCAAAAGAAATCTTTCGGAATATGAAGACTCTAACAAGAGAAAGCAAAGACGAAATTGAAAAAATGTCAAGAAGAAACTATAAGAGAGAAGACCAACATATTGGAAACCAACCTTCTGAAAACAGAATTAGAGGAAATAGATATGAAAATGACAATAAATATGACAACAATTATACAAAAAGTAAAGAATATACAAATAACAGATATGGAAGAAGTGATAATGAGATAAAATATAAAGAGGATGAAGTAAAGGATAGATACGGAGAAACAAGAACTATAACAATGCGAACCTTCGAAAACTCGAACAGAAAGAACCATAATTATACATATCCAAAATATACAAGGGAGGCTTTGCCTCCCAGTCGCCGATAGAGGCACTTATAATCAAAACCAAGCTTCATCATCACAACAACGTACTTCTTTGGTGGTACACCATTACATCAACAAGATATAAAAGTAACCCAAATAAACTTAAATAATTGTCGTGCAGCAAATTTTCAATTAATTAAATACATGAACCAGAACAATATTGACATAGCACTAATCCAGGACTACCATAGAAGCAAAAACTCTTTTACTGGTCTCCCGATTTCTTGGGCTTTATATCAATCAACATTAAAAACAGCGGGAATAGTGATCGCCAACCCCTTATTTGTACATAATAAGATTCTGCAAACAGATAATAGTGTATTTATAAATGTAACAACGAAGTTAGAAAATTTTAAATTTGCTTCGCAATACTCAAAGCCGAAAGGAGATCTAGCTAAAGATTTTGAGGACTGGTCAAATATCATTCACAATTGTACTAATCTAGTATTAGGAGGCGACTTTAATGCCAATCTGAGGGCCTGGGGTTACAGCAGAAATAACGCAAAAGGTGAAATCTTACTAGATTATCTTGCAAATAGAGATCTAACAATAGTGAATGACCCACAAGCAGAAAAAACTTTTTTCTTGGGAAAGAAGAAAGGTAACCCTGATCTTACATTATGTGGATTAAGTACGAAGGACTTACTCGACACTTGGGCAGTAGAGCTGGACTTTCCATCATTAAGTGATCACAGATACATAAACTTCACATTGAAATTAGAACCTCTCTTACGAAATCTCTACAGATTTAAAACCAAATATGAAACTTTTAAAAAATTCAACAAAAAATTTGATAAAAAGGAAGAAGAATTATGGACAACACTTCAAGAAACATCAACTCCTGAGGAGTTAGATACATGGGTAAACAACTTCCAAATACACATGGAAAATTTAATGAATTTGACACTTAAAAAGAAAAATCAAAAAAGAGACCTAAATATCAACTGGTACACAGACAAACTCAAAATTGAGCGTAGTAGACTTAACGCACTACATAAACGATTTCGAAGAGACTTAGAAAATCAACAGTACAGGAAAGAATATAAAAAAGCATTGGCTGAATACAAACTACATATCAAGAAAGCTAAACAAGACTCATGGTATTCATTCTGTCAACAAACCACAAGTGTATATGGCACAGCTTTCAAAATAATGAAGGGAAAATACCTAAAAAATACCGATTTAATCCACACAACACTAGAAACATCAGCAACAGAGGACTCATTTCTTGATATACAACAAAATCTAATCTATCATCATTTTGGGAATCCAGATACAGAGCAAATCCACTCGAGAATAAATTGGGACCCTATTACAAATGAAGATTTTGACAAAATTAAAATCAATATGAGGGAACTCAAATATGTTATGAGCCAACAAAATCCTAAAAAAGCACCAGGGTATGATAGAATTGACATAAAAATAATAAAGAATCTAACTAAACGATATCCAAAACTGATGCTACTCCTTTACAATAAATGTCTTCAGATTGGCCATTTTCCAACGGCGTGGAAGAAAGGTGTAGTTATATTCTTTCGAAAGAAAAATAAAGACCCAAGAATTCCAAAGTCATACAGACCAATAACCTTACTCCCAATGATGGGTAAGGTGTTAGAAAGAGTCATAAAAATTCGTACACAAACTTATCTAGAAAACAGAAATCTCTTAGCAAACCAGCAACATGGCTTCAGAGAGAAGAGAAGCACACTAACGGCATTACAATCAGTAAAAGATCAAATAATGGAACTTCTCCAGCAAAATAAATATGTAGGACTAATATCATTTGATATCCAAGGAGCTTTTGATTCAATAGATTGGAATATGATCTCGGAACTAATTGAAGATTCAGAAGTACCTAGATATTTAAAAAATTTACTCATAAACTATATAAGTGAAAGATTTATTGGAGCAAACAATTTTGATTTCATTCAGTGGATTCGCAGTTTCAAGGGATGCCCGCAGGGTTCATGTTTAGGCCCGCTTCTATGATTAATAGTGGCAGATTTCATTATTAAGGAACTACTTAAAAAATTTCCTGAACTAGTAGTCTATGCAGATGACTTCGTGGTCTTAGTAAAGGGAAATACAAGAACTGGCTTGGAAAAAGATGCTAACGATAAGATCCGAAGTTTTGAAGAAATTTGTAACAGGCTAAACCTGAACATCTCACAAGAAAAAACAAAAGCCATACTCTTTGGAAGAAATCTATTAAATAACAGACATCCAATTTTTAAATTAAAAAATAAAACAATTAAAATTGAAAAATCACTACCATACTTAGGAATTATCTTTGACCAAAAATTAAAATTTCAAATTCACTTAGAAGACTTAAAGGCAAGATTATCTCAGTTCGTGACCAGCTTCAAATTTCTGGGAAATTACCAGAAAGGAATTAATCCAAAAATAAAAAAGATGTGGTATATGACGGTAGTGGAAAGACAAATGTTGTATGCACATGAAATTTGGTTCCCTAATTTAAACAGTCGTGGTATTAGAACATTAAAGACAATACAAAGAATGAGTTTAATGAGTGTCATCAAAACCTACAGAAGTATCTCACACGAAGCATTAAATGTTTTAACAGGCATACCACCAATCATTACGAAAATCCAGAATGAATTCATGGCATACCAGACAAAAATGGGAAAAAGAAATTTAATAATTCAATCAATGAAAATAAATAAGGATAATTTAATGTTGAAGGAAAGTACGTTTGATTTTCTGGATTACTACAAAATCAATAACCTGAATATAATAGAAGAAATAACGGAGTCACAGATTCGTAACAACAAATTAAAGATATATACAGACGGCTCTTTAATGGAGCAGGGGACATCATGTGCCTTTACAGTAATGTTAAACGATGCTTTTATCCATGATAGTGCTGCACGGCTAAATCCTCATAATTCAATCTATCAGGCAGAGCTTAAAGCAATATTAAATTCTATAGAATGGTTTTCAACCTCCAGATTCACATCAGTTCTTATATTGACAGACAGCAGATCTTCATTAGATGCCCTCAAAATTATTTTCCCAAGAAATATAATCATAAGACAGATTTATACAGAAATTCAAAAAATCCCGCAAAAATTAATAAATATAGCATGGACAAAAGCTCATATAGGAACTGTTGGGAACAAACGCGCAGACACCTTGGCTAAAAACGCAATTAAACACGACCACTACGATGAAATTCAATATATACCATACCCAGATTCAATAATAAAAAATTATATACGGGAGAAAATTATCCTTGACTGGCAAGACATCTGGAAACACTCAGAAAAAGGACGTGATACATACAAAATTCTAGATAAAGTAAACAAAGAATTTATCTGCATTTCAAGATCGTCAGTCTATTATATTAGTGGCCATGGCAGTTTTCCTGCATTTTTACATAAAATCGGCAAATTAAATTCGGACATGTGCTCCTGCACCAAAGCTAGAGGAACAGTACAACATTATATTTTTGGAAATTGCTCTCTTTTACCTAATCATTTCAAATTCAATAAAAGCAAAACCTTAAGGAAAAACTTCCAAAAAATTTTACTGGATCCAGCAAACTTTTCAGCGCTAAATGAAAACTACAATATTCTCAATAAACATTATTCCTTCATAAAAAAGATTTTATAAACAGTGTCATAGAATATTATAGAAAATAATAAAATGCCTTAAACAACCAAGATTATTCAGAAAATAGTTAAGTAATATCTTGATTTGCAAAAAGACTAAATTTCTGAACTTTGACAAAATCGTCAAATCTTTAAATTTTAAAACTGTGAAAAATGAAGTATGTCTAAAAACTGTGAAATATGTTATCAAATCTTCAAACTGTGAAATATGTCTTCAAATTGTAAAATATGTCTTCAAACAGAAAGCTGTAGTGCCTTGCTCAGTAAAATAATGCCCAAGAACAAAGAAATATAATATCTTTGATCCAAAATAGTGAAATATATGACTAAATCTTCAAACTGTGATCTAAATCCTCAAACTGTGATCTAAATCCTCAAACTGTGAATTAAATCTTCAAATTTATAGTGCTCTGGATTGTAAAATAATGCCTACGAACTAAGAAATATAATCCTTAGATCTGTAAAATATAATGATTCAAAATTGTGAAACAAACTTTATGAACTGTGAAATACAAAGACTTTCGAATTTAGAACTCTAAAATTAATAATAATCAATGATCTATATCTCAAATTTGTTTAACAGGTCATCACTCAGGAACATAATTAAATTCAGCAAGTTTAATATCTAATTTAAATATTATTCAAATTTTCAAATTCTTGCATTGATTTAATTATCTATTTTATCCTAAATGGATTACTTATTTAGTTGTATTAAGAATTTATTAAGATTTATCAAAACTTCTATGACTTTTTAAGATTTAATGCTAATCTCCTTGATGAATTAGTTTTTTAAATTTCTAATTTTAAATTTCAGGCTTCAAGATTTCAAGCTTTTAAGCTATTTCTATTAAACTTTAAATAAATCATATTCTTTCTACTCACAAGTAGTTTTCACAATAACTGATTGATGATCTGTAATATCCATACATAAAAGATCCAAAGTTTCAAAACATTGTTTAATTTGGGCTCGCCCAGCTTATGCAACATTGGGTATCTCTTGTGAGAAGATTGTACTACATCCTAAGTGAAATTTCAAAAAAGAGGGGTCTTCCATCCTGCTGAGGCCTCTGGGCCCGCTTCGGTGTCTGGGGGTTTCGTGGGATGGGGGATATGGGTTTTTTTCCCCCTCGTGGACATTTAGCTCCTATACCGCAAGGTTGGCTGTCCACGAGTGGGTGATTTCTGTGATTTCTGTAAGTGTATGTATTTTTATTGTTTAGGGATTTTTATTCTACAATTGGTATCCAGTAAATTAAGTAATTGTATGATAAGTAATTTAAAATTAATTTTAGTAAAAAATGATGATTTTGATGTATTACGTAGAGCAAGAGTGTCTTGCGTTACTTATTCCAAAATTGTATATATTTTGTAAATAAACCTTTTATTAATTGTTAAATTTGATCTGTCATTTTTCATCATGAGTCATGTAAGTTACTTTAATATTAAGTTTTATTTCAGGTTAATTTCTAATTTCGTAAAATTTATTAATGTTTAATTTTGGTATTATTTACTTAATTTTTAAATGGTCTAAACGCTACTTCTTCGGCGAAAAATATTCACAACGCAATTTGGGGCCATGTTGAGACCAATGTCTTCCGCCCCCTTGGAGATAATTATTTCAGAAGCTAGTCAGGATCAAACGATCACAATTCATTTTTACTATTAATTAGCTCTTAACACTATGAGCATTTAGGTTGAGTAATTAGGAGTGGCTGACCTAATTTACTCTGGGGTTTTGGGTAATGGGTGATAGAGTTTACCCACTCTCTTATGACTTCCCTGTACAAGTTTATTATATATACCTTTATATTGCACATTATGAATTACCCCCATCCCCCAATTGCACACAATTAAACACTATGTGTTTGTGATAGTTAAGTAGTACCGCTATAGGAGCTTAGATTGCCACAACAACTATAAAAATTGAAAAAAAAAGCAGCTGTCTGTGAGACCGGTAACATCAGTTAAGAGTGTGTTCCAATCTAAACTGCTTATTTTCCGATTCATTTTTAAATTCATTTTTGCTCTCAAGCGCATCAAACTGGGAAATTCTCTTATTTAGAAACTACATAATGTGCCGTGCTTCTCGAGTTTTTGATACATGCAGAAAATATTGTAAAAAATGCTGTCAAAGTGGGCACCGAATTTTCTGAAGCGGGAGATCTTGGAATGAAAAAAAAGTGGTCATACTGAGAAAATAATTGTTTAAAACTCAAATTCTAATTAATTGAGCGAAAAATTAAACCACACGATTTCTTAAACATCTCTTCAAAAATCACCTCGGTAACTTTCATGTTTTTACTTTTAAAAATGAGTCTGAAAATGTCTCAGAAAATTTCGAGCTGTTGAGGGTGGAAAAATATTTTTTCGAATACACTCTTAAAGATTAAAATACTAACTGTTCAAATATCATCCTCATTATAATGTCATTGTAACCCAAATTTCTTAATTCTCATAGAAAAAATAGAGTCATAAATAAGTACAGTCTCAAGTACAGTTGGAATAAAATCTAATTAGGAATTTTACTGTTTCCATTACACGTAATTGTAGTTAAAATTTCTTAGTTACCATTACAACAACATAATGATAATTATAATCATCTCAAGTACATTTGAAATCAAATCAATAATCAAAATTTACCATTCACATTACACGTAATTGTAACTAAAATTTTACAGTTACAGCATTACCGCACCGTAATGAAAGTCACAACCTTCTGCATTACAGTTATAATCATATCTTAATATAACATTTGCCATTGAAATTACACGTAATTGTAATTATAATTTTCTAAATTATAATTACACTTATATAATGATAATCATAGCATTTATAGTTACAATTACAATGCTAATTGAATTTCAAATTCAAATTATAATTACACGTAATCTTAATTATAAGCTTTCTCAACTAAAATTACATTTATATAATGATAATCATAGCATTTATAGTTACGATTACAATGCTAATTGAATTTCAAGTTCAAATTACAATTACACGTAATCGTAATTGTAATTTTTCTCAGTTATAATTACAATTATATAATGATAATCATAGCATTTATAGTTACGATTATAATGCTAATTGAATCTCAAATTCGGATTATAATTAACATGTAATTGAAATTATAACCTTTTACATGCCATTACATTGTAATCAGATTGCGAATTTGCCCAACTCTGTCCTCAATATCCCTTTTCGCCACTTTGGACCTTGCATTTTAAAATTGCTAACATACGGATTTAACTACTTTTTAGAAGATTTTTTACGCTGAATTTCACACTACTACCTAAAACTGCTGCTAAGATATACAATGCTTGAAACAAAGAATATTGAGGTTGTGGATAGATCTTGCGGCTGGTAAATTGTTTGGATAATTGATACATGATCGACAGACGTGGTAGGTTATATGAGAAAAAAGCATTGTATTGAGCATTTGGGTACAAAAGGAGAAAACACAATTTGTGCATATGAGAAAAAACGAATAAAAATTTTTCATTCAAAGAAATAGTTTTTAGTAGGGGATATAGTTTCTCCGGACGGCCAGCAACGTTGAACACCTTTGAAGCATGGAGTCAATGAGGCTATTAATGAGGAGCTGGGGTATTCTGTCCCACTCCTCCAAAAGAGTTTTTTCCAGTTCTTGAAAAGTTCGTGGGAGTGGTAGGAGGCCATAAACTCGTCTGCCTAGAATGTCCGAAACATGTTCTATTGGGTTCATGCCCAGAGAACACGCTGACCATTCCAGTCGTATGATTCCTTTCTCGAAAACGAAATCATCCACCAAGTGAGCACGATGTGACCTGGAATTGTCGTCCATTAACATGAAGTCTTTAATTGCTGCAACGTAAGGGACTACAATAGGTCTGAGGATCTCATCTATATATCGCTGACCGGTCAGAGCTCCATTTCGAATGATGTGGAGGTCGGTGCGTCCATCAATGGAGATGCCAGCATAGACTATCACTCTCCCACTGCCAAATTTGACACTTTCTTCCACGAACGCAGTATTGTTTCTAGTGCCACGTTCTCTCCAGGTGAAAATATGCATATTATCAGGATGAACAAAAAAACGGGAGTTGTCAGAGAAAATAATATTGCGTCATTCATTTCTCCTCCAGTTCACATGCTGTGTTTTCCACTGCCTGCTGTGGCACTGGAACTGTTGTGGCCTGCTACTCCACGGTGCCTTACTGTTAATGTAACACATACCATTGGTTTGCGACCATACAGACATACAGCGTGCAGCTGGTTTCGGACAGTTCGAGTCGAAACTGTGGTGCCAGTAGCCAAGCAAAGGTGCTGTTAAAAAAGTGTGGCGTTCATATTTCGGTGTCTCCGAGCCGTTAGCGTTAAAAATGGATCTTCATCGGGCGTTGTTGCACGTCTACGACTTTACCCTGGTTTTCTTCCTGCTTTTCATTTTGCTAAAAACGGTTCAAGATCCTGGAAATTAAAGTTTGTGAAATTCGAGAGGCTTTTATTACTTCGGCTTGTGTTTGGCTCTCCTCTAACCGACGAACAACTCTCCAAGCTTCTGATTCGGTTAAATGACTTCGTTGAGACATCGCACATATCGAAACAAAGCCCTCGCTGAATGTAGATCGTTGTTTTCCGCTTTGTCTTTCAGAATAATGAAAGTCAAATTTCATTCGCTACCGCTAAAGCGTTGTTTTTGACGTTAAACTCAAAATTTGCATACTCCGAAGTTTGAAAATAAGAAAAATTTTCATTTGTGACTATCTTCTTCCATTTTCTGCAAAAAATGTTTTTCGTTTATACCGTTATTTTATGACTTACAATATCCTTTAATTGTTTTGAGCAATGTATTTAGAGACACAACGTCCTAGTCCTAGGTTCACTGTAACCTTTTACACATGATCGGGCGGGCGTTGTGACCCCCTGATCCCCAGTTAACATGCATTCTGGACGTAAGAGCACTGCCCCTCACGCGCACTCTTTTTGCACCCAAGTAGATCGAAGTCTGACGTCACGACAGTAATTTCCACGTGCTTGAGGAAAGTACCGCGGACCTTAGAATCACTTCCCCGGATCCCCCCGAAGAGCCCTGAAGGGACCGAACACTCATAGGAGAGTTGGGCTTAAGACTTAGTCTCAGGGTTCACCGAAGAAGCTTTGCTATATCTGAGCCTTCGAAGACCAACTCCTATTATGAGGAACCACTGGTGAGATGATTTTAAAGTCTCGATCTCCTGCTTATTGAAGCTCCTTAGTGGTTGATTTTCTCTCCTTGTAAAATCGCTGAAATACGTCTTTAACCATTTTTTAGTAGATTTGTTATGCTGCATTTTATGCTGCATTTTATGCTCCTCCTTAAAACTGCTGCTGAGATATGGCGAAATGACCTAAAACTTCCGATACCCTTTTTAAACCCTTAGGAGTAGAATTTTCGAAAATCATTTCTTAGTGGGTGCCTACATTCTGTAAGGAACATGTCTTCAGAATTTCATTGTCCCAGGATCAACGGTTGAGTTTGGCATTGATATATAAGTCAGTCAGTTAGGACATGCTCTTTTATAAGTATAGGTATATAATGAATTTATTGAAAAAATAGAAATCGTTATTCGATTCCAAATCAATTCAATGGTTATGCTTGTCAAATTCATGCTTTTGCATCTTAAACAATTCTTTAATGAGTTACCTTTATCAAGATATTTAGACAAGGGAGGGGGATGGGCTCTTAAAAGTACACAATATAATGAAGCTACAAAAGAGAATATTTAAAAGCATTACACAACTTTAAATTAAGTATTTCAAATGAAATTATAAGAGAAGCTTTTTTATGAAGGCTTGGAAAGTTGAAACATCTGAATGTTACATTTTTTCTGACTGCTAGTGTTTTTCATCTCATCTGACCTTACATGTTACATAGTTACTAAAATTTTACTTGCATGCAAAACAAATAAATTGTTCATATTATGTGTAATTATAATTAAAAACCCCTCCTAGGAGAAGATCATGGCTGAGCCACTGCCAGATGCAGGGCCCGACTTAGGCTGTGGGGGCCCTGGGGAAAACATTATTCGGGGGGCCCCCTTCTATCTTTTGAAATATTTCGTGAATTATGCTGAAGTGACTAAAACTAAACTTCATACCTATTGTATCTTGTATGTATACATAAATTTCGTACCAAGTACAATTCACAACTATATACAAAATAGCACAAGAAAGATGACTGTAAGATGACCAGGTAACCCTTTTTTTAAGTTATAGAAATATAGAGATAAATGTGAACCGTTTGACATTTGAAGTCCACCGAGGTGCAGAATGCTTTGGGGCCTATAGCTACAATGGCTGTCGCCTTGAATGATCCTTATTATACATAGAAACAACAACAACTCACAACAATTTTTATTTTCCATTACATATATTATATAACTACAATGGGACATTCACAATTACATCCATGTCTTACCCAGGGACTCGAACCCGGGCCCTCGGGGTGACAGCAGCTTCCGCTTCCTGACCACGCCACCGAGGGAATGTGAACCGTTAAAATGTAAATACAGTTCTTCCAGGCATTATTGGCTATTTGTGTTAATACTTTTCTACTTAACTTAATCTTTGTATTCAATCAAACATGCATTTGAGCGATTCCATCATATGGAAAGGCAAGTGTGGCACGCATTTAATAATAATAGCAACAAATTTCAATACTTGTTATGTTCTTACTGCATTCCCCATTCCCCATGATGTCCTAAAGTATTTTGGCATAAAATTTCCTTTTATGACTAATTCTTTTAAACAGAAAGCAACAGATAACAGATGTGTGAGATTACAGTAATATTTAAATTAAATTTACGTATTTAAAAAAAAATCTTTATGAAATCAGGAAGGAAGAAATTAAATATCACAAAATGAAAAACACTTTAAATTAGAAACTGTGAAATTTCATTTTATAAATAAGAAAATCAATTGAAATTTTATGATTAACAACATAAAATTTTTGAACAATTAAGGGGAGAAAACATCCCCCTTAAGATAGCATTTTAATTAGTAGTCCAGGAAAATTAAAGTAAATACACCTTCAACCGGGGCAAAATTGCAATAGAAGCTCTGTTAACTGATTTTTAATCCGTAACTATTACTGAGAAGTATAACCAAAATTAGACAAAATCCGATCACGGGAACACCCTTAAAAACGGATTTCAAATGCCGTTCTGTCTGAATCATATGCCGTTTTGCGTTTTTGTGCTGTTGTATAGCTTTTAGTTGAGACGGAAGACGACAGGGTGCAGCACTAAACAATTTGGACTGCAAATACTCATTTTTTATCGAACAACTGACAACCAATAATGCTTTTGGAACAAGATAAAGTAAAGTATCTATAACTCATTCTAAACTGTATTACTACTAGACCGATCTCCTGATAGTCATCCGATATGCGGTGAGTTTTTCAAGATCCGGCGATGAGGAGATATATCTCCGGCCTCAGGCAAGCCCTATACTATATTTTCTTTCTACATATTAAGTCTTCCTGAACATTTTAAGCCCTACCGCATCAAAATCGGTCCAGTGGTTCGCGAGATATAGTTCTTTTAAATTTCTCTACTTTCTGTTAATCTCGTTCCTCTATCTCATGTCTCCGCAATTGAACTGGCTCCGAATCGATTCCAGTTCTTATAAATGCTAGTTGTGCATAATTTTCCCAGGCATCTGAACATTTTTAATAATATGCTTTAGGGAATTTTTCAGGACAAATATCAGTATTTTTTAATAGAAGAATAAATCTAGCTTAAACGCACGAAATTTTGCCTTATTTAAGAATTAATTTTCTATAAGAAAATACTGGTACCGAAAAATTTCATGGCTATAAAATTTCAGGACACGTACGACCCCTGCATTTATGGACATTTCGTCACCAATTTACTTTGTTAAGGAGACTTTAAGCAAAGATATCGATATTTTTTATACATGCTGTGCTGCGATTGTGATCTGACCAGAGTAGTTTGTCTTGTCAGTGTTTTTCAAGATTATGGTGTTAAATGATTATTTAACCGCGGATTACTACATTATTTGTGCAATTTGAAGCTTATACAACACTAGTGAGTGAGTTTAGATTATTTTTATAGATTTTAGTATTTTAATGAGCCTCTGAAAAGTACATGCTTTACCATTGGCGGCCATTTAATAATGCATCTCTGTGGAGATTATTGTAATGTTAACCTTTTTTAATTAATCTCTAACATACATAATAAATGCTATAAACAGCTCCATACTGTGCTTTTTACTAACGTAAGTGTATATACTTTGCTCTGCTGCCAGTTCCAATTCAAAATATCAATTTTAAGTGTACTAAATGATGTTTTGAAAATAGTTAAAAATTGTGTTCTATGCTAACTTTTAGCTTCAAACTCCCATAGGAATATCATTGGGAGTGTGTAACTTTTATAAAATTATCAAAAATACCTATAAGGGACAGTAGACAGAAGAGAAGCAGCAATGACTTTTAAAAAGTGGCCGATGTACTGGAACACATCGCCATTTCATTCTGATTCTACTCTACGCAAAATTGTTACAGGCGTAACAGCTAAAAAAGAAGTTAATGTTGATGAGTTGCACTTACTTGGTACGATCATCATCTCCAAAATGATAGGGAAGGTTATATTTAGGTATTCGGCTAAAAGGTCAAAGAAAGTGAAAACTATAGGATCTGCTGCCGCCATCTGTAGTTATAAAGATGACTTAGATATACAAATAGATCCAGCGCTCCTCTTTCAAAGAATGATGATTGCTGGCACTTGTGGTGAAATGAATCTCGGAGATGTCATGCGTTATGAACCGTGTGCGTACCCTGCAGCATTATTTGAATCACCAAGTATGATGAGGAATTCAGACAAATCTCAGTTAGCTCAAGCACTAGTCAAACACATTAAAAATTTACACAATGAAAAATATGACAACGTGGAAAGTACAGAAAGGTACATATTGGATGGAAGATCTTTCTTGCATCACATTTCCTGGTGTAAAAAATGATACATATGAAAACATTGCTATGTCTTACGCTGATTTTATTGTTAAACAATATGGAAAACCTATCATGGTTTTTGATAATTACATTGGGTATCCAACGATCAATGATGTGGCTCACAGACGACGCTACAAAAAAACAGTAGAGATATTAATTTCAGCCCATACATGAAATTTATTGGAAAAAAGGAAGAGTTTCTGGACAATGAAAAAACAAGCACGCAATGACTTCCCTCATAGGCGAATTGCTTAAGATACAAGGCTGTACTGTTCACAACGCAGATGGGGATGCCAATATAGACATTGTTCGTGCTGCAGTCTCATCTTCAGAACATGCACATACCACTGTAATAGGTGAAGATACCGACTTGCTGATTCTCCTTCTTTAACAGGCAAAGGATAATGGCTTCAAGCTATACTATCGCAGTGACATAAGACGAGGATCATGTTACAAACCAGTCTATCATATCCTCAACATGCAGTCTCTGTTAGGTCGTGAAAATTGCAACTTTCTTCTGTTTCTGCATGCTTTCACGGGCTGCGATACAACATCCAGAATTTTTTCGATTGGGAAATCCTCATCATTTCTCAAACAGATGAACAAGACAGAGTTCCGTTCTACTGCAAAAATATTTTGTTCAAATTCAAGCCTACATTCAGATATGGCTGAGGCTGGAAAAAAAGCAATGCTTCTGTTTTATGACTGCAAGGCACTGGATTCTATAGACAAACTACGTCACCAAATGTTGGTAGGGAAAGTAACTACAGTAAAATCATTTATTACACTTGAACGTTTGCCTCCGACCGATTCTTTTACAAAATATCATAGCTATCACACTTACTTACAAATAAATAACGGAAGAAAGAACCAAGCCAGCAGAATGGGGCTGGTATGTAAAAAAACACTCGGGCTACCCAATACTCTGCGAGTGACTACCAGCTACAGATTATTTACTTAATATGATTCCATGTTCTTGAACGACAAACTGTGCTACTTTACGATTCTGATGCAAGCGTAATTGATTGCCCTGTTCTACAGCTTCTGGGGTGTGCCAAGTCAATAGATGTAACAAGAACTATCTAACTTCTAACTATAAATATGATGAAAACTATTGCTACGTTTTTTTCTTCACTGGAACATTTCTGTAAAAATGAACTTAAGCAGTAATTTGTCAGAAATAGTAGACTTTTGTGTACTGTACTTTTTTGACTATACTTCAAAGTTGAATTGTGAAAATAAAGCGATATATTTCCGTAAGCGATATATTCTTTGCCTTAGTTCCAGAAAATCCCCTCCGCCATTTTGAAATCCGTATATAGGGGTGTTCCCGTGCTCAGATTTTGTCTGATTTTTAGTATGCTATTAAGCAGTAGTTCCTGATTAAAAAATTCTGTAAAAAGCTTCTATTACATTTTGCCCATGTTCAATCACAAAATACCTGGACTATAGAGGAACAATATCAACGAACAATCTGATTGTTTTTTTTAATTATAAGAAAACATATTACTCAAAATAAGTTTTTTAAAAACCTTATTAGTATTTATATCTATAAACGGAATATACAGTTCGGGCACAAACAAATTACTCAGCCAGCCTGTCATTATCGTCAATTTTTTTTTTTTTGTTTTCACATATGTCCAGGCAGTCATCATCAGGCAAGTTTTCGAATGAGGTAGAGGATTTCTTACTTAGAATAAAACTTCGATTTTAATAGGAGGGCAACATGCGCTCTGCGAGTATTTTGCCCCTCTCTAACAGAGGTACACTTATTTTCCCTAATGCTAGTTGCCATGGTTTGGACAAAAGCTTAAGCTGAAAACAATGGACTACTAAGCTGCTACTATGAAATTTTAATCATTAGCTTTTTTGATGATGTAACTGATACCTTCAGGGGAGCATGAGACACGTAAGCAGAGGGGGGGGGGCGAGAGAAGAGAGCCCTCTTAAATCTAAAAAATCCCTGCCGGCCCGGCCTACAGGCAGAGGTAGATTTCGAAGTCAAATATACTAATTTCACAAACAAAAAGTAAATCATGATTATAGATAAATCCACTTTAACAATTTTATCTGGCCGCTCTTGACGAGTTTTTATTTCATTTTCATATAATAGCTGGTTTTATCAGAATCATGTTAGGGCGGTATTCAAAAAAATACTTTTCCATGCTCAACAACTCGAAATTTTCTGGCATAATTCCAGATTCATTTTTAATAAAAAAAAAAAAAAAAAAATGAAACTTGCTGACGTGATTTTTGAAGAGATTTATAAGCGACCTGTGTTTTTATTTTTTGTTCAATTAATTAAAACTTGATATATAAACAATTATTTTCTCAGAAGGACAATATTTTTCGTTTCTAACACAATCGCTTCGGGAAATTCCGTTCAAAATGCCCACCTTGACATCATTTTTTGAAATATATTCTGCCTCTATCTAAAAATCGATTATTACGGTACATTATATAGTTTCTGAATAAGCGAATCTAGCAATTAAATGCGTTTGAGAGCAAAAATGAATTTAAAAACCAGTCAGAAAATAAGCAGTTTGGATTTAAGCGCATCCTTAATACAATGATTTTTCCAACACAATCCGCTTCGGTAAATTCGGTTCAAAATGCCCTTTTTAACAGCATTTAAAAAAATATATTCTGCCCCTATCAGAAAATCGATCATTACGGTACATTATATAGTTTCTGAGTAAGAAAACGTACCAATTGGAAGCCTTTGAGAGCAAAAATGAATTGTAAAATGAGTCAGAAAATAAGCAGTTTGGATTTGAAAACACCCTTACTAAGATCATTTTTTATTTCAACCGGTATGTATTTTTAATTTGTTTTTGCTCTAAGAATTGGTCCTATCCAAAACTTGTCTATATAGATGTTGTAGACAATATTAAGAAGATATATGATAAATTCATGGGGATTTTATATCTTTTGAATTGACGGAGTTATGGATTTTTTTCTTCTTCAAACCACCTTTTTGTTTTCGTTTTTAATTTTTTTTGCGGTACAAATTGGTCCTATCAAAAACTTGTGAATATAAAAGTTGTAGATAATGTTAAGGAGATTCATGATAAAATTAATTGGATTTGATATCTTGAGAATTGACGAAGTTATGGATTTTTTTCTTCTTCAAACGCCCTTTTTGTTTTCGTTTTTAATTTTTTTTTACGGTACGAATTGCTCCTATCAAAAACTTGTGAATATAAAAGTTTTAGATAATGTTAAGGAGATTTATAATAAAATTAATTGAATTTGATATCTTGAGAATTGACGAAGTTATGAATTTTTTTCTCCCAAAAACCCTATTTTTTGCGCCCCTTGAGCCCATTTTTAACTTTATCAAAAATCTGTGATACATAAATTTTTGGCCCTATTTTTAGAAGTAATAAAAACTTTAAACTGATTTGATATGTACAAAAATTAAGAAGTTATGGGGGGTTTTCTGTTTTCACAAAACCCCTCCCTATTTCCCTCCCCTTGGTCCGATTTTGCCCATTAACGAACTTGACTGAGATTTTATGCCCATTGATTTTATGTATCAGTTTGGAAGAGATTGGTGCAGAATTACGAAAGTTATCGTGTCCAGAAGAAAGTGATATATATAGATAGATAGATAGATAGATAGATAGATAGATAGATAGATATATATATAAAGTTTTTTACTGAGGGTGGTTTTGGGTTCTAGGGGTCATGATCGGTGTAGATCTGCAAAAATTTTTCAGAAATTCCAACATAGGAACGATCCCAATAGGTAGTATTTCATACGAAATCTACCTAAAAAGAAGAGTTTTGGTCACTTTTGGCCATTTTTCCGTGGCAGCTGCCCCGCATGCCCCTGCATTAGTCAGGCCCTGGCCAGATGTAACGCATTTATAGGAAAATTGAAACCGCTTTCAATTTCAAAGCATTTTAATAATGCTGAAAGTTTCGCGTTATAGGGTGTATGGGGGGTTATTATTTTGAGAACAGTTTTAAATAATGACGTATATTTGATTTGCGATTTATTCTGTTGAACTGTTTCAGATAACAGACCAGTTGCCCTTATCAAAATGATTAACTGAAAGAACTGTGTCCACTAGATTTTTCTAGGATATGTTTAGTTGGCAGAGGTCTCTGGTTCAAATCCTGGCTTGGACAAATTTTCCACTCATTTGGGAAAATTACAACTCATATGATTTATTTACCAATTAGAATAATTGTGTTCAAATTAATCAAGTATAATTATGTATCCATCGTTTACTTCTCTATTACACGCGATTTATTATGCTGAGCTGTTTCAGATAACAGACCAGATGCCCTTATCAAAAAGTTGTTTGAGTGAATTGTGCACGCCATATTTGTCCAGGATAGCTCAGTTGGCTGAGCATTGGCAGCTTAAGCCAAAGGTTCCTGATTCGAATCCTGTTCTGGGCACTTTTTCACTCAGTTGGAAAATTACAACTTATATAAGATTTCAGGATCTGGATCCAAACCCCTAAGTTTGCAGAAGTTGCACACAAAAATTTTTGTAATGAGAAATCATAAAACCGTTCTTATTGGTCGAATTAAGAATACGTTTAATTGCAATTTGTAACTGTCTCCCAAAAGGTGAAAATTCTGTCCTGTAGACCTACTACGGAAGTCGCAAACGTATAAATCTCCTTTTACTGATGGAGGTAATTAATTAAGTATATTGTTGATCTTGATTGTAAACAGATTTACACTAAGAAGACTGCCCTGGGGTACACTCTCTTCTTGTACATAAAGAGTGGATATTATCCCCCCAATTCGAACTTGAAAGAGTCGAATTGGGAACAAGATTTTATTAAAAATTAGGAGTTTCCCTCGAAGGATCACATACCACCATGTTCTATCACAGGCTTTCGCCATGTCAAAAAATACTGAGACCAAGTGGCTGCAGTACTTTTTGAAAGGCTTTAGAAATTAGATAAAAGGTTTTAGAAAGGTTGTCCGTATATAATATTCTAGATGGGTAAGGTTATCAATAGTGGACCTACCACTTCGAAATCCACTTTTAAATGCTGGAAGGCCGTTATCAGATTATAAAACATGTATTGGCAATCTTTTTAAATAGTTTTTAAAGGCCCTTAGAAAGAACAACCAGTCTGTAATTATTGGGTTTGCTAGACTCATTTCTTGGTTTAGGAAAAAGAATAATGATAGCTTTGCACCAAGCACAGAGGAAAGTCTGCTCCATTCATATCCATTTGAAAAAAAATAGGATATTATTAAGAGAGAGTTGGTATAGGTGCTTCAGCATGATGTAAGGGACGCCATCGTGACCTGGGAGCAGATAAACGACTGTTTTGCAAAAAGTTTACAAGCTCTGAAATAATAAATGGTTGATTGTATGCAAAATAGTGACGAGAACTTAAAATTGATTCTGGTCATTTCCACTTGTCTTTAGTAATTTATAAAAGATTCTGGGTTATGGTATTTCCTATTGTTTTTTCTATAAAAGAAGTGATGATTTGACGATTATATTTTTAAATTGAAATATGATTTTCGGAGTATAGGCCCATACACGTTTTCGCTCTTTTCCAGAATTTTTTACTCGGAGTATTGGAATTAATGTAGAGACATAGTTATTTGAGAATTCACGTTGGATTTTACGCCGCACTCTTTAAACTTCGACTTTTACTTTTTTATATATGTTATATAGTTAGCGTTATATGGATACCTCCAGAAGAGATCCCAAGCCTTACATTGCTATTTTTTGCAATCTGACAATCATTATTCCACTATGGATTCCTGTGCTTTTGAGCAGACAATATTTTAGGAATGCATTAGTAGCATTGGTAATACAATGAGTAATATTATGAAGAGCTTTTTCAATATTCCCCTCTATCATACTATTAATAATCCTTACAGTGCTCTGAAAGTTGGCTAGTTGGTTCTGCCAAATTACATAGTGTTTGCGATAGTTATTAGAATCCCTATCAGGAGTAGTCATTGAAATAAAAATCGAAAAGTGGTCACTGCCGCGAAGGTCGCTTGAAACCCAGAAGTTCAAAAAACGATAGAGTGATGGGAAATAAAGATCTATTGCATGGGAAGTTCGGGTTGGTTCGTGAAAATAAGTATGATCACCGTTGAGCAGGTACAAGCTGTTATCGGAAATGAAAAGTTTTCTACCACTAGACCGCTGGATTCGAATTATCGTTGCTCTATATTTGACTGTGTGCATTGAAATCCCCAACAATAATGCCCGGACTTAGGGAGATCAGGCATTTGGAGATATAAACTATCCGGATGATTTGACAGTTATGGTAATATGGTTGATATGTAAGCGTATTGAAATTACTTGTAGGTTTGTATTTCAAGAGATATGAGTATGAGGTTAACTGCGATAAACCAAAACAGCCACACAGTTCGAAGCTGCAACGGTAGTCCAATGACTTCAGGGCCCCGAGCCCAAACCTTTCCGCTTTTCTATGTCTTTAATTTGACGAGTTTCTCTTTTGAATATGTCAGGTGGCGTCCTTTCATTTTTTTTTTCTTTTTCCGGTTCGGTTAAGTGTCAGAAAGGAGTCAGTGTTGGAAAGAAAGTGAAAGGGCTTCGGACAAGCACACGGAAAGCCGGGCTCCGCGAATTCTGCGGCGGTCCTTTCGTTACCTCAAGTCTTTTCTCTAGGTTACTTAGCCCTGTAATTTGACATTTTTACTGGGTTTCATATTGTTTTCCTGTAAATCTAAGCACAATAGTTGGTGGTTATGGATAATACTACGGATTTCGTCATATTTATTATGATAACCACGTCCAATCATTTTATGGTTTTGTTGTTTTAGATAAATATATCTATGTCATTTTGTTCGGATGTAGTTAGCATGCTATTGCCTTTTTACTCACGTTAGATAAATCAGAAGCAGGGTTCTAAAATATGGTGTCTTTATCTTCAGCAGTTACAGTATTTTGTCCAATTAATTTTCTAGTCGATTTCGGATATGGAGTAATTTTGGATGTTTGATCATTTTCTTTTTCTCTGACGACATATTAGATCTAATTGTTGGAAGATTATGTTTCCCAAAATCAAGTAGGAGAGGTAGAGGAGATATGATACACTTTTTTTTACTAATTTTTTATAACCCTTAAAGCTATTTTTAAATAAATTTTTCGTGTTTTCTTATAAAGTGAACTTTTATTTATTTATTAAAAATATAGTGAATTTAAAAAATAATCATTCAAAAACATATACCAATTATTTTGAATGGTTCCTATTGTATCAAATCTCCCCATTACTGGGGAGGATTGATGCATTTGTAAGGGAGATTTGATACATTGCTATGTAAGTTGAATAAAAAAATGCAGACGACTCAATTTTTGTGTCAGACAATTTTCTTATGATAAATCTTGAAATATTATGGTAAAATTTAAAAAGAAATGTTATTGACATACTTTTGTTTCAGAAATGTTTATTACAGAAAAATTTAAACAATGCTATTAACACATTTTTTCGAAAATAAATTTCTAACTTTAAATTATTAATCAAGCTTTTATTTGACAATCATATCAATTAATATTAATGATTTTACTTTACGTTTTCCACCTTTTGTGGTTGAAGTCGTTTTCTTGGGATAAGGTCTAATATCCTTGGGACCTTGGGAGACTTGTAAATTTGGTACGCGACGGCCCTGTGTTTTCATCTAAAGATTATTTAGGTGTCGTGTCAGTAGATAACTGATTCATATTCATATGAACTCACTGGTTTCGTGGAGATGATCACAAGATGTTGAGGGTAAAAAAATAGGTATTATCAGAACAATTAAGGTCAGAAGGACAAATTTCAGTCTTTTTAAATCCAGATAAAATAAAATATTCGTTAGAGTAAATGATTTCGGAAAAGCTTTAACAATTAATCCTCCTTACCAATTTCAATAGCTCTTGCTGTAAAACAATAATGAATATTACACTACTATATATTAGTTTGCAACTTAAAAAACTATTACATTTCAAATATACAAGTGTATCATTTCTCTCCAGTACTAATGTATCATTTCTCCCTGTTATGCCTTATTGAATTTTCAATCACTTTGCATAAAGCAATTGCAAAATAGCAATCTACTTCCTAGTAAAACTAATCCTAACAATGTGCTTTATAAGTAAAAAAAATACAAGATATTATTCTTCACAATAATAAGAATTATGAAAGAAAATCAGTATTTGAAAAAAATTACTTTGACATTCCAAAAATCTTCAAAATGAAAAAGAAAATAAAAGTTGCCAGTTCTTCACTGATTAGTCCAGCTAATGATGGCTTATGCAAATAAAAGAAGTCTTTACATGTGTTAGAATGGCTGTTCATGACATTTGTTGAGAAAAATTGTCTATGTTTAAATCCTCCCCTACCTCCGCTATATGGTTTTTGCTTCAAAGCCTTCGGTTTAGTAATATTGAGAATTTCTTTTATGCAGTGAAAGTTTTGGAAAAATAGGTTGTGGTGACTTTGAAGAGACAATTTGTGATGATTTAGGTGAAACATATTGAGGTGATTTAGAGGAAACAGATTGCGTTGATTGTGATGTCAGACTATGATTTGTAGATATTTTGTCTTTTTATTGTTGTGGTTCGCAATTGCTTTTTTTAGGGAAATCATCTTGAGTTGCTTTATAGCTTGATAAGTTTTATAAGTTGTTTTTGATACAGTAGCAACATATGATACTCCAACTTTGGTTGTCCTGGATTCAACTATTTTAGTGGCTTCAGGGTACGATATATTTTTTGTGCGTATTGCGTGCATTTTTTTTCTTTTTGCCACTGTTTAAAAGATTTTGAATAGAATAGGTGCTCTTTTTTTAAGTTTATACATCGTGCTGGGCATTGCTGTGTACACTTTTGTGTCCCACTGCACCACATCGACCACAGGCGATATTACATCAACATGAGGTGTTAGAGCGTCCAAAGCGTTGACGTCTAAAACAACGCAGTGGGTTTGGAATGCACGGTCTGACAGAACGTGATAAATTTCCAATTTTTATTGAATTAGGTAAATTTAGTGAATCAAATGTGTTATGTACGCAGTAGGCGTTTGTATTTGGTTAGATGGTATTTGTTTGTCCTGACAGTAGATTTTTATTCTTCTGGCTTCAATAAAATTTCGTTCTTTTAGATTTTCCACTACTTCCTCTTCAGTAACATGCAATAGGTCAGATTCCAAGATCACTCTGCAAGCGGTGTTAAGAGTTCTGTGTGGAGTTATAAAGACATAATTTTTTCAAAATGAGTACATTTGTTTAAGTTAAGCTTTGTTTAAGCTTGGCTTTAACAATCCGCAAATCATTAAATTTATTTTTTTCTCTTTCGAGTCTGGTTACGATTGTTATTATGAAGATTATCTTCTCGGAAGCCAACAAAATAATTTTCGCTGACCCCGAAGCCGAAATGCTTAATCTGAATCCCTGCATATAATTAATATCACATTTTAATGCAATTACGACAGAATAGTCTGCAATCATGCCTCCAATTTTGACTTTATCTTTTAAGAAGGAACACCATTAAATATATTTATTCATATTAAGGCATAGTCTTATTCAAATGAAAGCATATTCCAGTCCTTTTTTTTAGAAAATCGGGTCAACCCGAGCCGGACCCGCACAATGCGGAATTCAGAAAGGCACTTTTTGGATTATACATTTACGGATAAGAATTTCCACGTATATAACATTAATAAGCATAAAATCCCAGTTCTTCTGGAGGGAAGGCACATCTCGATGCTCCGGAAAAAATGTTCACTAGATGCATCCATTTATTATAAACCTTTATGTACTGAATTATGAATTCATGAAAATTTTACCTTCTAAAGCATTTTTTGTGAATTGTTTGAACTACATTAGAAGATTTACATAATCATTTAATAAATTTTAGAAGGATTGAAGGATTTAGAAGGATTAATTAAATTTGAATTTATAGGGATTTTGTGCAATAATAATAACCCCACTCAAATCCTTTATTTTAAATATTTTTTTTTAGTATTTTGTTGAATTAGGAAATGTACAAATATAATGTTCTTACAAGAGAAATATAGAAATATTTCCGAATTGAAAAATTCCCTCCCCCCTCCCAACGCCAAGAAAGCTGAAAAGATGCAAAGGCAAAAGAAATCATCCTTTAAAAATGTTTTTTGTTTTGTGTAACCAATAACGCTTTTGGAACAAGATAAAGTAATGTATGTATAACTCATTCTAAACTGTATTACAACTAATCGCTGTATTAAATGAATTTTATAACAAGTTATCTTAATGGTACTTATAAGTACCGTCAGTAGATAAAGGGTAATTTATCACTGGATCCCCAAATTGAAGACAACCTGAAAGCAACTTCAACGCGAAAAATTTAATCAATCCGACCCGAGTGCCGAATCATTGTTTGGGTGAAATTTTGTTTTCTACTTTATACCAAATATGTAGTGAATTTTCATTGTTAAGCATATTTTCCAATCATTTATTTATTTTTATTAAACACATATGTATTAAAAGTATGTATTTTAAACGCAATTTAAAAAATACTTCAATCAATATTATGGACCCCTACGGTATTTTCTTTTCAATAATTCTCTACGTTGGTTTCCTATTAATTCGCCCAAGTTTAATTCATTTACAAACATTGGAAATCGGAGCTTTTTTCCGATACTAATGATTAAATTAAAATTAAACTACATAAGGGTCATTCCATGAAAAGTGAAACCAAAGTACTATTTTTTTTTATTTATAAAACAAATAATATTTAATTTATAAAGTCATGTAATACATGTTTTTATAGCGTAGAGTGTGAATTTTCTGAAAACATGCAGTTTAAGTATAAAAAGTAAATTAAATAAAAGTATTAGTACTAAAAAGGTGAGAGTGATGAGATTGAGAACATTTCACTTAAATTATGGTAAAGTTAAACAAGTTATTGTCATTTCAAAATTTTTTTGTAAAAGTTGTAATTAGGCTAGTTTTTGTATTTGAATATTCTATTTTTAAAATTTATAAAAGAAATTAGGGAATATATTATAAATGAATTAGAATTCATAAATAAATTTTGATGCATTGAATTGTTACGTCCGTAACAGGCAAATGTTACGCCTGTAACGATTTAATTATCTCATGTATTAATTATTAATTATTTTAATGTTTTCAAAATTTCAGTTTCAAACAGCTAATACCCTAATAATGAATTATTGAAGAAAAAGTTAAATGTTCTTCCTTAAAATTCACAAGATTATGACAATAACTGCAACTATATGCAATTTTGACTGTTTTGTGAATTACGTGCGTAACACCTAGATTTTATTTTTTCAAAAATTATGGGAACATTTTTCAGATTTCAAAATTTAATATTCTATTTACAAACCATGGACTGACCTTAAATATAAAAAAATCCATGTAATAAGTATTTTTTTTTACATTATTTAAGAAGCTTTAAAGTCTCTGTTACGTCGGTAACCATGGAATGACCAATAACTAAAAATTCAAAATTACGTATTTTAAAAGCATTATTAATTATTCCGAAGTCTACAGTTCTGCAGAAGTCAAGTATATCTGATCCAAGGCCTAAAAGTATATTTCAAGTCAACCCGAACCCGACAAACTTCGATCCAAAACAAAAGGGCGCTTTAAGGGGTCTTAGGACTCTTAAAATTAGAAATAAACAGTCAAGTGCGAGTATTACTCGCGCACAGATGGTTCCGTACAATAATATATGAATTAGTAAGTGTATTATTAAAAAAATACCTTTGCTAAAAGAATACTAAGACTCTGTAAAAACTATACAACGTAGGGTTGGGTATAGCTGTATAGTATAGAGGGTGCAAAGGAAAGTCTCTTTAACCTGAAAATACTTGCGAAAGGAGAGAGCTACAGCTATACAAGCGAGGTAACGGTACAGCAAAGAGACTACGCCCGACCTAATGCAAACGACAGCAGCACCTCTAGTGGAGAAATTTGGAAGATAACCATTGCAAATAGAAAACGAAAACAGGTAGAGCAAATTATCCAATTAGAAAGTTTTAGAGCATCAATTAATTAGAGCGAAACGACATTTGGTGCACACGGATAAGATAAATCGTCGCCTGCATACTCAAATATGTCCGAAACCGATGAGCACTTTGTACTGTGCTGTAATGTCTGTAAAGATTTAATTTCCAATGCATATAAAATTTTAGAATAACCCTTATAGGGCAAGAAGAATTCTGTTCGTAATGTGATGAAATAATTGACTGACACCAGAATATTCAAACGAATTTCTCAGAAAACAAAAACCCGCTAATTTGCACTTTCATTACAAAAGCAAAATTTTATTAAAATATTCTTGGTGCCATTTGTCAATTTTTTAATTAAAATTAGATGGCTAGACCGTCTAGCCACCGCCCTTGAAAGGGTTAAATCTATGTTGTCGTATTGAAGAGGCTTGCAATAGACGTTCCATGCTGAGAAATGTGCATGCAGAATTACTCTCACGAATACAAACGTGTATCGTGAGCAATGGCGAACTTTTCGAACATACTGAATATTAACTTTTTATCACTGTGAGACAGTTTGTCTTTTTGTGTGTGTGTGTGTGATGTTATCAAAATGTATTGAGATAAGTACGTATTTATAGCATAAATTGTGCGTATTTCTTCATACTTCTGACTATTCCATTCAAATGTTTACACAAAATGAAGTGCATCGATTTCGAACATTTTTGGGTAAACAGACGAAGATTTTTCTTATCCATGTAAACCAAATATCGTATTCTATTAATTAATTGATGCTCTAAAAGTTTCTAACTGGCTATTTTGCTCTATCTCTTTTCGTTTTCGATTTGCAGTGGCTATCTTCCAAATTTCACCACTAGGGTCGCTGTTGTCGTTTTCATTAAATCGGACGTAGTCGCTTTACTATACCGTTAACTCACTTGCATAGCTGTAGCTCTCTCCGTTCACAAGTATTTTCAGGTTAAAGGGACTTTCCTTTGCACCCTGTGTACTAGAAAAGTATAAATGGATATACCATGAAAGTTCAAATATATATGGAACCTAAATAATAGCAAATATAGCTATTCTGTATATTTGTTATTCCATATAGGTTTTTAGTTAACCTTTAAAGACATAGTAGGTGTATTGAGAAAGATACTCAATGGAAACTAGTCGCAAATCCCATAGCATTTATGTGATTCATTCTCATTAAATTAGTCTGTTTTTAACAATTTGACGTTTATTGCTTTTATACTGTTATTGGGCATTGCATTAAATAAATATATCCTTAAAATTTGTTATCTAGGCTTTAAAAGCCGATGGGGCATAGAGTACGCCGTCCCTGTCATTATGTATGTCCAAACCGTCCGTGTTTTTAAGGGTTAATATCTCGGCTAATTACCGACGATTTTTTCCGAAATTCATGATCAACAATGCTTTTATACTTCTGCTACGATAGGTATCTCCAACTATGCTGAACACTTTTGCTGAAGCCCGCAAATCGAAATTTGAGTGTAACGGAAAAATGCGATTTTCTCAAAAACTATGTGACCTAGGGTAATCGCTATAATTTTCCTGCAAGGTTTAAATTAATGTCTACTACCTCTAATTTTCTCATAATTTTAGTTTCAATAGATTCGGAATTAGATGGGGGTGAACATATTTTTGCACTACATTTTCCACCATAACTTTGTAAATATAATACCTAAAATTAAATGAAATATATTTTTGATTTCAGCGTTACGAAAGCTTTCACACGATACCCCACACGATATACAAAGAAAAGATTTTTTTTTCAAGTAACTTAATTAGCCCCTGTATATTTTCCTAAATATATTTATGAATAATTATTAATCTGTAAATATGTGGGTCAATAGTTTTTATTACTTCCCCAAATTTGAACTTTCCACGTTGCATAGTTTACGAGTAAAAGGGCTGTGACAGACAGGCAGACACAGGAGTGATCTTATAATGGTTCCGTTTTCACTTTTTAAGTACGGAACCCTAAAAATGAAAAAGAAGGAAGACTATTTTCAGCGTTTAATATCTTGAAAAATATATGATTTTAAAAGAAATTTTTTGGGAGTATGGAAGATGTATGTTCTTTCATTTCATGTGTTTAAAAAATTGCAAGATGCAGAATTAGCATTAATAGGGGGCTCCAAACTATCAGACATTTGACGAGCAGAAAAGTAGTATAAAAGCTTACGCGCAGGATTACAAAATAAATTTTGCAACTAGAATGGAAATTTTGGTGTCTACTTATACTTCAGATTGTAATAATTATCCCGAATCTAAATAGAATTCCATTTAAAGCATTTTCATATTTTTAATACAAAGCTGTGTTTTGCTAATGCAAAATTCTGAAAATTTCAAAAGTATAATCACCTAAGAAAACATTTTTTTTTGGACAATAAAAAGGAAATTTCAGGTTTCGTTTATACAAACTAACATGAAATATACGTTTTAAAAATTTCATTAAAAAATACTCAGAAGTTTTTGAGATATCGTGCGCGTTATGCCCAAAAACGTCATTTGGAGAAAAATGACTTCAAAGTTTCGGAAACACCGCTTCAGCGATTGAGCGCATATGATTCCAAAAGCCAAAACTTCTGTTCTAATGGAAATTTCAAGGAACCAATAATATCAAAATGTTCAGAAAAGATAGTTTAACATCTAAAAAAAAAAAAAAAAAAAAATTAAATTTTCAAAATTTTGAAGCTTTAAGAATCCTGAGACCCCTTAAGGAGTCTCATTCAATAGTCACTTTACTATGCCACGGACGACAATTACATTACTACAGTAAGACTGCTTTGTGACACATGGCCTAGTTTTCATATTTCGAATTTTCGGCACTGTCCGCGATGGCAGGAAAGCAAACAGCAGCGCTACGTCACCTAACGATCATTGACCGAAGCTCCAACACCTGGCTTGTTCTCGCTGGCTATTGTAAGGTTGCTACCTGCTCCTGCGTTGTTTTCCCGAAAACTGGATACTTTGTGTGCTGAAGTCTAATGTGTGTGAGAACCACCTAACACAAGTAAAAATTCTTTGTTGTTATTGTGTCAGTTAGATTGTGTAGTAATATGATCTTTATCAACAGCATAATCAAAATATAGATGCTTGGTGGGGCTACTTTGTGATACGACGACACTCTCTAAAAATAACCCCGCAAGGTTTTCGTTAAAAATTAAGGATATATTTTGTGTTTTCTGTGTCAAGATTAACATGAAACTTTATTAGAAGGCAAAATGGTGCAAAGGCAATCATCGGGGACAAGTTAACCTCTCATATAGATCTAGAAGTGCTACGTCTTTATGAGAAAATAACATAAGTTCATCTCGCACTCTCTCCTAATTTGACTCATATCTTGCAGCCGCTTGATGTGGCATTTTTTCGGCCTCTAAAATCACACTGGAAAAAAGTGTTTTCGAGTTGAGAAAAACCCCTCTAGTAGTAGATGCAAAAACATATGAAAGAGAAAAATTCCGCGTCTTCTAAAAGAGCTCATGTCAAGAACAATCTGAAGTTGGGATTTCGAGCGACCGGAATGAATCTATCCACTAATAGTCCAGGCAATAGGGAATTTTACCTAGCAAAATTAATGGTAGTACTGGAAATCGGTTTTCTAGATGTTTTTTGGGTCGCTGAATCCTAATTTGTAACTTCCCACCAAAATTTCCCCCGGCAACCCCCCCCAAATTTTGGTAAAAAGCCCCCAAAAAAGGTTTTTATTAAAAAATCATTTTTTTTTTGTTTTAGGGAAAAAGTATCTAGAAATTCAGAAAGTAGACAAAATTTGCAACAAATTAGATATATGACATTATGACTTAGGATGAAGGGGAAGGGGGTATCTGCCTCGGAACATGCGCGCGATGCTGCGTGAACTAAGTTGCGCAATTCCACTTAACCACTCACACGTTTACATTCGCCCTCCCATCTCCCCTCCGAACTTTCCTTATAAGGTTTACTTTAAGTTTTTTGGGTCGCTGAATCCGAATTTTTAACTTCGCCCTAAATTCCCCCCCCCAAAACCCCCCAAAATAGTTGTTATTAACTTAAATCTTTTATTGTTTTAGGGGAAAAGCATTACGAAATTCAGAAACTAGACAAAATTTGCAACAAATAGGATATATGACATTATGACGTAGGATAAACGGGGAGAGAGGAGTCTGCCTCGGAACATTCCCCGCGCGCTTTTTTCAAAAACCAAATTTTTTCAAAAAATCAATTTTTTGGAGGGTCGCCGGGTGAAATTTTGGTGGGATTTCGACTCACTTTGTTTTTCGGTCGCTGAATCCGAATTTGTAAATTCCCACCAAAATTTCACCCGGCAACCCCCCAAAAAATTGATTTTTTGAAAAAATTTGGTTTTTGAGAAAAGCGCGCGGGAAATGTTCCGAGGCAGCCCCCTCTCTCCCCGTTTATCCTACGTCATAATGTCATATATCCTATTTGTTGCAAATTTTGTCTAGTTTCTGAATTTCGTAATACTTTCCCCCTAAAACAATAAGAAATTTAAGTTAAAAACAACTATTTGCGGGGGTTTTCGGGGGGGAAATTTTGGGGTAAGTTAAAAAGTCGGATTCAGCGACACAAAAAACTTAAAGTAAACCTTATAGAGAAAGTTCAGAGGGAAGATGGGAGGGCTAATGTAAACGTGTGAGTGGTTAAGTGGAATTGCGCAACTTAGTCCACGCAGCACTGGGGCGCATGTTCCGAGGCAGATCCCCCCTTCCCCTTCATCCTAAGTCATAATGTCATATATCTAATTTGTTGCAAATTTTGTCTACTTTCTGAATTTCTATCTACTTTTCCCCTAAAACAATAAAAAATGGAATGTTTTAATAAAAACCTTTTTTGTGGGGCTTTTTACCAAAAATTTTTTTTTTTTTTGGGGGGGGGGGGTTGCCGGGGGAAATTTTGGTGGGAAGTTACAAATTCGGATTCAGCGACCCAAAAAACATCTAGAAAGCCGATTTCCAGTATTACCATTAATTTTGCTCGGTAGAGTCCCTATACGGTCTCTATTGCCTGGACTATTAATAGAAACGAAGTTTTGGAATAGCTTCCATAAGTAGTCCTGGGAAAAAAGCTTAGAATCGATGAAGGAACACGTGGAAAAATTGTACTTGGAAGAGTTATACAAAAAGAGGCAAGAAATAACAAAAAGTTTGGTCACTAGAGACGTAAAAATTTGAATGGCTCGCCGGACTGAACATTAGTGCTACTGATGCTGAAAAATCCAGAGGAAGCGACGTAGTTACGATGTCTAGAGAAAGCAAACAGGCGATGTTTGGTACCGGAAATAAGACGCAATCTTCTAGAAAGCTCTCAAAGACTTCCCATAACATTTTCCATAAGACAAAGTTCTGAACACGTTTCAGACAGGATACGGCACATTCTCAAAAATTTCGCTCATCGACTGTAGAGAACCAGTTTATGCCGGAACATTTTATTCCTGGTGAAGGGCACGAGTGTTTTGGAAAATTCAGTGAGAGATAGGGGATTAGGGGTTTTGATAAAACCAATTTTGGAAATTTATCCATTTTTGACTCGATTGAAAAACAAAAACAGGAATTCTAATTCTTTTTTTTTTTCATTTCGTATACTTTGTACCCGGTCATTTACTAAAACTTAAAACAGAATTGTATTTCTTGATGAATGTTTCTTCATTTTATATAATTTTATCATATGCCTTGTAATCCTTATTTTGTTATTACTTAATGTTAATAGTCATTATATTGTACAATTCTTTTATTTGTATGACTTGCAAAACAATTCCAAGATGCTATTTTTTAATTGTAAAATTTGAAATATCGAATTAAAGAGGATCTTCTATATTTTAAGAGAAAATGTGTGTATGAATTATTATGAAAGCATCATTATTACTGAATATGTGATGCATTTACAGGAAACTGCAAAACGCTATTCGATTCGTTGCAGCGAAGGGAGGTGTGTCAATAGGACAAATAAATGACTTGTAAATATTATTTTCGCAGTTTAAATTACTTAGAGTTTTTTCAGAGTCGAAATCATTCACGAATTCCTTCTCTTGCATTTTAAGGCAAAAGCACACCTGTCACAATGTAAACCCACCCGATGGTATAACTTTGTGACATTTTTGAACCTAAATTTCTCAGTTGATATTAAAGACTAAGATTGGTACAATACATCGTTATGTAGTAAAAAGATATAAATATTTAACGATAATCAGTTGTGGTTTCTTATAAAACAGCTTGACTGGTGTGAGAAAAACTTCAAATTGTGTCACAAAATACGGTATAGTTAGACACCAATTTTATGACTTAAGATGTTGGTGTTCAAAAGTTAAGGGAGAGAGAAAAGACATACTGGATACTCTGTATGCATTATCAGCAGTATGGTACACCTGCAGTCAGGCTATAAATGTGACAAACTGTCTCAACTTGAACTTTGATAAACAGTGAATTAGTTTAAAAGAAGCCACATAATAGCTCCCCCAGGTACACTGATGGGTCCATCTTGAAGTTTACTTATATGTTTAGTTTCGAATCCTCATTTATAATATTCGCCCGCTAAATGAAGTTGGCCTTAAATAAAAGATAAAGCTTGCAGCAATATTAGGGCCGAAGAATTTCGAAATGGTTACATAAACGTTATTAGACGAGCTCACTATGTATTTGAATTGCTGAAATATTTTGAGAAGGCTCTGAATTGCTCTGTTTGAATTGCTTCGTTTGAATCATGTTTCAAGGATTTTTTTAACTAAATTTGTTTCTTTAGAGGATTTCTGCTTGTGTAATGCTTTATTTACATGTGTATGTGAAGCAGATTTTTGACGCTTGTTAATATATTTTCAATCTAAAGAAGACCATAATAAATGGTCCTTATTTTCCATCGATGACATAGCATTTTCAGTACAAAAAAGTGTTACATGTTAGCTTTCCCCCTGCACCATAATTTAGTTAATTTTTAAGATACAGGTATGCAGTTTTTGTAATGATTTTGTTGCAGCAAAAGGGGAAACCCTCTAATTAAATAATTTTGTCTGAGGCAGGAGTTAAATTTAAAAATTTTAAAAATGCAACTTTTTGAAAATTAATGGCAGGACTATTTCAGTAATATTATCGTATTTCTAATATATTCTGAAACCTTTTGGAAATAACATTCTTTAATTATTTCCAACAATGAAATATTAAAGCTGGTTTCAATCTTTCTAAGACACCCTACATAATGACTAATTCCAATAAAGAACATGTTGTTAATCTATTCACTTGTCATAGTTATATTTCTTAACGATACAAGGACCGATACTTTTTCAATGAACTGTAGAAGTACCAGTGAAAAATACTGAAGATTTAAACACCTTTTAAGTATACTAGAAGCGGTTAAAAAATGAAGAATGTAAGCTGTTAAATAAACATCCTTTTAAGATCATTTTTCTAAATTATTAAAATTAGGATATTTTATTGTTTGATTAATTGCAACTATTGAATAATTATACTATACCACATTTCCATTATTACATATTTCTCATTGCAATTATTTTTTTAATTAATACTTTGTGACATCATTTTCATAGGAGTACAAAACGTACATCGTTTTGTACGTTTCATCAACTTAAATAACCTGCAAAATGTGCTAATTTTTTTTTTATTTTTTAAACTTGTTTTCAAAGGGAAAAATCTTTCAAGGACAGATTGTTTATTAATCTTTGGTGTTTTCTTGTTTCCGAGAAATTAAATGTTTGTTGCAATTGCATTTGATGTAATTCACACAACTAATTTCATCCACTCAGTATCATTTCTTTGAAATCTTCGAAATATTTAAAGTAGAAACACCTACTATTTCGCCAAGAGGCAAAGGCCATTTCCGCACTTATCACGATAAAATGATCAAAAGTTGGTCAGTTGGGGCCTTGATCACCACGAAAGAAGATGCGATTTCATTTTGCTCTGTTAATAACAGTGACCCTTTGGGTTGGATCTTCAACAAGTGAGTTTTGTTCATTCTATTACTCTCCACCTTAATATTAAATTAGGGGAAATGCCGCACAGTGGACTAACTTTGAAGTTTTTATTTTTATTGCTGAAATTTAAAGATACTTACACGAATTTTTTTTTCGGAATATACCTACATTCCTTATATATAACCATTAATTAAACATTACCGACCATCATCAAAAACCGCAATATTGTGAATGAAATGACAATAAAAATGGATACCACAAACCTATAATATAGAACTGTATGTATAAAATAAAGTGCCTTATACTTAATTACAAGAAATTAATATGGAAGAAAAAAAGAAGAATATGGATACCGAAAAAAATTGAAAAACATATTGAATTACGTTTTCAAGAGTACAGAATTCAATGATAAGCAAATCTGTTGTTTTCTGTGAGAAAAAAAAACTAAAAGCTGAACTAATTTTTTATACACATAACACAACAATTGATTGACTTCACACGCACAAAGGCAAGTAAAAGAATTTTTATGAACAATGACATTATATGCATAAATGAAGCTTTCTCACAATCTTTTGACTTTTCTATATTTTTCTGTCCCTGAATAATAATTTTTATTTTAGTACATATTCTTGTTTTTTTTCTTATACTGGAAAACATCCCATTGCTTGACTGCATAACAATATTAACTGGATAAATAAGTTTTGGACGATGTTGGGGGGCCCAAATGTTCCACGAAATTCCTATACCGTCCCGTGATGCTGATTTTTAAGTTTTGAGCTGTCTGTATAAATTTGTTTCAATAAAAGTAATTCGATGTAATTTTTTTGCGAAACTGGGACTATTGTTTTGTATAAATATGTAGCAAAAAATTAACCTGCACACATTTTTCGGGTAGTTATTATTTTTTTAACTCTGTCCCTGGGTTTTAGATTCCTTACCGTCCCTCTTGATAAACTTATACAGAAAATCACTTCAGATGCAGCCACAGAATTTTTTTCAACTTTTTTCTCGTGCAGAAGTATGCTAGAGAAATAATGGCTAAAATTTTTTGAGAGAAAATTTATTGCAGAATTTAAATCAGCATTTAAATATCAATTTCAAGCATCGTGGATTTATTGGTACGATTGGTATTTGGTCTTACCGTCCCCAAGGTTTGTTCCTGCACTTTTCGAGGTAAATTTTTAAAAAAAATTAATCCAATGTAAATAACTGTTTCTAAAAATCAATGAACGTTGTGGCTATCACTTAGTCTTAACATTTGTCTAAAAATAGGTGGTAATTTTCCTTACCGCCCCATCCTTGCCATCCCTCTTTTTTCCCTTATCGTCTCTTTTTTCCTATACCGTCCCCTTTTTTTCCCTTACCGTCTCTTCTTTAACACCCCTTTAAGATAATGTTATACCAAAATTTTGTACTAAAAATACTACATTGTTATTATTTCTTATTTGAATATCCTGTGGGTATTATGCAAATTCATTATAAGTAAAAATTTAGAAGAAAATAAAAGTTATAGCGGTAAAATGGTAAGGAAAATTAAACTCGCAAATTTAACTTAAACCTCAGTTAAATAAAAAAAAATTAGCTGCTGACCATTTTTTTTTTTTTTTAAATCATTAAGGCATTCGTCTACAAGTTTAAAATGTTATTTTAGTAAGTTTGATTTCACCAGATTTTTATCCCTGAAAAGTCAAAAGATTGTGAGAATGCCTCAAATATATTTATCGAGAATTTACTTGGATAGTTAATTAAAAATTAAAATTAATGTACCTAAATGAGATAGTTTTAAGAATAAATTTCTGTGCAACAACTTGGCGACTTGGTTACAGCATATTAAAAAACCATTGAACAACTATTTGTTTCTTAACACTAGAACGTCCAGCTGGTGACGATTTGACACCGGTAAAATTATAAAATGTCGATTCGAACCAGAATTTGTTTCGTAAAATCAGTTAAATTGTAACTTGAGAAGACTCAGTTAAATAAATGAGATAGTTTTAAATAAAAATTATGGTGTTAAAATATTTTTTATTAAGGTTGGGTAAAATTCTCGGAAGTTCTAGTGTTAAGTACTAGAATCGTTATATTCATATATATATTAAATAAAATTTTCTCAGTTTATTGCGAATTGATAGCCATATTCCTCAAGGTATTGAAATTGAGCAGAACACAAAAGCAATTGAACTATTTTTCTTTAATTGAAATGCATTGAAAAAAAAGAAAAAGAAAATGTACTAGAAATTTTCTTAACTGTAGCTTTAATTTTAAATAAAAAAAATAGGAAACATTGTAATACTTGACTGTTTAAGTTTTTCGAATGAAAATGTCACTATTATATTCCTATAAAAGAGTGGCCCACTGTACTCCCCCTATTGTATACTATGCAGTTTTAGAAAAGGAAATGTTATAAAACATATTACTTCCTGTAAAAAGGCAGGTTTGGCATGGAGCCAATTGATGAGGGCCTTATATTTAAACTTCAATTGCTTTTTTCTCTATACATACAAACTTTATCAGCAAAAAATTTAAATTTCTGTAGAGCCAAAATTTTATCTATTTTTAACTAAAAACAACAGAATTCCACTAAAATGAATTAATTCTGCTTTGATCTTTTGATTTTCGGCTGCAAATATTCATTACTATACTGTCATTTATAAGTGTACATATGAAGTTAATATAAAATAAGCACATTTTGAAAAGGTATTCCACTGCGAATCATCTTCCTATATTGTTCCTGATATATTATTGTGAACTAATTTCTGTAGAAATTCTATCATCTTTGCGAACTATATTTCCTTTGTTACTCTTTTAAAATAATTTAATATTACACAAAGAATGTTCATGAATTTTGAATAAATATGTTATGAGTATAATTTTTATTTATTTATTATTATTATTATTATTATTATGATACTTTGATAATTAATGCAAGTATAGATGTTGATATTTTGCATGCAGTCAGCCAAACATAATAAATATTTAAAAGACAAATATTAACTGCATGTTTTTTTATGTAATGAGGAAGGTAAAAAAAAGGGCAAATTTTAAATTAACAGAATTTTATCCTTTGTAATTTTTCCTTTCACATATATGATGTAAAATTGTTTTCCGAGAAGTTTGGTGGACCTAAATACTTTATAATAAAAAAAAATACATAGGACGTTTTCAATTAATCTGTTAATGAAGAATGGATGAATTATCCTAAGCCCTGCAGGAAATAAAGATGTTATTAGCATGATTTATTGTACAAATCTTTTCCTTAGGAAAATAATGTTTGTAGCTTTTTTTTAAAATTGAAAGGGGAAAACAATCCAAATTTCAACCGTTTCTTGAATATATCAGATTCATAAACATTAATTATAATGCAGATAGTGTAATTAGAGATTAAAAATATTATTTAAATTATTATTTAATTAGCATATACTTCTTAATTAAAAAAAATTATCTTTTATAAGTTCCTACCTTTTTTTCTGATCATGTAAAAATAAGTTATTTTATGATAAAACCTTCTGTTTAAGAAAAGAAAGAAAGTGATAGAGAAAAAGAGTGGAAAAATAGAGTAAACTAATATATTTTCTATACCTTAAATACAAGCTTATCTAGTACTTGTTTGATCTGTATTTCATTTCGCTTTCGCTAGTTATTGCACAATTATTCACGGCTTCCTTAAATATTGCAAGCTAAAACTATATATTAATCATTAGGTATGTTTTTTGTAGCAAAATAATTAGAAGTTTCTTAAACTAAATGTAATTATACATTCATTAAATTGAAGTAAATTAAAAATTAAAAGTTCCCAATGCTTAAAAACGGGACTGCATACCACACAAAAATATTTTAAAAAAGAAAAGTATAAAAATATTAAATCTGAAACTTTAAAATTTTAACGGCTCTATCTTGAATATGTTGAAATCTTTTAATTAATACAGTAACAAAATTTGTGCTAATTTTAGTATGACTTGGATTTGAATCCAGGAGAAATTTTTGTTACTAATGCTTGTGAGGTTATGTTGTCGGTTCATATGCATGTTAAATATAATAAACATTAGAAAGTACTTCATAGGGCAATTCTGTTTTTCAATAATTGCAATAGTTAAAAATATGTAACGCATTTTAAGTTTTAATGCATATTTCTTAACGTTTTAAAATATTTTTTTTGATTAATATGATTTTCTGGAAAAAAAAAAAAGACTGCTATCGTTTTCAACAGGAATAATGAACTATACGCAGGAAATAATACACATTTTAGAGTATTTTGAGTGAAATTACTTTAAAAATTTAAAGTTAGATTAAGTAGTAGAGTATGTAAGTACCAGATACGTAAGTAGCAGAACCTTCCGGCGTTGTGCGGGTTTACATTGAAGGTTGAATAGTTAGAATAAAACACGCTTTAATTGTATACTATTTCAATAATAATAATAATGTTTTTAAATAATAGAGAATAACAATTGTATTTCAAAATAAAAGGCGTATTATAGAATAATAACATAAAACGAAATTAAGATTACGTGATAAAAGATAATTTTTTATTCACTTCATATAATTGGAAAAACCAATAAGATGAATACGGTTATTCACAAAAGAGTAGCTCCATAAGCAATTATAATCCCGTGTTCAATATAAAATGAAAAATGTTACTCCAGTTCTAAAAAAAAAAAAAACAATCTAAAAAAGAGAAATTTTATAGTAATCCAGATTCGTGAAAATAAAAAGGGAAGTTTTCTAAACGAATAATTTTCTTCCTTACTTTTAAAAAAGACACATTTGTTGCCATAGTAATAGGTTTTCAGCCTTCACTAAAAAAGGAAAACTTACGCGTATCACCGATTGCGTTGTCGAAAATATCAAATCAACATAACCTTTTTTTAATATAAAAAAAAACATTTCATATTTTTTGAAAAAGTTTTAAACGTTTCTTGAATTTTAGTCCATATAGTAGGAAAATATAAGATCGGATTGCAAAGATTATATTCCGGAATCGTTTAATAAGAAATAAAGTACTCATTTTCACCGAAAAAGTGACTTTAAAGAAAAAAAAAACTTGAGACGTGTGTCAAAAATTGCTACACGAATTTCGAATAAACTTTATTGAAACGAGGACAAAATTTGCTCGATTGGGTTATAAGATTGAATTTGGATTGCTTTTAAGACTACCCCAATTTCTCCGACGAACTTGTAAAATCGAATAAATCCGCGAATTTTTGCCTTCAACAAAATATAACAACAAATTTAAATAAAAAAAATCTAAAACTTGAATGCCAGTTGCATAGGGATCTTTATCCCTCAATATGGAATCACGTCTGGAGTTTTGGGCACGCATTTCACCCTTTTAAATTTCGATTTTTTTAAACCGTTTTGTGCGACCACTTACGTTTCAAAAGTAACAGCCATCTCAAGATTTAAATTTCAGTCCCCAACAATTCCATCGAAATCGTAATTTAGAACGTCTTTAGAACGCTTACCGCTCATTTCACCCTTTTAAAACTCGAATAACAAAATCGCATTTGTATCTTAAAAGTAATCACCATGCCAAATTTCAAGTTTCTAGTCCCTTCAGTATCACAAAAATCGCAATTTAGAGCGTTTTTTCCTCCTGCATCCTTTTAAACTTCGAATTTTTTTTTTTTTAAACTGTTCTGTGCGTGCATCTTAAAAGTAGAAGCCATATGTCAAATTTCAAGTTCCATAGAAATCGTAATTAGAATGTTTTAAGAAAACTTTTCACACATTTCACCCTTTTAAATTTAGAATTTTTTAGATACTGCTTTTATAAAGCAATTACATCTTATAAATTACTATCATGCTCATGCCAGATTTTAAGTTTCTAAACCCTTCAGTATCACAAAAATCGCAATTTTAGAACGTTTTTATCTCCTGCACACCCCTGGAGGTAGTAACACCGATATAAAATACAGCCTATGTTGGAGCAGGGACGACACCATCAATTTGCCTCATTATTTTTTAAATCGGTTCGCAATTCCAGAGATTGCTCTCCAAAAACAAACAAACGTTATTTCTTTATAATATTAGTACAGATATAATACAGTGAAACTGATGTCATTGTCGTGACTTCGCAACGACATTAATTTGCTGTCGTTTGAGATTAACGAAGGCTGCTAACCATCACTGTTTGTTACCTCCGATTGTTTTCCTCTAGTTTTATGTCATTACAGCATTATTTTCGAAAGATGATACTACAGCTGTAAACTGAGCATCATATCTCTCGAGCAATAATTAAAAAATATATATCATGAGTATTTAGCTTTCCGATTTTTTTTTTAAGCAATTATGAAAAGTCTTATTAACACGAGAACTTTTTGCTACCACGGCATTATTTTCATAAAAGTTATTTATTTTTACCGACTCCTTCAGGTGCGGTCATTTTACAAATTGTCAGGTCCTTTTTAATTTAAAGATAATCTTAGATATTCCACGTTACAATATTACCATAGTGCAAAAGATTGATTTTCGTTATTGTCCTCCGATGTCGAAACGAAAAAGCTATCCCCCCCCCCCCCCCCCCCCCCCCATCGAGACAACCTGAAACGAAGTTCTTTATTTTTCTTCCCTTTTGAAGAAAGTTGCAGAAAATAAATGTTTAAAATTCCCCCTACAATAAAAGATTTTCTTCAGTATCAAATTATTATTATAAATAAATATTAAAACTTTAGCAAATTTATGTTACACTGTGTTTCAACTCAAAAACTAAATTAATCAACTAGAAAAAATATAGTTTATTAATTGTATTATGTACAACTCGTTAGTGTATTATTAAAAAGAAAAATGTTTCATCGGTGATTTTGTAAAATCAGTGTATAAATTTTAAAGGTTTAAATTAAATGTAAAAAATGCATCTGGTTTTAACACTTTTTTTTTTTTAAACGCGATTGGGTTTTATAAGAATTTAATTTTTTTTAATTTTAACATGATAGTAGTAGGTTTTTTTTTTTTAATTTAAATTATTCTTGAATTTTTGTAGTACTTTAAACCGTTTTGCAGTTCTCAGCGAATATCTATTTGTAACATTTATCGCAATAATGTCAATTCTTTTTAAAAATACCCTCAATAGAATTTAGATGTTTTTTAACCCCTTCAATGGCGGTGTTATATTATTTGCACCATTTAAATTTAATACCCAAATTCCACAATGGCACCAGAATTTTGAAATGAAATTTTGCTTTTATAATGTACATGATATAATGTACATTTACTTATTTTTCAAAATTTATTTAATTTAATCTAAAAGCCGAAAGAAATTTAAGTTGTTCAATTTTCTTCACTTTTGAAGGAAACAGCAGAAAATAAATGAAATGTTTAAAATTTCCCCGTTATACATACTGTGTTTTCTTCAACATCAAATTCTTATTTTAAATAAATGTAAAAACTTCAGCAAATTTATGTTACACTGTGTTTTAACTCCATTGAAATTTAAAATATATAGTTTATAAATTCTGCTATATGCAACTTGTTACTGCATCATTTAATAAAATGGAAGAAAAAATGTTTCAGCACTGATTTTGTGAAAACAGTGTATAAATCTTAAAAGTTTTAATTAAACGTAAAAAATGCTTCTAATTTTAATACCTTTTAACGAGATTGATTTTATGAATTAAACCTATTATCATCACGAATTTGAACATTTTATTTTTTATTGTCTTATTGTTTGAATTTTTTTTTCAGCTTTTGTAATATTTTTAACCGTTTAGCAGGTCTTAGTGATATGCATTTGTAACATTTATTGAAATAATGTCTTAATTCTTTTTTGAAATATCCTGAATAGAATTTAGATGCTCTTTAATACCTTGAATGGCTGTGGTGTATTATTTATACCACTCACATTTAATCATCAAATATCACAATGGCACCAAAAGTTTAGAATAAAATTTTGCTTTTATAATGTACATGAAAAAAAAAGTTTGTACTGAATTTCAAATAAATTGTAAATCATGGTGTCAACTAGTTGTTTCAACGTTTTATCAGCAGGAGTAATTTTCCCCTGAAAGGGTTAACACTATTTCTACCGGTGTCAAATGACACCTTTTAAATTTTTGATTTATGGTTACTTTATTTTTAATTTTAAAACTAAGTGAATCAGAAGTGAAGCATTCAGTGTATAAAAAAGGATTTGTGATTATTTTAATTAAACAATTACTTATAAAATAATCATAAATTAAAAATTTAAAAAGTGACATTTGATACTGGCAGAAATAGCGTTAAAGTTTTTTTTAATAATAGATATAAAATGATAGAAATCAGAAAAATTGCCGTTAACTATTTTTATTAAAAACACATCTACAGAAATTGTTTCGCATTTAGATATTTTATTAAGAGAGCCTTCACAGTCTGTACCCCTCATCGTGTTAACCAAGGAAATAAGTAAAATATGTGATATCGCAAGAAATAAAGGATATAAAGAAAGCACTATAAATAGATTAATTAACTTCAATGAGCAAAATTCTAAGTTATCTAGGGGAGACCGGGGGAATGGCGACACTTTAAGGGAATTTAATTTTTTTCACCTCAAAAAAATGTTTATTTTTTAATAGTAAAAATTCTAAAGCTGAATCATTATCTTTAGTATCTGTATAAATTTAACCGTAATCATGACTGTAAAGTAAGCACACAAAAAAATTCTTTCAAACTCTGTACCGAGGCGGGATTACCCAGGTTACTGGGGTAATTCCGCCACTGTATCGGGGTAATGACGCCACTCTATAATGACCTAGTAAATACATAAAATGGATACTAGGAAACACATAACCTACTAAAAATGTTTAGAAGGCAACAATTTATCAAAATAATGAATAATTACAATGTTTCCTAAGCTAGAGTTATTAATGTGCTAAGCTTACAATTTAACTCAAATTGGAAAAGTCACCCTTTGTCATGGTGGCAGCATTACCCCGAGAGGACAATATTGTGGAAAACTCCCCAGCAAAGCAGAAAGAAGAACCGAACTTGTTCAACAAATTGCATCAAAATGTCGGTGAATGCATGTAGATTACGGGTAATATTATCTTAAGTACCTAATGTTTCAATAAAAGGTGTTTACCTCTACTCGTTTGAAGCTCCAAAATAAGAAGCAACTAGATGAAAACTAAATTTTTCACTAGAACAAGCGAACGACATACAACAAAACCATTCTCACTCTAGGCACTGTTTCCATTGTTGACCGTTACAGTGCAGGCGCAATCACTATCTCAAACTGCCGTTTGTTTTTAACATGTTGACGCCGGCGCGGTGGGTCACACCCGGCTGTCTCAGAGTTGTCAAGTCTCCGGCTTTTGCACACCACTATTATTTTAGAGAAAATGTTGTTCCTTTAAATCGCCTAATTGTTCTATTTAAATTGAACAATATTTTCTGTATTAAAATACTGGTATCCAAAAGCCGGAGACTTGGCAGCTCCGAGACAATCGAGTGTGACCCACCGCGCCGACGTGAACGTGTTAAACTAGACAGGGTGGCGGCATAACCCCGAGTGGCGCTATTCCCCCGGTCTCCCCTACTTTACAATTTTTTCCTGGATTCTTTAAAAGATTGAAATAAAAACTTGACAAATTTAATATCTGGACGATTCTCCAATAAGTGGGTAATTTGCGTTCCTTGGGGTTATATGCTACATTTTAACATTTATATAATTTTTGTTAGCATAAAATGTATTCTGTAATGCCTTCCTACAATTTCGAAAAGAATTTTTAAAGAAATAACTGTAAATTTTACTCCAGAAATATTTTAAATTATTCAGATTGTCAATTCCATCACTTGTTCCCCGCTTCATGAACTGACCTTCTGGAATAAATTTCAGTATATAATGAGACCTATTTTTAGAAATTTTACTTTACAAAATAAAAATTTACATTTTAAAGTATAAAATAAAGAATTTTTATTGTAAATTATAAACAGCTTTATATTTATTCTGGCCAGAGAAATGTTGTCCCCTAGATTTTTTGTCACCAATGTCCCCTTGTATAAAACTGCTCATATGACCATCAAGAGGTCAGATAAAATTTGGAGGACAGTTACATTTAGTAGAAGCAGCTATCTTGATTGCTGAAAAAGTTGCATGGTTTAATTATCTGGACTTCAAAAGCAGTTGCAAGATGCAAAGAAGAAAGATAAGAATATGTTTATTACATGTCCCTACTGTCCCGTACTTAAGTTATTTTTATCATGATGTAAGATACTTTTGCTTAGTTAGAAATATCATATTGCAGTCTTACTAAGATTAACTTACTATGAGCACAGAAGGAATTTTCTTAAATTTGTCACTACTGTCCCCTTTTAATGAAATTGCACCAGTTCACAACCCTGTTGAAATTTTACTCAACCTTGATTAAAAACATATACACCAAATTTTTTATTTAAACTATTCAACATATTTATTGAATTTAGTTCTATGTGGCTTTTATTTAAATAACTTTATGAAAAAATTCTGGTTCGAATTGAATGCAATATATTATTGAATCGGGTCGATTTCAGGTAGGTAGGTTAAAAGAAAATAGGGGAGGCCCGGGGAATGGCGCCACTCGGGGTTATGCCGCCACCCTGCGTAGTTTAAAAACTAACAGCAGTTTGAGATAGTGAATGCGCCTGCACTATAGTGGCCAACAATAGAAAGAGTGCCTAGAGTGAGAGCGATTTTATTGTACGTCGTTCATTTGTTCTAGTGAAAAATTTAGCTTTCATCTAGTTGCTACTTATTTTGGAGCTTCAAATGAGTAGAGGTAAACACCTTTTATTGTAACATTAGGTACTTAAGATAATATTACCTGTAATCTACATACGTACATTCGCCGACATTTTGATGCAATTTGTTGAACAAGTTAGGTTCTTCTTTTGGTTTTACGGGGGGATTTACGCTATATTGTCCTCTCGGGGTAATGCCGCCACCATGTCAAAGGGCGACTTTACCAATTTCAGTTGAATTCTAAGCTTAACACATTAATAAATCTAGCTTAAGGAACATTGTAATTATTCATTATTCTACTAAATTATTGCTTTCTAAATATTTTCCGTTGGTTATGTGTTTACTAGTATCCATTTTATGTATTTACTAGGTCATTAAAGAGTGGCGTCATTACCCCGATGCAGTGGCGGAATCACCCCAGTATCCTGGGTAATCCCGCCACTGTACAGAGGTTGAAAGAATTTTTTTTATGTGTGCTTACTTTACAGTTATGATTACGGTTAAATTTATACAGATACTAAAGGTCATGATTCAGCTTTAGAATTTTTACTATTAAAAAAAAACATTTTTTTGAGGTGAAAAAAATTTAAATTCCATTAAGGTTCGCCCTTCCCCCGGTCTCCCCTACTTAACTTCGAAATCTACCTCCGCCTGTAGGCCGGCCGGCGGGGATTTTTTAATTACGGAAAATACGAAAATCATTTATTTTGAATCACGTTAATATTTTAAAGATATTTGTCGAAGTTTTAATACCTTTATGCCTTACTGCGTTTCAACTTCATTAAGTTCTAAATTGTGTCAAATGCAATTTCGATTAATAAAATGGATCTTTGCATCAATAAAAATGATAAATTGTTTCATCAAAAATTGTTTATTGAATTTGATTTGGATGTTAAAAAAGGTAATTTATTTTTACACACACTCATCCAACCTCACACATGCATACGCACGCGTGCGTGAGCAGGATATATTACGAATAACAAATATGTTATTATTCTGAATACTTAAAAAAAAAAAAAAAATCCTCGTGATGTTATTTCAACAGTAGCATATTTTTATCTTTGAATAAATCTTAAATCTCCGATACATGCCGAAATGTTTTGATTAGAGTATAAATTTAGGTCAGCAGTATCAATGGTGATAGTGATTTAGAACCATAGTGGTTCCAGTAATTAAGTGTTTATGCGTTTTTTATTTATTTCGTCTGAGCGTAAACTGAGATAATCTGATAGGCGTAATCTGGAATTAGTTTCACAGAGAGGTAATCTTTGACCTGTTGCTATTGGAATAAAAATGTAAAATGTAGATTAAAATAATGTATGGGGAAATGGCTCAAACATATAAAAATTATATTATCTTTATTTTTTTTTCAACATGACTTATAACCTCCCCCCCTCCCACACATACACACACATATTTTATTAAAATGGTTTCGTAATTTGTTTTCAGAAATTAAAGTTTAATGAAAGCATTCAGAAAACTGTTTAATTGAGAACCGTTATAAGTTTATTATATGCAGACACCTTTAGCTTCAATAAAACACTGTATGTCATATCGTAAATACTTGTAAAATATGAAAACGAATTCCTTACAACAACCCACTTTTTCGAGAATGGTTATCCAAAATCGATTCATATGAATTTAAGATGGCTTGTTGAAGTGACGTTTTGGCTCACAATGCCTATAGAAGACATTTGTTTTATTTGCATCGTTTTCGGGCTTCATGCGGACACATTATAGAGCTTAAATCAGGAACTAAAATGTAGAACCCAGCAAGTGTTTTACAAACATGATTTGACGCCGGCTTTATTATGATAAAGTATTTTGCAAACCAACATTGTCTTGTTTAAGTATTAAGAACTTTGGTATGTCACGATATAATGTACAGTCGTGGAAAAAAAAGTAAACACCCTCTACTAACTCCTCAACAAATTATCGTAGAAGAAATTTACTGGTACCGAACGATTGGAAATAAAGTCTACTTTTAAATGATGTATATAAAATTTGCAAATTTTTAAAAAAACAAATTTTTAAATAAACAAATTTTTATGCAATTCGTACCATAAGTTTCCGAGAAATTATTTATAATAAAACAAGCGTATTTTAAGGGCTGTATCCAAATTGAAGTTCCGTACTTAATTGTTAACCGAGAGAGCCCCCTTCTTGATCAAGGCACCTGAAGCGCCACTCAAGGAGTCAATGAAACCTGTTAGATTACAGGATAGCAGAATAAATTTCAAAATATCTACTCACTTCTATAATAGACTGCCCCTTAAACCATCATTTTACCGTTTTTTAGGCATAATTTGAAAACTACTTTGAAGAAAAATGTGAAATTTTGGATTTCCATAAAGCAGAACTTAATCTAAATCAATCAAGAAAATTGTAGGTTGCAATTCATAATTTTTTCGAATATTAATTTCATAATTCATATCAAAATTATAAAAATTGCAAATTCAGCGTATTTATGTTTGGGAATATTAGTATTATTGCTACAAAAAAAAATTAGCACATTAGGAGCATAATTCCAGGAGATATAAATAAAAATATGAAAATGCAATTTAACATTACAAGCACTAAATTTTGAATGTTTATAATTCAAAAACTTATCATTCAAATGACCTGAAATTCGGTGTCTAGGCATAGTTTGAACCGAAGATTTGAAATATCGTGTTAAAATTGGGTATTGCTGTTAAAAAAATAAAGTTTGGATTCATTTTAATATGTAGATGGCCCCCTAAGAAAAATTTTATATACATCATTTAAAAGTAGACTTTATTTGCAATCGTTCGGTACCGGTAACTTTTGTCTACGATAATTTGTTGAGGAGTTGGTCGGGGGTGTTTACTTTTTTTTTTTCCACGACTGTACTTCCTTTAACATTTAATTGATGTCACAGAAAATGTCACGTAGGGGAAAGCAGGGGAATGGCGCTCACTTAAGGAAAAACGTGAATAGCTAGTCAAATTTAGACAAAAAAAATCAATATTTTAGTAACAAAGTATAACTCCAAAGCATAAGGAACCGTTTGCAATTAACTAATTTTCATAAAAGTTTTAGGAATTTTTTTTTATCGTTTTATTTAAATAACCATCGATTGAGCGGTAATGCCCGACATGGTAGGGTAATTGCGCTCAGAGTTTGAATACAACATTTAAGTAGACAAAAGTCACATGTAGTTGTGTGGGCTGTTCACACCACTGCAGAATTTTTGCAACCACTTCACACATATTTTGCGCACATATTGTGTTAGATATATAGTGAGCTACATTTTTTATATTTAGGTTTTTTGATTTTCGCCCCCTTTTTTTAAATCAAAAATTCTCCTTGTTTAATGACATATTAAGGCAAAAACAGGGGAATTTTACCATTTCAAAAAAGTGGTGTCAATCAACAAATTTGAATTTAAAAAAGTTGCCTACTGGCAATACTTCTTCTGGAATTCCACATGAGCGCTATTACCCGTTATCGCCATGTTGGGTTTTAATGCATTATAATTGGCCTAACAACGCACTACAAAAATAAATAAAATCATGAAAATACAGCTAAATGTATATATTTTGTAAACATAATGAGTAAAATAATATCTGAAAATAAGTGTGTACACTTACCTTCAAGTTAGATGTTGTAGAATTTATAATAAAACAACTTCAAACTAATAACGTGAGGGCACAAAAATACTTTCCTCCCGACGGGCACTAAATCCTTACTGGGAACTTAGGATGAAGTTCGCTAGGTGCCGGTATCGAAATCATGTCTTCAATTCTATTCGGTTTAGAGATATATGGTGAGCGGGATTACCTTTCTGAGCGTCATTACCCTACTTTCCCCTAATTAGTGTGAAGAGGTCTGTGAGACCGCTCCATCGAAAGATGAATAAAAGTCGCGATTAACTCATAGAATGTTGTTTTTTTAGTAAACTTTTTGCACAGGACTTATAATTAAAATTCACCTATTCAAAACTTTCTGGTGGTAGTACAAACGTTCCAAAAGATACAAAATTTCAGTAGTGTTTGTAGATAAACTGAAATTTGCAAGTTAAACTTAGGAAAAGTGAAAAAAATCACCGGTCTGTGAGACCGGTAACATCAGTTAACCCGGGAGAACTCGCCAGTGAGAATTTCTCCCACGGTGCCCATTTGCTTTTCTTTTACTTTACATTCGCTTAATATTCTTTTTGCTTGGCTTAGTACTTTTACTCACAAATAGGTATAATAATTGAAATAACATTTTTAAATTTTAATTAAAATGAAAAATGGTTTAAATAAGAATCTTAAAAAAATATGACGGTGAGAGAAAATCTCATGCAGCGAGTTCTCCCGGATTAAAGGTTAACAACGTTTAAATAACGATGTATGTTTCATTCGGAGAATGATGGTCTGTCTTTCATCGGATTTGTAAAACTACACATGGAGACGTTTTGCCCAACACGCAATGTAAAATGAAAAATAAAAAAGGCAAGATGGTGAGACCGCCGTTTCACTTGAATTTTCTAGAAGAACTTTTTAAATAAAAAAAATATTACCAATTTTGTTAATGATCGTGCTTCAGCTCCCTTTATTCCCACAATATGACAATTTTTAAACAAATTTTCTCTCATGTTCACAATGTTTTAATAAAATATTTTAAAATATCAACTTATAAAAAAAGAGGTATTTTCGCAGAAAAAAACCCTTTCTGAACTTTTCTAGTGGTGATTTAATTCATTTTGTTACGGGTGGTGTAAGAATGCTGTTCCAATTTTTATACGTTCCTACAACCTTTTCCAGTATAATAAATTTTGTCGTATTTAATGGCAGATATTCTGCGATTAAATAAGGCAAAGAATGTTAGTAAGTTGTAGGAAGATACGAAAACTGGAGAAGCATTCGCATACCTGCATAAGTGTGATATGCCTGAAGAGGCGACTAATGAGGATGCAGAGGCGTCAAAGTATCTATAAGGACGAGGAGGTCCATTTAAAGAAAAAAAAATAAGCTTCAATTTAAATATTAAAAATGAAGGTATTAATTGGTGGGTGCTTATTTTTAAAAATTAAATGTTTTCAACTTCTCATATTCTGGGTATTTTCCACTGAAGATTTCATACTAATCATAGTTCCCTAAACTAAAATTCTGCCTTTTTAAAATAACAAGCTTCTGGCTGTGAACATCGATTACTGTGCCTCCTCCGAATGGTACAGATGGTTATGGTAGTAACTTTTGCAATAGGGAAAAGTGTTGTACCTTGAACATGTACCTTGGACCTACACACTTTTTAGCTCTATCTATTAGATTTGTATAAAACTAATCAATGTAGTTTTGAGATATACTTCTAGATGTCACTTTGCAGTTGGTCACTTTAATATAGTCAGTACATGTTGCAGACAATTTTAAATAAAGGATTTGATCGTCAAAGAGTAATTTTTTTAAGTTTACAACTTTTCATTATATCTCGTTATCAACAGCTATTTGTTTGAAATTCGAAATTATACATAAAAAGTATTTATACTGCATTATGAACCTGAGTTTCAAATCATGTTATGTAACTAGAAAATGGTAAAAGTCATTATCTTTCAAGTCACCAAGTGTTGTACCTTGAACCTAAAAATAGTGTTATACCTTGAACAGGTCCAAAGTACAACACAATTGCATATTATTCTATTAAAAAGCCAACAAATGAAAATGTTATAAGTACAGAACTTGTGTGAAAATATAAATTATTTTAAAACAACGTTTAAACACACAATAAAACAAGCAGATTTGATCATACGTTTCGTGAGTACTAGGACTCACATCCTCAGTGTAAAAACTTTAAAAACAATATCCTCCCAACTGCATGTACGGTGAAAAAAACCCAAATGTCAAAACATAATACCAAAAGACTATCAAGTTCTAACAGCCAATGAAATTAATGCGGAAGTGAAGTGTCGTGACACAACAAATCCATCCAGAAAGTTGAGATGTATGGTGTACTAGATAAATCATTAACCAAGGAGTCTTTAAATTTATGGATATGAATAGCCTCAAAAAAGTCTAAATCCAGAGGAGTAATGCCTTTCTTGATAATGGCAGCCGAGTCAAAATTAAAATTATGTCCCTCTCCCCTGCAATGAGAGGCGATAGAGGATTTCTGTAATTCTTTTTTCTTTACATAGTTTCTGTGTTCATTGATTCTGTAACGGAGTTTTCGTTTAGTTTGTCCAATGTAGGACAAACCACATTGGCATTGAATGTTGTAAATGCCCCAATAATTATGTGGAGGAATTTGGTCCTTAAGTTGCGAAAAAGATAATTTATTAACCGGTTTAAAAACCACATTAAAATCATAGTGTCTTAAGATATTAGCCATCTTAAAGCTAATGCTATTATAAAATGATAAAATGATAAGGTTGGAAATGGAAACCTCAGTAACAGGAGAATCAAAATTATTAACATATTTATTAAGACTATGAGAAATTAAATTATTGATATAAGATAATATAAAACCTCGATCAATAGTCACAGATCTAATGTAATTTAAACAGTGATTTAACAAGTACCAGAAAACTTATAAAAACCTCTCCCTGTATTAATGACAGTATTAAAATGTCATTAATTCCGTCTATTGCTAACTGCAGTCGCTTTTACGCTCTGCCTAAAGTTCATAAAATTGGTGTTCCCCTCCGGCCTATCGTATCCAATATCGGTTTTGTTTCATACCCTCTTGCTAAATATTTAGTGAAACGCTTTTCACTCCTTTCACGTTCTAATATTTACACTATTAAGCATTCTAGTTCTTTTGTTAATCGGATTAAAAACTTCACCCCCTCCCCCTCTTTACGCATGGTTTCATTTGATATTACTTCTCTGTTCACGCATGTTCCAGTTCAAGGTGCACTACAAAGTCTCACTACTAGATTAAAAGAATTTCATTACACAGATTATGAAATCAACCACATTATTGAGTTATTCAGTACTTGTTTAAAACAAAACTCATTTCAAATTTCTAATCAATATTATTCTATGACGGATGGTTTAGCAATGGGTAATCCTCTTAGCCCTTTTTTAGTAGATTTATATATGCATTACTTTGAGGTTAAAATGTTTAACCTTATCAACTTCCCATTTTATTGTAGATATGTAGACGATTCTTTTGCACTCTTGGACCTTTCTCTATTTTCTGTTGACAATATATTAACGATTTTAAACTCAATAGATTCAGTCATTCAATTCACTTATGAAGTTGAAATAGATAATAGATTGCCATTTCTGGATGTGTTGGCTACACGTCAGCCTAACACCTTTGACACTTGCGTTTACCGTAAACCTTTTGCTGTCACCCCCCCCCCCCATTTCAATTCATGTCACCTCTCTTCCCAAAAAGCTTCGGCTTTTCATTATTTGATTAATAGAGCTCGCTTAATTTGTTCGGATAATAATTCACTTATTACAGAATTAAATTACATTAGATCTGTGGCTATTGATCGAGGTTTTAGTTTATCTTATATCAATAATTTAATTTCTCATAGTCTTAATAAATATGTTAATAATCTTGATTCTCCTGTTACTGCGGTTTCCATTTCCAACCTTATCATTTTACCATTTTATAATAGCATTAGCTTTAAGATGGCTAATATCTTAAGACATTATGATTTTAATGTGGTTTTTAAACTGGTTAATAAATTAACTTTTTCGCAACTTAAGGACCAAATTCCTCCACATAATTATTGGGGCATTTACAACATTCAATGCCAATGTGGTTTGTCCTACATTGGACAAACTAAACGAAAACTCCGTTACAGAATCAATGAACACAGAAACCATGTAAAGAAAAAAGAATTACAGAAATCCTCTATCGCCTCTCATTGCTGGGGGGAGGGACATAATTTTAATTTTGACTCAGCTACCATTATCAAGAAATGCATTACTCCTCTGGATTTAGACTTTTTTGAGGCTATTCATATCCATAAATTTAAAGACTCCTTGGTTAATGATTTATCTAGTATACCATACATCTCAACTTTCTGGATGGATTTATTGTGTCACGACACTTCACTTCCGCATTAATTTCATTGGCTGTTAACTTGATGGTCTTTTGGTATTATGTTTTGATATTTGGGTTTTTTTCACTGTACATGCAGTTGGGGGGATATTGTTTTTAAAGTTTTTACACTGAGGATGTGAGTCCTAGTACTCACGAAACGATCTGATCAAATCTGCTTGTTTATTGTGTGTTTAAACGTTGTTTTCAAATAATTTAAATGAAAATGTTGTTTCGCGAAAGTTTGTCGTTGTATCATTAATGGAAGAAATCCAAAACTCAACTCTATATGCAAACCACTTGTGTATGGAAAATATGCGTAAATGATGACAATGTTGAAGAAGAGATTATTGTTGTGTCCATGGAACTTTTTAATAGCATAGAATAGAATTCACACTTGAGAAAAATATCTTTTTCAATCAGTTGCGAATAAATCATTATTTTGTGAGAATCTAGTCTTATTGTAAGAGACATAATAATTCGTTATGTATTTCCTGATGTATTATCAGTGTTTGAAAAAAAATCTTAGCAACTGTTTTTTTGTAAATTTTACATCGTGATAAAACAAACATGTATAAAAAAATACATAAATGCAATAAAGCAGCTAAAATACAATTGATATTTATTGTGTTTGAATTATCCCTCCCCTTTTCCCTCTAATTACACCTTCTATTTTATATTAATTAAAAAAAAACTTTAAATAAGTATCTATGACAAAACTGGTATTAAATATACTTTTAAAATTTATTTCAAATACATCATAAAAATATTTCGTCAATTTTATTTTAATTTTTTATAGAAAAAGGATGCATGGTCCATGGTACAACATGCTTAGACCAAGGTACAACATAGGTGTTGTACCTTGGTTTTAAAATTAATATTTTTTTAATTAACAGTAAACCTATGACAGGACTAAAATTAGAGTTCAAGAAAATTATGAGGTAAGCAGAACATGATAAATAATTAGAAAATAACTTTATATTTCATTATTTACATACTTTAATTAATAATTAAAATGTCAAAATAGGACCGAGATACATGGCCTTCCCCTACTGGATTTGCACTCTAATCTCGTTGAAAACATGGATGTGTTTTTGTGTCCTCTTGATAGCTAGAAGAAAATACAATCTTTGCATATGGTGCCCTTTTTAATAAAATAGCTGGTACATCGTACATTTCCGCATTTCATGGATGATTACCAAATAAAAAAGAAAAGTGCCCAGCTAAACTGATGGCATTGAGCTCACAGGCTATTCACACTAATTGTATATTATACTCTTATTTTAAAGAATAATGCCCCTCAAAAAAATAAGTGAAGGGGAATTAGCCCCGTTTCCCCCTTTATACTTAAACAGTGAACCTCCAAATCTAATCAGGGTAGCTCCTTATCATAATAAACCGGTATACCAAATTTGGAGCAAATCGAAAAATCCTGGAAAAAATACCATTTATCTAAATTAAGGGGGTGGACTAGCCCCCTTTATCCTTAACCAATGAATCCCCAAAACGAATCAGGGAAGCTCCTTAACATAATAAACCGGTGTACCAACTTCTGAGCAAATCGAATCATTCTGCATGAAAAACGCATTTATCTAAATTAAGAGGGGCGGGCTAACCTCCCTTTCCCCCCTTTATCCCCTTAACCAATGAACTCCCAAAACTAATCAGGGAAGTTCCTTAACATAATAAACCGGTATACTAATTTCGGAGCAAATCGAATGATTCTTCATGAAAAACCCATTTATCTGAATTAAGGGGGTGGGCTAACCCCCCTTTTCCTCTTTTATCCTTAACCAATGAACCCCCAAAACTAATCAGGGAAGTTCCTTAACATAATAAACCGGTATACCAAATTCGGAGCAAATCGAATGATTCTGCATGAAAAACCCATTTATCTGAATTAAGGGGGTGGACTAATCCCCCTTTTCCCCCTTTATCCTTAACCAACGAACCCCCAAAACTAATCAGGGAAGCTCCTTAACATAATAAACCGGTATACCAAATTCGGAGCAAATCGAATGATTCTGCATGAAAAACCCATTAATTGAATTAAGGGGTTGGACTAACCCCGTTTTCCCCCCTTTGTCCTTAACCAATGAACTCCCCAAAACTAATCAGGGAATCGCCTTATCACAATGAACCAAGGAAAAATTTTGAAGCAAATCGGATGTTTCTATCAAGAGTTATCGCGTTAGTACATACATACATACAGAACGGGCGGGCACATTAGCTCTCAGGCTTTGATAGCCTGTGAGCTTAAAAGTAAGATTTCTCGGTCCACAAAAAATAAAAATAAAATATTATTATGTGTGTTTATGAGAGTCAAAACATAGGATATCCAGTAATTTAGAGAACCTGGACATCGAATAATCGAGTTACAAATAAGTTGGCGAATAAATTTTACCCTTAACCGCAAACTATAGTCTGACTGCTCTGGATATAGGAAGGAAGGGATTTTTTTTATTGCAAGTATTGATCAAAAATAAATAACATGTTTTCATCTACACTTATACTTAAAATACTCTTACAATACTTAATAGATGTACTGTTAAACAATATAAAAAATCACGGGAACAGCAAATATTACATTCATGTAAGTCGCATAATTAATATAATACTTTTTCAAATAAATTTTCATACTGATTGAATTATAACAAAATGGTAAGCAACTTACATAATTTTTTTCACACAAGCATTAAGAAAGAGTTGCATGAAATACAGTTAGATTTCTTATTTGAATTACACCTGAAAAACACGGCGATTTTCAAAAGTTCCGATGGATGTTTGATATTTTATTTCATTTTAAAAATATGCTCCTATTTTTCATTAACGAAAGATCCCACGATACTTTCAAAAATTTCATTTAGTTAAAAAAAAAAAAAAAGAAAACTTATATGCAGACTGCTTTCCAAGAATTCAATTCAACTCAATAACAGTGCATCAAACTCTTCCAAATTAAAAATATTCTTTATAGTCCAGGCAAGACCGTATAGGAGCTCTACCAAGCAAAATTAATGGTAGTTCTGAAAATAGGCTTACTTTATGTTTTTTGGGTCGCTGAATCCGAATTTTAAACTTCCCACCAAAATTTCCCCCGACAACCCCCCCCCCCCGAAAATTTTGGTAAAATGCCCCCCAAAAAGGGTTTTTATTTAAAAAAAATCAATTTTTGTATCGTTTTAGTGAAAAAGTATCTACAAATTCAGAAAGTAGGCAAAATTTGCAACAAATTAGATATATGACATTATGACGTAGGATAAAGGGGAAGGAGGATCTGCGTCGGAACATGCGCCGCGGTGCTGCGTGGACTATGTTGCGCAATTCCACTTTCCCACTCACATCGTTTACATTCGCCCTCCCATCTCCCATCTGATCTTTCCCTATAAAGTTTACTTTAAGTTTTTTGGGTCGCTGAGTCCGAATTTTTAACCTCCCCCCAAAATTTCGCCCCCCGCAACCCCCCTCAAATAGTTGTTTTTTTAATTAAATATTTTATTGTTTTAGGGGAAAGGTATGTAGAAATTCAGAAAGTAGACAAAATTTGCAACAAATAGGATATACGACATTACGACGTAGGATGAACGAGGAGGGAGAGGGCTGCCTCGGAACATCCCCCGCGCGCTGTTCTCAAAAACCAAACTTTTTCAAAATATAAATTTTTTGGAGGTTTGCCGTGGGAACTTTTGGTGGGAAGTTACAAATTCGGATTCAGAGACCCAAAAAACATAAAGTGAGTCGAAATCCAGAACTAGCATTAATTTTGCTAGGTAAAATCCCCTATTGTCTGGACTTGCATAACTTAGTGCACATAGCGCCGCAGTGTATGTTCCGACGCAGCCCTCTCCTTCCCCGTTCATCCTACGTCGTAATGTCTTATATCCTATTTGTTGCAAATTTTGTCTACTTTCTGAATTTCTACATACTTTTCCCCTAAAACAATAAAAAATTAATTTAAAAACAACTATTTTTTTTTTTGGGGGGGGGGGGGGTTGCGGGTGGCGAAATTTTTGGAGTTAAGTTAAAAATTCGGATTCAGCGACCCAAAAAATTTAAAGTAAACCTTATAGGGAAAGATCAAAGGGGAGATGGGAGGGCGAATATAAACGATGTGAGTGGGAAAGTGGAATTGCGCAACATAGTCCACGCAGCACCGCGGCGCATGTTCCGAGGCAGATCCCCCTTCCCCCTTCATCCTACGTCATAATCTCATATATCTAATTTGTTGCAAATTTTGTCTACTGTCAGAATTTCTAGATACTTTTTTTCCCAAAACAAAAGAAAAAAAATGATTTTTTAATAAAAACCTTTTTTGGGGGGCTTTTTACCAAAATTTGAGGGGGGTTGCCTGTGGAAATTTTGGTGGGAAGTTACAAATTCGGATTCAGCGACCCAAAAAACAAAAAGTAAGCCAATTTCCAGAACTATCATTAATTTTGCCAGGTAAAATCCCCTATTGCCTGGACTATTATACATTTTTTTTTTTTTTGTAAAGTCCATTTGATTCTAGATTCCACCAAAGGGATTAGTGACTGATCATTGCTAACAAATAAATCGTCAACAGCATCACTATCAATATAATAAAAATATGCTTCAAGTCTGTTAGTTTTAACGATAGTATTGAGGATATATTATTATTATTATTAATTACACAAATACGAACGAAGAAAATAAAATTAAAATGATACATCCGTGTTAGGAGTTTTAAAAATGAATTCATACTCTCGGCAAGCGAAATGCAGTAAATCAGTCTAGAGTGATTTTTTAATACTTTCCGGCATAGTTGAAAAGTGTCTGAATTCAGTTAGTCTGGCAGCCTGTCTGTCTGTTTGTCCGTGCTCTAACTTGCTTAAATATACTAGGTTGTTCGTTCTGTGTATAACGGCCAATTATCAACACGAGGGATCTAGGTCCAAAGGGAGGGGGGGGGGTGGCCCTCCGTGGGGGTCTTTCTAAGGGTACCTAACCCGTATTTACGTTTGGAAAACCAAGGTTTGGAGAAAACCACGAAAACTCGGAACGATTAGGCCGGCGGGCGCGATTGGTATCGAACCCAGCACCTCCCGTCTACCAGCTTCGAGAGCAGAACCTCTCGGCCACTGGTGGGGCGTAAATATACTAGGATTGCCATGCAATCGATATGTGTTATTAAGGTTTACTATTACATGTTTGCGATTAAAAATGAAGTGTGTAGCATTCATAGTTCGATTGCAGGAAAAAATTTAAAATTCTGTTACATTATAGTCTATGGCAAATAATTGTTTCTGGTGAATTTTAATGATGTTACACTATTTCAAACTCATTGAAATTAATATACGTCTGTGAGGTGCAATACAGTATGATTACTATAGAATATGGTATGCATAGCATTTACCATTCATTTACAGGGACACACAGAAGAATTCGGTCACAGTATTGTCTATGAGCAATAATTGTTAGGAGTGCGTTTTCAGTTGTGGTATGCGTTTTAAAATGAAATTAATTTTTTGCTTATTACTTGGTGTGCATAAATTCTATAAATCATATACAGGACTGTACAAAAGAATTCGAGTACCTACATTTCCGTTTATTGATGGAAATTGCTAAAAGGAAATTTGCAACTGTTTTGTGCTTTTCCCAACTGAACTAAATTTTAGCATACCATGTAGTATATACTCAAATCTATAGATCATATACAGGATTGCACTTCCGACTATAGACGGTAATTCTGAAATTGGTTTTGGGTTTTCCAAATTGTTTACTTAGATATCTTTAACCTTATTAAACGGCGAAGTCTCGGTACATTTCTATTATGAATGTGTAGGAACACTTTCTATGGAATCTATACTTGACGAAATGACTTTTTTTTTCTTTCTCTCTCTCTCTTTTTTTTTTTTTTTTTTTTTTTTTTTTCGTGCGGAGGTTGTTTTCTAGTTTAATTGGACACTTATCATATTGATTGTTTTCTGTCGATAAAAATTTTGTAACGGAAATTCGTTTCGAAGTCCTAATTAAAAAGAAAAAAATGGAACACTTTTATTTGAAATGTTAATAAAATGTTCAAGCCAAATTCACAAATACCTTAGGAAAATTTTCAGAGTTTTAAAGTTTGTGAAATTTGTGAAATTTGAGACAGCGTAAGTATGGCTTATTATTTATGAAGCTAGGTGTTCAAAGAAATATTTTTAAACATTAGATAAATTATAAAATAACTTTTTAAATAGGAGGATATTTAGGTTTTTCAGGGCCTGATTACCGCACAGGCCAACTAGGCCGTGGCCTTGGGCCCTCTGCTGGTGGAGGCCCCAAATTGAATGAAACAATTTAGAAAAAGAATTCTTAAAATTACAGTTTCCGTAACTATTTTCTCAAAAACCAAAATATATTTTGGCTACCGTATCGTAATATTTAATAATACCCTTCTCCTCCCTCCCCCCCGAAAAAAGCAACTATTTTGGTGTGAGGGGACCCCGAAAAGGTGCTGGGCCTTGAGCTTCACATAATCTTAATCGGGCTCTGGGCTTGCTTAAAACCTTCTTTTGTTAAACTGCTATTTGTATCACTTCAAAGTGCTCATGAAAATTTATGTTTAACATTAAAATTTCAATAATACTAATAACAAATAAATAAATATATAAAATAACTAAACTAAACTACAATAAAATGAATAGAATGCTGATAAATCGTCAAAAGATGTAGGGGGAGTGGTAATGAATGGGCCAATTTTTGGTTTTTAATTTTTGTAATTTTTTCTAATAATTTTTTTTTTGCCTCAGAATTGGCTCTTCAGTTACTTTACTTATTTGGTTATATAAAAAAGTCATAAAAATTGAATTAGAAAATGTCTGTAATGAATGATAGTAGAAAATAAAAATATAGAAATTTGGCCCATTCATCCCCACCCATGGGGCTGAATGGACCATTGAAGGTAATGAATGGGCCACTAAATGAATTCAATTAAAAAATGTGGATTTAATCTGTTATTCACCAAATATGACAAAATGAATGGTACTTGACATGATATGATCAAAGCATACTGAAATAGTAATACACAATGCTTATCAAAATTTAGAAGTGATATTATTAAATCACATAATTGTAGCAAAAAAAAAAAAAAATGACAAAATAATGAGATTATAAGAAAGAAAGAACATAAAATATACATAAAAATAATAGATAATGCACATTATGATTTATCAAAATTTATATTTTTCAAAATTAATATTAAACGACATGGTTATAACAGGGTTGGAACGGAACTGCCTATTAATTGACTATTTAGTGTAAATTTCTGGTATTATTTATTCTACCCATCAAATTCAGAATACAAGCAATTATTCTAGTTTTATATCAAATGGAAAAATACTGGTAGGTGTGGTCAACAACTGGACAGTTCACCTTAATCATTTATACAATTTAACTTACGTTTCTAGTAAATAACTGATATTTCTTAGGGTGAAAATGTGAAATTATTTTTTAGGCATCACTATAAACCTATTATAACTAGACAGTAATTTAATCCAAATCCATTACAGTCAGTTATGTTTCATATTAAATAGAAAATTAGAAAAAAAGAAAGAAGAACCATATTTTCTTGATCAGAGCAAAGGTGACCATGATAAAGTGGCCCATTCAGCCCCACCTATACTTCTGGAATATATTCAGGTTTTTTTAATACATTAAATTCAAATAACATCTAAATACATCCTAAAATTAGTTTACAGATATGCAAAGACTTGCTAATACACATATCTGCAATGAAATAATAGATACTTTTTAGCTTATTTATTTTAATGAAAAGGGAAAAAAATTTACTTTTCAATCAGATTCTTGACCATCCTACTCTATTGGGAAAATGGCTTCTCCCAAACATTGGAAAATTTGATGAGTTCGGTAGAACAAATAGCTTCATCTATTGGTGGCATCTAAAATAATTTTATGCAAATACTTTTTCATATTTTGTTAATGGCCCATTCATCCCCATGGCCCATTCACTACCACTCTCCCCTATACTGAATCCAGCACAAAGTACCACCATGCCAAATTATGTAGTTTTAGATTTAGTTTTTAGAAGAGAAAATATCTTGCTTTCATGCAAAAGATTAAACATTCATATTCATTTAAATTCCTTCTTTATCTTAATTTTCCATTCTAACCTAAAAATATCTTGTTTTGGAATTTTTAAGTGCATATTTTTATTCGAGAAATTTCAACTTTGAAACTTCATTTGATTCAACGAGTATTACCCACATTATAATATTTTTATACGTGGTACGATCCAAAAATTCGAGGACTGGGGCCATTCCTGACGACGAAAGCCTAAAGTACCTAAAGTTCGTAAATTCCGAATTCGCCGAATGCTCATCGATCAAATGGGCAATTAAGTACTTCCGTCAGGAAAGGACCTGAGTCCGAAAATCATTAAGACGGGGAAATGTAAGGGATCATATAGGAGTCGAAACGACCAGTTATATAGGAGAATTATATTAAAACTGAACAAAAGTTCGTTTGTAATTATAGGCACAAAAACAGATAATCTTTATGTATGCAATACTTTCAACAATATTTTTTTAAATAGAAATTTTACTAAAATATGCACAAATTTAGATCCAATCTTAAGTTGTAGATATATCCAAATCCGTAAATTGCATGCAAAAATATTAACTAATGTAAAATGAATCTTATGCGCAATTAAAAAAAATGGCTTTTATTTTTTCGAGGAAAATAACTTTAAAAGTGTCTTTTCAATCATTGTTTGCAGTGAAAATGATGGGCACATTTTTTTTAGTCATAACTTACACGTAATAATAGAAATATTTCTATGTAAAATGTTTTAAAATGCAACAAAATACTATATTGTTCTTTCATATATATATTTTCGAAAAATCAATATTTTGGTGATTAAAGAGCTCTAAATCTTTTAAAATTTCAAGAATATAAGATTTCAACTATTTTGTGGCTAACAAGAAAAATGCTTAATTTTCTTTTGTACTCAGAAATATTTAAATTAAACATACATATATATCAATCTTTTTGAAATATGAATAACTACTCATTTTAAGGTAATATAATCTCTACAATATATAACTCTTTTTTCAGATAGTCTAGTGAATTTTCAGGGGAAATTGTATATATGGAAATTATATATAGTTATAATCTGTTAATTTTAATCCATATATTCAGTTTTAGATTTTATTTTAAGCAAACCGTTGCATACAAAACTTTAAAAGGCAAAAGAATTAAAATAATTTTTAACAAAAACTTATATGTTCCATTTTGTAAAAACGTATCCTTCTGAAAAATTTGTTGATATAAATTTTCATTATGTATGTCAAAATTTCGTGTCCAAACTCATCAATCAGTACAATACTTCTTTAAAAAATATGGTTCCTTTGAATCTTAATGTGCTAAAGTTCTATCAGCTATGGACATTTTGAGACGAAAACGTTACTAATTTAATAAGATTTCTTTTCTACACATTTAAATTTTTATTAAATTTCATTAAGGGATCTCAGGACGCTTAAAGTTGGGAAAAAAAAAGACCATTTTCAACATTTAATATCTTAAAATGTATATCATTTTAAAAGACAATTTGTATTGGGATGCAAGATATAAATATATTCTTTTATTTCATGTATTAAAAAAATTACAAGATTTAGCATTTATAGGAGACTCCAAACTGTCAAAGATTTGATGAGCAGAAAAGTGGTATAACAGCTTACGTGCAGGATTACAAAATAAATATTGCAACTAGAATAAAAAATTTTGTGCCTACTTATACTTCAGATTATAATAATTACCCTTAACCTAAAGAAATCTGAATTTAAAGCATTTTTTCATATTTTTAATAGAAAGTTGCATTTAGCTAATACAAAATTATGAAAATTTCATTACTGTAATCACCTAAAAAAATATTTTTTTGAACAATAAAAAGAAAATTTTAGGTTCAGTTTATACAGGCCAACATGAAACATATGTTTTGAAAATTTAATGAAAAAATATTCTTTTTGAGATATCCTGCGCATTATGCCCAAAAACGTCATTTGGAGAAACATGACTTTAAAGTTTCGGAAACACCGCTACAGCTATTGAGAGCAGGCATAAATCTAAAAGCCATAACTTCTGTTCTAATGAGAATTTCAAGAAAGCAATTATGGGAACGTCCACTGTTACTCTTGTGACCATTCGTGCGGTTTTTTACAAATACTTGCAATTATTTTACTATAAAATATAATTAAGATAAAAAGTGATATAACCAGTAAAATACTATTGTGCTCCACTCATTTAATATATATCTAATTTGTAACAAAAAGCATTTCCCTTGTCTATATAATCAACTAAAATTTTGTTACTCTTGTGACCAGAGTGTCACAAGAGTCATTTAATATATACACAAGTAATTTTTTTTTTGTTATAAATTAGATATATGTTTGTGTGTGGAACACAGTGGTATTTAGCTGGTTATATCAATTTTCATCTTTCTTATATTTTGTAGTAAAATAATTGGAATTATATATGAAAATTTGCTCTAATTATCACAAGAGTAACGAATGGACGTTCCCTTATATCAAAATGTTCAGAAAAAATAGGAGTTTAACATCTAAAATAAAAAAGTAAAATTTCGAAAATTTTGAAGCTTTAAGAGTCCCAAGACCCCTTAAAGTTCTACACATTTGCTTTTAGTAGGTTCTAAGGTAAAAGTCTTTAACCTGAAGACCGTGAGCCGACAAATTACCACTAATTCCATACTGAAAAATTGTCTTATTTAATAGCAGAAACTTTGCAATTAAATAAGGCATTAAATAGTTTATAAATACCTTTTGAAATTTGTGGTCGAAAACGACTACATACACAAATTAAATAAATTCATGTAAATAAAAAACAAATTTTTTTTGGGATATTTTGAATGATAAAAGTATTTATTATATAAAATAGTTGAAAGTTACTTTTTTGTATTTAACTCAGAGTTCAACATTCAAGGACAAAATATTATGAATAATAAAATATATATAAGCTCATATTCAAATATTATTAAATGTAATAACTGTTAAATTTACAAAAGGCTTATATTTTTATAATACTTTCATACTAGATTAAACATTTTTTTATATCTCAAAAAAAAAAAAAAAAAAAAAAAAAAAAAAAAAAACCTCAAACAGGAAAAAAAGTATTTTTTTTCATACGGGAAAAGCAGCCAGTACTATAAAAATAAACTTTAAATTTGATCTTAATTTGTAATATACATATATCGGTGAAAGTGCATTGGGTTTTTCAGCTACCTGTGAAGAGTGGCTTTCAGAACTTCCTTCTCTTTTAAAAGACTATAAAGCAGATGATGTGTTTTTAACACAGAGGAAACTGTATTATTGTACCAATGTTTTCCCAACAAAATGGCTGCATTTAAAGATGAAGAAATCCGACGTGGAAAACAGAGTAAACTTCGTGTAGCTGTGCTTTTGGCAGCAAATCAAAGTGGTAAAGAAAAGCTTCCTTCTCTTTTGATAGGATGATCTAAAATTCGAGGTGCTTTGCTAAAATTAAGTCATTTCTAATGCTATACAAGTCAAATATAAAGGCTTGGATGGCAAACATAATTTTTGCTGATTGGCTGATAGGAATCGGTAAAACAATGGCTAAGAGTAAAAAACTCATTCTCCTCTTCATAGACAATTGTAAAGCCCACTTTAATCTTCAAACTCTAAAAAATATCGCTGTTAAATTTTTGCTGACAAACACGACTTTGAAGTTTCGATCAGGACAACCATTCAACCATCAGGAGATAATCGTAGCTTCTAAGTTGATTATAGAGCCAAAATTGTGAGAAACTTCTGAATAATATCGGTGAAGGCAAACCTTCTAGCACATCTATCACCATCTTACAGTCAATGCGAATGGCTGTCTGTTCATGGAAAAATGTTACAAAAACAACAATAAGAAATTGTTTCATAATAGCAGAATTTTTAGAATGTGTAACTTCCAGTGAAACTGAGGAAGTTGATTCCATTAAGCAAGCAACTGAAGAAGGAGAACTGAATCCAGAGCAGTGGGAATCGATACAAAAGGCATGTCACACTGAGATTTCATTCAGAGAATTCTTGAATGTTGACAATGAGCTTGAAACGTGCGGCACTATGACGGATGAGGAGATTGTTTCGAGAATTAATGCAGAAATTTCTGATCATGAAAAAATTACAGTGAAAGAAGCTGAGAAGGCAGTTGACCTGTTGCGGAGATTTCTTGAATCAAATGAAAATATCAGAACTGGAGCATTTAGTACCATTGCTATGTGAGAGAAGACTGTGCAATTGCAAAAAGATTCTGCAAGACTGCGGATTTCAATTAAGAACTTTTTCTTCCGAAACAACTGAATGCATTTCTTAATGACGATTTGGATATTATTTAATCAAAGCAAGTTTGTGTGTAACACAATTTTGAAATTATATAAGACTTTGAGAAGTGTAATTTGTTAATTATTAGTAGATTATGTGTAGCTTTTGATGAATCTTATTTTTTACAGCAAAAAGCAGTTTGTGAGATTAGATTTTCAAATTTTGTCAAAACCTTGATAACTCGAAACCTCTATATCTCGAATTTTTTTCTCTTCCCAACAGATTCGAGATGTCGAGGTTGTACTGTATATTAATACTTTTAACAAGGATGTCAACGATCTTAATCAGATAATTACAATTAGTGATTAAATCGTGATTTAAACCTGCTTTTTAGCACTTTCCAACAAAGTTGAAAAGAGTTTATGCATTCGGTTTGTCTGGCCGTATGTCCGTCTGTACGCGCTCTAACTCCCGTAAATATACTCGGATCGTACTGAAATTTTTGGATGTTAGTGACCTCTACATAGCCACGAATCCTATTTCAAATGAAGTTTGTAGCATTTTTAGTTCATTTACAGGGACAGTCAAAACTTTTCCGTTACATTATGGCCTATGGGAAAAAATCGTTTAAAATTATTTTTAATGATGTTACATGCTTTCAAACATAATAAAATTGATATGCATTTATCAAGTGCACTAAAATATGTATTCCGTAGAATATGCGGTGCAAAGAATAAATATTATTCATTTACAGGGCCACACAAAAGAATTCCGTTACATAATGATATACGGGTGGGGGGGATTTTTTTCCGGCGTATTTTAATTATGTTAAATTATTTCATGTATAATGAAATTGATATACGTTGGTGAGGTTTACTATAACTTATATCATGTATAATACGAAGTGCATAGCATTTACAGGGACACACAAAAGATTTAAGATACTATATTGTATCCGAAGTACTGTACGGTAGCGATGATTGCTGGAAATGCATTTTTAATTATGTTATGTGCTATTATGTTCCACTATATCTATGCATTGTATATGGTGTGTATAAATGATGTAACTCATATACAGTTCTACACAAAAGAATTCGTAATGCTTACTGGGTATGATTGTAAATTGCTTAAAGGTGGTTTTTAAACGAGTTATGCATTTTTACGCTGAACTGCATTTTGTTTACTAAGAAATGTTTGTAGAACATAGATAAAATTATATAAAGGGTCACGCAAAGAATTGGATACATGGCCGTCTATAAATGATAATTTCTGGAAATGTGATTCCAGTAGTTTTAAGAGTGTTTTACTTTGAATTAAGCTTTAGCTTAATAGTGGCGTGTAATAAAGGTACTAGGTTAATTTCAGGGTTGTACAAAAGTATACACGTATGTTTCCATCTATTAGTATCAATTGCTGAAAGAGAAATTTCAATCTGTTATTCGTTTTCTTGCTAAACTAAATTTCCCCATTATATAGCATATATATCAACCTACAAATCAAATACAGAGCTGTTCAAAAGAATTGGAATACATATATTTACTATGGATGGTAACAGCTGAAATCAGTTTTTTAAATGTTTTATGCGTTTTCTAAAATGTTTACTTTGTTCTCTTATATACCTTATTTCCCTAAATAACGAAGTTTTGTTAAAGCATTCAGGAAGTGTTGGAAAGTGTTTCATAATCTATGCTTAACGCATGATTTTTCTTACTTGTTTAATTTATCAGTGTTTTAAAAAAATAAAAAATTTTTTAGAACGGTGTAAAAAAACACTAAAATCTAAAGTGAACCTAATTTGTAAAGTTTCTATGGGTATTTTGCCTTAATGACTAAACGAAAAATGCTTTAAATACATGTTTTAGTTTAAATGGTTATGTTTATGAAAAAATAAATACAAGAAGTTTGTAAAAAGAAAGTTCTTATCTGACATAAAAAGCATTCAATTTAAAAATGATATTTAAATCTAATGCTGTTATTTTGTGATTTCAAATATGACTTCAGATATAAAACTGGTCATTCTCATATTTAACTTTGTGTGCATAAATAAATGGTTTTAACCCATATTCATAATTTGCTTTGATTAGTATGCACATACATGCCTGTAAGTTTTGATTTATGGTATTAACAGTTATTTTTATAAGTTGAAATGCAAAAATTCTTACCATGATATTTATTTGATTTGTTATTGTGTTAACTGATGAAATTACTTATGTGACATTTTTATTATTTTTGTAATTATAATAATCATAATTTTATTAATCAAAACATTACTAAGGCGCAATAATCTACAAAAAAATTACCAAGAGTTTTCGCAGTAGGCGCCAAATAGTGTTGCTGCTTAGATAGGAGATTTCAGAATTTTTTCCTGAATCAATTAAATAAAAAATATTTCCTCTTTGAGTGTATCCTGTTTTATGTAAAAAAAAAGGTATGTCGATGATAAGAAAACGATTTGTCTACATGTGGTGAATAAATTGACTAAATACATTCTGAATACACTATTTTGTTGTCCTAAAACTTACCAGAAAGAACAAACTCATCCCGCATATGAGTGTATTCTTCATAGAGTTTTTTTGTTTTGCAATCAAAAAAACATTTATTTTACAATTTACACATAACAAAGTTTAAAGATAAATTATGTACACAAAAAACAATAAAATGTATGCATATTAAAGCAGAAATATGTGTAAGAGTAATACACAAAAATCTGCGTATTTTGCATACAAAAATAAATGTAAGAACAGAATATTAGGCAGATATATATGTGTAAGAATATTACACAGACGTATGTGTTTTCTTGTGTAATTTACACGTTCAAGTATGTATTTCAAGAGTGATCAGATAATTTTTACACATTTAGTGTTATCATCAAACTGCACACTCAAATGCTTATTTTGAAATTTACACATTATGTGTAAAATTGTATTTTGGCAATTTACACATATAGATAAATTGTTTTTGTATAATCGATATGCATGTTTTATGTTAAATTTGCACATTTATTTTTTAGAGTGCATAAATGAAAATGTCCCATACAATTTTTAAGATTAGCTACGTGCTGTGACGCAGACAATTCACAGAAATATTTAATTTATTTCTACTGCAAAATAAAAAATGTAGCAGAATCGACTTGAAAAATTTTTTCTTTCCTCCACTGTCGCGTCCGGTAATTACATGTACGGAACTTGCCTACAGTGGTACATTTGTTACACCCGATTATCTGCAAGTAACAACAACGTTAAAATGCTTTACATACACTAAATCCCCCCCCCCCTCTTCATCCTCCCTAACGCGCACACACTGCCACTTACTAGATAGAAAGAATTAAAAATGGCTATTTAAGGTGGTTGAGAAGTTTTTTCATTTTTGAATAAATGAATTACATCTTAAGTTAAAAGTGACTGTTGTCACAAGTCAATTTTTTCCCCCTTTCCCTCACTGTCGCCAACTGAAATGTTATTCAAAACATTAGCTTTCACAGTATTTTCTAAAAAATAGTCTGCCTTTACCGAAAAATGAAACTGGATTAACAATTTCTGCATAAGAGATCATGGCAAAATAAATTGAAAAATGTGTTAGAAAACAAAAGCGAACTTGCATTTTGATTTATAAGAGGGAAACTGTTAGAAAATGCTCTTTTGTTTCAAGAACATTCCACCAGATGGCAGCATCAGACAATCCTTTTTATTTGATCTACTGTGACAGACACTCAGAACAGTTAGTGTTTCTCCTTCCGTTATAGCAGTTGGCAGCAAAATGCTGGTGGATTAAAAAAATCCAATAATATTCCAAAGGAATGATAATATGTTAAAAAAACTGCAACAAACCATAGTTCAAAGCATTTCTTTGTGTTTGTAAATAGTCTTATTCATCTGTTTTGTTTTATTGTGAAGTGTGATCAGTATTGTGTCCAGCATATATATTATTCTAGTGTATTTAATCTTCAAATAAATGTTTCTTGTTCATCCTAAGAAGAATATATTTCTATTGAAATGCATCAAAACATAAAGGTAAAACTTTTAACTTTTTATTGTTTACCTATTGAGGAATTTCGTATTCATGCCTTCCATATGGAATAACATTCCAACAGTCGATTATGAGACTGAAGTTATCTCAATTTTAAATATAATAATATGAATGAAGAAAATATAATATAATTAAATTCAAAGAAATAATTATTTTCTGAATGTTGGTATTTTTCACAAGTGAATGATATAAAAGAAAATTCAAAGAATTGTTCTTATTTTGAAATAAAAAGTATTGTGTATTGATAAGAAAAGAAATTATTTTAAATTTTATTTTGCCAATTTCTTATTGAAATTTTATTATACAAGTTGCAAATGTAAATTTATGTTTTAAACAAACAATTGAACATTTAAGAACAGTTTTTCTGAAATCAAAAGTAACTTCAAAAATTGTTCTCAAGAATTTTATTTTGTTCTTATTTCATCATTAGCATTATATTTGAGTTTATAATTGTTGTTTTGGTGTATTAATAAGATAAAAAGTTTTATTTTCTATGAAATAAGCAAATATTATTATATCATAATGTCTAGTATTAAAGAATCTCATTATGTTGATATATTAACTGATGACAACTATTCAGTTTGGAAGTTCAAAATAGAACAATGGTTAATCAAAGAAGGTCTGTATGATGTTGTATTTGAACCTAAAAAGGAAAATGATGATAATTGGGTAAAAAATGATAGAAATGCTAGGGCATTAATTTGTTTAAATATCTCAGATTCACAAATTGTTCATGTCAGACATGCTAAAAGTGCTAAAGAAACATATGATCAGTTGAAATCTGTTCATGAAAGAGTAAATTTACGAAATAAACTTTATCTTCTTAGGAAGCTGTATTCCATTAAATATAATGAAAGTGTAAAAATGCAGGAACATATTAATTCTGTCTTAGAATTAGCAGAAAAATTAAGAAGTATAGGTGAAGTAATACAAGATGATAATTTAAAGCTATTTTGCTCTGTTCCTTACCAAATTCTTATAGTACCTTTATAACTGCTATTGAAAGTAAATATGAAACAGATTTATCATTAAAATATGTTCAAAACAAATTAATTGATGAGTATCTTAGAAGAGTTGAAACTAAACAAATTTCAACAAAATTTGAATCAATTGCTTTAAAGGGCAATAGGGATAAACTAAAGCATTTGAATAAACCAAACTTTTGCTCTCGTTGTTAAAAGAATAATCACAACCGTGAAGATTGTTTTCACTTAAAGGGTAATAATACTAACAAAACAAAACCAAATTTCACCCAAGATAGATCACGTCAACAGTTTAAAAAACCAAACAATTTCTCTGCCTCTACTGCTAGTCAAAATGAAAATCTATCAGATTCTCAAAACTATCATGAATTAATGGAAGAATCAAATTCTTCGAGTTTTGTTATGAAATCTCAACAAAATGGAAATAAAAACAAAAATTTGTCTTTTGTTATTGATTCAGGTGCGTCTGTTCATTTAGCTAATTCCTTGGAACTGTTCTCAGAATTAAAAAGTTCGAATAAAGATACAATTACAATTGCTAATGGAACTAAATTAACTGCAAAGGGAAAGGATAAATTATATTTTAATATTGAAACACTTAATGGTCAAACAAATAGAGTTACATTAGATCATGTGCTTTATGTTCCCGAGTTGGATAGTAATTTATTATCTCTCCAGTCTTGTACTGAGAAAGGTTTTGTTGTAACATTTAAAGATGATATATGTTTAATTAAAAAGGGCAACATCTTAGTTGCAGATGCAAAAGCTGATGAGGGGTTATACAGATTAAAAATAATACCTACAAATGAAAAGGTATATAGTGCTTCAGAAATATTACCCGTTTGTTCTAATGTTAACTGCATTCTAAAATGGCACCAAAGGCTGGGCCATAGAAATTTTGAATCCATCAAGAAAATTCAAAAGGATGATTTAGCATTAGGTCAGTGTTTCCCAAACTTTTAGTGCCCACGCCCCACCGAAGCATCTGAAAAATCACGATGCCCCCCCCCCCCCCTCCTGACACACATTTTCTGTAACCTATATCTCTTATTATTTGAAAATCGAATTGTATTCACCTGAAGGAAGCCTAACAGAGTATTAACGATAACTATTCATTTCACATTTCTTAACTTATCATAGAGCTGAATTTTCTTCCACAAATGTGTTTTTAGTATCATTTTATAAATGGAATGAAGGCTATAAATCTTCACTTTTATGCCTAAATAGATTTGTTGTGCCTTCCCAACTTACCTGAATGTTTAACAAAAGTGTTATATGCCTGTATTTTTATTGTCCCAAAATGACTAAACAGACTCTCATATTTAGTATTAAAATTGAAATTGATGACACATTTTACATTGAATTTTAGTAACTTATTGAGAGTTGTTGGAAAATCTTTGGAGACCAAATTTCCTTTCTATGGATAACAAAGTACACAAGAAGCATTTCAAGATTATGACCTTTATCAAGTCCGTAGCCGTTATTCCCCATCAAAACACATTTATCTTTTTCCATCCCCAATTATCATTAATTAACTACCATGTACTATCGCATTTTGAAATTTAAATTTACATGTTATACTTTCATTTATCGGATAGGAGGCCTGCACTACAGCTATAGTTATTTACAATTTATCCATTTCCTTATTTAATGCTATTAAAAAATTAAAAACTTTATAAAGTTGTTAGTACCATATTTAGTTATTTCAAATATTTTTTAGGTTAAATACGTTAAAGACAATAAGATTTAGGTATACTCTTAAGTAATTTCAAGTGCAGAAGTTATGTTACATACAGCAGAAGTATGTTACATACAGCAGAATGAATAGATCAAAATAGATCATTCGATAAATAATTGAGAAAAATTGTAAAATATATTAGTAACCAGAAAAGTTATAGAAACTTTTAAGTATAAGAAAAGGGGAGCAGATTGATGCTAAAATATTTAAAAAAATTGTTCATATAATTATTCTGGAATTGATTCCATTTTAACATTTTGATTTTAAGCTTTTTTAAAATTCAACAAAAAAACTTAATAAAAAAAGGAGAGCGAATGGGTGAGTTACAAATTTGAAATTTCCCCCCTAAAGAATCATATGTCCCCCCGGTGGGGCGTGCGCCCCACGTTGGGAACCACTGCTTTAGGTATTACTGTGAATAATTGTTCTCATAATACTGAATGTTCAAGTTCATAAACGCTAAGCTAACAGAAAAATCGTTTCCAAAAGAAACACAACACAGAAGTAAAAAACCACTTGATTTGATATACAGCGACGTATGCGGTCCTGCAGAAAAAGAAAGTATGGGATCAAAAAGATATTTCGTTACATTTATTGATGATTACTCTCGTTATACACAAGTATATTTTATTTCTTCTAAAGATGAAGTATTTGATAAATTAAAAGAGTATGTTGCATCAACAACAAATAAATTTAGATTGAAGATTAAATCCTTGCGTAGTGACAATGGAACACAATATTGCAACGAATCTGTCAAAGACTACCTTAAAAACTTTGGAATAAATCATGAAACAACGACGCCATATTCACCGTCCCAAAATGGATTCGCAGAAAGAAAGAATTGCTCGCTTATTGAAATGAGTAAAGCCATGCTTATAAATGCTAAATTGCCAAAAACATTCTGGGCAGAAGCCATAGCTACAGCAGCCTACTTACAAAATAGATTACCTACAAAATCAACTGAAAATACACCATATGAACTGTGGAATTGGGATAAGCCAAATTTGAATCACCTTAAAGTATTTGGATGCAAAGCATATGTGTATGTTCATAAACAGAAGAGACAAAAATTTGACGAAAAAGCCACTGAAGGAGTCTTTGTTGGTTACGATTTAAGAAGCAAAGGATACCGAATTTATATAGGCGGTAGAAAAATAGTGATAAGCAGAACAGTGAAGTTTTTTGAAAATATGAACTGTGAAAATGTCTTTAAAGAAAATCCTGAAGAGCGAATCTCAGATTTAATGCATTTCAATTTTTCAGAAGAAAATCTTGAAAATGATAGTGAAGCTATCCGAATAGAAAATACTGCAGAAGAAATAAAAATGGATGAAAAATCAGTAGATAGCCCAACAACTGAAGAAAGTGAAGATAATTTCCAGAGAAGAATATCTAACACAGAGACTAAAGGAATTCCACCAGAAAGATATTCTTACAAAACTGAAGACAGTTGTTCCAAAAATCAAGATCCTGAAACTTAAGATGTTTTACAATTACCACTAAAAGATCAGCAGAAATGGTTTCAAGCTATGAAGGAAGAATTTAACTCTTTAAAGGAAAATGAAATATTTGAGCTTGTTACTTTACCCAAAGGCAAGGACGCCATTGGCTGTAAATGGGTTTACAAAACAAAACATAATGAAAATGGAGAAGAAATAAAATGCAAAGCACGATTAGTTGCAAAAGGTTTCGCTCAAAAATTAGGCACTGATTATGATGAAACCTTCTCTCCTGTCGTCAAACATACAACTATTAGAGCTTTTCTGACCTGGGCAGCTTATCATAAAGCCAAAGTATTCCAAGTAGATGTTAAAACAGCCTCTCTTACATGGTAAACTAGATAATGAAGAATTATACATGCATCAACCAGAAGGCTTTCATGATGAAGAAAATAAAGACAAAGTCTATAAATTAAAAAAGGCTATATATGGTTTTAAACAAGCCGCCAAGTGCTGGAATGAAGAAATAGAGAATACTCTAAAGGCATATGGATTTAAACAAAGTGAAGCTGATCCATGTTTGTTCATAAAAGAAAAATCAAAGAAGATAATTCATCTCATACTGTATGTAGATGATATGCTGATGGGCTCCGAAGATGAAAATGAAGTTAATGAAGTAATAAATTACTTAAAGTAATCTTATCCCATAACATCACTAGGAGAAGCAAAATACTTCTTAGGTATAGAAATTTACAGAAAAGAAAATGGAAGTTATTTACTTTCACAAAGAAGTAAAATAAATCAATTAGTTAAGGATTTTCAGCTTGAGGAAGCCAAACCAACTTATACCCCAATGGAAACTAACTATTATAGTTTAGATAAAGAAGAAAATCTTTTATTATCAAATGATAATTATAGACAAGCTATAGGAAGTCTTTTATATATATCCTCATGCACAAGACCTGATATTACCGCTCCTACACACATACTAAGTCGAAGATGCAATAATCCAAGACAAAAGGACTGGAATGCTGTTAAGAGGGTAATAAGATACTTAAAAACAACGAAAGACCTTGATCTCCACATTTCTTCAAAAGAATATCCTAATATAGTTGCATACTCGGATGCAGACTGGGGACAAGATGCTACAGACAGAAAATCCACCTCAGGAAATGTAATCTTCTTAGGCAATAGCTGCATTTCTTGGTTCTCACGAAAACAAACATGTGTGACATTATCGTCAGCAGAAGCTGAATATGTGGCACTGTCACAAGGAACTCAAGAGGTGCTATGGATCTTAAAATTATGTAAAGATCTCAATTTACAACAACATTTTCCTATTAGAATTTTTGAGGATAACCAATCTACAATTAAATTGGTTGAAAGTGAAAAATTTAAATCTCGCACTAAGCACATTGATACAAAATATCATTACATACGAGATTTAAAAACGAAAAATGTTATAGATGTCAAATATCTATTAACGAATAAAATGATAGCAGATATAATGACGAAGCCACTGCCAAAGGCCAAATTTGAACTTTGTAGAAACCTTATCCACCTGGTGTCAGATTCTATCACAAAACGGGAGAGATGTTAGAAAATGCTCTTTTGTTTCAAGAACATTCCACCAGATGGCAGCATCAGACAATCCTTTTTATTTGATCTACTGTGACAGACACTCAGAACAGTTAGTGTTTCTCCTTCCGTTATAACAGTTGGCAGCAAAATGCTGGTGGATTAAAAAAAATCCAATAATATTCCAAAGGAATGATAATATGTTAAAAAAACTGCAACAAACCATAGTTCAAAGTATTTCTTTGTGTTTGTAAATAGTCTTATTCATCTGTTTTCTTTTATTGTGAAGTGTGATCAGTATTGTATCCAGCATATATATTATTCTAGTGTATTTAATCTTCAAATAAATGTTTTTTGTTCATCCTAAGAAGAATATATTTCTATTGAAGTGCATCAAAACATAAAGGTAAAACTTTTAACTTTTTATTGTTTACCTATTGAGGAATTTCGTATTCATGCCTTCCATATGGAATAACATTCCAACAGAAACATTTCATAACAATTGCTTCAGAGTGACTTCGTTTTCATCTATTTTAAATCACACATGTTTCGGAATTGAAACCTATGAAGTACAGAATATTTATAATGTGAAGAAAACGTTAGTTTTTCAATTTTATCTTCTTAAATTCTGCATCAGATAGCATAAATCTATTAATTTTAAAAGAGAAAGAAATACTCCTTATCTTTTTTCGGTATTTTAATTTTTAACACTCCCCTCTTTTTTCGCACGTTTCGTCCGTCGATGCTGTCAAAAAAAGACAGGGAAGCTGATTGAATATCTTTCGGCGAATGTGGCAGGAGTACCTAAAGTTGAACCGCTTGAAATGGATTCTCCCAACCCTCCCCTACCTGCCGAGATTGGTTTACCCCATATCATGTGACCGAACCGCACGCGCAGCTGTTATCTTCCGAAGTTCGTTACCTTTGCTCCGCGACATAAGAAAGAAGGCATTTCTTGAACAGCGCTGCAACATTAAATTCTGTCAACGCTTAGATAAAACACTAATGGACATTTTGAAAATGCTAAGAAAGGTATACGGCTTACCGCGATCGAAAAATTTCCGGCAGGATCGGATCAAAGGGAAAGTAATGATGATTGATTCTCAATGAACTGTGCATTCAGAATTTATTCCCGAAGGTGGAACAGTTAACAAGGAGCATTATTTATATATTTTACGTTGTTTGAGGGAATCCATTCGTCGTAAACGGCCTCAGTTCTGGCAGAGTGGCGACTGGTACCTTCTGCATGATAACGCACCAGCACATCAATCCCAATTGCTAAAACAGTTCCTCGCCAAAACTCGCGCAAATGTGCTTCCACATCCTCCTATTCACCGGACATAGCTCCACGTGACTTTTACATGTTATCACCAATGAAAAACATTTACAGGAACGCCGTTTTGTGTTATCAAATGAGGTGAAAGCAGCATCGCAGGAGGCCTTACGGTAGGTTGCGAAAAATGGCTTCCAGCAGTGCTTCCAGAAGTTATACGAACACTGGCAGAAGTGTATGGTCGCCCAAGGTGACTACTTTGAAAGTCGATGTGCTTCGGTGCTGTGAACTATTCAGGGTAAGGTATTTTACACATTGTCCCCGAACTTTTGGATCATACCTCGTACAATTTTTAACAAAAGAGAACATCGACTTCAAGAGTCTGTTTTTATCTTCGTGTTTTTGTGACAACCCTGTACTGATACCCATATTACAATGCTTACCAGACTCGGGTTCATGTATAAAAATAAACATATATATATATTCATTTATATTCAAATATTTTATTTTTTCATCTTAAACAACTGTTATATATATATATATATATATTTAAGAAACGGATTACCAAATACGATCCGCAAGGCTAAAAACTCAACCAGAAAATCTAACCGAACTCAAAACAGCGAAAATAATTAAATATTGCTAACCATACCTCCCGACCCGACCTGAGGCAGTACTCTAATCTGCTCTTAGTTTAAATGTCATTGTTATCCGCATTGTTATCAATATTGCTTACTTTGGCGCTCAATACACGATGATATAATAAAATATTTCAGGTGTCTTTGTAAAAAGGAAAAAAAAACTGCACAAAATACGAAGGCTATTTAAAAAACGTAGTGTTATGTACCTTAAAACCATATTGAATTTTTGTGGCGATTGGTCATTTTTTACGAAAGTTTAAATCTGTAAAGTTAAAAAAAGGACAGTACGACAGACAGACACAATTATATCATTTTAGATCGTAATGATGTTGAAACAAAACCATCGGCAGAAAGAGAACTTAAAAAAAAATCACAAAAGGTATGTGTGAACATAGATAAAAATAAAGTATATATACGAACGAATTGTATAACCTCCTTCGTTGGAAGACGGTTGAAAATGACAAATTAAGTTTTAAGTCCCATAAATGTGAGTTGTGGTTTTAGATTCAGATAAAACCCTACTCCTAGCAACAGGATATGATCAGCATTTTTCCATGAGAACTTGTAACCGCAAAACAGCAGATGTTATTGAATTTGCTGATATGCAGTTTTGCATTCTCTTCGCTTGGAAACAAGTAACAACTAAAAGCAGATTTCATTCTGACGCGGCTGATGGTAGACGTATCTCGCTCTAGACGAGAGCAGAGGCCGATATGGAATCTCCGACGATTCTGTGATTGCGTATGCCGCAGAAACCCCCCCTACCCTCCCGTACTTGTAAATATAATTTCAATTTAATATGTAAAACTATAATCTAGAACCATTAAACTCCTTTTTGCATTAACTACGGCCTTATCCTTATATCATCCTTATATTACATGGGGACTCTAGGCCGATTTGAATCCCAAACGAATTAAAAAAATAAAATCCCCTAGGCTTTCTTACCGATCAGAATCGGAGAACTTCTTTTTCCGTCCCGTTATCAACCTTCGCATTTCAGCTGATGTGATTCATCTACATCTGATGTGAGCCATCTGTTTGAAGCTCAATCTTTTTTTTATTTTTATTTTTACAAAATGGTCATCGCTGTGCAAGAAATGAATCTCCGGCTGCAAGTATATTTTTTTTTTCTACGGATCATTAATTGGATTACTTCAATATATCGTGGTGAAGAATATTTTTTCAATTGGATAACTCCTTTGAAGTAAGTTTTTTCTCTCTTTCCTTTCTTGCTTTTGATATGGAATTACAATAAATAGAATTTATTAAAAGCCAGTTGAAATCGGCTAAGACTGATAAGATCAAACTACTGCACGAATTTATATTTGGTTGCGATAAAAATCGCCAAAATAGAGTGAATTTAAGGAAATTTAAAGGATTTTCTTTTACCGACAAAAGCGACGAGTATGAGAATAAACTCAAAGAAATTTTGGATGATTACGATCAGATACAATTGATTACTATCGCTAATATCTTTTCCATTGACATCCATGGATCAAAAGAAGATATAGGACAGCGTATTTTAAGCGCACTAGTTGATATTTCGGCTTTTAAAGACACGTTTACGGCAGTTTCCGAATCGGATACAGAATTTGATGATAGCCACAATAGTAGTGGAAGCACTGGTTTATCTTCCTCTTTGGAAATACAGCCAGACCAGGCGCGTGTACACTGTACACACTCCGCGCCCAAACAGACAATTATGTGCGTAGTGAAAATAACATTTCTTCATATACATCGCTCAAAGAAGCATTGTTTCGCGAATTTGGACAATCAGCTTCGTCCGCCCAGATACATCAATTACTAGCCGCTAGAGGCTGCCGCCCGAACGAAAAACTATTGGAATATTTTTTGAAAATGAAAGAAATAGCACAAAGAGGAAACATCGATGATATATCTTTAATTCACTATATAATTAATGGGATTAACGATACACCACATAATAAAGCTATATTATTCGGGTACGCCACGCTTGCCGAATTTAAAAACAAGCTCCAAATTTTCGAACGAATTTGTGAACAGAGTTCTAAATTTTATCAATCAAAGTCACCGACTACACCCAACACTCCTAAGATTAACCAGACGGAGAAAACTGCAAAATTAACCTGCTAGAGTTGTTTAGCCCCAGGGCACCGATCTACCCAGTGTGTGCATTTGAATAAAGGGAAAAAGTGTATGAAATGTGCACGTTTTGGTCATGATTCCAATCAATGTGGGGAACAAACTCCGGAGCGTAAGCGTTCGACTCAAGGCACCTCCCCTTCATGCAAGACGTCGCCAAGCCGAGACGAACAAATCCACGTAGTAGAAATGTGTCATTCTCATCCGCGCATGCAGAAACCTGTAAAATTTTTTAATTTACAAATCAATTCAATCCTCGACACTGGAAGCCCACTGACGATACTGAGAGAAGACATTTATGAACAAATTGGGTCTCCCCCCTCACCGGAGCACCTGTACAATTGTCCGGCATCGGTAACCGTGTTATTCAACCTATAGGATCGTTTTCTACCGATGTAGAGGCATACGATAACACTTTTTCTACTTCTGTTTACGTAGTTAAGTCTTCTCAGTTGCCCATGCCACTTATCATAGGGACAGATGTCATATTTCAGGGTACTCTCACATGCGACAAAAACGGCGCTACTTTAGCTAAATCTCCACCCACAAGCGTTTTTATAAGCTGCATTACTGTGTCTGATAATGTATCTGCAACGAAATCTCAAGATAAATCCTATGTACCTTCATTTCCCGACGCAAGATGCACTACGGAAACATTTGTTTCAAATTCTTTCCCCCAAGATCTAAAACCGCCGAGAGTAAATAAAGATTTTTCGAATGAAAATATTCCTCCTGACATAGAAATTGACTCAGCATATCTGAAACATCTCGCAACATTATCGCCAGACTGCTTTTCCTTCGATTTAAATTTCTTATCCTACAAGCTGTTCATGACTGTGCTTGTCCTATTGACCATGTTTATTACTGTTTACGTCTGCCAACGGACTCATTTATCAGCATTCGGCGTTCCATACATCCCAACCATCTCGAGATTCGAGTGACGTTACTAATTGGACCGAAATTCTGCGTGTCCTTACCATTCCTTTTTTATTTTTTATACGCCGACATTCAGTGAAGTCAAAAAAAGAGAAAGAGAAAAAGTAGACTTAAATTTCCAAAAAGAAATATGCTTAACGTATATGGGTCACTAGTGCAACCACCGAACGTATCATAAATGTGTTTCTTTTTATTATTACTACTATTTTTTTAAACTGTGTTTTTATATATTCTGTGTTTTACACCTATATGGGCTTATTTAAGAGAACATTTATATCGTACAGACTATTAGACTGCTACTATCTGTGACTTTCTTAGTAACTTTATTTCAATATCTTCGTTTTTTTTTACGATTACAGCAAGTATCCACGATTATTTTTTTTTCGGACGAAACATTAGAATGAGGTGTTTACCAGCGTAACTCACCATTCCAAGAGTCCAATCATTGCTGAAAGTCTTCAACACAGAACGTTTTTTTCTTCTTCGTATTTTTGTGTGTCATACCATTCTTGAGTGCGATAAACTTCAAGTGTTTTTTTTTTAAACAAGTTATCGCGTGTGCCAAGCATTTTCATCAACAGTGTTTTTTTTATTTGTTTGTGGAATATGCAACAGATTCTTTATTTTTTCACCTTATATTAACACAATTTATGTGTCTTTTTTTTTCTCGAAGTTCTGTTCAACATTTTTTTAAACCTCTGAGCGATATATGTCTGCTCAAAACTTTTTTATTGAACCCATGCGGTGATTTTTTTTTTTTTTGCGCATGGCAATTTGTTTTTATCCCGGACTGCAAATGGCGTCTTATTTTTTTCATTTGCCTGTTCGCAACACGTGCTTTTTTTATGTTGCATAAACAACAACTTTATTTAAAATGACTATCTACACAGGACTTTATTTTTTTTTGAACACTCACTTTTGACAAGAAAAAGAATATTGTTGTATTTATATTTTTAAAACTGTATTTTATGTGTAAACTTTTTATTGAATTGTATGTATATGTATGTGTTTTACCCCTCCCCCCACCTCGCATATTTTTTTTTTACAGAAGTAAGAGCTCGCTGTCGAAAAAAAAACCTTTTGGTGGGAAATCCTTTTTTTTTTGCTTAGAAGAGGCAAACCTCTTTTTTTTATTTTTTATTCCCGAATGACGTTGGGATAAAGATGTTTTTTTACGAAACTCTACCTAAGATGAGGCAGATTTTAGTATGTTTTCTTGATGATAATATAATGGGCAGACGGCCTTTTAGATTATATTTTTCATTCCTAATGATGGCTCATGAGGAAGACGGCCTCATGACGCACATTGATGTTATCCTGAGATTTTTTTTATTCTTTTGTTTTTTTCTTTGGAGATATCCCACGGCAGCTCAGCATTAATTTACATAAAATTTAGAATTAATTTTTTTTTATTATTTATCTCATTTTTCTTAATTATTTAATGACAGTTTTTTTCCTTTGGATTTTAATTATTTTTAAATAGTTTTTTTTTGACATATCTTGTTGCTTATTTAACGCGCTGTCGAGGTCGACAAGCGGACAAGATGGCCGAGTGTGAGTTGTGGTTTTAGATTACCATAAAACCCTACTCCTAGCAACAGGATATGATCAGCACTTTTCCATGAGAACTTGTAACCGCATAACAGCAGATGTTATTGAATTTGCTGATATGCAGTTTTGCATTCTCTTCGCTTGGAAACAAGTAACAACCAAAAGCAGATTTCATTCTGACGCGGCTGATGGTAGACGTATCTCGCTCTAGACGAGAGCAGAGGCCGATATGGAATCTCCGACGATTCTGTGAGTGCGTATGCCGCAGAAAACCCCCCTACCCTCCCGTACTTGTAAATATAATTTCAATTTAATATGTAAAACTATAACCTAGAACCATTAAACTCCTTTTTTCATTAACTACGGCCTTATCCTTATATCATCCTTATATTACATAAATGATAATTAACTTTCAACAGAGAATAATTTTTTTTCGCAATTTATTGTGTTACAACTATATTTTATGCTTCTTTATGTTCTAGGTGACAGCGTTAAAAAAATAGTTTTATTATTTTTTCGTTATTAACAACATACAAAAGATACAGCTGCAGTTATTTTAACCAGCATTTTTATCGTTTGCTTATCTTTAATGTTATGTTATCAATTATAAACCTACTTTCACTATCAGATAGTGATGAATGAAATAAAATCAACATTGACATTTCTCTTGCTATAATTTTTTTTTTTTAGAATTTTTTTTTCAGAATTTTTTGAGATAAGTCTCATTTTAAGTGTACAGCTTTTACTTTTGCGTTATTTTTCATTATCATGGTCATTTTAATTGCTTCAAATTATAATGTGGTAAAAATTGTCCTTGCTGTGGTTTGTTATGACTTTTTATACGCGTTAGATTAAAATTTAAAAGAAATGTGGAAGGTTAGTTTTAACGGATAAAAAAACCGCGATAAATTATCTTATACATTCCAGCATCGTTTTCCGTTTTTTCCCTTATAAGAATGTTAGCTCGTAATGATATACAACTTGCAGATCTAACAAAGCAACGGGTCAAGTTATGAACGGCTAATGGGTCAATACTGTACACTTCCATTCAATTATTCTTGTTTGTCATTTATTATGTTTTGTCAATTATTATTCTTATATTTTTACATTTCGTTCTTTAATATTCCAAAATTCTAACCAGGTACGGTCGTGGAAAAAAAAAGTAAACACCCCCCACTAACTCCTCAACCAATAACCGTAGAAGAAAGTTACTGGTACCGAACGATTGGAAATAAATTTTACTTTTAAATGATGCATATAAAATTTGCTTAGGGGCCATCTACATATTAAAACGAATCCAAACTTCATTTTTTCAATGGCAATACCCAATTTTAACGAGATATTTCAAATCTTCGGTTCAAACTATGCCTAGACACCGAATTTCAAGTCATTTGAATGATAAGTTTTTGAATTATAAACATTCAAATTTTAGTGCTTCTAATGTTAAATTACATTTTCATATTTTAATTTATATCTACAGAAATTATGCTCCTAATGTGCTAATTTTTTTGGTAGCAATAATACTAATATACCCAAACATAAATACGCTGAATTTGCAATTTTTATAATTTTATGATATGAATTATGAATTATGAAATTAATATTCGAAAAAATTATGAATTGCAACCTACCATTTTTTGGATGGATTTAGATTTATTACGTCCTGCTTTATGGAAATCCGAAATTTCACATTTTTCTTCCAAGTCGTTTTCAAATTATGCTTAAAAAACGGCAAAATGATGGTTTAAGGGGCCGTCTATAATAAAAGAGACTAGATATTTAGAAATTTCTTCTGCTGTCCTGTAATCTAGCAGGCTTCATTGACTTCTTAAGGTGCCTTGATCAAGATGGGGGCTCTCTCGGTTAACAATCCAGTTCCGAACTTCAATTTGGATACAGCCCTTAAAATAAGCTCGTTATAAAATAATTAATTTCTCAGAAACTTATGGTACGAATTGCATAAAAATTTGTTTTTAGGCTAATTGAAGGGTGTAGAGTTCATTTATGCTGTCAGAATTGTGTACTGCTATTGAAAAAAACAAAGTTATGGTTCGTTTTAATATGTAGATGTCCCCCTAAATAAATTTTATCTATATCATTTAAAAGTAGACTTTATTTCCAATCGTTCGGTACCAGTAACTTTCTTCTACGATAATTTGTTGAGGAGTTAGTAGGGGATGTTTACTTTTTTTTCCACGACTGTACCTAAATATAGTGTCAAATGCTATACAAAGATCAGCGCATTTACTGTGAGGAAAATTAAATTTTAAAAAGTCATAGAAAAAGCTCGTAGGGTTGCGGAAAACGCCGTACGAGTTCTGGTGGGAATGAAATCTTCATACGTAGTACAATATTTCATAAATACTTCAAAGTTAGTGAGCGATAGATGTCAAAGCTAAAATGACAATCAGAGTAAGCGAGTCTGAATTGTTAAGAGTCAATCTGATAATGACATAGTTATTCAATTTTTTAGCCGTTACTGAAAATGTGCATTTTGCACAGCAAATTGGTATCCTCATAAATTAGGTGGATAAATGTCTCTTTTCTTTTGTGGGTATTTTAATATCTTTACATTGCGCATATAAAGACTATATTTTTTAATTATATTCCTAACTAAAGTTTCTAACTACCCAGTTTCGTAATCATATTTCAAAAACTTTGTAATTTTTCCACTTTCATGACTATCGCTTATGCATAACGAGTCGTATTTGAATTTAAAAACGTCTTCGTGCTTGTATTGTTAAAAAAAAGAAGAAAAGAAAAGAAATTGCAGGTTATATTAAAAGAATATGAAATTGGCACCATGGTCTATTGAATCCTATGTCTTATGTATTTGCTTGGCAAATATAATAGGAAAAATAAATAAATAAAAATAATAATAGAAAAAGAACACTCCATACGAACTTTGCCGCAAATCATCATATAAAAATGCGACTGGCACCAATAGATTAGCAATAATGTCTTCTAATTAATGCTATACTTAAAAGTTGCTTAGGGGGTCGTCTACATATAGTAATTATATCAACTTTAAAATTTTCAATACTAAAAGTGAATTTTGACATCTTATTTGGATTCTTCGTTAAATTTTACTTTAGGATACGAAACGGGAAGTCAATTGGACGAGTAATTTAAGAATTATGTATTATGTAACGTTTGACACTCCTGATGTTAAATTCCTTTTTCATCTTTGTAAAACAAATTGTAATGCAGGTAGCTTTTTAATCATAACTCAGAAACTACTTGGCCAAGCGGACTGTAATTTTAGATTAGAATTTTTTAAGCTTATAGAAACCGATTTCTGTTAAAAAAATCATTCATAGGTTGCACTTAATATTTTTCGGAAATTAATTTCGAAACTATACATGTTTTAAATTAATTTTTGAAAAAAAAAAATAAGTTGTAACCTATAAATTTTTTACGAACTAAAATAACTTCTTAAAACACCATCAAAACCTTAAATGCGCTAGGCCTTTCGAAAGATCTGAGTCTTTCTAAGTCAGGCGCAAAAAGACGTGCTTCTACTATGAAAACAGCAGCAAGACTGAAATGAGAGAAGGGAAGGGAAAACAAGCTGAAGAAACAGTCAATAGAAAATTAGAAATCAACAGCCCATAGGATAGCAGGAGACAACACCCAATCACAGAAGAGTATAATCAAAACAAAAGAACACAGAGTAGAAGAGGAATAAGGATGCAAAATGGGAAAAAAATGTACATGAAAATAAAAATAAATTATAATAAAGGGAAACAGACACATATATTAAACTATGAAAACACGTGAAATAAAAATAAATAAATGAATAAAATATAAAAACAGACTAAAATTAATTAATACAAAAATTAACTTATATGGTAGTACTGAAAAGGTTTTTTCAAGCTGCAGAGAGCATTGTGGAATCAGATTTATCATTAACAATAACTTCATGATTAAGATAAATAGTTTCAGATAATTTTTTCCCCATTTTGCTTCCTTATTCCCCTTCTACTCTGTGTTCTTTTGTTTTGATTATACTCTTCTGTGATTGGTTGTTGTCTCCTGCTATCCTATTGGCTGTTGATTTCTAATTTCCTATTGGCTGTTTCTTAAGGTTGTTTTCCCTTCCCTTCTCTCATTTCAGTCTTGCTGCTGCTTTCATAGTAGAAGCACGTCTTTTTGCGCCTGACGAAGAAAGACTCAGATCTTTCGAAAGGCCTAGCGCATTTAAGATTTTAATGGTGTTTTAAGAAGTTATTGTAGTTCGTATTAATTCACACCGTTTTCAACTTATTTTCTTTTGTAAAATTTTTAACAGAAATCTATTGTTAGTAGCTTCAAATATGCGAATCGAAAATTACAACTCATTGTGCGAAGTAGTTTTCTAGTTATGCTTAAAAAACTTATCCGCATTGTAATCTGTTTTGTAAACAATTAAAAAATAACTGTAACATTAGAAGTTTCAAACTTCCAGAGGCATTTATAGTTACAATATACATTAGAGCACCAAAGTAAATAAAATATGCACATTATTGTAATAAATGAGTAATATATAAAAAAAAGATTACATTTTGTTTCACATCGTAGTTAATAGATTATGAGCAAAAAATCAAGAAATGCTTATTAATTCCTTTGCATTAACACATACTTACATCTTTATAGTATTTTAAAGTTTTGTTTTAATAATGGTATACAAAAGCAATATTAACATTGTTTTGTTTTTTTTAATTACAGAATCCATCGTAAAAGGTGAAAAAAAGGCAAAATCTGATATGAAGGATGGTAAGTTATTAGCCTCGTTAAACTTTTACTATTAAAATTTATAATAATATTATAACCATAAGTAATTTTTGTCTCAGTGTTTACAAATTTTTCTTTGATTTTGTATTTTGAGAATTTATGATATAATCTTTAGCAAAAGATTCAAAAAGCAACGTTATTTGATAAATAAAAAGGGAGAAAATAAAAATGCCAGAAATACTTCACGAAATGTTTTTTCTTTTTTAATTTCATAATATTTGAGATACATAATAAACTGTTAAGTTTTAATTAGGTACTAAGATATTGCTACATAACAGAAATTCGCACGACGAAGAACATTGCAATCGGTGACGTTACAAATGTCAACAAACAGCAAAGTATTTGGTGATCTGCAAAGTATTCTATTAAAAGAAATACTTCATTTCTTTTTATTTGATACGGTTGTAAATAATAGCCACATTGATAGGTGCTAGAGATGCGTTCGTACTCTTTTTTCGGAGCCCGAGTCAGCCCGAGTTCGATACCCAAAGTAGGCTGTAGAATATTGTAAATAACAGTTTAAAATTGTTTAAAGATTAATTTTGTCATTTAAAAATATCTTCTTACATAGAAATAAGTATTCATCCTAAATGCTCCCTCATGATAACGTTTTACGATTTTCATGTCCGCGGAAATTTGTTTAAAATAACAAATTTGTTGTTTATACTTTACCACCGGAAGACATCTACAAAAGTCACAATTCGTATTTTCTTAAAATATTGTTGTACAACTACACTGGGTTTCATAATGATATGAACACCTAGTAATTTTGTGATATCCTGTCAAAAATTCATAAGTAATTGTCAGAAAACTCTATTCTCGAGACAAATACGGTAATTTTACATAATACATAGCTGTAAAATGTAAAAGAAATATCAAATTTTAAATTCATTAAAAGTAGAAATTATCTAAAAAAAAAAAAAAAAAAAAAAAAAAATGGTGTTGCAAAATGATATGAACATTGATCGAAATTATCACTAAACGAGCATGGAAACTGTACAGGAATATTGAATGCCACTCCGAGAGGAAGAAACAGAAATATGCAAATTAATTTAGCATATAAAGGTATTTCGCAGACTAGGAAACTTCTAAACCTGATCGCAAAATGAGTTCTAGAAGTATGGGTCGTAAAAGCCCTTTAAGTGGTTTTGAGAAAAGGAAAATTGTGGTTTTTCAGGATCAAGGACTTTCGGTCAGAGCTATCGCAAAAAAAATTTAAAAGATCTCCAGGTGTAATTTATTTAATGAATACCTACATCTGACCTGTATACTTGACGTCAGGCGTCCGTTTATAATTCATCGTCACTATACAGGGACGAGATAGCACAAGGAAATTTACAAGACCAGAGAATTATAACCGGGAGCTCCACAAAGAATGTGCAATGGAGCCAGTGGGAGTCGAACCCGCAGCCGACATACGTTCTCAAGCGATTAGCGGTGTAGTGCCTTAACCACTCAGCCACGGTGGGCCCTACAGGATTAATATTAAATTGTCTTCGATTGAAAGGGGATTATGGAGCAAAGAAATCTCCGGGACGTCCGCAAAAGCTGTCCAAAAGGGAAAAAAGAGCCATTATAAAAGTAATGAGCAATAGGAAAACAACTTTAGGCGAACTTTCAAGAGATCCATTGATAGCAGCGTCAAAAAGTACCTTGTCCAGAGTAGTCAAGAGCTGTAAGATGATGAGGTACAAGAAAAGAAAGCCCCAACCACGTATGACTAAAATGCTTCAGCAGAATCGCCTGGATTGGGCAAAAGATCACATGTCCGGGAAGTTAGAATATGAAAGAGTAATATTTTCCGATGAAAAAAAAATTCAATTTGGATGGTCCAGATGGTTTTTCTTATTATTGGCACGATCTGCGCAAGAAACCAGAAACGTTTTGAAAATGGCAGCAGGGTGGAAGTTCACTTATGGTTTGGGGTGCGTTTGGATTTCATGGTAAGATCAACGTTGCGTTTCCCTCTGGCAGAATGAGTGCATTAACCTACCAAGATCTACTTGAAGGAGACTTGCTGCCATTTGCTAAGGAAATTGGCGGACTTTTGTTGGATGTTCGAACAAGACAATGCATCCGTCCACACTGCAAACAGCACTTGGGAATGGTTTCTTAGTAATGGCGCACATGTAATTCCATAGCCATTTGTTTCACCTGATTTAAATCCAATGAAAAATGTATGGAACCTACTGGTTAGAGCTGTTTACGGAAATGGAAAACAATTTGCGACGATTTCAGAATTACAAGTTGCTATCGTCTTCCACTGGAATGAAATCGACCAAAATATATTAAAAAGCTTGGTCCACTTCATGCCTGATGGCGTTTTTACATGAATTAAAAGATCTGGTGCATACACTGGCTATTAATCTATATATTTGGCCAATGTTCATATCATTATGAAACACCTCAAAATGGAAAAATGCACTTTATTTTATGTATAAATCGCTGTTTCAATTGTATTTTGTTGTAAAATAAAACGATTTGTTCTATTTCTAACATTGATTATTCTTCAATTTGTTTTGTAACATTTTCTTCTTTTTTATGCTTTAAAAACTGGTTGTTCATATCATTTTGAAACTCAGTATATGAGAGAAATGCATGTGTTCTGTTTTACAGTAATTTCGGAAAAGAAAACAAACAGAACAGAAAAAACAGAAAAACGAGGATAAACAAGAGAAATGCAACTACTTGTCTGTGTTATTAAAACTGACCGTGATAAGGCTTCAGAACCAGATAGATATTACATAGGAGTATATTTCTCCTGTTTTCTCCTTTTATCCCATCAATAACAATTCAATGGATATTTTTAAAGTATATTAACACACTTTAAGAAACTTAACTATATTCCTGTTTCTCAAATAGCAAATTTTTCCGTCCATTTTTCAGTTTGATAATAAATAAAATTTTCACTTTAAGCCCGATCCCGAAGACTGGTATAAAAATAGAGCCAATGCCCATCTCATTTCTAATACATACACGTGCATCAATCTATTAGTAAAGCTTTTTAATACGAAAATGTTATTGTGCTAAAGAATGTAGGCTTAACGACAACATTCGAACTCACTAATGTTCCCACAAAGAACCAATAATTCTTCTTCATATCCAGGAAGTACAACATTCTGCAAAGGAAAATAATAATAAGTCTTACAAGGGGACCACCAAACATGATGCACACAGTTTTTGATTATTTCAAAGAATGTTGTAGGGGTTACAGCCTAATTATTCCTTTGAAAGGTTTTCTTCAAATGGGCCTTAGTTTTAGAGAAATTGGTGTGTGTGTGTGTATGTGGGGGGGGGGGGGGGTGTTAAAGTTCAACATACTTTTCAAATACCTACTTATTGCTGTTCATTGGTAGCGTGGAGGTAACGTGCAAGTATGCTATACCGTAGATGGCGAGTTCGAACCCAGCTTCTACCCCATTTTTCTTTTTTATTTATTAATATTAAATTTTTATGTGTACAAGTTTTATGCTGAATTAGTAATTAGGCACCTTTGAACTTTTTTATATTTTCCTAATAAATTTCATTTACATTTTCGAAATTTTTATGAAAATTTATATTTTTTCTGCAATTTTTAAGCTAATATTTCTATTGACGAAAATTAAACTAATTTATGTCTAGGATTATTTTTGTTAAATTGTTTTTATTAAATTTATTATTATTTACATTTTTATACTTTAAGTGCAGATCTATAATAATAATATATGTATATCTTTTACTTTATGGAATTTTAAATGGAAATTTATAATTTTTCCCCCGTAATTTGCACAAAATATTTTTCATGTCGAATCTCTTAAACGTATTTACAATTAGATAATTTCAATACCATATTTACAAAAGAGTAATAAAATGTTAAAGTAGTAACACTTATATGTAAGTTTTTACCAGTTGTATAAATGTCATCTAAATACCTTTATCTGTAAAGTTCGAACTCAACATCATTTTTTATTTGCACAGATAAAAAATGACAGATTAAATTAAAAATATTTTTTCATTCTAACACTTATAAATATTGTTGACATCATTCTTAAAAATTCCACTGGAAATGTAATAATGCGAGATATTTATCATATAAATGAAAAATATTTAAAAGAAAATCTTCTGCTGTGCTTTCGCGATAATATCAGAATAAATAAAATTTTCCTTTTATCGATCTCGTTCAGCTACTTTGTGACATTAAAAAATTAAGTATTTTGTTAGTTTCTATTCTTCCAATATTGTTAAAAAAACATTCATGCAAAGAAGTTGTTTTTATAGGGATTTTTTAACGCTATTTCATATTTTGAATATTATTACAATATGTATCACCCAATTAATTGCATATTTACTAAATTAATAATGACGATGTCGGTAATGATAAACCTTTTTGTATTTCGTTAGTTATTCATTATATTTAGAACAAATGAAATATTAAAAGTACATATTATTTTGTTAATTTTTCCCTTAATTTAATATTTTCCCCTTACATTATATATATATAATGTAAGGAAAAAATATTATGCATTATTAGGTGCGTTCTTAATTATAGAAATACGTAGCACCTATAGTCGTCGTTCGGTCCGTCTGTCCGTATAACAGAGCAGAAACTACCCAACCGAATCGTCTGAAATTTTAAATATATAATTGTTGCAAATTTTTGTCGAGCCATTTCAAATTTAATGAAAATCGGATGTATAGTTTAATTACAGGGACAGTCAAAATTTTCCCGTAACATTACGGCCAATGGGAAAAATTGTTTCAAGTGCATTTTAATTATGTTACAGCCTTTCGAACAGACTGAAATTGATATGCACTTATGAAGTGCACCAAAATATACATTCAGTACAATATGCAGCGCAAAAAATATTTATAAAACTAGTTATAGTACGGACGCACCTCATTTGCCACGTTTGACGTGCAATTTACAACTTGTTTCATAACTGTGATAGATAGCAAAATATACATAAATGAAAACAATAGTAGTAAGTTTTAAAAAGATGAGATAGCTATATATAAATTACTTGAATAATAATATACATTTTCATAAAAAATCGAAAATGTAAATGTATAATTTGTTAGGAAAATATCAAAAATTCCAAAGCTGCCGAATTTGTAATTCAGCATAAACTTGTAACATGTCAAAAATATAATATTAATAAAAAAAAAAAAAAGGAATGTGGGGACGAACCCGCCATCTACGGTATAGCGCATTCGCACGTTACCTCCACGTTAGGAAGCCCACGTTCAGAAAAGCAAATTAATAGGTATTTGAAACCTATGCTGAACTTTAACCCGCAGTTTCTTGAAAACTAAGGCCCATTTGAATAAAACTTTCACCAGAATAATAGGGGTATGGTCCCTAAACATACTTTAAAATCACTAAAATCTGTGAGCATCATATTTGGTGGTCCCTTGTTAGACTATGTACCTATGTACGTATGGAAGATTTGAGGCAATCGCCATAAGCAAGTGCAAATGTATTACTTTTCAGCCATGTTGAGAATTTTGCCTATGTATCAAATTAATTATTTTGTATCAGATATACCTGAATTCTTTAAGTAAAATCGTTTACTCTTATTATCTATAGAATGGCGATGTAATTTTCCGAGATTTGGATGTTTTATTATTACACGAGTATGACTTTTAAGGTCACATGGGCATAAGAAATACAAGATCTAACAAAGTTAATTTTAATTTAAACAGCCAATTCATATCCATATTTTTGTACGTGATTTACGAGAAGTTTTATATTATCCGTAGGAAGACATTAGAAAAAGTAACATTTTCTTTAAAAAATCGTCCTGGCATTGAACTTTTAGGTATTATTTTGTTTCTTAATGAATTTACGGAAGTTCATAAGAAATTAATAGTATGACGATTTATCGGGTGGAAAAGTATTTTTTTGAAACTTTAATTACTTAACAATCACACTTCTCTTTTCTTGTTTTTTTTTTCTTATTGAATTTACGGGAGTTCAGTCGAATTTAATGTGACGATTTACCGTTCTTGTTCTGTTGACGATTGGATATTTTCTTTTTAGATAAATTGTAAATACTTATAAAACTGACACTTTCTCAACTAGAATTTGTTCGAGTGTACGATTGTGAATAAGTTGGAATGTTACTAGCTTAACATTTATATTTTCCTTTTTTTCTGTTCTTTCTTTTTATTTCGTTTCTTACTGAATCAATGGGAGTTCTACCGAATTCAATGTGACGGATTGAATTTAATGCCACGATTTACCGTTCCCGTCCTGCAGCTGAATGAAGAGTTTTATATTTTAGATAGTTTGCACATATATAACTGACCCTTTTCGTAGAATTTGTTTCTAGTGTGTACTTGTGAATATATCTGAAATTTTACTAACTTAACAATAATGTATAATTTTTTGTCTTTTTGTTCTTTCAGGTTGCATGTTTAACGGACAACATTATTCGATTGGAGATAGACTTCCGACTGAATATTTATGCTTGCAATGCAATTGCACAAATCAATTTAACGAACCTAATGACCAACAATGTCACACTATAAAATGTTTCGAAGCTCCCCGATCTGACTGTAAGCCACATTTCACAGAAAACGAATGCTGTCCTGAGTGGATTTGCTCTAATGGTACGTGTTTGATATGGGATAGCTAACTGATAGAAAGTCAGTAACACCTACTGCATGGATACGTTATAAATAACCTAAGACGAATCACTGAATTAAAAAAATTACATACATAAGGTCACATGTTCATTTATTTATTTTGTTATTATTTTTTGTTTTAGTTTTTATGAATAAACATTTCAATTAAGATTTGTTATAAAAATAAATGAATTTAACCGTGAATAAAAATAGTCTATTGTTAAATATGCCTTTTGTTTTAAAAAACGTACAAAAAAAGAAAAAGAAAAAAAGAAAAGAAAATAGATAAAAATGTGTCCATTTTTCATATTTTATGCTTTTTCACTGTGCATATTCTTTGTTAGTAAGGATTCTTTGCAAAATAATGCTCGGTGTAAGACGAGTTGAGAAAGTATACTCAGTCAATACTGGCTATCACACGGTGTATTATCACCTCGGAGAAAAGATAAGTAGAGAGCGGATCGTATTGTTCTTTCGGGAAGAACTTGAATCCAACTTGTTTACGCTTTCCTCGCCAAAAAAGTATATTTTTTTGGCGGTGATCCCTTTATTGGCAACTTTCGGATTTCATTCTCGCAATAAAATAAACGTAAGTATAGAAGCGTCCCTTTCCTTGCAGCCGGATATACAGCAAATAAGCGTAATTTTAACAGCTAAAATAATAAGTTCTTAAAAGAACTGTTAAAAGGCGAAGCAAAATCGCGGCATGACAAATGCCAACGTAACAAAATTTCGGCGTGAATCCGGAGAGAAATTCCGAGGAGATTTTGGTGGGAGAAAAACCGGTTTGGCACACTACCTCTGACCGCCATCACGTGATGGTGGGCAGAGATGTGTGCTTCAAGAAAAGGTTACCAAATCTGAGTCTACATTTATGAGAAGTCTGTGATTATCACCTACTCCAGACGTTGCAATAGAACACAGCACACACTCAACACATAGAAGAAGGGTAGAAACAATTGCACTTTAGAGCAACCGTCACATCATCGCTCTCAAACGTGAGACCTCACAGGAGAATCCCACTACCTGAGGAAATCCCAGATAACTCGTTTTTCTCGCTCTTTTCGTTCTTGACTATAAAAGCTCCGAAACAACCTCAAATATATTGTGAAAAAAGTAACCAACTGGGGAATTCAGAAGCCGTTATCAGAGAAACACCATGAAGGTCAACCGCCGGCGAAAAACACTATAGTGAGGATTACAATAAATTACTCTACCGCAAGCCGGAAACAGGGATCCCCTATGAAAGGCTACCTCTCATGTTCCAGCGGACGGGACAACACAAACACATAACCAACACGAATATGACAAAGATAAATGTTAGTAAATAAAAAGGTAGAATAAAAAATTAGGAAAATTAGTCCTTCCGCGTCGTGCTTACTAGGTCTGACTAGAGCCCGGATGTCAGGGCCACCGAAGTTGACATTAAAAGCAAATGGTGGTCCGGCCGGCGCCTGTGCCCCATTCATTCATCTGCTGTCAGGGTATCCACCTGCTTTCATCCACTCTGTATATTATATACATTCATTTAATGAAGGAATGATATATTTCTATTGTAGCACGCTGAAAATTTGAATTAATGCTACTATCTCAAATACTGTTAAAGGATTGGGAGATCTTTTTCCCTAATGCAGCACTGAAAAAAAAGTAGTACTGACTTTCATCAATATCATGATTTCGTACTTTAGATTAGGGTACTAATGAGTATGAATGTAAATATAAACAATATGTAAAGATAGAATATTTAATAAGTCATTTATCTTTCTTTCTTACATACAACTAATTAGTTTCAAAGCCATTAAACATGCTAAATACAATTATCTGAAATCGCATCTAATTCTTTTTACTATCTCCCGAGACTTATTCTATAATTATGTTAACACTTTTCTACCAGTACATCGACCAATAACTATGAAAAAGAAAAAAAATGGTATAATTATTATATGAATTTTTATGAACAATTTTTTAAGAAATGTATCTTTCTGTTTCAGATCCACAATGCTCGCCAGTAAAATGTGACGCTGGATGTAGATTAAACTACAATGCGAAACCATGTCCAGTTTGTGAATGTGAAGAAAGTAACTATCACTTCATAGATATCACTAAATTTGTAGCAGACAAAAAATTGCTCACAATAAAATTAAACATGAACAAATATTGTATTGCAATAATAATAATAATAATAATAAATTAATATATTATTTAATAACTTAATTTTTATTTTATTTTAACAGATTGTTGACGACTTGTTTTCTTCTTTTAAGTAGAAAACCCCGCCTATAGGCGTTATTCTTGTATCTTGCATTATTTAACAAAAATAATTCCCCTGTTCGTAATTATAATGAATGTTCGTAATTATATTACAAATGAATGCATATAATAATGATACTGTTTGCAATCGAAGTATTTGTATGCATAGTATGCTAATTGCTTAAATAAGAATATTGTGCATATTTTTGAGAAATAATGTAACATTTAAAATGTAAAAGTACCATTCATGGGTGCAGTGATGCGTATCCAAAAGGCGTGAATTCGTGTCAACCGTCTGAAACGTGTTAACATCTTGAGGTCCACCAATTTAAAAAAAAAACATATTTTGAATAAAAAATTTTATAAGATACATGTTAATAGATTTATTTTAAATAAAATTTCTGATTGGAAATATATTTATACGAGACAATCATTATAAACTGGAGAACTGTTGTAATCTGTCCGCAAGATATTAATTTCATAAAGGATTTCTCAAATGATTCCTGAACTATGGTCCCTATTCATTCCAAAGTAGAGAGATAATAATAATTTCGATCCCATTTCTGTAATTCAATAAGCTACTTTTAATAAATAGATATCAGACTCAAAAATACCTCTTTTCATTTTATTACTGACTTCATTAGGGGATTAAATATATAATGCAATAACTTTAACAACGTTGTCATCAACGATAATTTTGGAGGTTTTATGCAGTCTTTCCTTACATCCGGTAAATAAGAAAAGTCGCCATTCGTCATCTAAAAGCGCGATATAAACGAAGACATTAAAAATTAAGAAACTTTAAAAAATCTCAAAAAATGATTCTTGTTTATATTCATAAGCAAATTTTATATTTATCCACAAAACGTTAATTTATTCCCATATTACAATTATTGCATTTTTTTCATAAACACTGTTAAAAAGCGCGAATTAAAAAGTAAACTCTAAAGACACGAAAAAAATGCAACAAACTAGAATGAGCGATATAACGAAGCACAGTACAACGCAGGACTGTTGAAATTGTTTTATAGAGTTTATAAAAGAAATGTATATAACTTTAAGCATTTAAAAATAATTTTCAATGCATAAAGCATAAGGCAGAATTTCAATAGGATGTATACGAACCTATCGAAATTCTGCTATATGCATGAAAAAATATATAACTATTTTTTTTCACAGGCTGTTTGTTCAATTGCTTGTGGTATTCTTTAAAAGGGTTGTTAACTGTCATATTTAAGATAAAATGCATCTCACAATTTGTGTTATTTTAAAATTCTAGTTTTTTTTTCTTTTAAATTTAAGTATAACAAAGAACTATTTCTAATGCATATTTTTTATTACAGTTTTACTGAATGCTGTGCAGTGTGCTCCACTAGTTTGTAAGCCTGGATGTGACATAGATTACGATGCACATCCATGTCCTGCATGTGAATGTGAACAGCGTAAGTAGTGTTTTGCTTTACATAATACCAAGTCTTCCAATTTTGTACTACCGCTAAATCATAATAGAAATATTTGCTTTATTTAATAACTAAAATCTGCAAATCTGTAAAGTGAAATACGGAAAAAGTGGTCGTGAAGTATCAGGAGACTTAGCAACTATGGCATCAGGTTTGCAAAAATTAAGCAAAGAACAAAATTTATATTTCTCTAATGTGAAACAATAATTAAATAACATTATTAAATAAGTAATTATATTTTTATACGCTTACTATTGATAATAAACCATAATTAACAAACGATGATTATAATAACACTGGTTTACACGATTTGTATACTTTCGCCGAGATGTATTTTTTCATAGATTCTAGTGCACTGAGGACGGGAAAATTCTTGTAAAAAATCTGTCACGTCTAGTTTTAAAAATATTTATTAAATACTTAAAAATAATAACATGAAATATGAAAAGAAAAAATTAGAAATGATTGATTTTACTCTTCTTTTTTTAATTTTCTTGATCTGTTTCTCATAAAATAGACCAGCAGTAGTTCCCTAACACACTTTCGTCCCAAAAAACTTTGTGTCTGTCTTCAAAAAGTTTAAGGACTTGGTGAAAACGCTCGTCACTCACGGCGCCCAAGTTTTCAAGAAAAAAATCCAGGTGTGAATGGTGAAAATGTATCTCCAGAAACATGTTCACACCCATTGCATGATAGTTTTTTTAATAAAACAGCAATACTTTTTTCATAGTTTTCATCTTTATGATTTATTAAGAATCGGGTAAAAGCCCAGGTTGGGCCCTACGGGACACTAGGGTGCTCCAGGATTTTAACTGGAATATAGAAACGGGAAAATAACTAGATTGAAAAAGGGTTCCAAAAATGAAGATCGGATTAAGAGGGGGCAATTTATTAACAATTTATGGCGCAAAAACTTTAAGGGGTCTTGTACCGGGCCCCAAGGGGCCAGGTACTTAAGTTTCATGTAGTTGGGTATAAAGATACTTTTTAGTAGTTTTTAAAGTAATCAGAGGACGCTAGAACTATAGTAAAGAAAATTGCAAGTAAATCCGATATTTTTTTTTAAAGCTGCACCAAAGGCCCCAAGAAGGCGATTAATATTCAAAATTGGTGGTAGCTGAAGTCTGAAATTTTTGTTGTTGTTGTTCATTTACTAGCTGGAGGACATAAGAAGTTGTTAGAAAAAAAGCTAGTGAATCGGACAATTTTAAAGGGAGCTATAATAGGGGGCCTAGAAGGGGCCAACTGATAGTTGAGAGAAGGGCCCTAATATGAAAACATGTTAAAATGTTTTAGTACTTAGCGTTTTAGATCTTAAATTAGTCAAAATTAAGCATAGGGTATGAATTATTCATTAGAATAATATTTTAAAGAAATGCGCAAGAAATTGTTAAATGCTTAAAAAGGGGCCCTGGTGTCCAATAAAAATACGAGGGTATTGGTCCGGGAAGAATAGTCAAAGACTCAAATTTAAAATTATGGACTGTGAAGGTGAGAAAATTACGGGTTGAAAAATGTAGGGTACACAAAAAGTTCAAGAGGCCCTGGATTGGGCCCTACGGGACCTTAGACGGGCCCAGGGTCTTAACTCTAATGTAGAAACGGGAGAACGACTAAATGGGGAAAAGAATTCCCAAAATGAAAATCGAATTAAAAGGAAGCAGTTTATTAACAATTTAGCGCGCAAAAATTTCAAGGGGCCCTGTACCGGGCACCAAGGAGACCAGGGTCTTAACTGAAATGTAGAAATGGGATAGAATCTGAATGGAGGATTAGTCCCAAAAAACGAAGAAATTCTGATAGAAAGGAGGCATGTTATTAACAATTTAGTGCATAAAAATGAGAGGGGCCCCAGGGGACATGGCCCTTAAAAAATTAAAAATCTGTGCCTCAGGTGCATTAGGACATGTCTTGGACTATTCTCACCTAAATTTTCAGACTTCTACGTGCAGTAGTTTTTGCTAGCCATCGCACACACACAGAACGATTTGTTCTTTTATTAGTATAGATATCTATTTATATAGAAGAAAGTAAAAAATGTGACGTGATAGATTTTTTTCAAATACCGCCTTTCTTTAGTAAGAGGTAGTATAATAAGAAAATAGGTGTTTCATCAAAAAAATATAAAAAATGTTTAAAGTTGTAAACTAGTGTAATTAAAATAAGGAAAAATCTAAAATTAACTTTTTCAATTCTCCCGAAAAAATAATTTATGTAACATTTTAATTTTCACCTACAACCATTGACTTTTTATATTTCTAAATTAGAACAGAGGGCAATCTTCTTTATTAGTACGTAAAATTAATTCTACTTTCATGAAATGTAATTTGAATTTTGATAAAATAAACTTGCTGAAATGAATTTTTTTAATTAAATATTCATTACGGTTATGATACACATAATTTAAATGGAAATTTTGTGGAATGTGTCATAATTAGTCGGGAATGGATTGTATTTTCATGTGACGAATTTTGGGTAATAATTATAATTATTACAAAGAAAACAATACTAATATTAACTTCAAATCAGAGCACAAGATTAGTTAACAACTATTAGTGAACAAAGTTAACCCACTCATGCATGAATTATGTTAAAGTAGAGGAAAAGCATACTATGTACTTCATACAGGTTTAAAATTGATTATTAAGAACAAATAACGTTGCATTTTTAAAAATCATACATTTATTACGCCATTTAAAAGACGGCCCTGATAAAGAGTTTACAAACATTAAAAAATTAAGGGCGATTAAATATTTTTATTGTAACAATTCAATTTTTTCATACCTTCCCACAAAATAAAAAGTAGACCAAAACATTTTGGTCATGTTTTTGTTAGGTCCATAAGTAGAAATTCTTTGAGAAAATCTTCTCTCATACAGAACAGAATAAAAATTGTCAAAGGTGTTTTTCCCAACTACAAATCCGAAAAAGAAATGACTGAAAATTGCTGCATTTCAAAAACGCTACTGAATTTTATATGAAGTTTGTATGTGTTGGAGGACTAAAAATAGCATATACATAGTTCGCTAGAGGTTGATTTTCAATACAACTTCATACGAGGTTGCCGTGCATCAGAGGGTTAATATTTTATAAAAAGTTTTCATTTTATTAATCGTTATTTTCTGCAGAGATCCAGTCTCCAGAAGCAAAGTGCAGTATTCCAAAATGTAACGAAAACTGTGTGCTCAATTTTGATGCTGAACCGTGCCCAACGTGTGAATGTAAGTCATTATTCCTTTCTGTAATATATATATATATATATATATATCTTTAAAAATATCTATTGTTTCTATACTATAACAGCCGAATAATACGAGTCCAGTTAAAATGAGTCACCGATTTTAAAATTTCAAATTATTGAGTCACCATTCTTTTCTGAAAATGTTTCGATGTAAGTGTAAATATATAAATTAACACATGCGTAAACAAAATTACAAAAAAAATTATAAAAAAAAAATATATATCTATAAAAAATTAAAAATTGTAAAATAATATAAAAAAATTATTATAGGTTGGTTGGGTGGGTAGATGATAGAGTACGGAGGAGGGTGGTGTTGTCTGGATAATACGCAATGGTTAATTATTTAAAAAAAAAAAAAAAAAAAAAAAAAAAAAAAAAAAAAAAAAAACGGGGCTTTTGTATTATTACTATATTTTTGATACGTATTTTATATGGATGTTGATTTGATATTTTATATGTAATTGGAGAATTTCATTAATATTATAATTAGCTTAATTATTGATTAATCTTATTTACAATCATTTGTTATTAAATTTTAATTTACTAATGACAATATCATATTAATTACTAATAGTATGCCATTTTTATAGTGATTAATATACATATAAGTATGTTTAATATAAATATAGTTATACTGTATGTATTAAAATTGGGTAATTATTTTTATTATTATTCCTCTATTCTTTTTAATATTTCAATTTATTATCGGTTTAATGTTTTTGAATGTCCCACATTCATACTTTTTGGATTTTTATGGATGTATGAAAATAATCCACACTCTATATTTGTGCTTTTTAAGTAATGGGAATTTAAGTATCATTTAACCTTCTATATACTTCCATATGATTTTTATTTCCTGTTCATTTTATAATTATCTTATATATAATAGATTTAAAAAATAATTTTTATATTGTTTTTAATGATTATTTATATTAATTATTACTGAATTTATTTTGTTTTATAGCATATAGCTATATGCTATATATTATCAATGTTCTAGAATTATTTAAATTCTTAGTTTAGTTTTAATAAGTTAGCTAATAGAATATTTTGTATGCTTTTAAATTTTATTAACAATAGTTTTTTTTTTAAATACATTGTGTGGTTTATATTAGGTTTATAATTATCTATATATAAGGATATGTTTGGTTTTGCTGTTAAAAAATTTATTTACAATCAAATGCTTACAAATGTTTATCTTGTGACAGTTGAATAATAAAAGTAATACTAGATGGCAGCACCAAAATTTGTCTTTTGAAGATAGCTCTAAATTTTAATTTTTCTAGCTCCATTTCAGTTATAATTTACTACACCAGGGGGTATTTTTAGCTAAATTTTGACGATATTGTTAAACAGTTATTAATTAATTTAATAGTGCATTTTAAATAATGTAATTACTATTTATTTATTTTATATTATATTAAATGTATTTAACATGGTATTTCAAAATGTATTAACTGCATCCTTTGGTATCAATTACTGTGATTTCTTAACTGTTTTATTTACCTTAATCTTTATGATATTCTGGTAGACATGTGCGCGTGGATATTTGTAAAATACTGAAATATTAATCGGTATGGTGTTTATTATTTATATTTTATATCCTATAAATATTTAAATAAGTTTTATTGATTCTTCCATTTCATATTATTTGTTTCTATTCTGTTTTCATCTTTAATCAATTCACTTGATTTTAATGGTTGTTTGGGCACAGGGGAAAATAATTTTTAGCTTCAGCTTATTTTTCTCACAGAAAACAACCATTTTGCTTATATCATTGAATTCTGTGCCCTTGACAACGTAGTTCAATATATAAGCTTTTCCATTTTTTGTCGGTGTCCACTTTTTTCTTTTTCTTCCATAATAATTCTTATAATAAATTATTATTATTTTTTTTTATACTTACAGCTTTAATTCATAATATTTGATGGTGGTAGGTTATGTTTAATTAATGGTTATATATATATATATATATTTATTTAAAAATAACTATTGCTTCTACAGTATAACCCGAATAATACGTGTCCAGTTAAAAGGAGTCTTCCATTTTAAAATTAAAAATAATTGATTTTTTTTATTTTTCATACGTATTTTTTAAATCCTTACAATTCTAAATCTAATTAAACAAACAGATTAGAAATCAGAACAGGGGTCAATTTGAAATTAATAATGTGTACTTTAACACAGATTCCAATTGATTTTTAACTTTGCATGCGATTTTAGGAAAACTGTTATTGTTACTTGCGCGCACGGTAAAAAAAAAGAAAAAGGTCTGCTGAAAGATAATTTCTTTTGTACAGATATGTATGAAATGATTATACCTAAAATCTCCACCTACTTTTTTGTCCATTAAACAACGGAAATTTTATTTGTTGCAATTAGAATGTGTTTTTCAACGTGTACAATTATTTTGCAGTTATTATCCCATTTGTGCAAAAGAAACTATCTTTCAGAAAACTTCTCTTTCTTTTCTTGTTTTTTCTTGTTTTTTTTTTTTTTAAATGCGCGCACGCAGCAAAACATAGTTTTCAGAAAGATGCGTGCAGATTTCAAAAATCAATTGCAGTTTGTGTTAAAGTACGCATTACAAATTTCAATATTTTGAAACTTTTGTTTTGTTTGATTCAGAATTGTAATAATAAAAAAAATACGACCCCCCCCCCCCCACCCGATATTTTGAGGGTTTAAAAATGATGACTCCCTTGAATCAAAGAGTTAGATACATGTAACGTTTTAAATTTCCGTGAAAAAATTTTTTCATCTTTAACACGCCCATAAGAAGTACTGCAAGATCTGAATATCGCGTATAATGCGGTTTAGTACCAAAAATGTACCATAACCTGAAGTCTACTTAGAAATCTCTTTGTAGATTGATTCTTAACCATCTACCGGCGTCAAAATAATTGAAAAAGTAAAAAATCAAAATGGAATTGAATCAAGAAATTATGAATTGTACCAAAGGATAAAAATGAAAACTTGAACAAATCTAAAATGTATCTCACATTGAGAAATCTTACTACAACAGGCTTAACTACGAAGTTAAGTCAAATATAATCTTGACTTTTTTATATACATTTATTGACTATGAAAAAATACAAATAAAACCTTCAAATTTTCCCAAGATAATCTCTTGCACGCTCTATACATTTTCTCCAGCGTTTCGAAAGCTTGTAGATCCCTTCTTCAAAGAAACTTTGAGGTTGGGTCGTCAACCAATTGTGCACGTGTTCCTCAACTTCTGCCTTATTTTCAAATCGTGTCCTTACCAGCTTTTCTTTCAAGGTCGCAAACCAAAAATAATCCCAGGGAACAAATATGGGCTATAGGGAGGGTGCTTAGGGATTTCCCAATGCATTTCCTCCAGTTTATCATTCGTCGAAATAGCACAAACCTTTCTGAAAACAAGATGCTCTTTAATGATGGCATGGCCATTCCCATGGCCGATACGCACAATGCAGCGATTTTTATCAACAGTCAACTGCCAAACTACATGGATGCTGTCATCTGTTAAACTTGACCTTGGACACCGATCATAACTTTAATTTTCTACGCTTTCTCGTCCAACTTGCTGGCCCAATCCAACATTTGGGTGCGAGACAGTGAATAATCAGAAAGTGCACCTTCAGCAGAGTCAAAATATCTGATGAATTAACGCCTTCCTTCGTTAAAATCTTTATTATAATCCGTTTTGCAGCGGACGACGGCACCTCTTGCTCACATATGGCTGTACTGAGGAAGGAATGGAAAAGAAACAACGCCCTCTATCTGGTCTCCACTACTAATGTATCAATTTTTAATGCTCCACTCTGCCATCCCACTAGGGATTCTTTGAGGAGACGAGTAGCAAAAGTCCAGTTTATGTTTGACTCACACTTGTAATATTGAGAAATTCATCGAAACTGCCAAATAACAAACATAAAAAAAATATTCTTATTTTTAGATATTGTAGAAATATAATTTAATATTCACAATGTAAAGATATGAAACTGTTAACTGAATAATCTCTACAAAATTACTGCTGATTCGCATTAAAGCAGGTGTGTGCAAACTTGCCTGAAACCCATTTGTGATCATTTTTCTGATAATAAGACTTTGCCTTACTTAATCGGAAAATTTCTGGACTAAAGTTAGTCGAATTATTCTTTTCGACAATAGTGCAGCAGGTATATCCGCAGCAGGTAGACACTCTTATATTAAAGTTAAATTCGACACTTCTTCACTGATGTGCAACAGGTCGCACATGCAATGCTTAAGATGAATTAACATAATTAAATTTAATTAATAAAATATAATTAAGGAAATCTAATTAAATAAGTTAAAATCATTATGAAAGCTTTTATTGTTGAACATTATTCTAAACATTAAGATTGCCAGATTTATCTCGAAAGAAAAGCGAAGATATTATTCACACTAATTTGTTTTGTTTCTATTGCGCTATCATTATTTTTTCACGTCCTACTAAACTATGTTGAATACGTTAGCAATATCTCCTTAATAGTTATAATTATTGTTTTCCAACTGTATTTATATTGCACCTTTCTATCAATGTTTAACTAATCTGGCAGTCGCACTTGCCATTAAAAATATAGAAAAAAATATTGTAACAATAGAAATAAACCAACATTCATTAACGGTCACAGATATTTTAGTAATGAATGCCTTGAAAAATGAAACATTTATATTTATTTTGCTATTCTTTGCACTAGAAACGACACTTCCTTCCATTTGATACGCATGCATGTAACATTTTTGAGGCAAAATGTGCATCAAATGTCAATTTTTTGAATCAAACTGAAAATTTTAACTGAGAAAAAATATCGAAGTTATTAAAAGACAGACATTTTAAGAAAAAAAGGGAAAAGAAAATCATCGTACGGGAAAGGTTTAAACATACAACGTATAATAAGTCTGAAAAACGTAAAATATACGGAAAAAACGCACAATTTGCCAACTTTATTAAACATTGTATCTCCAATTACTGCCTCATTAACAAATATGTACATAATTTTTTTAATAAAGTTATTAATGTTGTAAAAAAATTTATTATCCTCCTCAACCCTGCGACTAACATTACCTGAGACAACCAAAGCCATTTTCAAATTACTGTAAAATAGCTCCAAACAGGTTTCAGTAGATAAATCGATGTTTATAATGTGCTTCCATCTATCCTGACAATGCCTGAAAATAATTTTTACAAATCTAAAACAATTTAAATTTAAAAAATGTTTTTTAGTGTTTCCTACAAGCGACGTCAAGGCTAATGGGTCCGAATAAATCGAATAATTTTTACGGTCTCTTCTTCTTTATCAGCGGATTCCACAGTTAGTTTAATAACTTGAGGTGCAAAATTAATAATACTATTAGGTTGAGCAAAAGGTTCTGGGAAATTTTTAATCTAATAGTTTCCAGAATTTGTATCGTATATAGGAGTACTAGTGGTATATTTATAGGAGTTCAGGAACTTTGGCTCCAAAATGCCTATTGAACAATATGATTTGCGTGTGTTGACCCGGCATTATTAGAGAAAAGGCCAAACGATTTTGAAAACCGTCGATGAGATTAATGAGAATGAAGGTGCTGGAAACGGCGGAACGGTGGCAGAACGGTGGCGGAAAGACGTGGACTATGATGATCTCCACTTTAAAGAATAGTCCTTGTTGCTTTTGTTGTTAATTTGCGCATAACAACGCAACTTTCACAAAATTTCCAGAACTTTTTGCTCAACCTAGTAACATATTTTTTAGTGTTATTACTCGTATGTATTCAGGCACGCACGTTTCCTAATTTTTAATACTACTATTTTCAAATGGTAAAGTTAACCGTATTTAATGGCAAAAAATCTGCGTTTAAATAAAGTGAAGATTACAATTCGGAAATACCCAAAAGTTGGAGCCTCGTGATCCCTGTGTATTGCGTAGGAAACATACAGAAAACGTAATTTTAGACAAAAGCTTTAAAACAATATTTTCACGTTCCCCGTAATTTGGATTATTTTAATTCTTATTTTAATGATATTCATCTGGTAAATTTTCTAGGTGTAATGTGTAGTCCTGTGAAATGTTCTCCTAATTGCCGACATAATATCATTTATGATGCTGGACCTTGTCAAGTTTGTGAATGCATGGATAGTAAGTTTCTCATCTTTTTTTTTTATGAAAGTTCAAGTGAAAATTATCAAAGTGTAATGTTTCTTTACAATGCAGATTTTTATGCATGATGTATTAATAAAAAAATATTTAGAAAATGAAAATGGTATTCGGAATGCTATAAGATAAAGAAAAGTAAAAAATGACATAAAATATTCTGAATTATTAAAAATGATTGCAGAATTTGACAAAACATATTTGGATTTTATGAAAACTTTAACAAGGAGGGACGTTAAGTTTAAAAAAAAATTCTATACATAAGAGGTAATAAGGTAAGATTTAAATGTTTCGCAATCTTAAAAAAAAAAAAATAAATAAATAAATAAATAAATAAATAAATAAATAAAAAAAAGGTTTCAGAAATTAACTTTTTGCTTTTTCTCTAAAATTGAGACTTTTATATCATTATTAGTAATTTTTAGAAAACAAAACTTTACGTTTATATAATCTGTGGTTTATCTAAAACGGTAAGCGTTATAACGGAAATTTGTTTTCAAATCACTTGAAATTATCTTTCGATTTTTATTCATAATCATAGAAAGAACTTCACTATTCAAGCTCTATCAGTACTTTTTTAGCATTACTTCTTCTCACCGTCTAAAAAGTCTTCTGATTAAAAAAAATTATGTTAATCAATTCTTTTAATTTTAGATGCAACAGTACAGTGTATTCCTCCAGTGTGTGGTGTTGGATGCCATGTGAATTATGACGCTAAACCATGCCCGTCCTGTGAATGCGAAAGAGGTATATGTAAAATAGTTTATTATATAAATAAATGAATAAAAACAGTACCTATTAACAGACATTAAACAATAGGAATTTCCACATAGTTAAAAAATGTTTTATTAAAATATTTTCATTTCATGTACCAAAGGTACAGTGACGGTCAAAAGTTTCCGGCCAGTTAGTTTATTTGATTTGTTTGCCAGAATGTTTCAGCGAAGTAGAAGTGCAATTGCTCCAACAGTTAGGAATATGCAAATGACCTCTTACCACATGATCATTTTGATTGGATACCCAAGACACTTTATGCAATGGGAAGGAATCCGAAATTCGAGTGTGCAAAAGTTCCGGCCATTCGTGAATCCTTAGTTTTTGCTATCGGTAAAGTGCTTTTTTGACCGTGTTTGTTAATTAATCAAGGTGAATAACCTAGTTGAAATTCAAAAATTAAAAGTTCAACAATTATTGTTCGTAAACGAGGGATTTGTTTGTCGCTAAAAGGCCAATCCTCTCGTGAGATTGCGGCAAAGTTATCGATCGGAAAATCTACTGTGAACAATAATTAAAAAATATATAAAGATGGGCATGGTCTTCAGGACTTTTCACGGTCTGGGAGGTCCCGGAAAACGACTATTCGTGTGCACGGAATTATTAGGAGAAAATCGGTTGATGGCCCACATAAAAATGCCGCTACAATATATCGCGATTTACGGGGTGAAAATATTTCTGAAATAAGTCTGTCTATCGTGTCCAGGCGCTAACATGACGTAGGACTTTATGGAAGAGTCGGTGTTAAAAAACTTTTCAAAAGTAAAAAAAATCATAAGGCCCGACTGGCATTTGCCAAGGAGCAGAAAGACTGATCAAGTGAAAACTGCAAAAAAGTCCTATTTTCCTATGAAAAGAGGTTCAACTGTTTTGGGAGTGATGGCAGATACTACGTCCGACAACATAAAAACAAAAGATATGATTCTAGATAAGTTATTCCTACAATGAAGCATGGCGGAGGACACGTTAGGGTGTGGGGAGCATTTTCTGAAAAATGTATCGGTCCGTTAGTTGAAATCCGCGACAAAGTGAATGATGCAATGTATAAGGATATCTTTCAAGATAATTTTCTGCCTTATTGAAGGAAAAATTGTGGTCGCAACTATTTGTTTCAGCTTGATAACGACCGAAAGCATACATGCAAGCTCGTCAAATAGTAGCTTTCGTACAAAAAAAAATCCGCTTTTGAAATGGCCAGCCCTATTCCCGATCTGAATCCAATTGAAAATCTTTGGAACGAACTTGACAAGCGTGTGCGGAATTATAACTATTCCAATTCAGCAGAATTTTCCCAAAAATTGTAAGAAGAGTCGAAAAAAACTTACCATACACGATCTTCAACCGTTCACTGAATCGATGACACGTCGCTGCGCCGCAGTACTTATTGCTAAAGGCATGACGACAAAATACTAATTGTAAAAGTTGTTGATCACTGTTATTTTCTATTATAACACCATTTTTTTTTCAAACTTACCAAGATGGCCGGAAACTTTTGAGAACATGCCTTTTCCTTTGCAATTAATTTTGTCAATTAAATTTATTGATAATTATTTTTTATTCCATAAATAAGTTCCTAACTAACATTTCAATAAAATGTATAAGTATCGCTTTGATATTCCTCTTCATATGGGTATACTAACAAATTAACCAACATTTTTATGCTGGCCGGAAACTTTTGACCGCCACTGTACCTCCGATAAATGTAAAAACATCGAATGAAGCAACCATCACTATTTTTACTTGATCTTCATCTTTTTTTTTTTGAAGAGGAAAGTACTAAAGTCTTGCGCGAGCTGGGTTATACTCTAACCGAACCCAAAAATTCTGGTAAAAATCAATCCAAAACCCGAACGAAACCCGAATTGGAAGAAAGTTAATCCATATTTTCATAAAAGTATGGAAAAATAGTACCATTATATCTGTAGTATCAATTTTATGTTTTATGTTAAATATGATCATACTAGCAGGAAAGACCGACCTAAGCTCGGTCAAAATTAGCTTTCTGTTTATCTCGATATATTTTCCCCACTAAATCATTCTTGCAGTTTTAGATGCAATTAGCTAGACAGTGAAATATAGTGACCCAAAATGACACACTAATCGATTTTTTTCGAACATGCGACCTATCACAATGCTCTTCTCGAGCCTGAAAACGATGGAATACAAAATTTAGTGAGAATCGTTAGTCGTTTTCTAGGTAAAATAAGCTTGATCCACGTTGATTCAAAAAACCACTAACCGAAATTCATCGACAGATGTGAGCTATTTCAATGGTCCTTTTGTACTGTGAAACGGTATAACAAAAAAAATTGCCAAAATTGTTTGAACCTTTTTGAGATGCCGTTAGCTTGACCCCGACCCATTATCACCAAAATGACCCACTAATAGAATTTTCTTGAGCATGCGACCCAGCCCAATGGTTTTATCTTGTCCAGAAACGGTGTAGTACAAAGTTTTGTCAAAATCTTTTGAGCGATTTTTTAGATAGTTAGCTTAATCCTGATCCATTAGGACCCAAAATGACCCATTGACAGGGTCGTACTGGCCCACCGGACAACGAGGCAAATGCCCGGTGCGCCAATCGTCACTTTTTTCTTTCTTTTTTTCTTTTCATTTCTTTTCTTTTCATTTCTTTTGTTTTCTTTCTTTCTTTCTTAAGCACGAATTTTGAAAGGCATAAAATTGTCAAAGATTTTCTTTTGGCAAATTAAAAAGTAATGCTTTTATTTTTTAAAGTATAGCATAAGCAAACTATGTGCGATCAAAGACAATTAGATAAACCAATTTCGAGATAACATAAGTTATCGGCAATCAGATATGCCATTGTTACACATGGTATCCAGGACCAGACTTTGTTTCAAAGCCTGTACTAATGATAAATTCTAAGAAAAAAAATATTAAGTACTCACTTATTTAGATATAAGCCTAAATAATTTTTGTTCTAAGAATGCTTCTAATAAGTGTCTAATAAGTCTGCGTCTAATACGTTTGCATATTTTCTGCGTCTAAGTATTTAGCGCCCCTGGTGTTGTGAGGTATTTTTGTATTTCTGCCTTTTGTGCAAGTATAAACGACGAAATACTGTATAAGAAACATATTCTCATTTTAAATGGATTCAATCACAGAGACTTTGATAGTCATGGCGCCGTGGTCCGGATTTTATTCAGTACCCCGAAGAATAGTAACTTCTACATAAATTAATATTGGTATTAATGATGTATTTAGTATATTTTCTCTTAAATATTCAGCGCCCTGGGTGGCTGCCCGGTAGTTTGGTATTTCTGTTTTTTGTGAAAGTACAAAAAAACAAGAAAAAAAATGCCAATTTAAGATAGGAGATTTTCATTTTAATTTCATTTGGTCCCTTTGTCAGAGGCGGCTTTGGTAATCATGGCGCCCTTGGTCAGATTTTTTTAAAGCGTTTCTATATAAATAACTTTCAAAAAACTAATATCGTGTTTTTGTAATCAAGGCGTACTTGGCCAGATTTTTTCAAGCGTTTCTGTAAAAATAACTTTCAAAAACTAATATCGTGCTTTTGTAATCATGGAGCTCTTGGTCAGATCTTTTCAGCGCCTCTGTAAAAATAATTTTTAAAAACTTAATATCGTGTTTTTTAATCACGGCACCCTTAGTCACATTTTTTTCAGCGTCTCTGTAAAAATCCCTGCCGGCCCGACCTACAGGCAGAGGTAGATTTCGAAGTTAAGTATACTAATTTCACCAACAAAAACAAAATCATTATTAGATATAAATCCACTTTAACAGTTTTATCTGTCTGCTTTTGACGAGTTTTTATTTCCTTTTTATAAAATAGCTGGTTTTATCAGAATCATGTTAAGGCGATATTGAAAAAAATATTTTTCCATACTCAACAACTCGAAATTTTCTGGCACATTTTCAGATTCATTTTTAATTTAAAAAAAATATGAAACATGCTGACGTGATTTTTGAAAAGATTTATAAGCGACCTGTGTTTTTATTTTTCTTTCAATTAATTAAAACTTGATTAATAAACAATTCTTTTCTCAGTAGGGCAATATTTTTCGTTTCTAACAATCGCTTCGGGAAATTCTGTTCAAAATGCCCACTTTGACATCCTTTTTTGAAATATATTCTGCCTCTATCAAAAAATCGATCATTACTGTACATTATATAGTTTCTGAATAAGAGAATCTAGCAATTGGATGCGTTTGAGAGCAAAAATGAATTTAAAAATGAGTAAGAAAATAGACAGTTTGGATTTGAATGCACCCTTAATAAGATGATTTTTTTCTTCAATCGCTATGTATTTTTAATTTCTTTTTGCTGTAAGAATTGGCCCTATCAAAAACTTCTCTATATAAATATTGAAGACAATATTAAGAAGATATATGATAAATTCATGGAGATTTTATATCTTGTGAATTGACGGAGTTATTAAAATTTTTCTTCTTCAAACCCCCTTTTTTGTTTTCGTTTTTAATTTTTTTTCGGTACGAATTGGTCCTATTAAAAACTTGTGAATATAAAAGTTGTAGATAATATTAAGGAGATGTATAATAAAATTATTGGATTTGATATCTTGAGAATTGACGAAGTAAGGAATTTTTTTCTCCCAAAAACCCTATTTTTTGCGCTCCTTGAGCCTATTTTAAATTTTATCAAAAATCTGTGATGCATGAATTTTTTGGCGCTATTTTTAAAATTAATAAAAACTTTAAACTGATTTGATATGTACAAAAATTAAGAAGTTATGGGGTTTTTTCGGTTTTCACAAAACCCCTCCCTATTTCCATCCCCTTTGTCCGCTTTTGCCCATTAACGAACTTGAGCGAGATTTTATGTCCCTTGATTTTATGTATCAGTTTGAAAGAGATTTGTGCAGAATTGCGGAAGTTATCGTGTCCAGAAAAAAGTGATAACACAATTGCTTCGGGAAATTTCGTTCAAAATGCACATTTTGACATCATTTTTTGAAATATATTCTGCCTCTATAAATAAATCGACCATTTCGGTACATTATATTGTTTCTGAGTAAGAAACCGTAACCATTGGAAGCCTTTGAGAGCAAAAATGATTTGTAAAATGAGTCAGGAAATAAGCAGTTTGGATTTGAATACACCCTTACTTAGAATTTTTTTCTTCAACCGTATGTATTTTTAATTTTTTTTTTTTTTTTTTTTTTGTTTGCCGTAAGAATTGGTCCTATCCAAAACTTGTCTATACAGATGTTGTAGACAATATTAAGAAGATATATGATAAATTCATGGGGATTTTATATCTTTTGAATTGACGGAGTTATGGATTTTTTACTTCTTCAAACCCCCTTTTTGTTTTCGTTTTTAATTTTTTTTTTGCGGTACGAATTGGTCCTATCAAAAACTTGTGAATATAAAAGTTGTAGATAATATTAAGGAGATTTATAATAAAATTAATTGGAATTGATATCTTAAGAATTGACGAAGTTATGAATTTTTTTCTCCCAAAAACCCTATTTTTTGCGCCCCTTGAGCCCATTTTTAACTTTATCAAAAATCTGTGATACATAAAATTTTGGCCCTATTTTTAGAAGCAATAAAAACTTTAAACTGATTTGATATGTATAAAAATTAAGAAGTTATGGGGGGTTTTCGGTTTTCGCAAAACCCCTCCCTATTTCCGTCCCCTTGGTCCGATTTTGCCCATTAACGAACTTGACCGAGATTTTATGCCCATTGATTTTATGTATCAGTTTGGAAGAGATTGGTGCAGAATTACGAAAGTTATCGTGTCCAGAAGAAAGTGATATATATAGATAGATAGATAGATAGATAGATAGATAGATATATAAAGTTTTTTACTGAGGGTGGTTTTGGGTTCTAGGGGTCATGATCGGTGTAGATCTGCAAAAATTTTTCAGAAATTCCAACATGGGAACCATCCCAATAGGTAGTATTTCATACGAAATCTACCTAAAACTATCATCGTGTTTCTCTAATCATGGTGCCCTTGGACAATTTTTTTAGCGCCTCTGTAAAAATAAGTTAAAAAAAACTAATATTGTGTTTTCGTAATAATGGCGCCCTTGGTCAGATTTTTTCAACGCCTCTGTAAAAATAAATTTTAAAAAACTAATATGGTGTTTTTGTAATCATGGCGCCCTTGGTCAGATTTTTTTCAGTGCCTCTGTAAGAATGCTTTTAAAAAACTATTATCGTGTTTTTCTAATCATGGCGCCCTTGGAAAGAATTTTTTCAGCGCCTCTGTAAAAATAAATTTCAAAAACTTAATATCGTATTTTTTAATCACGGTGCCATTAGTCAGATTTTTTTTTCAGCGCCTCTGTAAAAATCCCTTTCAAAAAACTATTATCGTGTTTCTCTAATCATGGCGCCCTTGGACAGATTTTTTTAGCGACTCTGTAAAAATAAGTTTAAAAACACCAATATCGTGTTTTCTTAATAATGGCGCCCTTGGTCAGATTTTTTCAGCGCCTCTGTAAAAATAAATTTCAAAAACTACATCGTGTTTTTGTAATCATGGTGCCCTTGGACAGATTTTTTTTGCAGTGCCTCCCTGTAAAAATAACTTTCAATAAACTAATATCGTAATTTTGTAATCATGGCGCCCTTGGTCAGATTTATTTTCAGCGCCTCTGTAAAAATAACTTTCAAAAAACAAAAAACTAATGTCGTGTTTTCGTAATCAATGCGCTCTTGGTGAGATTTTTTCAGCGCCCTGTAAAAATAATTTTAAGAAAACCAATATCATGCTTTTGTAATTATGGCGCCCTTGGTCAGATTTTTTCAGCGCCTCTGTAAAAATAAGTTTTAAAAAACTAATATCGTGTTTTTGTAATCATGGCGCCCTTGGTCAGATATTTTTGCAGCGCCTCTGTAAAAATAAATTTCAAAAAACTAATATCGTGTTTTTGTAATCACGGCGTCCTTGGAGGGATTTTTTTTCAGCGCCTATGTAAAAATAAATTTCAAAAACTAATATCGTGTTTTTGTAATCATGGCGCACCTTGGTCAGATATTTTTCAGCGCCTCTGTAAAAATGCCTTTCAAAAAGCTATTATCGCGTTTTTGTAATCATGGCGCTCTTGGACAGATTTTTTTTCAGCGCCTCTCTGTAAAAATAACTTTCAAAAAACTAATGTTGTAATTTTGTAATCATGGCGCCCTTGGTCAGATTTATTTTCAGCGCCTCTGTATAAATAACTTTCAAAAACTAATGTCGTGTTTTCGTAATCAATGCGCTCTTGGTGAGATTTTTTCAGCGCCCTGTAAAAATAACTTTCAGAAAACTAATATCATGCTTTTGTAATCATGGCACCCTTGGTCAGATTTTTTCAGCGCCTCTGTAAAAATAATTTTGAAAAAACTATTATCGTGTTTTTTTAATCATGGCGCCCTTAGAGAGATTTTTTTCAACGCATCTGTAAAAATAAATTTCAAAAACTCAATATCGTGATTTTTAATTACGGCGCCCTTACTCAGTTTTTTTCAGCGCCTCTGTAAAAATAAGTTTTAAAAAACTATCATCGTGTTTTTGTAATCATGGCGCCCTTGGACAGATTTTTTTAGCGACTCTGTAAAAATAAGTTTAAAAACACCAATATCGTGTTTTCTTAATAATGGTGCCCTTGGTCAGATTTTTTCAGCGCCTCTGTAAAAATAAATTTCAAAAACTACATCGTGTTTTTGTAATCATGGCGCCCTTGGACAGATTTTTTTTGCAGTGCCTCCCTGTAAAAATAACTTTCAATAAACTAATATCGTAATTTTGTAATCATGGCGCCCTTGGTCAGATTTATTTTCAGCGCCTCTGTAAAAATAACTTTCAAAAAACAAAAAACTAATGTCGTGTTTTCGTAATCAATGCGCTCTTGTGAGATTTTTTCAGCGCCCTGTAAAAATAATATTAAGAAAACCAATATCATGCTTTTGTAATTATGGCGCCCTTGGTCAGATTTTTTCAGCGCCTCTGTAAAAATAAGTTTTAAAAAACTAATATCGTGTTTTTGTAATCATGGCGCCCTTGGTCAGATATGTTTGCAGCGCCTCTGTAAAAATAAATTTCAAAAAACTAATATCGTGTTTTTGTAATCACGGCGTCCTTGGAGGGATTTTTTTCAGCGCCTATGTAAAAATAAATTTCAAAAACTAATATCGTGTTTTTGTAATCATGGCGCACCTTGGTCAGATATTTTTCAGCGCCTCTGTAAAAATGCCTTTCAAAAAGCTATTATCGCGTTTTTGTAATCACGGCGTCCTTGGAGGGATTTTTTTCAGCGCCTATGTAAAAATAAATTTCAAAAACTAATATCGTGTTTTTGTAATCATGGCGCACCTTGGTCAGATATTTTTCAGCGCCTCTGTAAAATTGCCTTTCAAAAAGCTATTATCGCGTTTTTGTAATCATGGCGCTCTTGGACAGATTTTTTTTCAGCGCCTCTCTGTAAAAATAACTTTCAAAAAACTAATATTGTAATTTTGTAATCATGGCGCCCTTGGTCAGATTTATTTTCAGCGCCTCTGTATAAATAACTTTCAAAAACTAATGTCGTGTTTTCGTAATCAATGCGCTCTTGGTGAGATTTTTTCAGCGCCCTGTAAAAATAACTTTCAGAAAACTAATATCATGCTTTTGTAATCAATGCACCCTTGGTCAGATTTTTCAGCGCCTCTGTAAAAATAATTTTGAAAAAACTATTATCGTGTTTTTTTAATCATGGCGCCCTTAGAGAGATTTTTTTCAACGCATCTGTAAAAATAAATTTCAAAAATTCAATATCGTGATTTTTAATTACGGCGCCCTTAGTCAGTTTTTTTCAGCGCCTCTGTAAAAATAAGTTTTAAAAAACTATCATCGTGTTTTTGTAATCATGGCGCCCTTGGACAGATTTTTTTTAGCTCCTCTGTAAAAATAAGTTTTAAAAAACTAATACCGTGTTTTTGTAATCATGGCGCCCTTGGTCACTTGGTCAGATTTTTTTCAGCGCCTCTGCAAAAATAACTTGAAAAAAACTAGTATCGTGTTTTTGTAATAGCAAGCCCCCCCCCCCCACACACACACACACACACGCACACTCCCCACAAATACACACATAAATTGATGCACTTAGTTCTACTAAAGTGGAGCATTCCATAATTTCTTAATGATAATATAAGTGTTAGACCGCCAAGGGCGCCAAGACTAATTCTTCACAAGATTTTGCAATGGAAACTTATGTAAATTTTGCTTTTGAAAGAAGAAAATGTTAATTTTTCATATCTATTTAAAAATTCGATAATATTTTTAGCATCCGAAAAAGCCAATATCTAAAAACGTTTTTTTTTTAAACCGGATCTGCTTAACCTCTTTAAACTTCAAACACCACCCCGATTTATAAATTGAAAAATACATATGTAATTAAAATAAATAGATACACCACTAAAATTGTAAAAGTCCTTTTACAAAAGAATGGATAAATATAAGTAAAGAGAAGTGCAGATGTGTTTGTGTTCAGTTTTCAATGCTGTTAGTCAGTAACGTGGGAGTTCCTAAGAAGACAAATTACCATTTCGGCGGGGTTTCAAATCGGTTCTATAGATACTCAGCGGTTTCTGTAGTAATACCAGATGTGACACTTTTTTTTATTACCATATTCTGGAGCTCTCTATCTTTCTGGAGAAAATAGAAATCGGATGTGGAGGTATTTTCCCATGAAATACTAATTAACACACGAGACATGCGCGACACGACGCGCTGTTGGTTGGTGTTTTTTTGTTTTTGTTTTTGTTTTTTGTGAGTGTAAGTTGCGACGACCATTGTAGTTTAAATTTGGCTTATCTGAAATTAAAATAAACAGTAATTTTTAATTAAATATGACTTATTTTAGTGACTAGACGAGACAAAGGGTGGAAATTACGAAAAGCTCTCTCTCTCTCTCTCTCTTTTTTTTTTCTTTCTTTTTTTTTTTTTTTTTTAAATGCTGATTATTTGAAGAGGGTATTCAACTTTTATCGTAGAAAAATGCTGCTTTTTGATGATTGAAAAAAAAAATCCTTAATGCACTGCATAATTATATAAAAAAAAAAAGCTGACAAAATTAGAAGTGAAACAATTCAGTATTATTAATGTAATCGTGCCGTGGTCATCTATTAAAAAATGCAATTTTGAGAAAAAACTAGTTTCAATTTTATATTATAATTATAATAAAATGCTTATTGTATTTTTTTTACTTACATAGAATTGTCTATTCCAGATTCTGGCCACATAAAGAAGTCTCAATTCCGTTGATAAAGCCGCTAAAATAAAAACTCGATTTTCTGAAATTTATAACTTATGATTACGTGTAAATCCTTAAAGCGGTTCTCAAAAAAATATTTTTTAACGTTCAATAATGAGAAAATTTCTGCTCATTTACAAACATAAAAATAGTGTTCGAAAGAAACCGAATTTCGGTTACCTTCCTAGTATCCACCGAAAGCGAAACTGTTTTAAAAATAAATTCAAAGTAAGTAACATAAACATACATATACGCATGTTATCTGAATAATGTTTTGCGTAGAAACGGCAGTACATAATTATTAATTAAAAAATAATTTGATTGAAATAAAATTAATTAAATATAAAGTGCTATAAACATAATAAATATATTAAAAAATAATTTAATTTAAAAATAACGAATTTAATCAATATTAGTAATACCTTCTAGATTTATCCCCTTGTATGTGAATATATAGTATGTACGGCTCTTTGGATGCCGGATGAGACCGGCTAACTGCGCCTATGCCGACCCTTCTTTGCCTCCACCTGTATGAACTGCGCTCGGCATCACGGGGAACGGATATAATTGTCACCCCCGTCTCTTATACTTATGGGCACGATGTGAGAACATTTTTTGTTAGAAAGACACTTTTTTGTTTGCGTTAATTCGCTAAATTGGGCGCTTTAACGATAATTTAGGCTATCAATAATGTTTTTTCTTAAACTCACAAAAATTTTATACACATATTTTACATATGTATATAATAAAATTTTTGTTAATAACTATTAGAGCACAGAAAAATAGACAATATAAACATGTATATCCGTTAATTTTAAAACGCACAAATTGAAAAAAAAAAAAAGGAAATAAATAAAAGTATGATGATAAAAAAATCCATATATAAATATATATTTTCCCAAGAAATTTAAACATTGGGGAATTTTTTTAAGCTACTTTAGAAGAGAAAATTTTATGAAGAAATAACACTTGTTACCTAATAATGCTATCCCCTCCCCTACCCCAAAACATATTAGTTTTCGTTTAGAAATATACATTTTTTAATATTTGACATAGGATAATTATGTATGGAAACAAATATTTTCGTCAGATTTAAACTAATTTCTCGTTGACTGTGCCTTTGGATGTTTCATTCTAAGATTATTCAAGAATCTCAAACAAATGAAATATTAACATTTATATACAGATATTTCGTATTTCAATTAATATTCTAGAAATAATTTTCACCTTAAAATTATTCTCTATATTAATTTGACAGAAAGGTGTTCGGTGGGGAAAAGAACAACATTCTAAATACAAGGATATTCTTGCTGCTGAAATATTCCTATGAACGCTAATTAGTACTTCTTTTATTGCCCTTAGTATTATTGTTTTTACTATTATTATTATTAACTTGTTTAGAACTATGGTATTTAAATATTGATCTCTTATTTTCTTTCAAAACTTAATTTTTTTTCAAATTCTAAAGTAAATTTTAAAATTCCAAAGCGGTTGTACGATGTTTTATATCTGAAACCTAAATATGTATTTCTTGATAAAATTTAATTTTTACTGAGTATATAATTCTTATAATCACGCACGATTCTCTTATGCCCATGCCTGTAATTAATAATAATAATAATAAGAGCTTTAAATTCTCATGAATTCAAAACTGAGAATTGCGTTATAATTGGGAAAACATGCATCCAAAAGGGGATAAAGAAACTTAATTTCTTAAGTGTACCGCAACACAAAATTTTATGACACATTGTCTGATTCATTTTTATACTTCAAGGAATAAAATTAATATTTTTAATTGAATAGCGTTTTCCATTTTCAGATAAATAATTTACTTATAGAGTTATAAGACATTCTTGTTCCGTGACGACAAGTTTTTCTTCTTTCTCGCACTGTTGCGTCGTGAATTTGGTTCAAATCGCCAACTTTTACAGTATTTTCTGTAAAATCCTCTGCTTTGACCATAAAATGGAAAAGTCATTCGATTACTTAGTTTCTGAATAAGAACACCTTCTAATTTAATATGTTTTCAAGCAAAAATGAATTCAAAAATGTGTCAGAAAATAGATTCCTTGAATTTAAGAGCAGCCTTAAGAATGTTTTCAAATCCAAACTCATTTCTTTCCATAATTTATATTTGTTTGTACTTGCATGAGAGTGACAGATGCTGATTTAAAAACTATGAAATCGAACGGTTTTTCCAATTTTCATTAGAGGCAATCTTTCACAAAATGCTGTTAAAAGCATTTAGCATTAGAACTAAATTTTCACAATGCGTTCTAAACTGAATTTCTAGACGTGACAGTCTGGTAAAATTTTCACCAAACAACAATCGCTTATAATTCAACATTTAGTTCAGTTATCAAAAAATGAAAGATTATTAGATTCCAAATCAATTCAATAGTCATGTCTGCAAGTGACATGCTTTTACGTTTAAAAATGAGTTTCTAAGTTAGAAAATTTTGAGGGAAACTCTTACAACACCCTTAAACCTTAAAAAGAAAAAAACATTATACACATAAGATTATGATTTTCTAATATCGTATTAAATTAACGTCTCCAAATCTTCTTCAAATATTACGGTTTTATTTATCTATAAAGATAAAATATCCTTTTAAATAAAAATGACTTCCTATAAAACAACAACAACAACAAAAAAAAACCAAACATTTTAAATAATAGACTATAGTTGACTTCATGATTTTGATCTTCAAAATAGATTTAAATTAAATTTTTGCTGACTTTTAAAAGCCAATTTTTTAAGTAGAACTGACGGATTAGTTATTTGATATCTGAAAGAGAATATAAATGCATGAATGGATGAAAATTATGTTGTGATAGAAAAATTTAACATATTAATGATTTTTAAAATAATCCTAAATTAGAACCTTCTCCATTCTGCTTCATTTAAAAAATCATAATACTACAACTTATAGTAATAATCTTGTTAATTTAAACATGCTACTGACAGATTTGATATTATTTGAGGAAAAAAATTGTGAAAATCAATGAACTTTTGAATATAAAATATTAAAAATAGTGACAAATAGTATATAAGAGTATCAGCTCTATTTGTTGCTCAATGACTAATTTCCTAAACCATTAGCTTTAGAAATATAGTTTCAATAGCAAACATGTATTAAAGTTGTTCTTCATCCTATTAAATCCGTTTATATAAAAAAAGTGTTATTTTTAAAAGTTACAGAAATTTAATTTTTTTACGGGATTCAAGTAGTATTATATTTAGTAAAACTTTCTTCGTGTACTAATAAATAAAACGATAAAAGTTTCATTTTTGTACAAATAAAACTTACTGAGATATGATAACTTGAATTTTATGAATTTTCAGCATTTTTTGTCATAAAAAACGGTTGGTTGTATTTATGTCGGCCAATTATCTGCACGTGGGATATAGGCCCTAAGGGGGAGGAGTGCCTTCCGTGGAGGTCTTTCTAAGGGAACCTAACCCGTATTAACGCTTGGAGAACCAAGGTTCGAAGAAAACCACGAAAACTCCGAACGATTAGGCCGACGGGCGCGATTGGGATCGAACCCAGCACCTCCCGTCTACCAGCTTCGAGAGCAGAACCTCTCAGCCACTGCATAAAAAACGGAAAAACGCTTTTTATCCAAATGTTAAAAGTCAAAATAAAAATTTTCTTAACAATGGTGCTTTTTTAAAAATTAATATTAGATATTTCTTGGAATACTTTGAAAGAGCTAACAAAATTTGGGGCGGCAGTTTGCCCCGGGCCCATTTAAATCGGAAGTCCCCTTCTTTTGTAGTAAATATTAGTAAGTATCCTCTACTTGAGGAATTATAGTTCCTTTTAATATTTTATTTGTATTTATTATTTTGAATATCTTATAAGATGCAATGCAATGCTAGATGAATGCAGACCACGTACTAAGTATTGTGATTATTGTCGCCAAGATTTACCATGGCTGGATTTGCATCCAGAAGACTTTTTGGAAAGAAAAAACTTTTTAAGGCAACCCTCAATGCAATGATGGATTGCTTATCTCACCCCTTCGAGCGCAGTTCATACAGAAGGGGACGAAGCTGTAGGCGCAATTCATGTTCTCCTCCTACCGTAGGCGCAATTGATGTACACCCGGAGTGCCGTTTGGGGGAGGCTAGTGAGGGGCAGTTATAGTAATATCGAATGTACGGCAGTATTTTCGCCGAAACTAGGATTTTGGGATGAAAACGAAAATGAAACCGAATATTCGGCCAAACTCTACATAAAAGAATGAGACTTGCAGGCTTGGTTATTGAAGTGATTTGTAATACAATAGATTCTTTTCTTTAAATTAATTACATCTTGAGTTAAAATTGATTGTTGTCTCGTGACAACAGTTTTCTTTCTCTTCCCCCACTGTCGCATCCGGAAATTCGGTTCAAAACGCCACCTTTGATAGCATTTTCTGAAAGATCTTTTGTTTTTCTCAAAAAATATAAAAGACAGTTCGATTAAAAAGTTTCTGGTGGGCAATAAAAAATAGTTGGTATTTTCAGACAAGTAAAGCAGTCAGCAGTTATAATGAAATTTGATGAAAACCTTAAAAACAAAACTATCATACAATAAAATTCAAGTAATACTACTTTTCAAAATAATACATTCAACGTAATACTTTTAAAGAATATATTACTTTTCCAAAGATTTTCTGACCCCCCCCCCCCCCCCCTACCCTGCGTACACACATGAATCGCGGTAAAAAAGAACAAGTTCTTTGAAAAACAGAAACAACTCCATTATTGGGCACAGGCTTTGTAAGTTTGCTCATTTGAAACCAGGGCCGAAATTAAGAGGGGCAGAGGGGGCATCTGCCCCGTGCGCAAAATGAAGATTTTGTTTGTCGATTTTTCTCGCATCTGCGTTTTGCACGGTATTGTTAAAATCATCCTGTCTGGCGTATGACAAAACATAGAAGAATCTAAAGATGATATGGCATAAGGATCCTGTATAAAGCGGAAATTTTTTAAATTTCGTTTCCAAGATTTTAATCAATCAATATTCGACAAAGCCAAGGGCGGATTCAGCTTATCATTTAGAGGGGGTCATGGATTTCCTTTTTTGGGGTGGGAGGCGATCACATTCTCGTTATGAGAATTTTTTATATTGAAAGCTATTCCCAAATCCAAACTAACTACTTTTCTGATACTTTCGCGAAGTCATTTTCATTTGTAAATACAAAAAAATTGCATTAATATTCGTAAATATATAAAATTTGCCGATTTTGTTCAGATACCAGGAAATTAAAGAGTTTCCCATTTTCTTATAAAGGCAAAGATTCATTCAGAAAATGTTGTTAAAGATAGCACTTTTAGCCAAGTTTTACGAGTTGAAGCCACAGAAATGTCGTCCGCAAGGGAACAATTGGCTGTCACTTCCGGAATTTCAGTTTAAAAAGTCTAACAATTGTCAACGATTAAATATGGCAAAAACTTGTGTTAAATTTTAGAGGTAACTAAACCGTACACATTGGCAGCTATGGGGTTCTATTAGTGCAGGTGTAGCCTCTTCTTTCTGCTCAACGTATTAAATAGTTCTTTTCAATCGAACTTATACCTTTGGAATGGATTATTTTCTTCTGATGGACTGGTGTCATCCATTATTATGAAACAACCGTTATAAATTAAGTGTTAGGTGAAGATGAAAGAGCTGTCGTAAAAAGTTAGAACTCTGATTTTCTGGTCAGAAAAGGAAAAAAAAGTGGCCATAATTTTTTTTATTTTCTGGTCAGGATGAAAAAAAAAATGGCCATAATTTTGTTTCTGATCAGAATGGAAAAAAATGGCCATAATAATAATAATAATAAAAAAAAAAAAAAAAAAAAAAAAAAAAAAATTGCCCATTTTTTTCCTTCTCATTCTGATCAGAAAATCAGAGTTCTAACTTTTTACGACTGCTTTTTAATCTTCACCTAACACTTCATTTATGACGGCTGTTTCATAATAATGGAAGCTACCAGTCCATCAGAAGAAAATAACTCGGTTAAAATTCTCTTTGTAAATATACTTTGCGGAAAGGGGGGGGGGGTGTCTTCTCTATGATATCTTTTGAATGTTGAAAAAATAAAGAAATAAAACATATTTTTGAAATAATTCACGTAAAATAGACGTCATTCTTGCCCTGAACAAAAATAACTTTCCTGAAATTTTATACACCATAATTAGTATTTGTATTCTAGAGATTGTATTATATAAAATATTACTGAATTGTATTAAATAATGTTTTGCACTTTTGAGTTTTGACCCAATGAAATTGTTTTTGTTTGTTTTATTTTAATATTTTATTTTCCATTTGGAGATAATTGTATGGATATTGTTATTCGGGGTAAAGTTTGAATTAACTCATTAGATAAGGTGAGCGAAATTCGAAAATAGAGATAGCTTTCTTAGGAAAGTGTGGTGGAAAAAAATACCTCTAAATTGGCAACACTGGTCTAACATCAGATTTTTTTAAGTGCAATGTCTTGCGGGGAACTATTTTTGTGCATATTACATTTCTATAGTGTAAAATACTAATTTGAGTGTCATAATTATTTTAAAAATAAAGTTTTCGTTATAGCAATATACTCGTATATATTTAAAGTGATTTTTTTATACATAATTTATATAGTATGTGCGTGTATGTGTATGTATATATATATAAGTATTTGCGCCCTTTTGTAAGGCAATCGGCGCCCTTTTTATCCATTTTGCCACCGCCCTCTCAGTTATGCCAGTACAACCCTGCCCATTGATTGAATTTTCTTGAACGTGCGACCCTGCCCAATGCTCTCATCATGTCCGGAAACGGTATTATACAAAATTATGTCAAAATGTTTTGAAACGCTTTTTAAATACAATTAGCTTGACCCTGATCCATTGTGAGCCAAAATGACCCCCTAATCGAATTTTCTTGAACATGCGACCTAGCCCAATGGTCTTCTCGGGCCCGAAAACGATAGAATACAAAATTTAGTCAAAATCGTTTAAGCCGTTTTTTAGATACAATTAGCTGGACCCTGACCCATTGTGACCCAAAATGACCCACTAATCAAATTTTCTCGAACATGTGACTTAGCCAAATTCTCTTCTCATGCCCAGAAACGGTATACGTAATATAAAATTTGGTCAAAATGTTTTGAGCATGATTTTAGATTCAATTAGCTTGACCCTGGCCCATTGTGACCCAAAATAGCACACTAATTGAATTTTCTCGAACATGTGAGTTAGCCCCATGGTCCTCTCATGACCAGAAACGGCCGTATATTAAAAATTTTTGTCAAAATGTCTTGAGCTGTTTTTTAGATATAATTAGCTTGACCCTGACCCATAATGACCCACTAATCGAATTTTCTCGAACACGTGACCCATCCCAATGATCTTTTCGTGCCCAAAAACGATAGATTACAGAATTTCGTCAAATCGTAATGCCGTTATCTAGATAAACTTAGCTGGATCCACGGTGACCCAAAAATGACCCACTAATCGAATTTTCTTGAACACGTTACCCATCCCAATGGTTTTTTTGTTGCCCGAAAATGGTGAGATACAAAATTTAGTCAAAATCGATTGAACCGTTCTCTAGATATAATTAGCTTGACCCTGACCCATTATGACCAAAAATGACCCACTAATCAAATTTTCTCGAACGCGAGACGAATCGAAATTGTCTTTTCGTGCCCGAAAACAGTAGTGTGCAAAATTTCGTCAAAATCGTTAGAGCAGTTATCTAGATAAACTTAGCTTGACCCACTGTGACCCAAAAATGACCCACTAATCGAATTTCCTTGAACATGTGACTTAGCTCAATGGTCTTCTCGTAATCCAAAACTGTAGAATATAGAGTTTAGTGAAAATCGTTAGAGCCATTTTTTCGATAAAAATAGCTTGACCCACAGTGACCCAAAAATGACCCACTAATCGAATTTTCTCGAACACGTGACCCATCCCAATGGTCTTTTCGTGCCCGAAAATGATTAGGTAAAAAAATTAGTTAAAACCGATTGAGCCGTTCTTTAGATATAATTAGCTTGACACTGACCCATTATGACCCACTCGTAGAATTTTCTCGAACACGAGACCCATCCCAATGGTCTTTTCGTGCCCGAAAACAGTAGGGTGCAAAATTTCGTCAAAATCGTTAAAGAAGTTATCTAGATAAACTTAGCTTGACCCATGATGACCCAAAAATGACCCACTAATCGAATTTTCTCGAACATGTGACTTAGCCGAATAGTTTTCTCGTAATTCAAAACTGTAGAATATAGAGTTTAGTGAAAATCGTTAGAGCCGTTTTTTAGATAAAATTGGCTTGACCCATAGTGACTCGAAAATGACCCACTAATCGAAATTTCTCGAACATGTGACCTAGCCCAATAGTTTTCTTCGTGTCGAAAAACGGTTGGATGTGAAATGTGGTCAAAATCGATGGAGCAGTTTTTTAGATATAATTAGCTTGACCTTGACCCATTACGACCCAAAATGACCCACTAATCGAATTTTATCGAACACGTGACCTAGTCCAATGGTCTTATCATGCCCGAAAATGGTAAAATACAAAATTTCGTCAAAATCGATTGAGCCGTTCTCTAGATATAATTAGTTTGACCCTGACCCATTATGACCCAAAATGACCCACTAATCGAACTTTCTCGAACACGAGACCCATTTCAATGATCTTTTCGCGCCCGAAAATGGCTAGATACAAAATTTAGTCAAAATCGATTGAGCTGTTCTCTAGATATAATTAACTTGACCCTGACCCATTATGACCCAAAATGACCCACTAATGGAATTTTCTCGAACACGAGACCCATCCCAATGGTCTTTTCGTGCCCGAAAACAGTAGGGTGCAAAATGTCATCAAAATCGTTAAAGAAGTTATATAGATAAACATAGCTTGACCCACGGTGACCCAAAAATGACCCACTAATCGAATTTTCTCGAACATGTGACTTAGCCCAATAGTTTTCTCGTAATCCAAAATTGTAGAATATAGAGTTTGGTGAAAATCGTTAGAGCCGTTTTTTAGATAAAATTGGCTTGACCCATAGTGACCCAAAAATGACCCACTAATCGAAGTTTCTCGATCATGTGACTTAGCCCAAAAGTTTCTTCGTGTCGAAAACGGTTTGATGTGAAATTTGGTCAAAATCGATTGAGCCGTTTTTTAGATACAATTAGCTTGATCTTGACCCATTACGACCCAAAATGACCCACTAATCGAATTTTCTCTAACACGTGATCTAGCCCAATGGTCTTATCATGCCCGAAAATGGTAAAATACAAAATTTCGTCAAAATCGTTAGAGCCGTTTTTAAGATAAAATTTACATACATACACACATACATGCATTATAGTATAAGATATTATATACATACACATTTTAAGTATAGATTTTACCGTATGAAAAATTCTTTTAAACTTTTCTGAAAAAACTGATCAACCCGAACCCAATCCACACCCGAAACTGACCTGAACGCAAAATACTTAAAGTCAATTCGAACCAAACCCGACACGCGACGAAAAAAATTGGGTTTACCTGGCCCAATGTAGGACTCAAGAAAGCACGTATGAAATAGCTGCAATTAATTCATATATTTTCAGGGTTTAAAAATCTATTCAACTGAAGCTCTTTTAAATAAATGAGATCAATTTAACATAAATAAAAAATCCAATAAACTCAGACTATTCAAATAGAATAATACGGAAATTAAGAGTCAATACAATCAGACCAGCACAAACAGAGAAAAAAGATTTACTATGACCACCCTAATAGATCACTTTTCAACCTATTAGATCCGACAAAGAAAATATAAAACACTTAGAAACAGCCGGAATTTACAAGACAAACACTATACCAATGAAGATGAAAAGAGCAGGTCATACATTGGTATAAAAAAAAATGTAAAAAGAATCAAAGAACATAAAACCGATAAAATATTAGGTAAATCAACTACAGTAGAGCCAGGATTAATAAAGAATTTATCCAGGTATATATTTAAACAATATAAAAAAAATTAATTTTATAAATTTTAACTATGCTTTATTAAAAGAAGCAATAGAAATAATTAACGATGAAGAATTCGCAGATAACGACATGTTACGCTGAAAAATTCACGCCAAATGGCAATACCTCATCAAGAAAAAAAAACAAAGATAAAATAAAAATAGTGATGGTTGTTTCAGTTGATGTTTTACACTTACTGAAGATGCCTTGGTACTTGAGGTAAAAATATTTTAATAAAACATTTTTTAAGGTAACGGGGCCAGCCGTGATAATTTTTTATGATTATGCCATTCGGATTTGAAATTGCGGGGAATTTTCGTGATTCAGCTACATTTGATTTAAACAGTGTGTTGAAAATAAAGATCTATAATAATCGAACAGGTTAAAACAATTCAAAATATACCCCATTGGAGATGAGGCATACACAGAAAAGAAGAAACCTTATTTCAAATTCTTTTTGGAGTTTAGTGACTCTACAATACATAACTTTTTTCTTTTCTCACGTGGGCTGCTCTTTTTTTTTTCTTTTTTTTTTTAATCACGCTGTGATAATCAAGTAAAATATATTAGTTCATTTTAATAGAAACTGCAGTTGACTGACATTTTAACTGGCATTTTTTTAAATCTCTCAACTCACTTCCACACTTTATTAATTTTGACAATTACTTTCAAATGTTTTTGATATTTTTACCAAGAAACGCCGATTCTATCAGCAGTCCATGACCAGACTACGACAGTTCGCCTGATATCGGTTTGTTAAAAATTAAATCACCTTTACAATATCTGGCAAATTACACGTAACTGGTCCTTAATTTCATTGCTTCTTGATAAGAACTGTTGATTTTTAGGGTTCCGTACTTAAAAAGTAAAAACTGAACCTTTATAAGATCACTCCTGTGTCTGTCTGTCTGTCACAGCCGCCATTTTACTCGTAAACTATGGAACGTGGAAAGTTCAAATTCGGGGAAGCAATAAAGACCATTGACCCACATATTTTCAGATTAATAAACATTCATAAATATATTTAGTAAAAAAGTAGAGGGGCTAATTATGCTGCTTGAAAAGAAAAATCTTTTCTTTGTATATCATGTGGGGTATCCTGTGAAAGCTTTTGTAACGCTGAAATCAAAAATACATTTTCCTTTTAATTTTAGGTATTATATTTTCAAAGATATTGTTGAAAATGTAGCGCAAAAAATATGTTCCCCCCCCATCTAATTCCGAATCTACTGAAACTAAAATTATGAAAAAATTAGAGGTAGTAGACGTTAATATAAACCTTGCCGGAAAATTATAGCGATTACCCTAGGTCACATAGTTTTTGAGTAATTAGCATTTTTCTGTTATACACAAATTTCGATTTACGGGCATTCAGAAAAATTGTTGAGCATCGCTGAATATACCTATCGTTGCAGAAAAAGAAAAGCATTGTTGATAATGATTTTCGAAAAAAATCATCGGTAATTAGCCGAGATATTAACCATTAAAGGTACGGTCAGTTTGGGCATACACAAGGACAGGGGCGGCGTACTCTATGCCTAGTTAACAACTTTTAATGATATATATGTGTAATGTAATGTCCAGTAACAGTATAAAAGCAATAAACGTCAAATTGTTAAAAACATACAAATTTAAGGAGTCTCGGGACTCTAAAAAGTGGAAAAAATGAAAAAAAGACCATTTTCAACATTTAATGTCTTAAAATGTATATGATTTTAAAACGCAATTTTAATTGGGATGAAAGATATAAGTATGTTCTTTCGTTTCATGTATTTAAAAAATTGCAAGATACAGAATTAGTACTTATAGAGGGCTCGAAACTGTTAGACATTTGTCGAACAAAGAATTGGCATAACAGTTTACGCGCAGGATTACAAAATAAATATTGCAACTAGAATGAAAATTTTGGTGCTTACTTATACTTCAGATTGTAATAATTTCCCTGAACTTAAATAAATTTGTATTTAAAGCATTTTTATATTTTTAATGCAATGTTGCATTTAGCTAATACAAAATTTTGAAAGTTTCAACAGTAAAATCACCTAAAAAAATATTTTTTTGAACAATAAAAAGGAAATTTTAGGTTCAGTTTATACAGACTAACATGAAATATATGTTTCGAAAATTTCATGAAATAATATTCAGAAGTTTTTTGGGGTACCCTGCGCATTATGCCCAAAAAAACGCCATTTGGAAAATAATGACTTTAAAGTTTCGGAAATGCCACTTCAGCTATTGAGCGTGTATAATTCTAAAAGCCAAAACTTCTGTTCTAATGGGAATTTCAAGGAAACAATTGTATCAAAATATTCAGAAATGATAGGAGTTAAACATCTAAAAAAATTAAAATTTCTTAAATTTTGAAGCTTTAAGAGTCCTGCGACCACTTAATCCTTTCCGGCACGGAGTAATTCTATTTATAAACTTATGAAATAATGAACTGACACCAGAATTTATAAACGAATTTATTAGAAAATGCGAACTTGCTTATTTTCACGTACATGATAAAAGGAAAATTTTAATTAAATATTCTTGGTGCCGTTTGTCTGTTTTGGAATTAAAATTAGGTGTCCGTTTTTAAGGGCATCGCCCTCGAAAGATTTAATTAGAATGAATCGCATAAATACTGTGGGATTCGCGATAGTTTGCATTGATTGTATCTCTCAATACGCCTCGAGTGACTTTAAAAGTTAATTAAACACTCATCTGGAAAAACGCGGCACTGACCAAGGCGGCGTTGCAACTTTGAGACCTCAATTCGGAGCGCGCTTAGCACAATGCCAAATTTAAATTTTGAACAAAGGTTTTGTTTTAGCTACACTGTAGAAATAAAGGTTATTACTACGCTGAATTTGGTTTCATGAAATGCCAAATGAAGTTTAACTATGCACTGCTTTTATTGTCAGTACCGAATTAAGTTCATCATAAACAGATTAGGATAATATTAAAAAAGGAGTTATACGAATAGCTATATTTGATATTATTTAGGTTCCATATCTCTTTGAACTTTCATGGTATACCCATTTACACTTTTCTAATATATACAGTTATATCCAATCCTACGTTGTATAGTTTTTTACCAAGTCTTAGTATTCTTTTAGCAACGTTTTTTATAATACAATTACAAATTCATATATTTATTCTACGGAACCCTCTGTACGCGAGTAATGCTCGCACTTGACCGTTTATTTAAACTGCATCCCAATGTGAAACTCTAATAGCAAACAATTGCATACATGTTCCGAGGCTGCCAATTTTAAAGATTAATTTAATTTTGAAGCAACTTGATACAAACTGTAAATCAGTGTTGTAGTCGTAAAAATTTTCCTGAGGTTATACGCTGTAGGCAGAGGTAGAGGTCTGCACGGGCCCGGGCTTGGCCCGAGGCCCGTACTCGGCCCGGCCCGCGGGCCGTGCCGGGCCGGCAGAATTAGGAGAATTTTTTCAACGGGCCGGGCAGGGCCGAAAGACAAAATAAACGGGCCGGGCCGCGCCGGCAAAAAAATTAATCGGGGCTATCGGCCCGATATAATAATTTAAGCGAAGCAGATAAAATACGAGCCATTTTCAATGAATATGATTTTCTCGAGAAGTATAAATGTGCGTCACGAGCCGATGCGAGTTTAACAACATCAGTACAGAAATGTAATATGTCCATCGTAGAGATCGGCATCGTATAGTTGCAAGATGTCTGATTCCGAGTTTAATTTTTTTAGCAGATTCGTGCCGGGACGGAAGTGGTCTTAATCGATCTCAGGATGTGTAGAACAGTCATTGTGTTTTGTAGTATTAATAGTGATAATGAACTTCTCTTAACAGTATCTTTGGAAATATACCTTAAGGTGGTTCTCATATTCACTGCTCAACAATGCGAAGCTTTCAGACACATTTTCTGACAAAATTTTTGACTATAAAGGCATGAAATTGACAGGCCTGCCTATTGAAGGCATTTGGAAAGTAATAGCTTTTTCCATATTTGATAAATTACTTACAGAGATAACAGAGATTCCTGTCACGTGACTGTACGTTTTTCTCCTTTCTTGCGCCATCGCTTCCGGAAATTCGATTCAAAACGCTAACTTTGACAGTATTTTCAGAAAGATATATTGCTTTTATCTATGAAAAAAACGAGATTTACATAGCTTCTGAATAAGAATACCTGCCAAACTTACGCGTTTCCGAAAAGAAAAGAATTCATAAATGTGTCGAAATATTTTGAGAAAAGCCTTAAAGATGATTTGAGAAAAGCCTTAAAAATGAGAGAAAGATTTTCACAAATCTACTTTTTATTATACAGCTTCAAAAGTTATCACGTTTTTAATCCTTTATTCTGATGAACTACATTAATCTTTTAATGAATTCTTATTTCCATTTTGAAATGTCTGTAGACACGATGACTAAAACACTGTAAGTAATCGTTAATGTTTACTTTTGTGTGTTTTCTGTTTTGCGAACATCATAGTAATCTAAAATATACTGCAAAATGTTCCCATAAATATGTATGTAGTATTCATTAAAAGAATCGTAATTGTATGTTAAGAAAAAACGGATTTTTTTCTTTTTTTTTTTTTGTAGAAATTCTGTCGGGCCGGGCCGGGTCTGTTTTCACTGATTTTTGTACGGGCCGGGCTGGGCCGAGAACTGTAAAAATACAAACGGGCCGGGCCGGGCTCGGGCCGAACTTCCAATTTTTAGACCGGGCCGGGCCCGGGCCTGGAAATTCCGGCCCGTGCAGACCTCTAGGCAGAGAATAATCACTAGGTGAGTATACGCTATAACTTTACTTGAGAAATAGAAGGTACACGGAATTTCTATAAAATAATCAAGAACGTATAAGGCGTATACCCTCCACTACATCTGATAAGTTTCTAAACATTTCAAGAGTGGTGAGATATATTTATTTAATGAATTCATAATCAGAATAAATAAAAGATCTTACCTCTGGGATCGTAGTGGGATGTACGGCGTGATTAATTTCTTCTTACTTTATAATCCAATAAAGATTTTTACAAAATCACACATAAAACTGCTACGTACACACAAAAAAATCATATTTACCTGCGCTAAAAATTTGCTTCTTATTCTCATCTTTTCATGATTAGAACTGACGCTGCAAAAAGTAGAAAAAAAAGGGTTGTCAAACAAGTTTAAGTATAGCGTTCATACAAAGAGAAAGAGCCTAGATTAAATGTAGAGGTAGAAGTCTGCGATTTTATGAAATGTTCGAATTTTCATTTTCATATTCCCCCTTTTGAGTTCACCAGGGGACAGAACTCAACTTGAGGCATCACTCAACTTAAAGTATATCGGGTGAACGTACATTTCACCCCCAACGAGTAGTCAAACAGTCCTACAGTGCTGGATCACACCGACCTTCCCGTCCTCCACACACCTCCAAAGGACAGAATTTCGTCATGGGGCGAGCCAGCATTCCGGAAGCTGTCTTCAACTTAACGACCTATTCAACACCGTCTTGACTGGGATAAAGTTCAATAATTTTTCTGAGTGGCCAATTTATTCGGCCGGAATTCTCAGTCCAGATGAGGACAATATTTTCAATACATAAATGTTTTGCTTTTTTAGCGTTAAGTGAGGAATTTTTCAACGAATCGAAATCGAGAATGCTTTCTGAATCTCAATTTTAAGTCAATTTTAATTTTAACTCTATATTGGTAACTTTTTTTTATTTCTTTTGATCAAAAACTACTTCGGACATTCCTATTTTGGTTATTTCCTGTAAAAACATCACAGGAGTTATTGGTCTAAGGTTTTTATTATTGTCAGTAACATAAGTTAAAGGGCATGAATTTAGAATACCCTGACAATCGCAAAGCACTGTCGACAATTCTTCATAATTTAAAGATGATTTTCTTAGTACTCTTCTTAACATTCGTTTCAGGATTCCGAGGGAGTCTTTCCCAGAAACCACCCCACCACGGTGATAAAGGTGGTATAAATCGCCATCTTATACATAAAAAGTATTAACATTTTTAATTTTTTCAAAGTCAATCATGTGTTATAAATTATGACAGCCAATCAAATCGGTACACTTATCAGAATACATTACTGAAGGACGGGCCGTCTAGCAATGAACCTTGTAAGTCCAAGAATAAAAATGTCGATAGAAATAATACTGAAAATTCCGAAATTGACTGCTCAAAAAATTTCTCACGTGAATGTTAAAATCCAGACTTTGCATTCATTCTTCAAATAAAGAGGGCTACACAGATCTACACCTATTATTAAAAAACGGCAGAATTTCGCACCCTGTCAACAGGTAAAACACTATCTTCAGGTGGTGCCTTTTGCACAAGGTACATTTCTTAATTACGCTCTTAATAGTATTACGACTCTTCCGCACCCACTAGATTTTTCTTAGCATAGTCATCAGAAATAGTTAACCACAATGATCGAATTCTAGATGTTTAGAAAATATGAGCTGTTGTACGACGTAGTGATTTGAAGGTAACAATACCGGTAATCTACAGTTAAATTTTGGAAATCACACGACAGAGTCTCATTTTCGGTGCCCCACATTAAACCAAGTAGCAGAATTTTATTCTCATTCTCATCACTGAAATAACCTTTCTCATTATTGCCTTATCCAAATTCCGCGCACTGATTATAACACCAGCCAAGGAGATCAAATTTTGCTGATGATAACAGTTTTCGTGCTTCAGTGCGAAAATATTCTAACTCTTCTAACGATTCTACACAATTGTCTCCGTAAAAGTGTTCTTTAAGTTTAGAGCAATAAATTTAACATAATCAGGTGCTTGTTCTAAATGATGTGCAAGAGTAGCAGCCAAAAGGAAAGGGATACAACTGATCCCGAAGATCATCCGATAACGTCTATAAATCTCAAGGTTTTCGGGATTCCCATCTCTCCACCAGGTAAAACCGTAAATAATCTCTATCCTTTACATTTAGAGATATCTGCAAAAATTCCCTGCAAATATTTGTTACAATCCCTTCCTTTCTCACGCTAAATAGACTTAGGACGAAGAATTAATTCAATTAATTAGGTCCCTTCTCTATACAGCCACTTATGGAAACAGAACCATAAGAAGTTCTGAACGATCGAATATCGGTTTAATTTTGGTCGTAGAAGTAAGCTTTATTACCGCTTTATGAGGGAAATAATGTGACCTTAGCGCTGATCTTTTCCTGTCCTTTCACCTTTTTCAAAGATCCCCTCCTCTTCCCATTCACTTAAAACTTCTCCTTAATCTTTCAGTAAACCGCAAGAGTTGATATTTTTAATATTATTTTGCAGGTATTTTTTCGCTAAATCTCTATTGCTTCGAATAGGAGGATGCTACCGTTGGTTTCGCAACTTACAGTTTCTTTAAAATATTCCAAAACCAATCTTTGTACTTCTTCCTTAGATTGTTTTCCGTAGGATCTACTATGGCTAAAGAATCGAAATTCCATAAATCTTTAATTTTGGCTTTGCTTACATATATCGAAAGGACCAAAAGAGACCCTTTCATTATCACTAATTTTACCCATAGTAGACTAACCAAATGTTGTTTTCATCGCAACTAAACCACAAGAAAGATTTTCTATTTTGCCATAAATAAATTTTCAAAAACATTTGCACCTAACAGAACATGAATTTCATTTGCATGTCGTTCATATAAACAGTTTCTACTTTCAGGACAGATATTACCCAAAAAGATGTTTTTTTCCTTTCAATTCCGTAATACAATTAATATCTCTAATCTTAGGAACGTTAGCACAATTTTTTTCATGTTCCATGACCTCAATTTTAACACTTTTACTTTCTCTTAAACCCCTTAACCCCTTAATTTTCGCTCCCCTCAATATCACGGGCTGAGGTGTCTTTCGTTATTTCTCGCTCCCGTCATATTTCCGGGCTGGAGATTTATTGCTGGAAAAAACTTCTGAAACCAGAAAAAATTAACTGGCATTTCGGTGTGAAGTCTTTGAATATTTCAGCTTGAGTTTGGCTTTTGCGCTGACTGTAATGTTGGACTTTGTATTGTATGTTTCGAAATATGTAACACTCAAAAAATTATTAATAATCAAAATTTAATGTATATATATTATTTCAAATATTATTTGTAAAAATGTGTGCGATGATGATAAATAAAGATCTAAGATGTGAAAAATAAAGGTTTTATTCGCATTAATTTGTGCGGTGAAAAACAAACATTAAGACACAGAATTCTCGCATGATAGCTTTTCTTACAAGTATGAATTTGTTCTATAACATCTTTTTTTTTTTTCGCCTTAAAAAAAACTAATTGCATATTTTATTTAGAAACCTTATAATTATTCAATTTCTGTAATAAAATAAATAGGTACTTTTTTGATGGTTTTTCCAAATATTAAGCGACCGTAAAGGGGTTAAATCGATAGAATAAGCCATCGTTGTTTTGGTACCTCCAAAAAGCCCTTGATTTGGACTTTTCTTAAAATTGTTAATTCCATTTTATTGGCTACGAATTTTGAAATATAAGATTTTGGAGACGCAGTATCTAAAATTGCTTGAACTACATATTCAAAGCCATTATTTCTTATATACACATCCAAAGTTTGCAAATAAACTGTGTTCAACAATCTTTCTTTTGCAGAAAAGTAGTATCCAACATTCAGGTCTTTTCTTTCGATTTCTCATTTGTTTTCGTTTTATAACAAAGTAATAAATTGTGGTTTGCCATACAATGTCGATATATTGTCGATTTCCTTTACAAAAACGCCTTAAATGTTTCTTAATTTCTTAATATTTAATACATGCTTCCCTTTTTATTAGAATATTTTTCTTTATTCAATAGATAATCCAATTGCAAGTTCACAGTAAGCAGATAAATGTGTAATTGAGTGACAGAATACACATTTCCATACAACCGAATCTTCTTTCGTGTTTTTTTATATTAAATTATACGCCGTGGAATAGATTTCTTGCTTACTAGCGCGAAAAGGGTGAATGTTTTTTTTTTCAGGAGGAGTATAAATTTTCCGGCTATCTTCATTAATTAGAGTGGCTTTTTCTCTTGATTTAAACAAGCAGATAAAAAATTCATCAATTCCTTTATTTCATAATAGCCATTTTCACTTTCAGATTTTTTTAATTCGATCAAAAGATACTGCGGAATTGTTTTTAATATCGTAGTACACAATACACGTGAAATTTGTTCCATTTCTGTACCGATGCTTTCAAAGCTTCTAATAAGGAGAGGGTCCGAGGTTGGTGTCACCGGATGCGATGAACATTTGTGTATCGATAGAGTATAGTTAGTATGTAAATATATGATCGCCATAAAGCGCAACCTCCGGGGAGGAGGTCTGGAGAAAATAACTGGCAAATTTTAAGCTACAGTTTATAATCGGATAAATTTCCTTCGTTGGCAAGCGGTTCAGTATCATGGTCGGCAGCATGCGGGATTTGAGATTTTTCTACCTGAGTTCAATTCCGGCTCAAACTTGTTTTTCGGAACGAAAATTTTTATCAATCATTTTCGAACTGCAATTGAAAAAATATGTATAATAATTGAAATTTACGAAAAATATGAATTAAATGTATGTTTTGTAGCATATAATTGCTTTTTTAACTACGAAATTTTGCATGTTTAAATATGTAAGGAAAAGTAAAAAAAAAAAAAAAAGAAAAAAACCCGCATATTTATATGTCTATAAGAAATTTTCTGTTGTTATTTAAAATTATTTATAGTTATTTCAAGGAATAATTTACTATTTTTCACAATGGAGTTATGAATAAAGAGGAGGAGACATATAGTGTGCTGACTATTAGCTGCGAGTGAAGTAACTGAGGAGGTTGTCACAAGATGGCTGCTGCTGTTTTTAAATCGGATCTTCAGTTTCTGATTACCGCCGGGGCAAACTTCCCACCAGTAAAATTGAATAGAAAATTTCGTCTTACTTAAGCATCTTATTCACGGAAATTTTTTCTCACAAATGTGGTAAAAATTTCTGTTTCTTTTTACTGGTGTCAGTTTGTCTCCCTGGTTGTCACAATATGGCGGCAACGCAGGGCCTGACTACCGCTAAAGTAAACTGCTACCAGTAAAAATGAAAAACTGTTTCTACGATTATTTATGACTGAAATTTTGCAATAATAGGACGGTTAAATAAGTAGAAAATTTCTATATAAATATACTGGTGGAAGTTTCCATCGGCGGTAAACAACCTCTGCAATAGCGGTTACAGTTGAAGCTTCATTATTTTAAGGATATGTCAGTTCCTCTTTATTAATAGTCCCATGTTTTTCACAGAGAACTAAATTAAAACACGTGATATAAATGCGTGAATAATTATATTATTTTAATTTTCTTTCCGTATGAAAGTATTTAGAATATTGGATGATTTTTTAAATACACTTTTTAAAATTCTTAATATGACTTTTTTTATTTCGGATTTATTTTTGTTTTGTAATTATTACCTACGTAATAACTATTATTAGAAATTCAATATCTTTTTAGAACTTATTTTTAAGCACAAAAACAGTTATTCTAACTATAATCATAAGAATCCAAGATTTAAAAAATTCAAAAGTTAAAAAACTAGTTGGTAAAAAACGATATTTTTTTTTCACTGTGAAAAATAGCAGCTTCTTTGTGTAAATCACAGTAAATAAATTTTAAAATTAGCTTAATTTTATGGTTTATAAAAGTTCCAATTGACTTTTTTTTTTAGTTTGTTATTATTATTTATTTATTTATTTTATCTTTACATTTCATTAAGTATATAAGCATGCAAAGATTCACAGTTAAAATTGGATTTATATAATTAAACTGCATTATATAAAAATATTAAACAAGAAAATAAATTGATTTCCGAAAGAAATTACTACGTAGACGCTTATTCTAAGTAAAAATCAGGAATCCCAGACCTTAAAAAATCATATAAAAAATATAAAAGCATATTTTTAATAAACCATGAAATATTTGAAGTATTTAAATGAGGAAACAAATAATATATTTGTTCACTTATTTTAATTTATTTCTCTGTTAAATATTTTAGATATTTATTGAAATAACTGTAAATAATTTTAAATAACAACAAAAAGTTTCTGGTCTATAGACATATAAATATGCATTTTTGTTTTAGGTAGATTTAGTATGAAATACTACCTATTACATTCTCCCCTATGTTGGAATTTCGGGAAAATTTTTGCAGATCTGCACCGATCATGACTCCTAGAACCCAAAACCACCCCTAGAAAAAAACTTTATCTATCTATCTATCTGTCTGTCTGTCTATTTATCTATCTATCTATATCACTTTTTATAGACACGATAACTTCCATAATTCTGCATAAATCTTTTCCAAACTGATACATAAAATCAAGGGGCATAAAATCTTGGTCAAGTTCGTTAATGGGCAAAATCGAACCAACGGGGTGGAAATAGGGAGGGGCTTTGTGAAAAACGGAAAACCCCCATAACTTCTTAATTATAATACATATTGACTGAGTTTAAAGCTTATATTACTTCTAAAAATGGGGGCCAAAAATTTATGTACAAGAGATTTTTGATAAAATTAAAAGTGGGCTCAAGGGCGAAAAAAATAGGGTTTTCGGAAGAGAAAATTTCATAACTTCGTCAATTCTCAAAATATCAAATCCAATTAAACTTATTATAAATTGTCTTAATATTATCTACAACTTTTATATTGACAAGTTTTTGATAGGAACAATTCTTACCGCAAAAAAATTAAAAAAAGAAAACAAAAAGAGGGGGTTGAAGAAGAAAAAAATCCATAACTTTGTCAATTTACAAGATATCCAATCCGCTTGAATTTATTACACATCTTCTGAATATTATTTACAACTTTTATTCTGACAAGTTTTTAATAGGACCAATTCTTACAGCAAAAACAAATTAAAGATACATAGAGGTTGAAGAAAAAAATATCGTATTACTCAAATCCAAACTGCTTTTTTTCTGACTAATTTTAAAATTCATTTTTGCTTTCAAACGCATCGAATTGGTAGGTTCTCTTATTCAGAAACTATATAATGTGCCGAAAGGGTCTATTTTTTTTTATAGTGGCAGGATATCTTTCAAAAAATGATGTCAAAGTGGGCATTTTTAACCGAATTTCTCGAAATGATTGTTTTGCAAACGAAAAATATTGTCCTACTGAGAAAATAATTGTTTATAAATCAAGTTCTAATTAACTGAACGAAAAATAAAAACATAGGTAGCTTATAAATCTCTTTAAAAACCATGTCAGCAAGTTTCAAATTTTTCCTTTTAAAAATGAATCTGAAAATTTCAAGTTGTTGAGCATGGGAAAATATTTTTTGAATACTGCCTTAACAGGGTTCTGATAAAACCAGCTCTTAAATAAAAATGTAATTAAAATCTCGTCAAAAATGGCCAGATAAAATTGTTAAAGTGGGTTTACTCTAATCATTATTTAGTTTTTTTGGTGAAATTAGTACTTAATTTCCAAATCTACCTGCGCCTGTAGGCCGAGCCGGCAGGGATTTTTTTTTTTTTTTTTAACTTTTCATTATATATTTAAACATGTAAAATTTCGTAGTTAAAAAAGCACTTATATGCTTCAAAACATACATTTAATTGATATTTTTCTTAAATTTCAACTATTATACATATTTTTTCAATTGAGGTTCGAAAAGGATTGATAAAAATTTTTGTTCCGGAAAACAAGTCCAAGCCAGATTTGAACTCGAGTAGAAAAATCTCAAATCCCGAATGCTGCCGACCATGCTACTGAACCGCTTGCTAAAGAATGAAATTTATTCGATTATAAAGTGTAGCTTAATCTTTGCGAATTTTTTTCTCAAGACCCCCTGGGGATTGCGCTTTATGGTGGTCATATTTATATACTAACTATACTCTATCGATACACAAATGTTCATCGCATTCGGCGAGGCCCACCTAGAACCCTCTCCTTGTAAGTACAACGGTTAACTTGTCAAAATATTTTCGGAAGACATAAATATCCGCTGAACTTCTTAACGGCTCAACATTCAAAATGTTACTCGTGTGATTATGAATCAACAGTTGTTTATTACCGAATCTTTTTTTCAATAGTTCGACTGCCGCATCGTAATTTTTTTCAGAAACAGGAAAAGCTTAAATTATGCTTAAGGCCGTAGAATGTAATTGGGAGCGCAAATAATTGAAATTGTCAACTTTATTTAATGAATGATTATTACGAATGACAGATTCCAAACTGCTCCAAAAAGAAAACCATTCATTCATATTACCATCAAATATTTGTATATTCAATTTAGAAAACATTACCTGTACGGAATTGTTTATTTTAGCATTAAATGCATTATCTGAAACATTTTCACAATTCATTTCCTGTTTTGACTTAAAATTTAAAAGTCCTGTATTTTAATTCTCCTATTTTCTTGTTAACTCCCGATTTCAACAAAATTAAGTTTTCAACCGCTTCCAATTCTTTTTCTAATTCATCTGGATTGTCCAATAATTCGATTGAATTGTCTGTAATTTTTAATGATTTAAATTTGTCAGTAGCTACGTCAACGCATTCTTCTAATTCTTCAACAGACACTTTGTCTGATTTAATAGAAATTTAAATTGCTTTCAAAACTTTAGTGACAGCCGACCTTAAAATAGTCCTTTTTTAAGAACTTTTAATGTTTCGGATACAATTTTTCTCTCCGAGACAAAATAATGTAGAACAAATCTTTCTAAATAATTCAGTTTAAAATTTTTCTAAACTGATATGATTTCGAATGTTTCTAAATTATTTCTTATTTCAAAAGTCGAAAACCATTTACCCACACCCTACATTCCAGCAAGGATGTCATGATACATTTCTAATCATTTCCAGAGCGTTAAAATCCATTTATTTCGTAAATTCAAAATCAGAATAAATAAAGGATCTTAACTTTGGATTCGTAGTGGCATGTACGGCGTGCTGTGTGGCTAATTTCGTCTTACTTTAAAGTCCAATAAAAGCTTTTTAGAAAATCCCACATAAAACTGCTACGTACACACAAAACATTTATATTTTTACATTTTTTACACATTACATGCGCTCAAAAATTACATCTTATTCTCATTGTTCGATCCATCATTAAAACTGATATTTTAAAAAGCAAAAAAAGTTAATTAACTAGAGTTCAAGTAAAGCGTTCATAAAAAGAGAAATCCCATCAAAAACATCTCATGTAAAAAAAAAGCCAAGTCTCCTGACTCTTTGACCGTAAAAAGTTCTGAGATCATGTGTAGAGCCAAGCTTAGCTCTCTTATTAACTCTGATATTTTAATTCACAAATTACTCCTAGTCTCTACACCTTAAGTAAATGATTATTTTGTGACTTGGCAATTACGCAGCACAGGAAAGTTATTACGTAAACACTTTACTTATGTTTTGAATTGGGATTAGATATTTGATTAAGGCTGAATATGAACACGAGGGATAGAAGCCTGAAGGAGGATGCACCGATTGGGGGTCTTTGTAAAAGAGGGGTCTGTCTCGTATTCACGTTACATAGGAAGAAAATCACCCAAAACTCCGGACATCAAGTTTGACCAGTAGAGAGTTTTCGTATACGGGCTGACAATGTAATGTAAAATTATTTCCATGCTACAAATACATATACGTTCAGTGCTCTTATAGAAACTATTTTATGCAAAACTTTATAAATAAACGTTAATATTAAAATGTAAACAACAGCCTTTACATTCTTGTGCTGCGTCATTGCCAAGTCACAAAATAATCATTTACTTAAGGTGTAGAGACTAGGAGTAATTTGTGAATTAAAATATCAGAGTTAATAAGAAAGCTAAGCTTGGCTCTACACATGATCTCAGAACTTTTTACGGTCAAAGAGTCAGGAGACTTGGCTTTTTTTTACATGAGATGTTTTTGATGGGATTTCACATTTTTTTGTAAGGAGAAAGCCAAAGAAAGCTTTTCCAGTAGCGTCGATTTCAATTGCACTATCTTTAACTTCATAGACTTTATGGCTCCTGATTGCTTCGATGTTCCGCTTTTCCTAGAAAAGCGAATTGGCATGTGTGCTACTGTTTGAAATCCATTCATTCAAATTTTCTAGTAACTATATATGTTTTTGTTTCAATTTATCAGCTGTTCAATCAAAGTCCTCCAAAGTTAATTCTACTGTGCAGAGTCCATTTTATAACTTTGTCTGCTTCCAGTCTATTTCCCATTTTTTTAGTTATAGCTCTCGTAATGTTTTCTAAAGTGTTTATTTTAAACTGCAGCTTACCTCTAGACCTTTTTCGTCAGTAAGCTCCAATATTCATAACAGGGTGGGCAACAGAACAACGCGTGACTTCTTAGCGAGCTACGTCTTCCCATTTCAGGATGTGAATCGTTGTAACATTTTAATGTGTGTTTTTGTTTTCGAAGATGAATTTGACGATAGAGAGCTCTAGCTTCTTGGAGCTGTTGAGAACGTGATTTCTCGGAACGATTAGGCCTTCCCCTTTTGACCTCAATAGGTCTTCTAATTTTTTTCTCTAGTTGATTTCTCTCTGTGATAGGTAATCATTTGGAAAAATAATAGATTATTGCTAGCTGTTAAGAAGAGGAAGTAGAACGTCAAAGTGACCTCCTAAGAAACTAATCCCAGCTAATCCCAGTGCGCAACCACATACTCAACTATAGCATATCTGATATCATACGACTAGGCCATGTTACCTAGCACAGAAAAGAAAATATAGATGAAACAGATACGAACGATCTCCAGATGTAGGAACTACTCGATGAGGACTTTCTTCGCTGTGATCAAAATATAACATTTCAGTTTTTTCCTTTCAAACTTTCTTCGATCAACAATGTCTTTCGTTGGAATATCATACAATTTCGCGTTTCCCTCCGTTACCGCGTCTTTTCAGCAATTTTGCAGATGCACACTGACATCTAGAATTCAAATTTTACACAATAAAAAACTGTGTCGCCAAAATTTGAAATTCAGTTATTCCTCTTTTCGATATGTAACACTTACAATCAAGTTATTTTTAGAAACAAGTAGGTGAAAGAATTTTACACTAAACATTCAATTCCTTCATACTTTCAAATTTAAAGTAAATCGTAATAATTTTATTATTTAAATGATTTTAGTACACAGTAGACCGAGCATAGCTCGGTAGTTTTGTTTAAATATTTATTTTGTTTTAGTAAATGTAGAAATGTGATAGATACTATCCGCAAAACATCAATAAGTTGCGGAGAATATAGCGGAATATTTGTTAATGCGTCGCCTCTTAAGACGTATCTGCGGTTAATGCGGACAGTTTCATTTCTCCATCATATTTAATTAATGTTAAAGGCATCGTTTATTGCGGATTCTGGTTACAGATGAAAAATGGCCTCCCTTGGAAGTCCACTAACGGTTGTTACTGAATATTCATATCTACCGCTCGTAGTCTTAGCACGGTTGAAAGTGAAAAGTCAGAGAAAATGACGTCATAGTGGTGCAAAAGTAATGATGTTTAAGATTTAAATGTAAAAATAATTGATTTCTTTTCAATATGTCATTTTTTCTGGAGAGAGGGGAATGTAGAAGTTGATTTTAAATTCCAAATCGATAATTTGATTACCTAAAAAACATATTTAAAAAAATTATACATCGCAGGGGAGTTTGTATTGCCATTAAAAAAAGTAAACTTTTTTTTACGTATGCGATTATGTTAGTCATATCCTGAGTGCCACTCTCCATGTTTTATAAATATTGAATTTATTATTCTTCAACAATTGTTGTCTACGTCAATAGTTTGGCAGCAAATGTGAGCTATTTTGTAAATATGAGGTAAGTTTGACAGCAAAATTCTCTTGCTTTTAAAACTGCTGCTAGTTTTGCGCCATAGTCTATCGACATTGCATCAAACTATAGCAATGCTTAAAATAATATGGTAGTGATGCTAAATATAGCAAAAGTATAAGAGCTTCTATCTATCAAGAGATGTTAGTATATTTGGAGAATGTTTATAAAATATTTAAATTCACTCAATTAACATTTCGTAAAATAAATTAATTTTATTTGGGTACTATTTGATTATTCCGCCGATCAATTTCGCCGATCAATTTCGCCGATCAATTTCGCCAAACAATTCGCCAAATTATACAAATTTCCGTATTTTTATTTTAAATAACGAAAAAACAAATAAATTAATAAAACCTTAATGAAACTACAAGTAAAAGTCGAATTAAAAATCATTTGATGACGTAACAAACACTTGTATGGTGTTTAATGTCAAGTGAATGCGACATTTACGATCATCCATTATTGGCATTTAATCTTATAGTTTGGCGATAGTTTTTCGGTCGACGGGATAATCAAGTAGTACCTTTATTTGTTCTAGTCAATTAAAACGAATTTTACTGTATTCAGGATCCAGCTATTTCGTGCTCGATTTAGTATAGTTGAAAAACCGATGGTTTAGTTGACAAACTGCGTTTTATCATGTTGATAATCACTGAGCAACAGTATTGGCAATAGTTCCGATTACGGAAAATAAAAGATTTTCGATTTTTTTTTTCGAATTTTCCAAATTTTTTAATTTTTCCTTTCTTTGTATCCCAAATACTACCTTCTTACCAAATTTCAAATTTCTAGGGCTACAGGATGTACCTCAGATTTTTGATGATCGGTGAGTCAGTCAGTCAGTGTCGAAAAAGCGAAACTTTGAGTTCATATATTTTCTGAACTAGAAAAGATAGAAACGCGGAAATTTTACCATTTGCTTCCGTTTGAAGAGTACTTTTAGAAAAACAAAGTTTCAAGTTCCTGGGAAATTCCAGCGAAGGGATATAGGGCTGTCAAATGCACCCTGAGTTGCTTCCAGAAAAGGATGCTTACGGCTGTGCTTTCTCGACTTGGCAGGGGCACTGCCGTGCCCCCAGATAATCTAGATTAAATGTAGGGATACAAGTCTGCGGTTTTATAAAATATTCGAATTAAGTATTATTTTTCCAGAACATCCCTGCTTTAAAAAATGTTTATCATTCGTTTGGAATCACAATTACATTTTGATCAATTCATGCAACTGCATTGTAAATGTAGTAATAAAAGGTTAAAAAAAAACCAAAGTATCTTTAGCTCCCCAAATATTTTCTAATCACATCCTACAAATTTATGGCAAAAATAAATTTTCATTTTTATTTATATATAGGGGAGACCGGGGGAATGCCGCCAACCCGGGTTATGCCGCCACCCCATCTAGTTTAAAAATTAAGGGCAGTTTGAGATACTGAATGTGCCTGCACTATAGCGGCCAACAATATAAACAGTGCCTAAAGTGAGAGTGACTTTGCTGTACGTCGTTCGTTTGTTCTAGTAAAAAATGTAGTTTTCATCTAGTTGCTTATTATTTTGGAGCTTCAAATGAGTAGAGAAAAGCACCTTTCATTGTAACATTAGGTATTTAAGATAATATGACCCGTAATCTACATGCATTCGCCAACATTTTGATGCAATGTGTTGAACAAGTTTGATTCTTCTTTCGGCTTTGCTTGGGGATTTCCGCCATATTGTCCTCTCGGGGTAATGCCGCCGCCATGCAAATTGGGTGAGAAATGGCCTCATTTTAATGTAGTGGAGCCGATTCAGCAGAGTGACTTTTGCAATATGAAGTAAATTGTAAGCTTAACCATTATTCTTCTCAATTACATTGCTTTCTAACTATTTTCAGTAGGTTGAGTGTTTCCTAGTATCCATTTGATACATGTACTAGGTCATTAAAGAGTGGCGGCATTACCCCAGTACAATGGCGGAATTACCCCAGTGTCCTGGGTAATCCCGCCACTGTGCAGAGGTTTAAAAAATATTTTTTTATGTATGCTTACTTTACAGTTATGGTTACGGTTAAATTTATACAGATACTAAGGATAATGATTCAGCTTTAGAATTTTTACTATTAAAAAATAAACATTTTTTCGAGGTGAAAAAATTTAAATTCCCTTAAGATGTCGCCATTCCCCCGGTCTCCCCTAGCATTTGTATCTCTACGTACAATGAATTCTAAATAGCAAAATTCTAATTGTATCTTTTTCGCATGAATGACCTTTAAACATCCACAAGTTAACCATTACCTCCAAAATTTCTTCTTTTCCTCCAAAATATATGATTTATGTTAGTGAATATCTGAAAAAATAATTGAAATATGAACACATTGTTAAAGATACAAAGACATTACTGAAGATGTATAAATTAACTATGAGGAATTTCTCATTAAAGAGCTAATAGTTCGCCTTTTAATATAGGTAAAAGCTAGAGGTGTTTTTTTTTTTAATGTTTGTGAATATGACGAATTTAAAAAATAAAAATGATAAAATAAATAAATAAATAAATAAACATTTAGACTTAGAGGCTAATGTAATCCTTTCATAATATCGCCAAAACTGCCAATTTGGCATTTTTTTTTTAAATTAAAAAATCTATTATTATTTTCAAATATTCGCCTTCCAAAGTAAAAAGCCAATATAGCAATATTTGTCCTATTTAATCTGTCATTACACAAGGAAAATATTACTATTCGGCAATGGTGATAGTTTTCTAAATACAAAATCCGCTAAATAGATCCGCAGCACTGCTACCAAATACCATGAGGCTAATTAGCTTTATCTTTTAAAAGTAATTTTAATTACAAAAATGAAAATTCATTCTATTAAAAAAAATTAAATGAAAGATATTCTGTTGTATTATAGTGAGTCGCTTATCTTGAAAAAGGGAAAGCTGTATTAAGTATGAGTTTATTCATTCGTGAAATATTGTTTGCTTTTACTTATTTTGACTGTGGAAATAATGTCAAGGGAGGGAAAATTATTTTCGAATGCGATTATAAATTATCTCTTGATATTTATCAAGCTTATTTTCATTATTCTAGATGATCTTAAAGTGCAGTGCACAATGCCAAACTGTGAAAAGGGATGCCGAATAAATCACGAGTCAAAACCCTGCCCTACGTGTCAGTGCGGTCCAGGTAAAAGAAGTTTTCTGTTATAAGTGAATGTAAAAAGAAAATAAAAAATTGCAGAATAGATACCATTTGTTGTAACTGAAGTGATGGGCAGTTTAGTGATTTCATTCATGAAAAAATGCAGTTAGAGAGATTTTATGTATATTTTGCACAATACGTTAATTTATAATTTATCCACAAAAAAGCTTCAGTAGTAATGTACAAAATATGTGTAAATATTGCAGAAATTACGAATAATGATAAAAAAAATGGTGGAAGACTGACTATGATTTATCATTATAAATTTAATTTGAAAATAAAGTTCCAATGCAACGAATAATAAATATTTCATAAACGAACAAAGATCAAAATAGATCCTTTCAGCATACATGAAAACTTCCGAAACTGCCTTTTTAAAAACAAAAATACTTCTTCTATACTGAAAAACTGCAACATACACAGAAAAACCCTTTTACATCATGCATTTTAATGAGTAAAAGGAATAAAATATTGAAAAATAAAGTTTTAATTTACAATTTTGACTCGTCATTTCAGCATGCATCCAAATTAAAGCCAAAAAACATTGCGACACTAAATTGCCCCGAATTATTCAGTTGTTTGAAATTAAAAATAATGGCTACGCAAAAGCTTAAAGATAGTATTTGTTATACTTTGGACAAAACTTACAACTGCATACCATAAGCCTAAGCTTTTGACATCTAACTTTATTAAATGAGGGGATATTTTATACGTTAGTTCAGGAAGTATGTTCATTAATCCTTTGAAAGGCAAGCAATAATGTCTCTGTAATACTGAATTATCACCGGAATAAGCGAAAAATTTTATTTTAAAATAATAAAAAGCAATTTTTCAACATTTTGCCCCCAAAGTTAAAAATATAAAATTTAGTTAAAAGTTTCTGGTGCGAATCTTGTTTAAATTAGGTGGGACCTCAAGGGGTTAAACAATAAATTCTTAACTTTTATTAGCTCATAAGTAAAGTGTAGCTCAAAGATAATGAAAAATTTGTTATTTTATATAACGTACACTCAAGTGCAAAATATCATCCACATGAAACCATCACCAGTTTACATGGTCTTATCGATAATTTCGGTCCTCGATCTCATGAACTATATATCATTGCCAAACACTACCACCAAGCTTATGTGAATCGTGAATCATCCACCCACTCTACGATTTTGTCAATCATCTAGATTCTAGAGCATTGCAGTCGTCAACCTTTTTGCCATTACAGATGCCTTTGTATTTTATAATCTTTCCGCTCCCTTCCCAGAACACAAACAATTATTTATGTATGTGAGCAGGGTGTACACTATACAAACATACACAACCTGCAAGCAGTTTGAGAGTACACTCAAATATCTTTTGAACTGATAAAGTTAGAATTGTGGTCCACCTATAGTGAGACGACTATGCGCTATCATATGAAAGTGATTGTAGTGTCGCAAGTGGATATATTTGGAAGTTACAGCTCAAAAACTGCGAGCGATACCGAAAAGTAATTCAGTTGCTAAAGTTTAAAGCACCGTCGATGTAGTATGAAAATCATACCTTGCATGTAAAAATAAATTTATTAGAAGCACTGTAATGTAAGTTTTTTAATATCCAATCACCAGTTTAAATATGTCACTAATCACATTCAGAAGTGCGGCATTACAAAGCACATGTACTTTAGTGTATCTGAAGTGCCCGGCCAGAGATGTTAGTATAAAAATATATGCAATATAATAATTGAATGCTGGTAGTACCATACTGCAGTATCCAAAGTGCATGATAACGTGTAATCGCTTGACTAAATACTTATTTCATAATTCTAGCTTTTTCCGTTCAAAAATTTACCCGCAACGTGTATCCGGACTAGGCCCGTACACAAGGTTCACATTTGCCCGCAAACCTGAACGAGAGACTGTCTTTGGTCTCACGAAGAAAGTTACCAAGACTTATCTGGTTGCGCGAGTGACGCCTACTTCAACCATCCGTTGCCAGCAAAAAATGCCTTTCCTGTCATAGGATAGGATCTTCGAAGGCTACGGTGGAGTAAAAGTACCCCAGAGAACATCGGGGTTACGGTTTCAGAACCGGCTTCCTTTTGGATGGTCGGACAACCTGAGGCTCTTGGGGGCGAACCGGGGTGCGTTCCCTGAACTGACATTAAGAATCCTTTTAGAGCTGAGAGTTTTTCTCGTTCTGACGGCCAGACGTTACAATGGTTTGGGGCTCAAGGCGAGTGACGTGCGCTGGTCACTCCATCTGCACCAATACAAACGGTGTGGGCAGGTGCACGCTGCCCACACCGTCTGACCTACTGTGCAGTTATGGGCAACTCAAAGCCTATGTCGTCGGACGAAGGCTTGCCGTTTTGCGGGGACAGATAGTTTTACCTTGCATCCTGTCTATCGATATTGAGAAGATATAGAAGCATTTAAGAAAGATTTCACGTAAAAAGCCTACCAAAACAAAATAAATCTTTTTTAGGGAGAGCGAAATTTTTAATAATTCTTTCGCGCTCGATTTCATTTAGAAAAAAAATGTACGGTACAGTTTGAGACCTTTTTCTTTCTTTGAACAAAAACCGATGCTTGCTGCCTCTGGCAAAAACATGGAATCAGCACTCTCTATTCGTCAACACACAATCAAATATTAGCTTTCTATTATAATAGAAAACTGTAATCATTTCCTTTTTAATGAATGATTATGGACGTTAGTGAGATACACGTACGCAACAGAAATTACAAAATATTCATTCAGCAATTATTTATAATCTTTTTTCTAACACTTGTGCAGGGAATAAATTTGTAATCACGTCGATTCGGAGGAAAAAGATTGGAATTATTCGTTTGTTAATTCAAATTTCCATGCCTGGGGATCAGCTTAGTGTTACACAATGCACAGTTTTACATGAGGGGGATATAAATAAGTGTCTTCTCCTTTTCTCATTTAAAACTAATTGATGAAATGGAACATGTAAAAGAGATGGATTTGAAAGCCAGTGAGGCGCTCGCTTAGCTGAGAGCAATAAAGCAAAGAGATCGTAGAGAAAATGTGGAAAGGACACTATCATGCTCACAATCTACTGTTTTAAAGATTTCAAGAAAGTTCATAGGGCCCAAAAGTGTGAAAAACTGTTTAACCCGCGAGAACTCGCTGCAGAGATTTTCTCTCACTATCGTACTTTTTTAAGACTCTTATTTAAACGATTTTTCATTTTAATTAAAATTTCAAAATGTTATTTCAATTATTTTACCTATTTTGTGAATAAAAGTACTAAGCCAAACAAAAAAAGTTGATATTTAGTTAATGTAAAGTAAAACAAAGCAATTGGGCACCGTGAGAGAAATACTCACTAGCGAGTTCTCCCGGGTTAAGTTTTGGTAAATTGCGAGGTAAGTACATCAGCACATCAGTATCGTACTTTATTAAAATATTAAGAAATATAAGATGAAAAACATCTAATAATATGAATATTGAACGGAAAAGTATCCAAGGCCAAAGTGTCAAACAAAATGTTGCTGAATATATTAAATTAAGTTGTATATCGGTATCACAAAGTTAAGGTAAAACCCAAGCTGGTAGTACGGCACAAACAAGCCAAATTATGATAGAGCAAAAAATATCGGGACTAGTCTGTTGGTGACTGGAGTAAAGCGAAGTAGTTTAGTGATGAGTCAAAAGTTTGTATTGGTGCAGGTGATGAAAAAGGGAAATTCAGTTTAGATTGCAAAATGAAAGGTATAGTGAAAACTTTTGTAATTTTCGTCCTAAGTTCGCTGATTCAATCACGATTTTGGTCTGCATTTCTTTCAAGAAGGCTGGAAGACTGTGTTGTGAATGGGAATTGTGAAAAATGTTTCCATTTTCGAATATCAATTTGGAGATAGTGTTGTTATATTTATGGATGACAATGCTTCACGCCACGGGTCAGGGATACTAAAAAAATTTCCTTCTGAAAATAATGTCTCTCATATTGAGTGGCCTATGGGTAGTACAGATATCAATCCCATTGAAAATGTATGTTATATTTTGAAACAAAAATGATATTTAATCTAAAGTGAAAGTCTACACAGAAATTAAAATACTCCGTGCGAAAAGCATGGGCAGTCATTGATCCAAATATGTGCGACGATCACATATTTGGAGGCTAATCTATGCCAAACAGAATCAAACTGGTCATCAAGACAAAAGGTGGAAAACACAAGGTACTAACCATGTATTTTGACAAACTATTCCCCCAAAAAATTTCTCAGATAGGATGTGATTTCATATTTTTTTGCAGCAGCATTTGGAGAAAAAACATATGAAATAATAACGAAGTCATTTTGTAATTTTTTTTAGTCCGTGTAGTTTAGACATGTTTATGAATAACTAGTAGCAAAGAAAGTTTCATCAACTTAACCTTTATATAAAATTGCTCAAATTTCATTTCACTATAAGAAAGATGTGTTCCTATTCCATACTTTTTGCCTGGAGTAGTACTATAATTTCCAACAAATTAGAGAATATCTAGAGAAATTAAATATCTGCTTCTTTAGCTCCAACTCACATCTGTATTTAAACTGCGGTAATGCTGTTGTGTAGCCATAGTTACATCGCACATGTTTTCGAAGCTCACGAAAATACAGTTAAAAGTATTGATAATGCTATGCGTAGTTGCATAGTAGGTACGAAATACATTTATAACATTTGAATGCATACTACCTACCAGTGTTGCCAGATTGGGGACTTTTTTGTCCCCAGATTGTTGATTGTTACCGCTTTTTTGAAATAGAAATATTTGCCATATTTAAAAATAGATTAAAAATTCTGAAAAATAAACGAATTATACTATTTTTAAAAAGTGGTGACAGTCAAATAATCTGAATTTAAAAAAGTCTCCAATCTGGCAACACTGCTACCTACTGTCATTACATTACTTTTGGCCCTTTTAAGAGCAGAAAGATTTCTGTATTTATATTGTCATCAGCTGAGAGCAGTGTTGCCAGATTGGGGGCTTTTTAAATTCAGATTATTTGACTGTCACCACTTTTTTTAAATAGTATAATTCGCCTTATTTTTCAGAATTTTTAATCTATTTTTAAATAGGCCGAGTCTTTCTATTTCAAAAAAGCGGTGACAATCAACAGTCTGGGAACAAAAAAGTCCCCAATCTGGCAACACTGTCTGAGAGTACTCTCAATTTGCACTCAGACACTACACTGCAAGAGCAAAATTATCCTTTTAATTGCTTAGAAACAGTTTAACGTTATAATAATAGAAATCTTAGAATAAAAACATTATTGAGCTATAATTTTGAGCCACATATTTCAGTTATATAAGTGAAATTAAATAAAATCCCTGCCGGCCCGGCCTACAGGCAGAGGTAGATTTCGAAGTCAAATATACTAATTTCACAAACAAAAACTAAATCATGATTAGAGATAAATCCACTTTAACAATTTTATCTGGCCGCTTTTGACGAGTTTTTATTTCATTTTTATATAATAGCTGGTTTTATAAGAATCATGTTAGGGCGGTATTCAAAAAAATACTTTTCCATGCTCAACAACTCGACATTTTCTGGCATAATTCCAGATTCATTTTTAATATAAAAAAAATATGAAACTTGCTGACGTGATTTTTGAAAAGATTTATAAGCGACCTGTGTTTTTATTTTTTGTTCAATTAATTAAAACTTGATATATAAACAATTATTTTCTCAGAAGAACAATATTTTTCGTTTCTAACACAATCGCTTCGGGAAATTCGGTTCAAAATGCCCACTTTGACATCATTTTTTGAAATATATTCTGCCTCTATCCAAAAATCGATCATTACAGTACATTATATAGTTTCTGAATAAGCGAATCTACCAATTAAATGCGTTTGAAAGCAAAAATGAATTTAAAAATGAGTCAGAAAATAAGCAGTTTGGATTTGAGTGACAATGATTTTTCCAACACAATCCACTTCGGTAGATTCGGTTCAAAGTGCCCTTTTTAACAGCATTTTAAAAAAATATATTCTGCCTCTATCAAACAATCGACCATTACGGTAGTTTATATAGTTTCTGAGTAAGAAAACGTACCAATTGGAAGCCTTTGAGAGCAAAAATGAATTGTAAAATGAGTCAGAAAATAAGCAGTTTGGATTTGAATACACCCTTACTAAGATGATTTTTTTTCGTCAACCGCTATGTATTTTTAATTTGTTTTGCTGTAAGAATTGGTCCTATCCAAAACTTGTCTATATAGATATTGTAGACAAAATTAAGAAGATATATGATAAATTCATGGGAATTTTATATCTTTTGAATTGACGGAGTTAGGGATTTTTTCTTCTTCAAACCCCCTTTTTGTTTTCGTTTTTAATTTTTTTTTGCGGTACGAATTGGTCCTTTCAAAAACTTGTGAATATAAAAGTTGTAGATAATGTTAAGGAGATTTATAATAAAATTAATTGGATTTGATATCTTGAGAATTGACGAAGTTATGATTTTTTTTCTCCCAAAAACCCTATTTTTTGCGCCCTTTGAGCCCATTTTTAACTTTATCAAAAATCTGCGATACATAAATTTTTGACCCTATTTTTAGAAGTAATAAAAAATTTAAACTGATTTGATATGTACAAAAATTAAGAAGTTATGGGGGGTTTTCTGTTTTCACAAAACCCCTCCCTATTTCCATCCCCTTGGTCCGATTTTGCCCATTAACGAACTTGACCGAGATTTTATGTCCATTGATTTTATGTATCAGTTTGGAAGAGATTGGTGCAGAATTACGAAAGTTATCGTGTCCAAAAGAAAGTGATATTTATATATATATAGATAGATAGATAGATATAAAGTTTTTTACTGAGGGTGGTTTTGGGTTCTAGGGGTCATGATCGGTGCAGATCTGCAAAAAATTTTCAGAAATTCCAACATAGGAACGATCCCAATAGGTAGTATTTCATACGAAATCTACCTAAAATGTTTGAATGAAGTACTGTTTTCAGATACCTCACCGTTTATAGTTAAAATTTTAAGATAAAACGTTCAATTAAAGTGAAACTAAATCCTCGTCATTGTTGCGAAATTCCGAATTTGCTTGCTGTTTTAACACGAAACTTTTTAGATAAGTGATTTTGCTAAAAATGTATTTTAATGAGTTTAACACTATTTCTACCGGTGTCAAATGACATCTTTTTAAAGTTTTGATATGTGTTTATTTTGATCGCAGATTTTGAATGCAATAAGCATAAAAAAGTCTTCTATGTATTAAAAATGACTTTTAATTGTTTCAATCTAAAAATTTCAAATGAAAAACCATAAATTGAAATCTTTTAAAAGATGTCATTTGACACCGGCAGAAATAGTGTTAAATGTGAAACCATAAACGTTATTTATTTTTCTATCATAAAGTGCTTAACTAAACACCCAAATATATTTTCTGAATTTATTTTTAAGAATTAAAACTGAAGCCAGAAAACATGATAATAAATGTAATTTATGATTATACTTTATAGATCCTTTAAGTGTTTTATGCACGCCACCAAAATGTGATGCTGGGTGTGAACTGAACTATGATACAAAACCATGCCCTTCATGTGAATGTCCTATAGGTAAATTTTATATTTGGTAACAACTGTTTAACTTTACAATTAGCTTATATTTCATAATTTGCAAATTACTTTTTAAGATATATCATCTTTACAGTTATTTAAAAACTAAATGAAAGTTGATTTGAAAGTTTTTACTACCATTTATGAAAAGTACTTTTTGGGTTTTTTATCAACAGTATAGAACTGTCTAATTCATTCGTAGAGACGCTTCTAAAAATTTTAGGTGCATCCATGTGAGAATATCCTAAATCGAAATCATAAAATCGACTTTTAATAAGCATTATATATAAAAAGCAAGTCTATAAATTTTTTCATTCACAAGGAATAAAATAAATATGTCACATAAGTGCATTGCAAGTTAAAAAAATCAAAGAGACTAGCAGGTTATAGGACAGTAAGCTGTCATCCTCAATAAAAACCTATATAAAAACGAGTTTTAATTGATATTCAGACATAATTTTATGTTTTAACAACTAATCTTCACACGACCTTGAGATACGAAATAAAATAAGTAGAATGTATATATACGAAATAGATACCGTAGAATATACAGGGGAAACAGGTGATATCTGACCATGCGAGAGTTTGAGTCACTGCTTTTATCTAATAATAATAATAATAAAAACTTTTTTGCTAAAAAGCATTGGATGGCATCGTTTTACCATTTAGTTGAACACATTTTAATTACTGAGTGTTACTTTATCAAAAATTATAACAATTTACTTTTTTCAGCAATTAACCCTTAAATGCCGGGTGTTGCTTTTCGGCAACATACCCAATTTAGGCTTATAAATAATATTAGAATAATATTGAAGCTATAATGCCTAATGTTTCCAATAAAATACATTCTAAAAATATTATTAAATCGATTTTCAACATTTAGATGGCAACACATGTGCTGTTTAAGAATAAAGATAGATTTATTTTTTCAATTGTTGATACATGTTCTTTTTGTTTTGTTTGGAAGCTTGAGAAATACTCTATTTTGTTCTGCAGTGAGCAAGTAAAATTTATTTCTTATCATACATGTAGTTCTAAAAATTCTTGTGTGTTTAATATTATAGAATTTTATCAAGGAAAATTATTTTTTTCAAATAATCACCAGTATTGCCGATTAGTAATAAACAGTTTTTTAGCCGTAAACCATGCTTAAAACAAAATATGATTTTTTAAAGTATTTTTCTCATGATTTATTTAAAAAAAGAAAACTGAAAAATATTTTTTAATGATTTTTGAAAACTCAGGCATTTAAGGGTTAATAGCATATTTTGTATGCATATTTTTCAAATAAGGACAATAATGCAATATTTCAATTGAAAGTGATTGGAAAAATGCCTCTTAATAAATGATATGAAGTATAAATTCAAACAAATGGCTTTTATCTTATAGTTATATCTTGTAAGCCTTTTATACCAGTTAGGGGAAAGTAGGATAATGAGTTTCAGAAGGGTAGTCCCGCTCACCAAATATCTCTAAACAGAATAGAATTGAAAACGTGCTTTCGGCACCGGGCACCTAGCGAACTTCATTCTAAGTTCCCAGTAGATTTAGTGCCCGTCGGGAGGAAAGTATTTTTGTGTCCTCACGTTATTAGTTTGGAGTTGTTTTATTGTAAAATTCTACAACATCTAACTTGAAGGTAAGTGCACACTTTTATTTTCAAATATTAATTTACTCATTATGTCTACAAAATATATACATTTAGCGGTAGTTTCATGCTTTTATTTATTTTTATAGCACGTTGTTACGCCAGTTATAACGCATTAAAACCCATCATGGCGATAACGAGTAATGACGCTCGCGTGGAATTCCAGAAGAAGTGCTACCAGTGGGCAACTTTTTTTAAATTCACATTTGCTGATTGACACCACTTTTTTGAAATAGTAAAATCCCCCTGTTTCCTTTTAATTAATATGTCATTAAACAAGGCGAATTTTACGATTTCAAAAAATTGGTGAAAATCGAAAAACCTAAATATATAAAAAAAAAGTAGCCCACTATATGTCTAACACAATATGTGTGCAAAATATGTGTAAAGTGGTTGCAAAAATCTGCAGTGGTGTGAACAGCCCATACAACTACAAATGTGACTTTTGTCTTACTTAAATGTTGTATTCAAACTCTGAGCGCAATTACCCAACCATGTCGGGCATTATCGCTCAATCGATGGTTATTTAAATAAAAAGATAAGAAAAATTCCTTAAACTTTTATGAAAATTTGTTGATTGCAAATTGTTCCTTATGCTTTGGAGTTATACTTCTTTAATAAAATATTGATTTTTTTTTGTCTAAATTTGACTAGCTATTCATGTTTTCCCTTAAGTGAGCGTTATTCCTCTACTTTCCCCTACTGTTTATTTTTAGGCGTTTGTGGTGACAGTAAAAAATAAATTTTGCAATTTATACCCCAAAAAGCAATATTTCGATTTGTCAGTCGTAAACCCCCATGCTTGTTTTAAATAAAGTTAAAGAAAATATTTTTGCTTTATAGTGTACTTTATTTAATGATCTAAAACAGGGGCTCTTAAATTCTTAGGTAACATGGAACTATTTGCACATTTCCTCTGTCTACGGAGACTCCAGGATTTAAGACTGAAATTGCTGATATTCTTTAGATAACTAGGTCTCATGCAATCCTTAGTTATGAGTATTAGTATATTCAGAGTTGTATTCCTTGTTTTATCTAATAGTAGAAATTTATTTCAAACACCATCATTAAATAAGCCAAAGATTACTATTCGGTAATAGCAGTATTCAAAAATAAGTCCCATAGCCGTTTGATTTATCCACGAAACATTTCAAAGACAAGAATCTAAGCTGGGAGAGTAGGAGAATAAAACTAGTGATTAAAATGGTTTATTAAATAAAATAATATAATAATTCACATCATAATGAAAGGTTACTATTAAACTTATTCAGATGTTTGTCATGATCATTATAATCTTCACTGTATAAATACAGAGCCAGGACTGACCTTGTCATGAAGATTCATATTTTATCAAAAATAAACATCAAAATAAATTATAGCACCCTGGTTAGACAATAGTCTTAATGCAGTATCATAAAACATATTAAATGACCTTAAAATCTTTATAATACCAATAAATCTTAACAGGGGCGTATTTAAGCAGAATTCATTAGGGGGCGTATATGACGATTTTGACGACTGACTTAAATATATATACATATATCTTTAAAAGTTCGTTTCTGTGTCTGTATATATGCATTTACCCGGTGTCCTAAAATGAACTGACTTCATTTAAAATTCAATAACTTGCAAATGGTGACAGCTATAAAATTAACTTCTTGCAGGAGGGGTATGTAAGATGTCAGGAAGTTTTTTACTGCGATTATCGATTTTAGTTTAAAATAGCGGCGATAGATGGCGCTGCTAGCAATAAGCGCTAAATCGGGTCCTGATTTTTGGCCTCTCTCTTTTCTCAATATTGATGCGAAAGAAGGAGATTAAATATATGCAGTGGGCCCCTAAGAACACAATTTTATTGGCGACTGAGAACCACTCCATATATTTAATCTCCTTCTTTCGCATCAATACTGAGGGAGAAGAGATACAAAAAATCAGGCCCCGATTTAGCACCTATTGCTAGCAGTGCCATGTATCGCTGCTGTTTTAAACTAAAATCGAGAATCGCTGTAAAAAAACTTCTGTCATCTTACATAACCCCCCTGCAAGAATTTTTTACAATAGTTGCCACTATTGGCAAGTTATTGAATTTTAAAATCAGTCAAAGTCAATCCATTTTAGTACACTCGGTATGTTCTATATAAAATTCAACATTATTAACCCATTGAGATCAAATATTTCACTTTAGAACGTCGAATACTTTACGCTTTAGAATATTGAGGAGAATATAAGGTAGATTTAAAGATGGATATACCAGCCCTTCACTTACGTTACATTGTTGTAAATATTCCCGTGAAGTATTTTGATATTTTTTGCTGAATGTGCGGATGGAAATCTGCAATTCGGATTAATTAAACAAGTTGAAATTTTTAGTAAGATGCTACTTAGAACTTATACAGAATCAGCTTATTTATCAGCTGCCCACGGCGGTTGACCCACTCACCCGGCCCCAACCGCTGATCGAGACTAATAGTAAGCTCGACGCAGGAGCGGTTGCTCGGTAGCTTCAGAGCCCCGGGTCCTCTCTTCCCGGTTTTCGGTGTCTTTAATTTGTGTAATTTCCCTTTTAAATTTGTCCGGTTTTAATTTTTAATTTTTAATTTTTTTCAACCTGGCTTCCGCTAGAGTCTGTTATATTCAGGACCTGGCTGGTCACCTATGAACCTGGCTTCCACAAAAGAGTCGGAATAAGAGAAGAAAAGCTTAAAAAAAAGCGGGCGGAAAGAGGTAGCTCATTACGGCGGTTGATTACATTACATTACATTAAAAAGGATTAAATCAAAACTTATTTTAATTACATTTTTGTTCATCCAATGCATAACATGCATTTTAACCCACCATTTTTTTTTTTTTTTTTTTTTTTTTAGATGAGCCCATCTATTAACGACAGTGCCCAAATCTAGGTATTTTAAAATATCCATCTCAAACGTAAGCATCATGAGTGTATTCAAACGTGGATCGGTCATTGTTGTTAGATATTTTTTTCACAAATTTTAATTTACAGTGTTCTTTCATTCGAGGCAATTGCGACTGGAGAAGTTAGAGCCAGACGATTGACATAGTTCGCAAGTGGCAGAATGTATCCAAAAGGTTCTGTTTTCATGTAAATATCATACATTATTTCAGCCTCTGCGCAGAAGCCTGACAAAACTTTCATCTCTGCGTGTAATGGTTCCATATCAGGAATTGGCAATGTTTCAGGAAAGACCGCTTTCTTAACCAGATTTAGTTTTTATTTCACTCTTGTAATGGGACGATACATTATTTTATCCAGTGGGTTGATTATGTTAATGAAAGAATTAAGACGTTCAGCTATCCCCACTGTAAGGTATCCAGTACCTTCTGAAACTCCATGCGTTAGAACAGGGATTCTCAAACTTTAAGACCGACGTACCGCTAAATAAAAGTTCATACTTACGCGTACCACCAGGTGAAAAACTCAAAGCTAATACAGAAAACCTATGAAACAGGTTACTATTTAAAAAGAGAACAAAATGATAAAAGGAAAGTTTTCGGAAAGCATGCGAAGGAATAATTTATTTCTTATAATAATTTACAGTGTATTTATGCATATAAAGTTTACAATTTTTGGGTGACAAATACAGACGTATAATAGAGAACATAAATACTACATAGCTTTGTTAAACATGGGAAAAAACTACACATTTGAAGTCGCCCTTCTTCGAGATTTTTTTTGTTATATGAATACTATGTATATATCAACAGTAAACTACACTTAAGAACATTTAATGAGTGAATAACTTACATAAACAATTCACATATCTTCTGAAAATAAACTACTTTTTAATGTGATATTGAAGGTTGTTGAAGTAAGTAATATACACACATACAATATAGTAAAAAAAGAAAACATTTTCTTTTTTTCAGGGGGATGAAAGGTCAACTCAATATCTACCAAAGCATTAGTTCCACTTATCTAAAATTTCTAATCGAATTACATTATAAAAATAAGAGAAAGCAAAACGTTGTGAAAGCAGTATAACAGAGAGTAGAGCAGAAACCACATTACCGGCGAAGTGTCAAATCAAGAAAGAGGAGGGGGTGTGATTGAGCTGTTTTTTGATTTGACATGCTGTATTTTTTATTTCATTTCACGTGTCAGTGCCCGACTTTTGCGTACCAGTACACAGAGCTTCATGTACCAGTAGTGGTACGCGTACCATAGTTTGAGAACCCCTGCGTTAGAATATTAGAAGTTCGGGAGCGAAGAGATTGTTTCAGTTACCTTCTAACTTCTTTAGTGTCAATCTTCGTCGATAATATAGAAAATTCATTTAACGGATCAACACCTTACTTGGTTTAAAAGAGAACTGCACTCTATATTTCTCTATTCATATTTTCATTGTCATTGTTCATTGTTCCTAATGATTTGATACAAGTCTTCAGTACTTTCGTAGCGTCTATTTTAAAAGTCTTCGACTTCATTTTTCCAGTAACTAACTTGCACTTGTACTGAACATTCTTGCGAAATAAAAACATCAGTGAAGCAATGAAGTCGAGCGATAACATTTTCTTTCTTAAACCTTGATTTTTGCTTTGCTAACAGAAGTAGGGGAATCAACTATTTCAAAATTTGTAGGATAGATTCATATGAGATCCAAACCGCTTTCAATGATTCCGCTCGAGCAGTCCATCTCGCCTTCGAAAGATTCCGCAGTAGAAGAGCATTTCTATTTCTTTGAGCTTGTCTACTAATGGTTTCTTTCGTTTAGTACTTGCTGTGAAAAATACAAACATCTTCCAGCAGGTCGAAAACATCACCTATAATATTGCTGGCATTGCAGATATGCGAAACGAAAGTACTGAGTTTGTGACATTGACAAGGAATATATTACACAATTCAACCTACAATTTCTGAAAACGTCTCCTAGTCCTAAGTACCGTTGAATTTCCCAGTGTTTGTAAAACCGTATGACTGGAAAACTACCTGTTCTATTTCGAGCTCATTCTTCGTAAGGATGTGCGATTTCTATCATGCAAGTTCGACATTGGTTTTATCGACTTCTTTTACAACTTCCAAAAGCCGATCGGAGTTTTTCCATCTTTGTCGACATATTTCAACACAACAGCTGATCGATCATATGGGGCAAAGCATCTGGTGTCGTATCTGTCATAATTCCATAAAATTATGCTTCTTGAATGTCTCTGACTATCGTTTTGCGCAGTGCTGAAGCAAGAAATTCAATCATCTCGTTTTGGGATGAAGCGGAAAGGTAAGTTACGTACGTGGTGTGGCCTTAAACACGTATCCTCAACCTCAGTTGTGGGTTATGTCTGGAAATTAGTTTCACAATTTGCCAAAAGTTTTCATTTTCGTCTTTGTCACTTCCACAAACCAGAGCTTCTCTACTCTGCATTCGCGTAATATCCATCAAGATTGCTACAATCTCATTGCTGAATGTAAGATGTTGCTGTTACTCTTCCAGAATAATCTGTTTGCGCTTGCTCTCATCTAGTAAGTGATTATGCGTCATTATGAACTGACAAAATAGGAAACAGCAAATTTGGTGGGAGTTGGAAGAAAAATGTTGTGCGAACTTTCTGTTCTTTTCTTTTCCCTAAGCTCTTCGTTTTATGTCCTTTGTGTCCTTTGTTTACACCACTCTCAACTGAAGCATTTTGTATTTTTTCTCTCCTAGGTCCTTCATGAAACAGGCGGAAAAAATAGCATTGAGTTCTGTTCTATATTCCAAAAATAGATGCTCTTTTGTGCCAAGCGGCGTTGAAATGTCGCTGTCTATCTTGGGGGATGGAAACATTTATAGGATATACGCTGGGTTTTGGCTGATACGGACCTAAACTGGTCAAATATGTCTCTGATTGTCTGACTTGATTTTAGACCTTTTTCCTGGGTCATGTTCAATGATGGAATCGTTCCCACTTTCCGTAATGCTAACCTCTCCACGGTTCTGCTCGATTTCTTTCACGATCTACTATAAATATTTGACACAGACGAACAATGTTATTTTTCCTGTCAATTATATCTAATGTCTCCTTAAGGAACAAGAAAACCTTAATTCATCAGATCGGGTCAATTTTTCAAAAATGCTTGCAATCGTTTAAACAATCGACTAAATGATTCAATTGTCCAGCACATTTCAATACACCACAATTAATACGAATGTCTTGTCTTCACCGAAGTCGTCATCATCTTCAGTGCTAGTTGATCGTCGAGATGTTCAGAACCCTAGTACACCGCTGCGGACACTCTCAGAAAGACCCCTTTGTATATTGAGAAACTAGTCTCTCCTGGTTCTTTCTCCATTTATTTTCAGCGGTCACGCGAAGTCGAAGAAAGGAGGTGCAAACTTCGGATTTTCGAAAGAAATTAAGAGAAATGCTAAGGAATGGTGAATTTTAGTGTATGTTTTAAGAAAAAACGTAGAAAATTGTAAAAAAATCGATTGTTTCAGAATTGTATCGATCGATACTGACTACCTAGAATTTGCCGACTGTGATCAAGGTTGCCGACATTGGGGGGGGGGGCGAGACGCCCCCCTACGCCCCCCCCCAGTAGCTTTGCCCCTGAATCTTAATTAAGAGCCACGGATGTAAACAAATTATATTTTTTATAAAGATTAAAATAAAGGTTAATGTCCCCAAAGATTAAAATAAGTGCACAGAGCACCCATCTCGAAAAGGTTATAATACGTATACGGTACATTTTGAAAAAATATGTGTATATTCTGAATGAAGATGTTATTACAAAGCTTATGACACATTTATTCTGATTTTTATTGTAGACGATTCACGAATAAAGATGGGTGTAACGTTTTTATATACTAAACGGACACTACGGTGAATTACTGAAACTTCATTTTCCACAGTGGAGCATTTTTATTATCCCCCGTACCTTTGATATTTAATGTAGCTTTTAGGTTTTGAAGTATCGGTTATGCGTACAATTAGGCACGGGTTATTTATTTATTTATTGAACACATAAATCTGACTTGTATTATTGACATCAAGTGCCCAGTTATAAGCCGTCGTCGATATAAGGACGGGATAGACACAAGGATATAGACAATACCTGAAGATTACATCCGGAAACTCCACAAAGAGTGTGCAACGGAGTCACCGAGAGTTGAAACCGCCGCCTCTCCTAGCGGTGTGGTGTCTTAAACTATTCCTAGTACAGTGTTACCAGTGAGCTACTTTTTTAAAATTCAGATTGCTTCATTGGCACCACTATTCTGAAATGGTAAAATTCTCTTTGTTTTCGCCTTAATTATTATGTCATTAAATAAGGCGAATTTTTCTATTTAAAAAAATGGTGCCAATCAAGAAATCTCAAGTATAAAATGTAGCCCTCTGGCAAAACTGTTCTAGTAGCTTGTTAGTTATAAACAATTTAAATTATCTGTGGTGCAACTTGAAAACGGATATGGACTTATATTCGTTACTCTGAATCCGATTTTAAGGTTGAAACTATGACAGTGCATGAAATAATATGGAAAAGATACTTCAGTGATAATGATTTCAGTTTACTTATTTTTATTTTGCAAATATTTCACAGCTAAATGTTCTAACGGGAAACTAACCAGCAATCTTCTAGAAAAATAGATGATAATCAATCCTTTTTTCCTCTTCCAGATTGCTTAGTATTAATTTGAAAGTATACTGTTTTTTAAGAGAATTTTCATAAAGAGTTTATTCGAAGACAAATATAGCTGGAAAGTATACACGCATTCTCGAAACTTCACCGCATGTAAGAAAAATGCTGTGTTTACCATACCTTATTCTAAGCATGCAAATTGAACATTTGAACAAATTTGTGAGTAATATTTTTGTTCGGGAAAAGAAAAAAAAATCATGAAAGATAAAAACTTTTCTGCAAGAAAAATAGATGAAAACTGTAATGACAAATTGCTTTATAATTACTTGGACATCACGTATATTTATTTTATCTTAATCCATTTAGACACTCCTCGCATACGCTGCAGTCAACCAAGATGTGAAGGCAACTGTCACATTAATTACAAAACGAAGCCATGTCCTTCATGTGAATGCCCTTCAGGTAAAACAAAAACACATTTTCTCTAGCTAAAAATATTGGTTCTACTATCATTGTAGCATAATGAATAGGGTCAATTGGGATAATTGTGAACAAAATTTGCTACTTTCAACTACTGACATCTTTAAAGAACACATAGTCCATGGAAAACCTTGTACAACCATCATAAAGCTATTGTTTCCCTCATATACTTCAATTATAATTGGTTATTGATGGTGTGGGATGTTAATCATGTACCTAAAATTGCCTGTTCACAAGTTCCCTAAATATTTATAATTTTCCCCAAAGACTACGAGGTAATTGTAAACATCTATTTTTGTGTCTTTATGATATAGAACAAAAAAATATCAAGTTCATACACACTTTATTCTACCACTAGCTGACTCGTCCGGCGTTGCCTGAGTCCGTGACAGTAACATTCAGTATTCCTGAAATTAAAATTGAATGATTTTATATTTTTAAATTAAAATATATCAAAACGAGCCTAGAGTTAGGGACCCGCATTGCCTTCAGTTACTTATACCGGGCATGCTATGTACGCTCAAGCCTGTTTTGAATTTATATTTTTAAGCAAAATTCTTTCCGAACGAACTAAGGGATATCCGTTATGATTGCCAGTTTTATTTATGATATTTAGACATATTAAACTTTCAATACTAAAACAGTTATGACTTCATATGAGGCTTAGTACGATCTAAGATGGAACCAAATCACTTAGGAAAAAACTGTTCTTAATTATCTCATACCACAATAAGTGTGGGGGAAATTATAAACATGGTTCTGTAGGTTTTTAAAATTGAGTTGGTGCAAAAACTTCTATGATATTACGTTAAAGTAATTATAACTTAACAATTATTGATTATAAATGATTATTATACACTGCTCAAAACAATTAAAGGATATTTGAAGTTTTATATAAAATAAAGATATAAACGAAATTTTTTTTGCCGAAAATAGAAGAAGAGAATCACAAATGCAAATTTCTCTGGTTTTCAAACTGTGGAGTATGCAAATTTTGAGTTCGACGTCAAAAACGTCGCTTCAGCGGCAGCGAATGAAATTTGACTTTCAACTGGATAAAAGAGAATGAAGACAAGGATGATCGGCATTCATGGATTGCTTTGTTTCGATGAGTACGATGTCTCAGTGAAGTCATTTGACAGATTCAGAAGCTTTGAGAATTGTTGGTAGGTTAGAAGGGGGCCAAACTCAAGCCAAAGTAGCGCAAGCCATTGGAGTGTCACAAAGTGTCATTTCCAGGATCTGGAACCGTTTTTTGGAGAGTGGATGTGCAGGCCGAAGACCAGGGCAAGGTCGTAGACGGGCAACAACGCCCAATGAAGATCGGTATTTAGCGTTAACAGCTCGGAGACACCGAACCATGAACGCTACTCTTCTCCAACAACACCTTCGCTCGGCTACAGGCACCACGATTTCAACTCAGACTGTCCGAAACCGGCTCCATGCTGTAGGTCTGTATGATCGCCGACCGATGGTATGTGTTAGATTAACATCAAGGCATCGTCGCGACCGCAGGGAGTGGGCAACCGAGCATGTCAACTGGAGGAGAAATGAATGGAGCAATATTATGTTTTCTGACGAGTCCCGTTTTTCTGTGCATCCGGATAATAGGCGTATTTTCATCTGAAGGGACCGTGGCAGTAGGAATAATCCTGCGTTCGTGCACGAAAGTGTCAGATTTGGCGGTGGAGGAGTGTTGGTGTATGGTGGCATCTCCATTGACGGGCGCACTGACCTCTACATCATTCGAGATGGAGCTCTGACTGCTCGCCGATATAGGGATGAGATCCTCAGACCTATTGTAGTCCCTTACGCTGCAGCAATTGGAGATAACTTCATTTTAATGGACGATAACTGCAGGCCACATCGTGCAAACCTGGTGGAGGATTTCCTTTTCGAGGAAGGAATAGTTCGAATGGAATGGCCAGCGTGTTCTCCAGACATGAATCCAATCGAGCACGTTTGGGACGCTCTAGGAAGACGAGTTTCTGGCCGCCAACAACCCCCACAAACTCTCCAAGAACTGGAAAGAGCTCTTCTGGAAGAGAGGGGCAGAATACCCCAACTCGTCATTAATAGCCTCATTCAGTCCATGCCTCAAAGGTGTTCAACGTTGCCGGCCGCCCGTGGAAACCATACCCCCTACTGAAAATGATTTTCTTTGAAGAAAACACCTTTTCTTATTCTTTTTTTCTCATATGCACAAATTGTGTTTTTTTCCTTTAGTACACAAATGCGCAATAAAATGCATTTTTTTCTGCCAAACATGTGTAATTTATTCTCATATAACCTACTATGTCTGTCGACCATGTATCAATCAGCTAAACAGTTTACCAGATACAAAATCCACCTAAAACTGCAATATCCTTTAATTGTTTTGAGCAGTGTAGATTGCCTTGATTTTATCCGATAGAAACGAAGAATATACTCGGGCACTAAAAAACTGTTTGCTACTTTTAACTGATAAGGAATTTGATATGCGCGAGAAAGGGTGCCAACCATGAAGCAGAAACTGTGGAACTGCGGAGATGTTCTCATTCTGTCAACAGGGATGTAAAACTTCGATTTTTACTTCATTTTAGTATCAGCTACTCTCACATGAGCTTTACTGGAGCTTATTCTGAAATACCCATGTGCATAATTACCCCAATTGATCCTAAATCATGATTTTATAATTTATCATCAATATGATTTAAATGTGCTAATATACAAATATATTTTTCCTCAAATATTTCTCTATTTAAACTGTATGAATAGGGGAGACCGGGGGAATGCCGACACCCCACCTAGTTTAAAAACTAAGGGCAGTTGAGATAGTGAATGTGCCTGCATTATAGCGGCCAACCATATAAATAGTGCCTAAAGTGAGAGTGACTTTGCTGTACGTCGTTCGTTTGTTCTAGTGAAAAATGTAGTTTTCATCTAGTTGCTTATTATTTTGGAGCTTCAAATGAGTAGAGATAAGCACCTTTTATTGTAACATTAGGTATTTAAGATAATATGACCCGTAATCTACATGCATTCGCCAACATTTTGATGCAATGTGTTGAACAAGTTCGGTTCTTCTTTCGGCTTTGCTTGGGGATTTCCGCCATATTGTCCTCTCGGGGTAATGCCGCCGCCATGCAAATCGGGTGAGAAATGGCCTCATTTTACTGTAGTGGAGCCGATTCAGCAGAGTGACTTTTGCAATATGAAGTTAAATTGTAAGCTTAACCTTTATTCTGCTCAATTACATTGCTTTCTAACTATTTTCAGTAGGTTGTGTGTTTCCTAGTATCCATTTGATGCATGTACTAGGTCATTAAAGAGTGGCGGCATTACCCCAGTACAGTGGCGGAATTACCCCAGTGTCCTGGGTAATCTCGCCACTGTGCAGAGGTTTAAAAAATATTTTTTATGTATGCTTACTTTACTGTTATGATTACGGTTAAATTTATACAGATACTAAAGATCATGATTCAGCTTTAGAATGTTTATTGTTAAAAAATAAACATTTTTTCGAGGTGAAAAAATTTAAATTCCCTTAAGGTGTCGCCATTCCGCCGGTCTCCCCTAATTACTGAATTTAAATGCTTGCTGATGATTGATTCATGAACATTTGGAGGTGTTCAGAATAAAAATGGACAAAGTCCATAAAAGATTATCTGGAGATATTTCAGGTAACGCTAATGGGCTCCATTGCATTACATTGAGAATCATAGGACATTAGCGCTACCTTTTGTCATATTTACAATTTAGGACTTGGTGTATTACGGCAACGAATAAATTATTGTCTATAGAGCAAGAATTAATCTCAAACGCGATTAAAAACAAAACAAAAAGGGACTTCAGCTACTTTGGTTCTGAACATCTCATTTAATGATTGTGCCATGATTTATCGTTATAGATCAACCTTGGGTCCAGTAACATGTTTTCAACTATTCGTCTTTAACTTGTTTCAATTGGCCAGGGTTTCCCTCTTTTTAAATGCCTCACATCGAAAGCACTCCTTTTGAATCAGCTAAGCTATTCTTTGTTTCAGTTAGAACATGTTCGTCGTAAGCTTATGTAAATAAACTATGACTTTCAGCTGCAGATGTTTAAAAAAAAATAACTTTCTTCTATTGTTGTTTCGTGGACAAAATTTTAATATTTTCGATATAGTCAAAAATTACGTTGTTTACACTTTGACAAAATGATATATACTAAATCTTTATGGACAATACTTTCATGTGTAGGTGAGACCGGGGGAATGGCGCCACCCGGGGTTATGCCGCCACCCCGCCTAGTTTAAAAACTAACGGCAGTTTGAGATAGTGAAAGCGCCTGCACTATAGCGGCCAACAATTGAAACAGCGTCTAGAGTGAGAGTGATTTTGTTGTCAGTTGTTCGTTTGTTCTAGTGAAAAATTTATTTTCACCTAGTTGCTTCTTAATTTGGAGCTTCAAATGAGTAGAGGTAAACACCTTTTATTGTAACATTAGGTACTTAAGATAATATTACCCGTAATCTACACGCATTCGCCGACATTTTGATGTATTTTGTTGAACAAGTTCGGTTCTTCTTTCGGCTTTGCAGGGGGATTTCCGCTACATTGTCCTCTCGGGGTAATGCCGCCACCATGGCAAAGGGTGACTTTTCCAATTTGAGTTAAACTGTAAGCTCACATAATAAATCTAGCTTAAGGAACATTGTAATTATTCATTATTCTTTTAAATTACACTGCTTTCTAAATATTTTCAGTAGGTTATGTGTTTTCATCCATTTTATTTCATCCTTTTTCTATTTGAGTTAAATTGTAACTGATAATTTACTTTTGCTTTCTAAATATTTTCAATAGGTTATGTGTTTCCTAGTATCTATTTGATGTATTTACTAGGCCATTAAAGAGTGGCGTCATTACCCCGATACAGTGGCGGAGTTACCCCAGTATCCTGGGTGATCCCGCCACTGTACAGAGGTTGAAAGAATATTTTTTTATGTGTGCTTAATTTACATTTATGATTACGGTAAAATTTATACAGATACTAAAGATAATGATTCAGCTTTAGAATTTTCACTATTAAAAAATAAACATTTTTTTGAGGTGAAAAATTTTTAATTCTCTTAAGGTGTCGCCATTCCCACGGTCTCCCCTATGTTTGTTAAAATATTTTCCGAAGGCCGGAAAAAAAAGCAAATTTTATATTAAACGAGCTATTTCATTAAACATGTTCTTAGTATAAGACACCTTTCCATAGATGATATGGATTTCTATACCAACTCTCTTCATAGATGGCGCAAGTAGTGTTTCAATATCATTTATATGCGGTCACTTATAGGGGAGATTGGGGGAATAGCGACACGTTAAGGCAATTTAATTTTTTTCACCTCAAAAAAATGTTTATTTTTTAATAGTAAAAATTCTAAAGCTGAATCGTTATCTTTAGTATCTGTATAAATTTAACCGTAATCATAAATATAAATTAAGTACACATAAAAAAAAATTCTTTCAACTTCTGTACAGTGGCGGGATTACCCAGGATACTGGGGTAATTCCGCCACTATATCGGGGTCATGACGCCACTGTATAATGACCTAGTAAATACATAAAATGGATTCTAGGAAACACATAACTTACTAAAAATATTTAGAAAGCAATAATTTATCAAAATAATGAATAATTACAATGTTCCTTAAGCTAGATTTATTAATGTGCTAAGCTTACAATTTAACTCAAATTGGAAAAGTCACCCTTTGCCATGGTGGCGGCATTACCCCGAGACGACAATATAGCGGAAATCCCCCAGAAAAGCCGAAAGAAGAACCGGACTTGTTCAACAAATTGCATCAAAATGTCGTCGAATGCATGTAGATTACGGGTAATATTATCTTAAGTACCTAATGTTACAATAAAAGGTGTTTACCTCTATTCATTTGAAGCTCCAAAATAAGAAGCAACTAGATGAAAACTAAATTTTTCACTAGAACAAGCGAACGACGTACAACAAAACCATTCTCAGTCTAGGCACTGTTTCTATAGTTGGCCGCTACTGTGCAGACGCAATCACTATCTCAAACTGCCGTTAGTTTTTAAACTAGACGGGGTGGCGGCATAACCCCGAGTGGCGCCATTACCCTGGTCTCCCCTAACTAGTGTGAAGCGATGTGCGAGACCGTTGCAACGAAAGATGAATAAAAGACACGATTAATTCATAGGATGGTGTATTTGTACTAAGCTTTATGCACAGGACTGTTATAATTAAAATTCACCTATTCAAAAGTCTCCGATGATAGTACTAAAGTTCCAAATGGAACAAAATTTCGGTAGTGTTTGTAGTTAAACTGAACATTGCAAGTTAAACTATAAAAATTGAAAAAAGCCGCGGTCTGAGAGACCGGTAACATCAGTTAAAGGTTAACCCTGTGATTATGGCACAGGAATGGCGACTATTTTTATGTTCCATCATACTACAATTTACAAAATTTTTCTTTTTTGGTAGATTTCTCTTCAAAATATCCTAGTATAAGTGTATGGAAAAGTTAATTTTTCAAAAGGCGGTACGAAAAAAAAAAAAAAAATAGTCAGTGGGAACGTATATCTCCCGACCTATTGTCAAATATTAAACAAGCGCTGTCTTTTGCGCTGCTTTGAGAAACATGTTTTTTTCTCACTGATATCTAGTCTTTCGACACATGTTTCTATCAGATGAAGGATTGGCTTAATTTTCGGGTCGAAACATTCGATGGCCTTTGCATCTATTTGATGATGCCTTTTTATGATCTTATTTATAAATTTCTAATGTTCAACTCATTCTTTAAATATAATGTTTGCTTAATATTGTTATTTTAGCCTACAAAGGGGAGACCGGGGGAATGGCGACACCTTAAGGGAATTTAAATTTTTTCACCTCAAAAAAATGTTTATTTTTTAATAGTAAAAATTCTAAAGCTGAATCATTATCTTTAGTATCTGTATAAATTTAACTGTAATCATAAATGTAAATTAAGCACACATAAAAAAATATTCTTTCAACCTCTGTACAGTGGCGGGATTATCCAGGATACTGGGGTAATTCCGCCCCTGTATCGGGGTAATGACGCCACTCTTTAATGACCTAGTAAATACATAAAATGGATATTAGGAAACACATAACCTACTGAAAATATTTAGAAAGCAATAATTTATCAAAATAATGAATAATTACAATGTTCCTTAAGCTAGATTTATTAATGTGCTAAGCTTACAATTTAACTCAAATTGGAAAAGTTACCCTTTGCCATGGTGGCGGCATTACCCCGAGACGACAATATAGCGGAAATCCCCCAGAAAAGCCGAAAGAAGAACCGGACTTGTTCAACAAATTGCATCAAAATGTCGGCGAATGCATGTAGATTACGGGTAATATTATCTTAAGTGCCTAATGTTACAATAAAGGTGTTTACCTCTATTCATTTGAAGCTCCAAAATAAGAAGCAACTACATGAAAACTAAATTTTTCACTTGAATAAGCGAACGACATACAATAAAATCATTCTCACTCTAGGCAATGTTTCTATTGTTGACCGCTATAGTGCAGACGCATTCACTATCTCAAGCTACCGTTAAGTTTTTAAACTAGGCGGGGTGGCGGCATAACCCCGAGTGGCGCCATTCCCCCGGCCTCCCCTAATATACGGTAAATTTTAACATATATTTCAAATGATATAGTTAAAACGTAGAAATTTTGCCATCTACTTGTTTTCCCTTTCAGATAATTTAAATGTCCAGTGCTCTTCTCCAAAGTGTGATCCTCCTTGTGAAGTGAACTATCAGTCAAAGCCTTGTCCTTCATGTGAATGCGATGCAAGTAAGAATTTAATTTTTAATATCCTAAAAACATTGTTTATAAAAAATGTCGCTTTTACGTTTCATTTTAAAATGAATTATAAACTATACTGTCGTCTTCTAACAAGTCAGAAATATCAATGAAACAAAAAATTGATATTTTTTCGAAACTCGCGATGAGTCCATCTATGCAGTTCACTTTATAGGTGGTAATAACACAGATTTAAAAACAAAACCCACAACACTTTATAACGATAAACAGGGAAGTTAGAAGCAGAGCGGGAAGATTTAGACTATAGACGATCAAGACTAACACAAATTTTACTAAAATCTTTTGCCAAATGACTAAATTCAACTAACTTAAAATTGGCTCTAAAATGTCCGTTGCAATGTAAATTTATACATTCTTATCTAATCGAAATTAACCACTATCTTTCACCCTTAAGAACTATAATCAAGTTATTATTTAACACTTCCAACATCTTAAAAGGCAGTCAAATAAATTTTGGCCCAAATTTAGTCACTATTTTCTGTCAACGTGAGCTAAACCAATGCTTTTACAGCAACACAAAATCTCCAATTTTTATTTATAATACCCTCCGTTTCATGTTATAGTAGACAGCTTGACGCTTCTGCGACTTACTAATCTGAACCTGAGCTTCTCTAACCAGTTTATCCACATCCTGACATACAAATTTATTCTCTGAATCCTACGTCATGACCAAACTTTGAAAGGAGGTAATAATTTTCCTACCCAAGAGTAATTTGTCAAGAGTTTTACCGGCCGACTCATGCACAGCCGTATTAAGAGCATAAACAAAGCGCTACGAAAATTACCCCAGTTTGTATGATAAAAGCCATTATAAGACGAAATCATTTAGATTAACATTTATTCAGCCACAGTTGATTGTGGCCTATTAGTCCAGGCAATAGGGGAATTTACCTGACAAAATTAATGGAAGTTCTCAGAATAGGGTTACTTTATGTTTTTTGGGCCGCTGAATCCGAATTTGTAACTTCCCACCAAAATTTCTCCCGGCAACTCCCCCAAATTTTGGTAAAATGCCCCCAAAAAAGGTTTTTATTAAAAAAATCAATTTTTTATTGTTTTAGAGGAAAAGTATCTAAAAATTCAGAAAGTAGACAAAATTTGCAACAAATTAGATACATGACATTATGACTTAGCATGAAGGGGAAGAAGGGATGTGCCTCGGAACATGCGCCGCGGTGCTGCGTGGACTAAGTTGCCCAATTCCACTTAACCACTCACACGTTTACATTCGCCTTCCCATCTCCCCTCCGAACTTTCTCTATAAGGTTTACTTTAAGTTTTTTGGGTCGCTGAATCTGAATTTTTAACTTAACCCCAAAATTTCCACCCCCGTAAACACCCCAAAATAGTTGTTTTAACTTGAATTTCTTATTGTTTTAGGGGAAAAGCATTACGAAATTCAGAAACTAGACAAAATTTGCAACAAATAGGATATATGACATTATGACGTAGGATGAACAGGGAGGGAGAGGGCTGCCTCTGAACATGCACTGTGGCGCTACGTGCACTAAGTTATGAAGTCCAGGCAATAGGAGATTTTACCTGGAAAAATTAATACTAGTTCTGGATTTCGACTCACTTTATGTTTTTTGGGTCGCTGAATCTGAATTTGTAACTTCTCACCAAAATTTCACCCGGCAACCCCCCAAAAAATTGATTTTTTGAAAAAATTTGGTTTTTGAGAAAAGCGCGCGGGGAATGTTCCGAGGCAGCCCCCTCTCTCCCCGTTTATCCTACGTCATAATTTCATATATCCTATTTGTTGCAAATTTTGTCTAGTTTCTGAATTTCGTAATGCTTTTCCCCTAAATCAATAAGAAATTTAAGTTAAAAACAACTATTTTCAGGGGGTTTCGGTGTTAAAATTCGGATTCAGCGACCCAAAAAACTTAAAGTAAACCTTATAGAGAAAGTTCGGAGGGGAGATGGGAGGGCGATTGTAAACGTGTGAGTGGTTAAGTGGAATTGCGCAACTTAGTTCACGCAGCACCGCGGCGTGAAACCCTCGGCGAGGCAGATCCCCCTTCCCCTTCATCCTAAGTCATAATGTCATACATCTAATTTGTTGCAAATTTTGTCTACTTTCTGAATTTCTAGATACTTTTTCCCTAAAACAATAAAAAAATTGATTTTTTTTTAAATAAAAACCTTTTTTGGGGGGCATTTTACCAAAATTTTGGGGGGGGGGGGTTGCCGCGGAAAATTTTGGTAGGAAGTTACAAATTCGGATTCAGCGACCCAAAAAACATAAAGTAAGCCTATTTTCAGAACTTCCATTAATTTTTCTGGGTAGAGTCCCTATACGGTCTCTATTGCCTGGACTATATAGAGAATTGTAAAAACAAGGGGGACCTACAGCGTAGCTTACAAAGCCTGAAAAATATCAGATACAAAATAAGGGCCATGATCACCAATCAATCTTACAGGTGCATCATATTAAGAAATGAAGTTACCGAAAAAAGCTTTGACGACTGCTGCTCTTGTAGAAAAAAAAATCCTTCCTGGGGGGAACGAATTAACGCATTTACTAAAATAATTTACTGTTACAAAAACATATCTATACCTCTCAGGATTAGAAATTGGATACGGGCAAATTAGATAGAGTCCCATAGACTCCAACGGGTATGTTACTTTAAATGGTATTAATATGCCAATGGACTTGCGTTACGATTAAATCTTTGGCAGGTACTGCAGATGGAGACATACTCGCGTATGATTTCACTCATTTTGGGAAAGTAACAGAAATAACAAATTTGGAAATATGTTTTACGAAGAACTAAGTGTCCTGCTAATGGATTACCATGAAATTCTTTAAGAATGGCCTTACGAAGACTTGCGTAATAAAGACTCCAAGTTCTTCTCGTGAATCAATAGTTTTAGAATAAAAAAGAAGGCCATAAATCAATTTAAACGACTGGAACGATTTTTCAAAAATGGCTGCATTTGAACCACTAATGCCATCTGAATCCTCCAAATAACTATACAATCCACCAAACTCAGAATATTCCATCTGATCATGAATCAACGCCTCTCTCGATCTCAATAGTAATGACAACAAAACACAAACCTTTAGCTCCTCAACCACCTTCATCTGCATGCATTCTTGTGGGTAATCAGACAAAGCATCAGCAATCACATTTTCTTTCTTTCTTTGTTTTATTGAACACATACATCAGACTTATGTGCTTGACACCAGGGCCCGCTTGTAAGTCATCGTCGATATACAGGGACGAGATAGCACAAGGAAATTTACACCACCAGAGAAATACACCCGGGAGCTCCACAAAGAGTGTGCAACGGAGACGGCGGGATTCGAAACCGCCCCCTCCTACGCTCTCAAGCTATTAGCGGCGTGGTGCCTTATCCACTCAGCCACGGTGGGCCCCACATTTTCTTTTCTGGCCGTATGTTCAACATCAATATTATGCTCTGCTAATTTTAAGCTACAATGCACTATACACGACGGACAAACTTTTACTATTCGTTTAGTCAAAGCTAATTAATCAGGAATCACCTTTACCGATATCTCCTTCAGATAGCAAAGAAATTTATTTAACGCCCGAATAACTGCAAGACACTCTCTTTCCTTAACCCTTTCCGGCGCGGTGTAATTCTATTTATAAACTGATGGAATAATGGACTGACACTGTAATATAACTAAATAATAACTCGGAAGATCTTTAAACTACTTTAATGTATAAGAACTCAAGCGCGCGATATGTACAGCATGGTTACAAGCTTAGAATATCAACAATAACAAAGCTAGCCTCGAACCCAGAGTTCCCGATAAGTTCTTTTAAAACTGTTGCCAGATGCATTACATCACATCTCCCCCTTAAAAAGTCCTCTTCAATAAGTCTTGAAGGAGCACGAACAGTTCTGCCGCTACGTGTCTTAAATGGACTGGCCTGCTTAGTCTCTGGAACTGCAGCATTAGGAGAATAGGTGATGCTAACAGGATCATTCATAGATGTTGTATCCTGGAAGCTGTTTTTCTCGGATGTATCATCAGGAACGGCGTTCTCTTTCACTGGGGTGTCGTTATCCTCCCATCTGAAGGATTTTGGAACAGTAGAAGGATGCAGATATATACGATTCCTTCTTAGTATACCTCGAGGAGTTTCAACCATGTATGAACTAGGAGCTTCATGAGCACTTTTTACCTTTCCATACGTCCTCATGTCGGAGATCCATACCTGCTGACCGACGTCTAATTCTGGTAGTTGTCTAGCTCGATGATGACGATTGAAGTAATACTTTTGCTTCTCGATCCTTTCCTGTTCCTTTCTGAATAAGGATTTCTCGTCTAATACTTTAGGCTTTAACTTATAATTCACTATAGGAATAGGCGTTCGTAAGCGTCTTCCCATCAAGAGTTCTGCTGGACTAAACCCATTTTCTAGTGGGGTTGATCTTAACGCAAGTAGCATAAGATATGGATCATCGTTTTCCGCTTTCAAGTAATGTAACTTAAAATTTTTCACCATCGATTCTATGAAACCGTTACTTTGAGCATGTTTTGGACTGGATGTTATAATGGAGAACTTATAAAGATTGGCAAATTTTCTGTATTTAGAATCTACAATTCTTCGTGAAAACTGGGTACCATTGTCGCTTCTCACCACTTCAGGAATACCGTGACGTGCAAAAATGAACTTCATGTGATTGACGACTGCATCGGAAGTAAGATGATCTAATTTTGCCACCTCAATATATCTAGAATAGTAATCCGCCATTGTAAGATACCAGTTACCACTAACTTTGAGAAGGTCAGCTCCGACTGTTTGCCAAGGTCTGTTTGGGAATTCTGATGGGAGTAAAGGCTCTTTGAAATAAGGTTTTAAGTTACATTACTTAAAGCGGAAAACGATGATCCATATCTTATGCTACTTGCGTTAACCCATTAACCGCCAAAACTATAAAGTAGGAATTTTCAAATTTCTTGTTGAAAGTCTCTTGTCACCACAAATTTAGAAAGGTAATTATCGCTTTATTAAAATATTAAAATTTCTGCCAATAAATAAGGCAATTTTTTTAAATTCTAAAATAGTGGTGACAAAGTAATTAATTTAAGCATGAGCAATTATTTTGACCGTTGCGTGAACGCAACACCAGCGGGTAATGGGTTAAGATCAACCCCACTAGAAAATGGGTTTAGTCCAGCAGAACTCTTTTTTGGAACACTTCCGGAGCTGTCTTAATTCCAAACGGTAAACGATTGAACATAAATCTTCCAAAAGGTGTAATAAAAGTAGTTAACTTTGCAGAAGCTGGATCGAGACTTATTTGCCAAAAACCTGCATTTGCATCAATAATACTAAACACTTTAGCATTACTAAATTGACTTAAAGTATAGTCAACTGAGGCCATGGGGAAATATTCTCTTTCAATGTTCTCATTCAGAACTGATAAATCAACACAAATTCTTATGTCACCTGACTTTTTTGGAACAATAACCATAGGCGCACACCATTCTGTGGCTTCGTCTACTGGTTCAATAATTTTATTCCTTGTCATTTCATCTAACAATTTTTTTAATTTACCCCTTAAAGGTAATGGAACTCGCCGTGGTACAGAAATTGCGTAAGGCTTAGCATCATTCTTTAATTTTATTTGACACAGCTTCTCAACCTTTCCAATTCCGCTAAATAATTTTGGAAATTTCTTGACAGCAGGATCTAGTTTTGATTTCAATTCAAATATTCTCTGGATAAGATTCAAATTCTCACTAGCTGTACAGCTTGTAATTATTTCTTACATACACATCATCTTCAAAACTAAAACTTTTGTTCTTTAATTTAACGCGAATTATCCCAGTTATCTTCAGATTTTTCCCATCTGGACCGCAAATGACTTTACTTGATCCCTTTAATTTTATATGTTTCAATTTCGAATCATAAATAGGGACGACTTAGGAACGACTTTACCCCTTAAAGCTAATTTAGGATCGACTTAGGAACGACCTTAGGAACGACCGAATTTAGAATTTATAAACGAATTTATTAGAAAATACGAACTTGCTTATTTTTACGTACATTATAAAAGGAAAATTTTAAATATATATTGTTGGTGTCTTTTGTCAGTTTTCGAATTAAAATTAGGTGTCTTTTTTTAAGGACACCGCCCTCGAAAGGGTTTAATAGAATAAATCCGTTCAGCCGAATACAAAATACGAGACGCATATGTTATAGGTTTACCTTTCGGGTCTAACACTGTACCAACCCCAACAAATCAAGTATTACAATAAACCTCAAACTGCAGTGAATAATTTGGATGGGCCAAGACGAGAGGAGAAATTAACACTATGCCATCCGGCGACACCACAGTGGTCACTTGCGCAAACTAGCGGTCAACGGCCGGTAACACCACAGTGGTGTCGTGCGCAAATTAACTGCCAACGGCACCACAGTGGTGTCGTGTGCATAGCATTGTAACGACCGAAGAAAAACTCGATGACCTTTCTGATCCTGAGTTGCCGGTCTAGTTTTCGCCCAGCGTTTGTCCACGCCTAGAACGGTCAATTGATGATCGCCTGTTCTCGACCGATAAGCCGTGCTGCCGCGTCTCGCCTGTTCTAGACCGATAAGCCGTGCTGTTGAGTCGAAGAGTAAAGAAATTCGATCTGCAAAGGGAATGAAGTGAAGGGAAGAGAACGGATGTGTGGAAGGCTAAGACGTGGATTTTTTTTGTGTGTTCAAAAAAGAGAGTATGGACATGTTGGATGGTTTTGACTGTGTTTTAAACGTGATAGATTTTTGATAGACGTGATAGACTTTTGAAGTTGTGTCGTGAGCACAGTATCGCTCAGTGGTCGGCGACAGCACTTTAGTATCTTTTGCTTTCTGCTGGTGCTTCGTTTCGGTAACAATAAGTTACACAAGTCATCAAGTTTTTTATTTGTATAAGTTCTTGTGCTCTTTTATCATGGCAGACGAAAGAGACGATACAAATATTTATGACGAATGCACGGACGTCTTGTCTGACGTTCCGAACGACTTGGCCGATTGGAAAGACATTGAAAATCAAAAAAGTAAAAGTGAAGCAGATCGTCGGAACATAGTGAAATATTTCCAAGAAGAATTCGGCGAATGCTACGGTTGCCAACTGATTCGGATGAGTCGGACGAAGAAGACAGTGCACAATGGTCAGAGTTTGATTTACCTAGGACCAATAATGAATTTGAAGGATCTCCGGGTTCAAACATATTTCCCAAGGATACGCAGAGCATCGAGGACATCACGGGATTATATATTGGGAATGATTTATTTGAATATATTTGCAATGAAACCAACAAGTACCACAGTCAAAATTGCGATGAAAGGAAACAGGATTTTAAAAAATGCCAAATTTGTGGATGTTACGGCAGTCGAACTAAGAAAATGGTTTGAGCTTGCTATCCTTATGAGTATTGTAAAAAAAGCAAGGATCGATGATTATTGGTCAACGAATCCGTTGATAGATACACCGATATTTCGCAAAACGATGTCCCGCAACCGATTCAGACAAATATTATCATTTTTAGATTTTTCTGACAACAACAATAAACCGAATAATGCCGACCGGCTTTTCAAAGTGCAATTCATAATTGATTACTTTTCCAAAAAGTTTAAAGAAAATTTTAATCTAAGTCAAAACATTTCAATTGATGAAGGAATGATACCGTGGCGTGTACGGTTGAATTTTAAAGTTTACAATCCGTCGAAAATTACGAAATATGGCATACTCATTCGGATGATGTGTGATTCGATTACGGGATACATTTCTTCATTCAAGATATATTCCGATGTTGGACAGCCTTTAGCAAAAACAGTAATGGAACTATTGACACCTTCCTATGGAAAGTGGCATCACCTCTACATGGATAATTATTACAACAGTGTAGAACTTGCAGAGAATTTGCTTGAGAAGAAAATTCGAGTTTGTCGAACAATAAGGCAAAATAGAGGATTTCCGGAAAAGTTAAAGCGCGCAAATGTCAATGTATTTTAAGCTTGTCATCAACGGAAAGGTGAAATACTCACACAGGTATGGAGAGCTTTGAAAACTAAACCGATACGAGTGATCTCTACAATACATAATACCACTTTGATTAACACGCAAAGAACATGTAGAAAAACTAATTTCACAATAAAAAAACCTGAAAGTGTATTAGACTATAATAAATACATGAAAGGAGTGGATCGGGCAGACCAATATTTGAGTTATTACCCTATGTACAGAAAATCTATAAAATCGTCAACAAAAGTTTGCATGTACCTTTTTGATTGCGCATTATTTAATGCATTCCGTACATGTCAATATTTCAATACAGAACAGAAGAGTCTCCGATTTCACGATTTTTTAATGAAAGTGTGCGATTCGTGGATAAAAGACCATGTACCTGCTTCTGAGCAAAACTTGGAAGTTGCCACTACATCGCGTGCGTCTCATCGTGATCCGATTGACAGACTTTCCAGTTACATAAAGCAACACCAACTAGTCCTTATATTTCCGAAACGAATAAACGAAAACGAAGAAACTGCCATGTATGTTCCAAAAACAAAAAAAGAAAACTGACAAACTTAATGTGCAAGTCTTGTGGAGTTGCCTTACATCTTGGAGACTGTTTTACTGCGTACCATACGAAAGAGAAATACTGAGTACCAAAGAAAATGCAAATAAACAAATATATAAAAGAAACAAATTTTGTATTTATTTACATATGTATATCTTCGAAATTTCATGAAAGTAGGGAAACAGGGTTGAGAACTTATGAGAACTAACGATGAGATTAGTAAAACTTAACAATTTATAATCTCCCGATAATATCAAGATCGGCCGGCGACAAGTCAACTGATCCGAATTAGCGCTCCTGGAGCCAAGCGAATAAATATTTATGAATCGTGCGGACGGCAAAGTGTTAAAGCTTTTTGAAAAAAATTCAAGAGTAATTTTCATACACTAGACAGACTTGACTACATTAAACAGAGAAATTAATTACAAAAATATATAAAAAACATTTAATTAAAAACAAAATTAGATACAAAATTAGACGTTTCGCTGTGCAACGCCCTGCCTTATCAGTACTCGTATCAGCAACAACAGAATATTGAAACATGTCCTGGACACAGTCAAATTTAAAGTTACTCTTTTGAAAACACAAAATATTCCATCGGGATCGTACCAGATTCGTTGAGCGTATAAGGGTAGAGTCTAGTAAATCAGTTTTCCATGAACAATCTTTAATGATAAACTTTGCAATTATTTTTCAAAAGCACTGACTTTTTTAAGGCTGAGATGTGGTCCGTTTCAAAGGCGTGCTGTACTAATTTAGAGTTTAATCTTCCATTTTTAAAGGCGCCGACATACTCTTTAAGGCTGATATCCATCGATCTTCTAGTTTCACCTATAGGAGAAAGTAGGGGAATGGCGCTCACTTAAGGGAAAACACGAACAGCTAGTCAAATTTAGGCGAAAAAATCAATATTTTATTAACGACGTATAACTCCAAAGCATAAGGAACAGTTAGCAATCAACTAATTTTCATAAAAGTTTTAGGAATTTTTTTATCGTTTTATTTTAATGACCATCCATTGAGCGGTAATGCCCGACACGGTAGGGTAATTGTGCTCAGAGTTTGAATACAACATTTTATTACGACAAAAGTCACGTATGTAGTTGTGTGGGCTGTTCATGTTCACACCACTGCAGACTTTTGGCAACCACTTTACACATATTGTGCACACATATTGTGTTAGACATATAGTGAGCTACTTTTTTTATATTCAGGTTTTTCGATTTTCACCACTTTTTTGAAATCGTAAAATTCTCCTTTTTTAATGCCATATTAATAAAGGCGAAAACAGGGAAATTTTACCATTTCAAAAAAGTTATGCGAGTCAACAAATTTGAATTTAAAAAAAGGTGCCCACTGGCAACACTTCTTTTGGAATTCCACGCGAGCGCCATTACCCGTCATCGCCATGTTGGGTTTTATTGCATTATAATTGGCGTAAAAACGCACTACAAAAATAAAAGCATGAAAGTACAGCTAAATGTATATATTTTGTAGACATACTGCATAAATTAATATTTGAAATTAAGAGTGTACACTTACCTTCAAGTTAGATATTGTAGAATTTTATAAAACAACTTCAAACTAATAACGTGAGGACACAGAAATACTTTCATCCCAACGGGCACTAAATTCTTACTGGGAACTTAGGATGAAGTTCGCTAGGTGCCGGTACCGACCGTACGCTTTAAATTCTATTCTGTTTAGAGATATACGGTGAGCGGGATTACCCTTCTGAGCGTCATTACCCTACTTTTCCCTATATATATATATGTTGTCACAGTCGCTACATGGAATCATGTAAACAACACCGGTTAATTTTGTTACGTCATATTTATGTTTGTGGCTATTTAAAGATTAACTTAATTTATTTACTGGTCTAAAAGAAACCCCAATATTAAAAGATTTAAAAACAGATGAAACTTTTTTCGAAACAGTATCGTAATACGGTATAGAAGCAAAAATATCAGGTTTAAATCGTTGAAAAGGGGGAGGGGTTGAATTTATGAACTCCAAAGTTTTCTTGAAAATATTTCTAATTAGATTTTTTGGATAACTGTTATTCTTAAGATCTTTATAGGGGAAAGTAGGGGAATGGCGCTCACTTAAGGGAACACATGAATAGCTAGTCAAATTTAAACAAAAAAAATCAATATTTTATTAACGAAGTATAACTCCAAAGCATAAGGAACAGTTTGCAATCAATTAATTTGCATAAAAGTTTTAGTAATTTTTTTTATCGTTTTATTTAAATAACCATCGATTGAGCGGTAATGCCCGACATGGTAGGGTAATTGTGCTTAGAGTTTGAATACAACATTTAAGTAAAATAAAAGTCACAAATGAAGTTGTGTGGGCTGTTCACACCACTGCAGACTTTTTGCAACCACTTTACACATATTGTGTTAGACATATAGCGGGTTACTTTTTTTATATTTAGGTTTTTTGATTTTCACAACTTTTTTGAAATCGTAAAATTCTCCTTGTTTAATGACATATCCATGGCGAAAGCAGGAGAATTTTACCATTTCAAAAAAGTGGTGTCAATCAACAAATTTGAATTTAAAAAAAGTTGCCCACTGGCAACACTTCTCTGGAATTCCACGCGAGCACCATTACCCGCTATCGCCGTGTTGGGTTTTAATGCATTATAATTGGCGTAACAACGCACTACAAAAATAAATAAAAGCATGAAAGTACAGCTAAATGTATATATTTTGTAGACATAATGAGTAAATTAATGTTTGAAAATAAGAGTATACACTTACCTTCAAGTTAGATGTTGTAGAATTTTATAATAAAACAACTTCAAACTAATAATATGTGGACATAAAAATACTTTCCTCCCGACGGGTGCTAAATACTTACTGGGAACATAGGATAAAGTTCGCTAGGTACCGGTACCGATCGCACGTTTTCAATTCTATTCTGTTTAGAGATATTGGGTGAGCGGGATTACCCTTCTGAGCGCCATTCCCCTACTTTGTCCTATATTTTATTTCTTTTAATTTCAAGGATTTCATTACTACTGCAATACTTTAAGGCTCTAAATGCTAAGGTTTTTATAATAGAGATTTTGTGGCTAATAGACAATTTGAATCAAAATGCGTATACTGACCCGTTGAAGTTGGGTTTTCTGTAAACTGAAGTTGAAATTAACTGAAAATTAATGTCATTTTTTTTAAAACAAGGATGTCCAAAAATGGTAACTTACCATTAATGTCATGCTCGAGAGTTAATTTTAAAGATTCTGCAATTAAGTTGGCTGTCGAAAGAATGTCATCTAGGTCACTATCCCTGGCTACTATGTAAATATCATCCAAGTATCTTCAGCAAAATCTCAGACGGGGTCCAAGTTCATTAATAATATATAATTCAATTGTTTGCAACACTATTTTGGCAACCACAACCGAAAGGGGGAGGAGCCCATAGCGGTTCCGAACAACCGTTTATAAAAACAATCGTTGAACACGAAACAATTTCAAGTCAAACAGAATCTCAATAAGTTATTAATTTCATCGGCATTTAAATCAGTATCAAAAGGAGACTTCGGCCAAATTTTATGTATAGTATTACAAATTAATTCAATAGGTATTGAAGTAAACAATGCTATGACATCCAACGACGCCATAACGTAACCGTTTGGAAATTCAAAATCTTTCATATCTTCCATAAACTGGAAAGTTGAATTCAAGGTGTAGTTAGAATGGATAGTAAGAGGTTTCAATAACTTAGCCAAATAACTTGAAAGACGACAAAGGGGGGATTTTGAATAATCTATATTTGGGCGTAACGGAATATTTGGTTTATGTAGTTTAGGCAAGCCGTAAAATTTTGGAACTAAACCGGTATAACATTTTAATTTTGAAGCAACATTAGTAGGAATTTTCTTAAGCTTTTCATAGTTGGAGATAATCAAGTTCATATTACGTTGGATAGATTGTGTATTGTCCCTTTTTAAAACAACGTATATATTGGTGAGACTAGCAGATCTATGGATATCAGATTTAAAGAGCATGTCGGCGCCTTTACTGCATGCCTTTGAAACGGACCACACTCCAGCCTTCAAAAATTCATTGATTTTGAAAATTAATTTCAACACTTATCATTATAGATTGTTCATGGAAACTGGTTTACTAGACTATACCCTTACACGCTCAACGAATCTGGTACGATCCGGATGGAATATTTTGTGTTTTTAAAAGAGTAACTTTAACTTTGACTGTGTCCAGGACATGTTTCGATATTCTGTTGTTACTGATATGTGTATACTGATGAAGCTGTGTGTTGCACAGCGAAACGTCTAATTCTGTATACATTTTTGTTTTTAATTAAATGTTTTTTATATATTTTTTTAATTTAATTTCTCTGTTTAATGTAGTCAAGTCTGTCTAGTGTATGAAAATTAGTTTAAAGAATTTAATTCAGACGTTAAAATGTATGTGTATCTTAAAGAGATTCCCGAGTTTTCTTTGAACACAAACTTTGCTATTTTTCTTTTCAACGCATAGGCCAGGCTGGTTTAAGAATACGCAGTCGGCAAGAGTACGCAATGCCGATTCTTCCAAAAATCTGAAGGGTATATGACTAGTATGTTTATTTAAAATGCAGATAAATCAACAGGAATGCATAAAAAAATATTTCGATATTAATAAAAATAAAGAAACTACATTAGTTTTAACTTTTTCTTGCTCTTTCTTAAAGTGTTTTGTCTTTTTCAAAGTGTAACAGAGATTAAATAAAATTTACATTTTTTGAAAGTGAGAATGTTTTCAAATTTCCATATCCTTTCTCTCAATGCAAAAGCTGGTTCCGGTCACTTAAAATTGGTAGCATTGGTAATCGTTTAATTCGAAAATGTTTAATTTGCATAACAGTACGCACCTGATGTGGTGTAAGAGTCCGCGCGTACTGTTGCACGTCATTCCTTTTTGAGATACATAATTGATAGTATTTTGTCCATTTAAGTGAATATATATATTTTCTATAGAATGTCGAGAAGGAAAAGAAACAGTTGCAGAACTTTGCGAAAGCGACTAAAGGGGAGACTTCACAGTACACTATCTTGGGAAGATACCAAACATTTTGATACGTAACATTTTGATGTGAATACGTAAAAGAAGTAGATAGTCTGTTTTATGGACTAACGATTGAAACAATACGGGAAGTGGCATACAATTTTGCAGAAAAGAATGATTTAGATCATCAATTCATCAATGAAAAGAAAATGGCTGGAAAGGAGTGGTTAAGGCTTTTTACGAGGCGTCATGCAGAGCTCTCTTTGAAAAGGCCTAGATCGACTAGTATTGCTCGAGAAATTGACTTAAATAAGCCTCAATGCAACCGCTTTTTCAAAAATCTATCGGAGCTACTTGATAAATATAAGTTCCTTCCCCGTTTCATATATAATATGGATGAGACGGGGATCTCTACGTTTCCAAACAAACCACAAAAGGGGATGTCGACTAAAGGAAATAGCTGTGTCGATAAAATTTCATGTGTAGAGCGTGGAATCAATGCGACATTGGTTACTACCGTTAGTGCTGCTGGAAATTTCCTTCCTCCTGCATTCATATTCAGTCGAAAGCGAATGAAGGCAGAATTACTGGTTGGGGCTCCACCTTGCTCAATAGGAATGGTGTCAGTCACGAGCTATAGGAGTAGTAGTCTGTTTTTAGATTTGTTGTCACATTTTAAAAATCATGCCAAACCCTCAAGAGAAAATCCAGTTCTTTGATATTGGACAACCACATATCTCACTGCCCTTTAGGAGCTATAAAAATTTTCCGCGAGAATCATATTCATGCTCTCAAGATTCCACCCCATAGTAATAATAAAACACAGTCTTTTGGCAGATGTATTTTTAACAGCCTCAAAATCTATTACGTTGCAGAATGTGAAACGTGTATCCGTAATCATCCAGGGAGAGCTGTGACAGTGTATCAGATTGCTTCTTTACTAAATGCAGTCTACTTTAAAACAGAAATTCCTGCTAACGCAATTCAAAGTTTCAGAATCACTGAAATATGCACATTCAATCCTGATATTTTCATAGAGGAGGATTTCTTAGCCACTACAGTGACGGAAGGACCTCACGCACATTCAGATATACTTATTCCGACGTCAGATGACGAAGAATTTTACCATTTTTTCAAGTTAATAATTTGGCGCAGCCACAAACTGATTGCTTAGTTTCCGAGTCTGATAAGCCAGAATCTTTTGATGCAGAGATTCTGTCCAACGGCTCTCATTTGGTTCAAAACGCTCTGACGCCAGTAAATTCACCAAAGCCTTCGACGAGCAAAAGCACTTTTATATCACTTTCAGAATTAATTCTTTTACCACGTACTGAGATATCGCTACGATCTTCTCGAAAAAAGCAAAATTTTAAATTTTGAGCAGCTCGCTATTCCAAAATGCAATAAAAGAACAATCTTCAAAGAAAAAAATTTAAAAAGTACCAAAGTTGACATAAAAGAAATGTTCTCGGTGTCATGAGTGGCAGAATAGAGCCTCCACTAAATACAAGAGATTAGGGGAGACCGTGGGAATGGCGACACCTTAAGGGAATTTAAATTTTTTCACCTCGAAAAAATGTTTATTTTTTAATAGTAAAAATTCTAAAGCTGAATCATCATCTTTAGTATCTGTATAAATTTAACCGTAATCATAACTGTAAGGTAAGCATACATAAAAAAAATATTTTTTAAACCTCTGCACAATGGCGGGATTACCCAGGACACTGGGGTAATTCCGCCACCGTACCGGGGTAATGCCGCCACTCTTTAATGACCTAGTACATGCATCAAATGGATACTAGGAAACACACAACCTACTGAAAGTAGTTAGAAATCAATGTAATTGAGCAGAATAATGGTTAAGCTTACAATTTACTTCATATTGCAAAAGTCACTCTGCTGAATCGGCTCCACTACATTAAAATGAGGCCATTTCTCACCCGATTTGCATGGCGGCGGCATTACCACGAGAGGACAATATGGCGGAAATCCCCAAGCAAAGCCGAAAGAAGAACGGAACTTGTTCAACACATTGCCTCAAAATGTCGGCGAATACATGTAGATTACGGGTCATATTATCTTAAATACCTAATGTTACAATAAAAGGTGCTTATCTCTACTCATTTGAAGCTCCAAAATAATAAGTAACTAGATGAAAACTACATTTTTCACTAGAACAAACGAACGACGTACAGCAAAGTCACTCTCACTTTAGGCACTGTTCATATTGTTGGCCGCTATAGTGCAGGCTCATTCACTATCTCAAACTGCCCTTAGTTTTTAAACTAGGTGGGGTGGCGGCATAACCCGGGTTGGCGGCATTCCCCCGGTCTCCCCTAACCAAATTTGTGTTTGTGTCACAAATGAGTGATTTAGGGGAGACCGGGGGAATGCCGCCAACCCGGGTTATGCCGCCACCCCACCTAGTTTAAAAACTAAGGGCAGTTTGAGATAGTGAATGAGCCTGCACTATAGCGGCCAACAATATGAACAGTGCCTAAAGTGAGAGTGACTTTGCTGTACGTCGTTCGTTTGTTCTAGTGAAAAATGTAGTTTTCATCTAGTTACTTATTATTTTGGAGCTTCAAATGAGTAGAGATAAGCACCTTTTATTGTAACATTAGGTATTTAAGATAATATGACCCGTAATCTACATGTATTCGCCGACATTTTGAGGCAATGTGTTGAACAAGTTCCGTTCTTCTTTCGGCTTTGCTTGGGGATTTCCGCCATATTGTCCTCTCGGGGTAATGCCGCCGCCATGCAAATCGGGGGAGAAATGGCCTCATTTTAATGTAGTGGAGCCGATTCAGCAGAGTGACTTTTGCAATATGAAGTAAATTGTAACCTTAACCATTATTCTGCTCAATTACATTGATTTCTAACTATTTTCAGTAGGTTGTGTGTTTCCTAGTATCCATTTGATGCATGTACTAGGTCATTAAAGAGTGGCGGCATTACCCCGGTACGGTGGCGGAATTACCCCAGTGTCCTGGATAATCCCGCCATTGTGCAGAGGTTTAAAAAATATTTTTTTTATGTATGCTTACCTTACAGTTAAGATTACGGTTAAATTTATACAGATACTAAAGATGATGATTCAGCTTTAGAATTTTTACTAGTAAAAAATAAACATTTTTTCGAGGTGAAAAAATTTAAATTCCCTTAAGGTGTCGCCATTCCCCCGGTCTCCCCTACTTGCTCGCGCGTACTCTTGCCGATTCTGGTGCGTACTCTTGCATATAGTCTTGTACAAAAATACGTAAATCTCATTTTCCGTTCTTTTGTCAATTTTGACAAAACTAAATATTCTTCCACTTTCTTTTTTTACTATATTTAAGCCAAATTAGTGTGCTGTTGAATACAAAATTTTTTAACATTTGTTGTATTTATTTTACAGCGTCCCAAATGTTAAGCGCATCATATTGTACCCCCCCTACCCTACACAGGTTCATACAGCTGTGCAATCATACCCTACAATGTTGGAACTTGCTGACACCTTTTAGGGAGGAAGACGTGGAAGTTAGCATTGGTTTTCTCGGAATCAGTTTTGATCCCGCTCTGAGTAATTTTAACACCCAAATACTTTATTTCTCGCCTTAAAAATTTACATTTCTCTAACTTTACTGTTAAAACAACATTACGCAATAAAAACTTTCTTCAGATATTTTAAATGCTCTTTCAAAGTATCCGCCATGGCGATAATAACGTCCAGATAGACCAAAACTCCTTTACCTAACAGGATTTTATTCATGGCCTTTTGCTTTTGGAACGTGGATGGTGCAGCCGATAAACCAAAATTCATCGTTTAAAGGCAAAACAGCCATTTTTAGTAATAAAAGCTGTTATATATATATTTCTGGCTTGAATTTGAAAATACTCTAAGGTTAGACTTTTACTAGAGTGGACATAAAATTAGTATTAATTATATTTGTCAAAATTTCATCTATCACAGTTATTGTGTAAATTGGAGATTGGGCATTTAACTTACCATAATTTATCTGAAATCTTCATGTATCAAGATCGTTAGAATTTTCTCCGTTATTTTTCCGATACAACACCACTGGTTCGCAAAGGGGAATCAACAGGCATTGTAATATCATTTGTTAATATCATATGATACTCTGTTTAACCTGGTCATACCGATACGGTTTGCTAGCCACAGGTATGGCACTACCCGTATTAATATATTTTCAAACTATACGAGTGTGCCCCGGCTTATCAAAAAAAACTTCACTAAACTCCTGCATAAACTTCATAAACTTTGTAATGGGCAGACTGAAGTATAAGGTTTGAAAATTTTAAATTTTTATGGCTAAAAATTTAAATACTTATTATAAACTGAATAAGAAATAAATCAACGCTCAGAAACCGCATCGAATAAACTTTTCCCGTAATATTATCCAACAATACTAACAACTCGGGAAGTCGACTAGATTTGCAGCAAAAGCATTTAAAACTACAGAAGGCTTTTGCTGTTTATTCTGTCACTGTATACCTTCTGAACAACAACTTACCAGTTTACCGGTACAGAATTCTTTCCACATTGCCTCCGTCTATGAGATGTACCCTCATTATCTTCAACCACACTCAGCTCTTGAAAACGAGAAGCGGGGGAGAAATTTTTACTTTAACCTCCAACTCTATTTCTACTGGATGAATTTGAAAAAGGCTGTTTATTTCTATCCTCATCCCTGCGATCATTTTCAGAATTTCCTCTACTTCGTCTAAAATTACAACCATCACCTGTATAATTATAATTATTAGTATGACCATTTTGAAATTTCCATCTACCTATCCAATAAGCATTTCGATTGAAAAAAAGTTGTTCTCTCCTTGAAAACCATTTCCATTACCTTCATTTCTAAACTCACGTGAAGGGAAAGAATTAACCAGATCACTGCGAGTCCCTCAATATTCTGGGTTACCAGATAGTCCAACCACGATGAGTGCCATATCTACTTCCGCATTTCAGTTATCAGTAATAACTCAAAATTCAGCAGAATGATTAGGTGCGCAAATGCACATTTCGATATAGTCCTGATATCTACATGAAATAACGGTAATAAAATGTCAATAAGTTCCTAGTAAATTCTAGTCCCAATTTGCTTTTAAGTTCTAATATAGGTAAGAAAATTTAGCTTCTTTTTGAAACACATTCTGCGAATTTCAATAAAATTCCCTTCATAAACTACCTTTATCTCGTATCGCTAGTAATGTTTTTTTTTAACAAGAAAAACTTGGACTTACGCTGTCAAAATTTAATAATTAAAATCTCTTATGATACTCATCAGCGTACACATAAACAAAAACTATATTTAAAAACGCATTAAAAATTAATCCTAACGTTTCATGCTCTTCCTAATAAGCCATCATCAGGGGAGAGGGTTCTTGACCTCCACGAAGCAAAGTTACAAACATTACAGTCACTTTCACAACATCAAACTGAAAACATTTCAGTAACTGATCATTAAACATCAAAATCAACACTGCATCGGATATGGCGCCATCTGTTGGTATGCTACAACACTATTATCAGAAACTAGGAAAATTCGAAATTAATATTACAAATGTACTTCTTTTAAAATGTTTAACCAAGCATTAGAAATCTGAAATGAGATATTGTCTTTGGAAACTTCGTTTATTCTCGGACTAATTTCTATGGATTCACGTATAAGGACTTCAAGAGGTTTGGAATATTTATAAATAATTTTTACATCAACAAAATGAACTGCCTTGACACTGCCTTTAAATGTTAATCTATATAAAGCTGTAGCCTGTCTATTGAATTTTAAATCTCTTTTATGTTCTTTAATTCTTTCAAACAGGCATCGTTTTGTCATTCCAATATATGAAGTTAATAGACCAGTATTGAGTTGCATAGGGATTTCGTAAACACCGGAATGAAATAAAATTGATAGAGGGTCTTGCTTTTTGGTATTAGCTGTAAACAGATTTTTTGAGGGGGAGGCAACAAGAAGAATTCTGAATGTATTAAAAATTCTCCTTTATCTTTCAAACATTGCTGGAATATAAGAAATTTATCTATAACTAGGCCGAGTTAACTGAGCGCTTTGGGGATATCTATTGAACTTCTCGATTAATTTATGGATAACCTGTGGGTTATATACATAATCCAATCCATTTCCAATATAGGTGTTACGCCTAGGATTACAGATAGAATAAAAGATCATAAACCAGATTTTCTGTTTAGACCGATTGTCAGGAGATGCCAAGGTCCACTTTATTATGTTGAAAAAGCTTATGCTAGTTTCCTCAAAACGATTATTCCGTCTCTAAAATTTTCTATTTCTTCTACTGAAGAATTTATTGACAGAATTGCAGATGTAGAGATTAACGATAATACTATTTTGGCTAGTTTTGATATTGTCTGGCTTTTCCCCTCCATAAATATTTCCGAAGTTATGAATACTATTAACCAGTCTATAGATAAATTAAATAATCTGAGTCAAGAAATTAAAACCTCATTAGAAGCAGGGTTAAATTTAATTAACCAGAGTAATGTATTCTATTTTAACGGTAAATATTATAAACAAGATAAGGGTGCACCAATGGGGTCACTCGTTTCAAGTATTTTTGCTGAATTTAAGCTTAGACCCTTGAAAGATTTTATTTTCAACACTTTCAAACATAAACCTAAATTATGGTTAAGACACGTGGACGATGTTTTGTAGTATAGGAAGAAAGAAGGCCAGCTTTAGTGGAATTTTTTGAGAAATTGAATCAACTCGATGACAGTATTAAATTTACCATGGAAAATGAAGTCAATAACACTCTCCCATATTTAGATGTCTTAGTTATAAAATCAGGTTCTTCGCTTAAAAGAAAAGTTTTCAGAAAATCAATGAACATAGATAGCATTATTCCTGTTACTGCTTCAACCCCATGGGGGTTATAAAATGTCTGCGTTTAATTCTTTTATTAAGAGGGCACACATTGTTTGTTCGGATGAATTTTTAGAAGATGAACTGAACCATATTATCAAGATTGGAATGGATCATGGATATAACCCCCAGGTTATCCATAAATTAATCGAGAGATTCAATAAATAGAGTAGGTGGGGGTAAAGATACGCACTTTCCATACATTTTGACTTTTAACGCACACATTGGTCTAAACTTATGTAATGAGTGATTAAAATGTTAGATTAGAACATTAGGCAAGTACCACCATCAACCGACATTTTGTCAAATTACAATTCTACCAGAAATTGCAATTTAAAAAAAAAAAAATTGCTCTGCATATCTTTGCCCCATCGGTTGGGGTAAAAGTACGCAGTGCGTATTTTTTGTCCCATTACTGAGCGTTTTTGCCCCATTTCCAATAAAACGAATGAGTTATGCAAAAGCATTAGTAAATTTCGCTAATATTTATAGTTAAACTGAAAATTGTTAGTTAAACCATGAAAAAAAAGAAAAAATAGCGGTCTGTGAGATCACAAATTGCAGTTAACCTCTAACTACTGTGACAAAATTGTTGCTTAAGTGCTGTGAGCGGTCCCAAAGACCCCTTGATCGTAGAATGAATAAAAGGGTTGACTGACTCATAAGATACTGTTTTTGTGCTAAACTTTATGTAAAGGCCTATTATAATAAAAATTATCCTCATTTAGATGTCTTCAGCGATACTACTAAGTTTCCAAACGAATCAAAATTAAACTAACATCAGTAGTTAAATAGAAAATTACAAGTTAAGCTATGAAACTGAATATAGCAGCAATCTCTGAGACCGTTAACAGGAGTTAAGGGTTAAGACTTAAAACAAAATCGTTTTATGAAACAAGTAGGGGAGACCGGGGGAATGGCGCCACCCGGGGTTATGCCATCACCCCACCTATTTTAAAAAATAAGAGCAGTTTGAGATAGTGAATGTGCCTGCACTATAGCGGCCAACAATAGAAACAGTGCCTAGAGTAAGAGTGAATTTTCTGCACGTCGTTCGTTTGTTCTAGTGAATAATTTAGTTTTCATCGTGTTGCTTCTTAATTTGGAGTTTCAAATAAGTAGAGATAAGCACCTTTTATTCTACCATTAGGTATTTAAGATAATATTACCCGTAATCTACATTCATTCGCCGACATTTTGATGCAATGTGTTGAACAAGTTCGGTTTTTCTTTCGGCTTTGCTTGGGGATTTCCGCTCTATTGCCTAGTGATGGGCGATTCTCGAGAATTCGACAATCGAGAAAAATCGACATCGTAAAAAATCACAATCGATACAGCCATCGATTAATTCCTAGAATCTACAATCGAGATGTTTTACAATCGATTATAACGAGAGAAGCTAAAAACAGTTGTTGGAAAACTTAGCTATTATTTTGGCCGAAAATTTCATAGTAGTGATAGGGCTTTCTCGATAATTCTGCTATCGCAATTATTTGCTCGTGATTTAGGCTTAAGGGGTTACTTCAGTCGGCTCACTAATTCTAATCCCATGGAAGAAATTTATAAAGATATCTCATTTGAATTTCAACATTTTTAAAGGATTTTCTTTGCATTGAATAGCTGAGGTCAATCTGTACAAAGGCCGTTTTTTTACTTTTTCGATTTTGATTGCAGATTTTTTCTATAAGGATGCTTTCGCTTTCGAAACCGGTTTCGAAAATAAAAGTGTCCTCATTAAAAAATACCTTTAAACAAAATCGAAAAAGTAAAAAAAATATCCTTTGTACAGATCGATCTCAGCTATACAATGCAAAAAAAAAAAAAAATAAATAAAAAAAAAATAAAAAATATTGAAATGCAAACGAGATATCTTTATAAATTTCTTCCATAGGATTAGTATTAGCAAGCGGGTCTTGTCTTTTCGCTTGACTGAAGTAGCCTCTCAGTGAAAAAGAGGAAATAGCTTGACCTTCTGACCCGACCCGTGTAGTCGAGTGTGGGTAACATCGGGTTGCTCGTCCCGATGCAGGACTCTAGTATACTAGGGTCAGAGCACTAAGACTAATGTTGATGAAATGTGCTGCTTTTGCTTGAAGCCAAAAATGCAACCCTAAAACCGGTTACAATTCGGCCCAAACACTTACGGCTCATTTTGAAAACCTTACCCTGTCCAATGAATATCCTCGTACTTGTCTTGTTTGGGTCGAATGATTTGAGCGATAAACGGCTTGATATTGTAAACCGTTTTGATGGTGTATAATGCATTTTTACTATACTTAGAACTCTGTATCTGTGGTACTATACTGTGATACTAGCTGATTCAAATCAGAGGTTATAGTGATTATCTCTCAAACCTCTGATGGCAGAAACATACATCCAATTAAAAAAAATATTCAAATCAAGAACTCATTCAATTTCAAGTATAAATTTAGATATGGTTTTACAATTTGCTGCATACGTATTAAAATACAAAATTAAAATTTTTGCACGGTTCAACTTTTATAGGTGTAAGTTATAGTTAGATTTTTTTACTCCGTGCACCTCTAATAAGCAAAAAAAGAAAAAAAAATGCTTTCATGTATGTTCAAGCTTACTGAGTTATGATATTTTAAATTTTATTAAATTAAATTTTGGGCTATACTATAGTAAAAAAAAAAAAATCTGTGTGTTTTTAGTATATTTCAAGAGTGCACGCTCAGAGTGCAGTTTCAAGAGTTACAGCTTTCTTCATGTTAGCAGCATTATCTGTTACAACCGTAAAAACTTTCTCATTGATTTGCCATTTATTTAAGATGTTGTCGCTTGTGAAATGCTTACAGCTGAATGATCACTTTCAATTTCTTCCGTAGATAAAACTGGAGAATGCATTTTAAAATCAGAAATAAAATGCGCAGTGACAGTTAAAAAAGATCTATTGCTATCAGATGACCACATGTCAGTAGTTATGGATAAATGTTCGATGGAATTAAGCATGTTTTTAAGTTCAGAACTTAATGACTGATATACTTCATGTAATACATGCTCTGAGATTAATTTACGAGATGGGATCTTGAAATGAGGCACATTTTTTTTCATAAAAAAAATAAAACCGCGATTTTCTACTATAGAAAGAGGTTGGCAATCAACGGCAATCATGTACACTAAATCTTTTTCAAACTCATGGCATTCTTCTCTAGAAGGTCCCGATTTTTGGGCTGCGCCATACAAACGCATTTGCTTAAATTTTTTTGCAGGAAAAGCAGAAACGTTTTCTGTTGCAATTGTGTGTTTGCTGATTTTTGAAGTACTTGTATTTTGTTTACATACTCCCGAATTCAATAATTCATCACTATCAGTATTTTTTGTGGGATTCTGTTGTGCTTCAACCTCTGATAATTGAACAGGATGTTTCCTTTTTAGATGATCCTTCAAATTTGTTGTATTTCCAAAATACCTTAAAATTGCATTACATTTCATGCATTGCACTGATATAACTTTATCGTTTTCATAGTTTTTATTAAAAAATTCCCAAACTATAGATTTTTTAAAGCAACGTCCCATTTTCTTTTTCAAAAAAGTATTAAACTACTACGAAATGACTCGATAAATTCTTCATTACGTTCTGCTTTTTTGAGGTTTCACATTTGAAGTTAACGAGTTTAATGATGACGTCTCCTTATCTATGGGATACGACGCATTTCTTATTCACCCACCGCTAACTACAGATTTTAACACAGAACGTGCAAACAGATATATTGTTTGTTGTTGTTTCTTGCAACGGCGCAGCTGGGATCTTTTGAATCATCACTACTCCTAAAATAATAACACTAAAAAATCATTGCTTTTACATGCATATGAAGCAGTTTTTACAGTAAATACATGGGAACTGAAAACGGGTGCAATAAAAACTTAAGCAATCAATGTAAATTTAACATTTAGATGCTCGATGACTTTATCTTCTATAATCTTCATTTAAAGTTAATAGAAAGGAGGTGGAAAAAATAAAAGCAGTAATTTAATTTGCTGTTATTGTCTTTCATTCAATTTTCAATTGATGGAGGGGCTCCTAATATAGGGCTGTGCATATATAAAGTATCATTTTAGAGGAGAGGGGAGGGGGGGGGACGTCTGGCACATGATATCGTAAGATATCGCTAGGGGGAGGGGGGATTTGTCTTTTGATATCGATATCATTTTTTACCCAACCAGAATTTACATTTTTTATTTGTAACTTGGCCATTACATCAAAATTATATGATATCTTTTTTTAGTCTGTTATCTATATTTATGAGAATACAAAGTTATTATTAAAATCTTTAAATGATTATAAAATTATTTAATTCCAAAATATGGAATACCCCAACGTTTGGCATTCCTATTCTTCTGTAATATATGTATGCATATATAATCCGCTGTTAGAGAAACCGCATGCGAAGTACGTTTGAAATTATATTTTGTGTTTAATAGTAAGTAAAAGAGAAAGAATTTTGTCCGTCTGCTTCGTTGATAAGAAGTACTGTTTGCCCCCCCCCCCCCACACACACACACACACCGTGCGGGGTCAAGTGCAAGAAGACATTATTATTGTTGAACGCATTATGCGAAAAAAGCTATTATTAAATTCTTTTAAATAGTAACTATTTTTTTAAGTGTTATTTAATTTGATATAAAGTTATTTCATATGTAAAATGATATTTTATTGACTTCAATGTGAATCAATAAAGTATGAGGAAAATAAATGTAACCATACTTGTATATCACTCCAAAAATCAAAAGAATTTTTAGACATTGATAACGATATCATTGCCGGAGAGGGGGTCCAAAATTATCAAAAAGTTGATACTGTTATATAAGTACAGCCCTTATGAAGTCTTCAAAAATATGTTAATCATGTTAATATAACGGGTTTTGTATATATCTTAATAGTTTTAGAGCGTTCTAAAAGCGATATTAATATCCCTAAACCTACCTCCTTCTCTGCACTAGCGGTTTTAATAATTAAATTGTTATTGAAAATGCGTTCTTTCAAAACTTCAAATCAACTTTAATATTATACCATCTTCGCTATAGTATTTATCCTTCGAATTTTATGTGCCATACTAGATTTTAATACAATCCAATAAACTCTAAAGGATTAATATCTAATTATGTTCTATATAAATTTATTTCATGAAATGTGCATACTTACTAATATTTGTTTTAAATGCTGTAAAATTCACATTGTATGAGCATAGTAATATGTATTTTGAATTTTGCATAACTTATCAAATATTTTTTCATATATGCGTAGGTCCAGATGCCAGCAAAATGAACACCGCCCCTCAGAAATATTCAAAATTCTTTATTTCAAATATAAGATCCAATATGCTGTCAAGAAACATGCTTCTTAAAAGATAACGATCGATTGGGACGTTAAATACATTAAGAAAATACTTTCAACTCATTTATCTATCTTTAAAACATTATTTAAATGTTTTAAAAGATTTTATTGTCTTTTTATAAATTTGGCTTTGGAATAAATTCCTCTTTCTTCTTTATGAAACTGCAATGTCCAAATCGCGTAACTATGGCGCATTTGATGAATCAAATAAGCTTTCCACTCTTTCGATAACTCAAAAAGTTTGATACAGTTTAAAGTTCCCCTAAATGTCAAATGCTCTGGAATTTCCCCATTGATCGAAAACAAAAGTTGCTTTCGAAAAACGTAAGGATAGTACGATAAAGATACCTGCTAAGAGGGAACCTGTCTAACACGGAAACTGTTTTCCAGTGCCTAGTGATTCCAACATGACTCTTTAAGTCTGTATCGAAATCCAAAGGCGCTATTTTCTGACACACTTACAAACTTATTTTTTATTTTAGGCGCATTAGCTAGAATCGATTAGCATTTCCCTCTTTTCGATAAAGGTAAAAGGTTTGGTACAAGTTAAAGGTCCCTAAATGTCTAAAGTGAGTCTAATGCTGTTGAATTTCTCCGTTTATCGGAAACAAAGGAGTGTTATCGAAAAATAGAAAGGTAAACAGACAAATATATCGCTAATAGGGAATTCTATAACTAAAATGAAACTTCAATGGACTTCATTTTTGGTATTTCGGATAATTTTAATCTTCCAATCCTTACCAACGTGGTATTAGATGATGGGCCTGGAAAAGGTAGAAGACACCCCCCCCCCCCCCCCGAAGGTGGCATTAGGCCCCAAATTGACAGTAGGGCAGACCAAGGATGGAAGTTAACTTGATGTAAGAGAGGACTAGGGGAAGTTGAGAATGGTAAAAAAAAAAAAAAAAAAAAAAAAAAAAAAAAAAAAAAAAAACGAACCATTGAATAAGAAAAAAATTGAAGAAAATGAATAAATGGTAAAAGAACAAGTGAAGCGTGTGATTAGAGCCAGACAAATGAAGAGGGGCCCGATGGGCCACAGCTGGTCCAGAATGAGTGCCCAAATGGTCAGAATGGGTCAAGAACTTAGAGAATAGTATCTACAAGGAAGAAAAATAATGAGACAAAATATTATGAAAAACAGATGAAAAATACCAATAGCCTGAGGCTAAAAGTAAAATGTTTCACTGGGCGGCGTCCCCTGGTGGTAGTAAAAATAAAATTGATACGAGAAGATAGGGAACAGTGAAAAACACTTTATTTTGTGAATTTTATAATTTTTGGACAAACAGTATACTAAAGGTTTGAAGAAACAAAACTTTAAAGCGCCCTCTTGAGGCGAAGAAGGGAGTTAAAATTAAGAAACACATGTCCATATTTTTTATTCGATTTTAGACGCAATTTGATGTTAGTCTTATAATTTTCCTATGAGTGAAAGATACCGTACCAGAGTACGAAAAAAACCACCGCTAAGTATATTACTTTAGAACATTTTAAGCCCAGGGGTCTAAAATTAACAGTGGATTGACAAAAGAAAGGTAGATTTAGAAAGGTTATGAAATTACCCTTATTTTAATATATTACATGAGTGGGGTAAAATAATTTTGAAAAATCCTCTTCCCTGAGGCGACACTTAAAATCTTGAAAACACATATTTTGCAGTGCAGTTTTGTTTTAACAATAGCATTCTAATATTAAGAGATATGGGGCAGCTTAGGAGGGCTAAAATAAGAGAAACATTGAAAATCAAAGACAAACTGGCGCCAAATTCAATAGAAAACTTCTATATCAACAAAAACTCGAACTGATAACTTAAACCACTATGCCTCCTAACCCATATCGGTTAATAACAAAAGCGAATGGAAAAAAACATGTACTCCTTTGGGAAATCATGACTTGCACCAGAAGCGCGGTAAGTTTGACTCTTCTGAAAGCTTCCTTTCTCTCGAAGTGCGAGAGCTCTCTCTCGCACTTCGAGATCTATTTTCTGGACGCAAACTGCTCGTTTATATCGAGGAGACATTCTGCTCGAGGGCAAACCTTTCACTTACTTCGAGATATCTCACCGATTGCTTCCTTCGTCACTTCTCGTTCCTCGCTCTCGGTCTCTGTTCAACATTTCATATGACATTGTCGAGAATGAGAAATCAGCTTTCGTCCTTTCTCCGAAATGTTACTCTCGATGATTGTCATTTCACGCTCAGCCAAGAAGGGCCGAGAAGAGATATCGAGGGGCAAGCTGGAGAAAAAAATGGGCATGACAATGAACTATGAAATGAAGCTTTAATTTTCAATGTTTTTCTTATTTTAGCCCTACCAAGCTGTCACATACTTGGAGCCCTCCAATAAATATTATTTATTAAATATAAAAATTTCAAAGAGGAAGGTGGGTCGAGTGAGTTCCGAGGACGTGAGAGTGGGTGGGGCGCAATTAAAAAAAAAAAATTACCGAACTCTTCCTGTGACATATAATCGAAAAGCCCTTTGACAACTCTTTCATATTATGAACCTTTCTTCCCCCGAAGGTGAAATTCGGGGGGGGGGAGGCGAACAAATTTTTAAAACCCTTGCCGATTTCTATAATAAATTTAAATATCATTTTAGATGTAGGTTTTTTATGCAGTCTTCCAATAAATATTATTCATTGAACATAAAAATTTTAAAGTGGGGGCTGCGTAAATTCCGGGGCGAAAGAGTGGGACCAAAGGGGGGAGGGAGGGGGAGCAATTTTCAAACTTTTTTGGACCCGTCATGTAATATGTTATCTGAAAGCTCTCGGATGACTCTTTCATATTATGAGATTTTCTTCCTCCCCTCCCCAATTTGGCCCCCACTGCGGGGGTTAGTTTTTTCCGTTTTTATCATTTTAGATCGGATTTTTTTATGGAGCCCTCCGATAAATATTATGTATAATATATGAAATTTCAGGACACTTTTCTAAATTTAGCCAAGACCCTTCATGTAACATATCGTTGGAAAGATTTGTGACTACTTATTGATGTTATGCACTTCCGGTGGCCGTCCAACCACTTTGCCCCCCGGGGGACACTTTTCCAAATTTAGCCAAGACCCGTCTTGTGAGATATCATTTTAAAGGTCTGTGACTACTTATTGATGTTATGCACCTCCGGTGACAGACCCCCCCCCCACATTGCCCCCCGGGGGACATTTTTCCAAATTTAGCCAAGACCCTTCAGTGAGATATCGTTGGAAAGGTCTGTGACTATTCATTGATGTTATGCATCTATGGTGTCCGTCCCCCCCACTTTGCCCCCCCCCCCGGGGGGGCACTTTTCTAAATTTAGCCAAGACCACTCATGTGAGATATCGTTGGAAAGGTCTGTGACTACTTATTGATGTTAAGCACCTCCAGTGACAGCCCCCACCACTTTGCCCCCCCGGGGACATTTTTCCAAATTTAGCCAAGACCCTTCATGTGAGATATCGTTGGAAAGGTCTTTGACTATTCATTGATGTTGTGCACCTATGGTGTCCGTCCCCCCAACTTTGCCCCCACGGGGGGCACTTTTCTAAATTTAGCCAAGACCCCTCATGTGAGATATCGTTGGAGAGGTCTGTGACTACTTATTGATGTTAAGCACCTCCAGTGACAGCCCCTCCCACTTTGCCCCCCCGGGGGACATTTTTCCAAATTTAGCCAAGACCCTTCATGTGAGATATCTTTGGAAAGGTCTGTGACTACTTACTAATGTTATGCTTCCCCGGTGTCTGTCCCCCAACTTTGCCCCCCCCCCCCGGGAGACACTTTTCCAAATTTAGCCAAGACCCCACATGTGAGATATCGTTGGAAAGGTCTGTGAGTACTTATAGATGTTATGCTCCTCCGGTGTCCGTCCCCCCACTTCCGGGGAGACACTTTTACAAATTTAGCCAAGACCCCACATGTGAGATATCGTTGGAAAGGTCTGTGACTACTTATTGATGTTATGCTCCTCCGGTGTCCGCCCCCCACTTCCGGGGAGACACTTTTACAAATTTAGCCAAGACCCCACATGTGAGATATCGTTGGAAAGGTCTGTGACTACTTATTGATGTTATACACCTCCGGTAATCGCCCCCCCCCACTTTTCCCCCACGGGGGACACTTTTCTAAATTTAGCCGAGACCTCTCATGTGACATATTGTTGGAAAGGCCTATGACCACGTACTCATGTTATTCACCTCCCGCACCCCTCCCCCCACTTTGCCCCCCCGGGAAGGGCATTTTTATAAATTCAGATCCAGACCCGTCGTGTGACATATGGTTCGAAAGGCCTGAAGACCTGTGACGGCTTATTCATATTATGCAGCTACTTTGCCCTTCCGCTCACTTTGACCCCTCCCCCAAGAGATCCGGTCCGAGGTTCGTTCGTTTCGAGATTATATTTTTTTACAAGATTTTGTAGTGCGTGCACACCACGCCTGCTATACGGTGTCGTATATAGCGGGTATCCTGTTCGTGATTTCATATTACAAGATTACGTATAACTTAGGGGCCCGATTAAAGGAGGGGCCCACTAGCGGGCGACGTAACCTTGTCTTTATTAACACCGACTCATTCCAGTTCACCCGCAGACGATTCTTGATAAATGTATGACGTATATAATATATAATATATGATGTATCAAAGCAATTGGCAAACTGGAGTCATCGAGAAAAAAATTACACAATCGAAAAATATCGAGATGTCCATACAATCGAGACAATCGAGAAAAACATCTCGTTATCGCCCATCACTACTATTGCCTTCTCGGGGTAATGCCGCCACTATGCAAATCAGGTGAAAAATGGTCTCATTTGAATGTAGTGGAGCCGATTCAGCAGAAATTTATATTTGTGACTTTTTCTATTTGAGTTAAATTGTAACTGATAAATTACTTTTGCTTTCTAAATATTTTCAATAGGTTATGTGTTTCCTAGTATCTATTTGATGTATTTACTAGGTCATTAAAGAGTGGCGTCATTACTCCGATACAGTGGCGGAATTACCTTAGTATCCTGGGTAATCCCGCCACTGTACAGAGATTGAAATAAGTTTTATTTTTATGGGTACTTATGTTGCAATTATAATTACGGTTAAATTTATACAGATACTAAAGATCATGATTGAGCTTTAGAATTTTTACTGTTTAAAAATAAACATTTTTTAGAGGTCAAAAAATTTAAATTCCCTTAAGGTGCCACCATTCCCCCGGTCTCCCCTATATTGAGTTTTAAAAGTAGGTAGGTAGATACCTACGTTCTATATTGAAAAAAAAACTTAAGTAGAAAAGGTAGTTAAGTAGCTATTATATTTTATACAATATAAAAAGTAAAACTTCCCACAATTACATTGTGGAAAGCTTTTCATCTAGCTAAAACGATAGGACAAAGCTCCGAGTCTTAAACTTGTGCATATCTTTGCCCCAAGACGGATGCATACTTTTACCCCATTTTGCAGTATTTTATTTAACCGGCTACGGACAAATTTAACCTTTAACTGATGTTACCGGTCTCACAGACCGGTGCTTTTTTCAATTTTCATAGTTTAACTTACAGATTTCAGATTATCTACAAACACTACTGAAATTTTGTTTCGTTTGGGACTTTAGTACTATCACCAGAGACTTTAGAATAGGTGAATTTTAATTATAACATTCCTGTACAAAAAGTTTAGCACAAAAACATCCTATGAGTTAATCGCGGCTTTTATTCATTTTTCGATGGAGCGGTCTCACAGACCGCTTCACACTAGTTATGTGATATCAGTTAAAGGTCCTAGTTATTGAAATTTCTTTTATATTCCAGCAATGTTCGAAAGATAAAGGAGAATTTTTAATAGTTTCAGATTTTTTCTTGTTCCCTCCCCCTCAAAAAAAAAAAAAAAAAAAAAAAAAAAAAAAAAAAAAAAAATCCCTGCCGGCCCGGCCTACAGGCAGAGGTAGATTTCGAAGTTAAGTATACTAATTTCACCAACAAAAACTAAATCATTATTAGATATAAATCCACTTTAACAGTTTTATCTGTCTGCTTTTGACGAGTTTTTATTTCCTTTTTATAAAATAGCTGGTTTTATCAGAATCATGTTAAGGCGATATTAAAAAAAAATTTTCCATACTCAACAACTCGAAATTTTCTGGCACATTTTCAGATTCATTTTTAATAAAAAAAAATATGAAACATGCTGACGTGATTTTTGAAAAGGTTTATAAGCGGCCTGTGTTTTTATTTTTCTTTCAATTAATTAAAACTTGATTAATAAACAATTATTTTCTCAGTAGGGCAATATTTTTCGCTTCTAACACAATCGCTTCGGGAAATTCTGTTCAAAATGTCCACTTTGACATCATTTTATGAAATATATTCTGCTTCTATCAAAAAATCGATCATTACTGTACATTATATAGTTTCTGAATAAGAGAATCTAGCAATTGGATGCGTTTGATAGCAAAAATGAATTTAAAAACAAGTAATGTAAAAATTTTTGTTTTTAAAGTCAATTCCTACTTAGGTCATCAAAGAAAAATTTAATATAATCCCATAAGCTAATATTAGTCTTTGTTGCATTAAAATATCTCAATTTGTTGATTTTCTATAAGCAAGTAGGTTTACAATGGAACTCTATGGGAATTTGGCGAAATATTAGAGATATCGCCAAGTTGGCGTCACATTTTGGCTGCCAAATTTGGCGATATATCGCCAAGTTGGCGACAAACTTGGCGGTATTTGGCGACAGAACAGGGTCACCCTATGGTAACCCCTTATTGAAAATACTTTCATTGATCTTCAATAACCAATGGCCGCCATTTTGTTTCCCATGCAAAACTAAAATAAATTAAAATTTAATTAATTAATATTTGTAAAAACTGTATTAACATGAATTGTCATCCAGTACAAGTTCAAAAAAATTTATTTCAACTTGATAGGATGAATAATAAGTATTTTATTAATGATTGAAAATTTGAACAAGATAAATAAATAAATAAATAAATAAATATAGGGAGAGTGTGAACTAATAGTAGGAATTGAATGAGCAAGAAAATAGACTGTTTGGATTTGAATGCACCCTTAATAAGATGATTTTTTTCTTCAACCGATATGTATTTTTATTTGTTTTTGCTGTAAGAATTGGCCCTATCAAAAACTTGTTTATATAAATGTTGAAGACAATATTAAGAAGATATATGATAAATTCATGGAGATTTTATATCTTGTGAATTGCCGGAGTTATGAAAATTTTTCTTCTTCAACCCCCCTTTTTTGTTTTCGTTTTTAATTTTTTTTTTCGGTACGAATTCTTCCTATCAAAAACTTGTGAATATAAAAGTTGTAGATAATATTAAGGAGATGTATAATAAAATTATTGGATTTGATATCTTGAGAATTGACGCAGTAAAGAATTTTTTTCTCCCAAAAACCCTATTTTTCTCGCCCCTTGAGCCTATTTTAAAATTTATCAAAAATCTGTGATGCATGAATTTTTGGCGCTATTTTTAGAAGTAATAAAAACTTTAAACTGATTTGATATGTACAAAAATTAAGAAGTTATGGGGTTTTTTCAGTTTTTACAAAACCCTTCCCTATTTCCATCCCTTTTGTCCGCTTTTGCCCATTAACGAACTTGACCGAGATTTTATGTCCCTTGATTTTATGCATCAGTTTGGAAGAGATTTGTGCAGAATTGAGGAAGTTATCGTGTCCAGAAGAAAGTGATAACACAATTGCTTCGGGAAATTCCGTTCAAAATGCCCACTTTGACATCATTTTTTGAAATATATTCTGCCTCTATCAAAAAATCGATCATTGCGGTACATTATATAGTTTCTTAAAAAGAGAATCTACCAATTAAATGCGTTTGAGACCAAAAATGAATTTAAAAATGAGTCAGAAAATAAGCAGTTTGGATTTGAGTGCATCCTTAATGCAATGATTTTTCCAACACAATCCGCTTCGGTAAATTCGGTTCAAAATGCCCAATTTAACAGCATTTTTTAAAAATATATACTGCCTCTTTCTAAACATCGACCATTACGGTACATTATATAGTTACTGAGTAAGAAAACGTACCAATTGGAAGCCTTTGAGAGCAAAAATGAATTGTAAAATGAGTCAGAAAATACGCAGTTTGGATTTACTTAGATGATTTTTTTCTTCAACCGCTATGTATTTTTAATTTGTTTTTGCTGTAAGAATTGGTCCTATCCAAAACTTGTCTGTATAGATTTTGTAGACAATATTAAGAAGACATATGATAAATTCATGAGGATTTTATATCTTTTGAATTGACGGAGTTATGGATCTTTTACTTCTTCAAACCCCTTTTTTGTTTTCGTTTTTAATTTTTTTTTGCGGTACGAATTGGTCCTATCAAAAACTTGTGAATATAAAAGTTGTAGATAATATTAAGGAGATTTATAATAAAATTAATTGGAATTGATATCTTGAGAATTGACGAAGTTATGAATTTTTTTCTCCCAAAAACCCTATTTTTGCGCTCCTTGAGCCCATTTTTAACTTTATCAAAAATCTGTGATGCATAAAATATTGGCCCTATTTTTAGAAGTAATAAAAACTTTAAACTGATTTGATATGTACAAAAATTAAGAAGTTATGGAGGGATTTCTGTTTTCACAAAACCCCTCCCAATTTCCATCCCCTTGGTCCGATTTTGCCCATTAACGAACTTGACCGAGATTTTATGCCCTTTGATTTTATGTATCAGTTTGGAAGAGATTGGGGCTGAATTACGAAAGTTATCGTGTCCAGAAGAAAGTGATATATATATATATAGAAAGAGAGAGAGAGAGAGAGAAAAAGTTTTTTACTGAGGGTGGTTTAGGTGGGTTCTAGGTGTCATGATCGGTGTAGATCTGCAAAAATTTTTCAGAAATTCCAACATAGGAACGATCCCAATAGGTAGTATTTCATACGAAATCTTCCTAAAAAATCTGTTTGCAGCTATTACCAAAACGCAAGACCCTCTACCAATTTTATTTCATTCCGGTGTTTACGAAATCCCTATGCAACTCAATACTGGTCTGTTAACTTCATATATTGAAATGGCAAAACGATGCCTGTTTGAAAGGATTAAAGAACATAAAAGAGATTTAAAATTCAATAGACAGTCTGCAGCTTTATCTAGATTAGCATTTAAAGGCAGTGTCAAGGCAGTGCATTTTGATGGTGTAAAAATTATTTCTAAATATTCCAACCCTCTTAAAGCCCTTATACGTGAATCCATAGAAATTAGTCTGAGAAAAAACGAAGTTTGCAACGACAATATTTCATTTCAGATTTCTAATGCTTGGTTAAACATTTTAAAAGAAGTACATTGTAATGTTAATTTCGGATTTTTTTAGTTTCTGATAATAGTGTTGTAGCCTACCAAGAGATGGCGCTATATCCGATGCAGTATTGATTTTGATGTTTAATAATCAGTACAGTTACTGAAATGTTTTCAGTTTGTTGTTGTGAAAGTGATTGTGCTGTTTGTAACTTTGCTTCGTGGAGGTCAAGAGCCCTCTCCCCTGATGATGGCTCATTAGGAACAGCAGGAAACCTTGGGATTAATTTTTAATGTGTTTTTAATATAGCTTTTATTTATGTGTACGCTGATGAGTGTCATAAGAGTTTTATTGTTATGTTTGTTTTTTTTAATTCAAGAACTATTTCTTCATATCTCTTACAAGGAGAGGGCCAACCATGTTCATCACAGATTTTAATTATTTTAATATATGTTGTAGGGTAGAGACCCCTTAGTCTCAGGTTCAACGGATTTTATCCAACGCTCCTTAGTTCTTGAGAAACCGGGGTGTCTAATAGTAGTACACAATTTAAATACCTACTTTGCAACCAAAATGATTGATTGGTCGTAGCTTAGCAGGTATGGCGTTTGCCGGCTGATCCACGGGCCCGGGTTCGATACCTGAACGCGCCACATTTGTTTTTCTCACTTTTTGTTTTATAAATATATTTGTAAGTATAACTTAATACTCTCATTTTCAATTAAAATTTATAATATTGTATAACAATTATAATTTTAACCTATTTAATTTTTTACTTTAACTAAATAGTTGTATAAAACATCTTAAAACTGTTATTTTTTTTAAATCACTTTTAAAATGTATTTCATATATTCTTTATCGATGCAATGATATTGAGCAATTGTGTCAATTCGTGATTTTAAAGAAACATCATTTACGCATTGCTTTAACAAAGGAAGTCAATGCGATAATACTATTTTTCTGTTTTTAAAATAACAAGAATAATTATATTAAAAATTAGCATCAGAATTAAATTACAACTGATTTTTTGCATACTAAACATTTTTAAATTTGTAATGCGTATGCTTGCGTTGTCAATTATTTTGCTTTCCCCTTTATCTTATTTCTGGTTTTATTTTTATTTTATTTGAATATTCTTTTATTTTATCATAACTAGATGGCGCCACAACAAGTTTTGTCACGATTTTGTAATTTTTATCATTCAATAATAGATCCAATTTCTTTTTAAATCTCTTTAAAGGATGAGAAATAATAGTTTAAAAATAAAAAATGATAAATTTAAGTTCGTTAACATTATAATTAATGTTTGATATTAAAACTTTTAATTTAAATTATTAAATTATAATTACAAGTATATTTATAAAACCAAAAATGAGAAAAACTAAGGTAGCGCGTTCGGGTACCGAACCCGGGCCCGCAGATCAGCAAGCAAACGCCATACCAACTGAGCTACGGCCAACCTGTACTTTTTCTAGAAAGTAATTTTTAAGTTGTGTACTACTATTAGACCCCCCGGTTTCTCAAGAACTAAGGAGCGTTGGATAAAATCCGTTGAAACCGAGACTAAGGGACTACCCTACAACATATATTAAAATAATCAAAATCTGTGATGAACAAGGTTGGCCCTTTCCTTGTTTGTTTAATCACTTACAAAAACCTTGCCGATGTTTACAAGCCAAGGGATAGCAACCCCTTTCATAACGAGCATTTTAGTAACAAGCATTTTTTTGTGCCAAGTATATTGTTATAAAAAATATAGTCTTAGAGGTGTTAGATAAATTTAATTACATCTTACAAACCACTAAAATAAGCTCTGGGTACAACGTCTATCGGCCTGGCTTCGAAATCATTAAAAGCCTTTTGTAACGCACCCTTCCGGGCAGTTCACTTGATAGGATGTAAGTCATGACACAGATTTAACAAAAAGAAAAAAAAAGCAACAATTTATTTATAACTATAAACAGGGAAGTTAACAGTTGAGCGGGTAAATTAAAAATATAAACTATCAAGAGTAAGTCCAATTTTACTAACGTCTGAGAGGGGAAATTCCTTTTGAAAGACTTATTAAATTGAACTCCCTTAACTTAGCTCCAAAATTGCTCCAATGTTCGTTCTGCGGAAACTTAAGAAATACCTTTCAGCATTATAATATAATTATAACTGTAAAAGTGGATTCCAATTGGCTTTTTATTCACAATACGAAGCGCAACTGCTTACCAAGCTGGCGAAAACTCACAACCATAGACTCAATTGAAGAACTGCTAATTGGAAACTGCGCTTGAAGCCAACATGTGGACAACTTGAATAGATCAGTTTCAACCACGTGATCACCAGCCCATCAAATTTCACCGAACCAATCATAATCAACTATTTGTAGCCTGTATTATGAGCCAACCAATCACAATCGGCCAAATTTGGGGGGGGGGCAAAAAAACACGTCTGGTTGCTAAGGTCGTTGCTAGGGTGTGATGTCAGTTGAAACTGATCTATATCCGAAGGCGGGATGGGGGTCAAAGTTTACTGATTCCATCTCTTACCGCACTATATGTAGCAACTACACAACCACAGTTACCTAATTAACATATCATCGCAAAAAATAACAGCGATAGCCAGATTCCTGGAGATTCATAAACACTTTGCGAAACTTAAAAAAATGACATAGGTCTCATTCATACACAAATGTTAGAATTCAGGATACCACGATCACACGCAAAATCTCAACATCAGGGTACCCTTATAAAAGAGTAGTTAGGCTTTATGCTACAAACTTTTTTGAGATTTTTTTTAAAATAAAAAGAATTTTAGAAAGAGAATAAAGAGAAATTTTTTAAATAAAAAACTTATGTGTCATTAATGTTCAAACAGAAACTTTTCAGTTATCTTATTTAGTTTTCATTTTATTATTAGTGTCATTCGGCGTACAGTGTTCCCCACCAAAATGCGAAGAAGGCTGTCGGGTCAATTATGATGCAAAACCATGCCCAAATTGTGAATGTGACAAAAGTCAGTATATTCTGTATTTCATATCTTCTTAACCCTAGAACTACCGGAAATTTTACTCAAGTTTTATAAAAAATATTCTACACCAGAATTTTTATTTAAAACTATTTAACTTATTATTGTCTGATTTATATAATTTGTTTATTTTAAAGAAATTTCTGGTTTAAATAAATATTTTGAATTAAACGCCTACCAGACGGGTCCGTTGGACCCGTCTGGTAGGCGGTTAAAATTGAGACTAATTTTTGGTATTCAGTCTTATTACACTGAAATCTTGTCAAAGCCGCTTTACTGATTTGGTATTTTATTATTCAAAAATATTAATCTTCCGGATGCGTTTCAAACTGAATTTATATCTAAAGATATGATAAATGTAAATATGAGATATTAAGTTTTATGTTTCAAGGGTTGTTAGTTTACTATTAGTTCCCACAAATAAAGATAATAATTACAATAATAAAAAAAAGTCATTCTACAATAGTAATGATACAGCTTATTTATTTCAACTTAAATGCCAACTTTTTTTAAGGTCCTCTTGGTAGTTTGCAATGTGCTACTCCTAAGTGTATACCTCCATGCCGGATTAATCTTGATTCCAAACCCTGTCCAGCTTGTGAATGTGATAATAGTAAGTTTTTAAGAACAAAAATGTTAAAAACAAATTTAAAATAATTCCTTTTAAATAACCCCCTTTGGTTATTTTCTTTAACCAAATTTGATTTAGAGTTGAATAATCGATTTATTTTAGGAAAATTTTCTTTCAGTTAATCTCGGAGCTGTGCAATGTTCCTTACCCAGATGTTTACCTCCTTGTCAGATTTACTTTGACACAGAACCCTGTCCATCTTGTGAATGCGATAACAGTAAGTTCTTATCTAATTTTTTCTAGAGAATTTTGTTTTTTAGGATTTCGTACTTAAAAAGCAAAAACGGAACCATTATAAGATCGCTCCTGTGTCTGTTTATCTGCCTGTGAGCCATTTTACTCGTAAACTATGGAACGTGAAAAGTTCAAACTGGGGGGAAGTAATAAAGACTATTGACCCACATATTTACATATTACACTCTAAAATTGGGAGGAGTGAAAAGTTCACTCTTTGAAAGAGTGACAGGCATTTTTACTCTTTTTGGAGTGAATTTGATAAAAATCCACTTCTTAAAGAGTGGAATTTTTCACTCTCTAGAAAGGAGTGAAATGTCTCACTCCTGCAAGAGTGACTTGCGTATGCATTGCTTATTAACCAATCAGAGTAGCAAAGCGACGACACCCTTAAAAGATAAGAAAAATGATCACTTTTTCGTCCGCCATCATAGGATTAACAGATTAGGATATCATTAAAATTATTCTTTATGGAATACATAAAATAAAGGTAAGTCTTATTTAATTTTAAGCATTTATCCGTGTAGATATGTGGAATGTTAAGATCATTAGCTAAATAGTTGTATGTTGCATAGAAAAATATTGATCGTTAGAGTGTTCAAAAGTGATTGTCTGTTATATTTCTTCATGTAGCGGTTTGAAATATAATTCTTTTAACAAGTGAATACGCACTAGAGATCTGCACGGGCCGGGTTCGGGCCGATTTTCACTCACGGAACTCCGGCTGGGCCACACTTTTTTCTGAAGGCTCGGGCCGGGCCGAGCCTAACTTATTTTTTCTGTACAAAGCCGGGACTGGTTCATTCCAAGTCTTCACGGCCCAAAATTTTCAGTACCAATTTTGACCCAGCCCGTATGAAAATCATTGTCTCAGCGTGGCCTGGTCTATTCAAAGGTCAGTAAAATTAGATCTCGTCCAAAAATTTTTGCAAAAAATGCATACATTTTAAAATCGCTATTATTCTGCACTTAAACGTTAAAATTTATTCTTTTTAAAGAACACTAGATTTCTGCGCTTATTAAAATATAGCTAAATTAAAACATAATAAAACGTGTGAAAAAGAACCTGCGTATGACGGAACCCAGTTTTAAACTCATTAACGTGTTGATCCATGCATAATTAATATACTAATATATAAGAAAAGAATATATAATACATTTACTCTCGCTAAGAAGGGAACTTGTCGCATTTTTTTTTCTTTTCTATGCAATTCCGTCTTACTGTATAGAATTTTTCAGATTTTTAACACTTAAAAAAAAAATAAAAAATCAATGTTTTGTTGAAATTCACTCGGGCCGAGATTTTAAATTTTTCCGGGCCGGCGGGCCGAATTTTTTTTCTATGAGTCGGGCCGGGCCGGGCTTGGAAATTTCGCCCCGTGCAGACCTCTAATACGCACAATGCTTAGCAAAAAATAATCAAAACTTCATTAGTTCTGGAAATGTGAATAAAAAAAAATGAGTGTAAATATTTTAATCTTCCCTTTCAATGCTGCGTTGCAAATTACGATCAAAAAAAAGTTTTATCTCTTTCGTTTGAAAGGGTGACTGACTCAGTCTCTTATGAGTCAGTCTCTTATCCGGATTTTGTCAATTCGTAGGAGACACATTCGAAAACAATTTGTCGTTATATGAGATTTTTTTTTGGTTTATTACTGATTTCGGATTATATACAGTTAAGAGTATTTATTATTGTTTCGGAGTTAAATATGATATTTGATGTTTATGATATTACGAAAAGGTTGGTACAGTGAAACCTCCCTGTGCGACCAACTCCATTAGACGACCACCTCCCTGAACGACCATTTTTCATGGAACGAAATTTATTCCCATAGGCTCAATACTAATTTTACCTCCATTCAGAGACCATCCCAGTTGAACTCCCTCCATGAGAGACCGATTTCTTTGAAGAAAATGAAATAAATTCCGTTTTTTCCTGGTCGCTTGAAGAAGTTCTTATTAAAAAAATAATTCCGGAGAGTGCATTATTCATCAAACTTCTAAACTAAGTTTAGGTTTTTTTTATCCCGGTAACTTTTAAGTGTTTAAACCCCTTTGTGCCTTTTTAGGGAATGAATTTAACTCTGATTACAAATTAAGAATGACGGTCAATAAACTCCTCTGCCCTGTTCTGTCGGAAAACTCGAAAAGAAATAGATAAAGTAATGAAATCGTCATTAATTGTTCCCGTCCCCCCGTTTTTAAAAATTATAAAATATAAACTGTAAAATTAAAGCAAATCTCAATGTATTCATTTTTAAAACTCTGCAGTATAACTTTTATTTTGATACTTAACAAATTTTGGCAACATTGTTACCATTTTTCAACAATTAAAATCTAGATTTAAACATGACCTCCATTAAGAGACTACCTCTCGGAGCGACCAATTTTTATTGGAACGGTACATGGTCGCTTTAGGGAGGTTTTACTGTATATTAATTTTTTTTAATTGTATGTAAACATTTTTCTGTGGATTATGATTTTAAAATTAGAGACTGAGTATCATAAAAAAAATAATTATAGATATTCTGCATCAGTTATTAAATTTCCTTCTATTATAAAAACATTTTCCACGTTTTTGATACACGTAAATTTTGGCGCTAAACAATAAAACATGATATTTAAGCATTGGAATAAAATGTTTTTTTTTTTTATGCCTGTTTTGAAGTTTATGGATAAGACTGCTTTAGTATATTTTTTAAAATGTGCATGTTTACTTGCATAATACAGGACTGAATATTTTTTTAAAGAGATTAATAACTACTTTTTTGCATTAAAATGTTTTTCAAACAATAAGAATATTTCTAATGCAGCCATTTACTTTATTTTTAAGTTTCCTTTTTTTCTATTTCCGAGGTCAATCTGTTCCTATAAAACATATAAAATCAATTTTGCTCATAGCCACAAAATACAATATCTACACGAATAAAAAATTTAAATTAAATACGACTTATCGTGTCATTTCATTAATAAGCATTGTATTAATTCCATTTTTCAGAAATGACGGACGAAAATTAGAAATCATGATTAAGTTAAGGAATATGTTTAAAAGAAAAATATATACATATTCCAGAGAACTCAAAATTTAGACTCCATGCTCATATTAAATAAAACAAAAGCAAATCACAGCGGATAAAAAAAAAAATTACACATTCTTAACATTTAAATCATGCTTAGAACTTATTTAAAAAAGAAGTGAGTTTATAAGCATTGCTTTTAAATGGAAAAATTAAAAATATTTTAGAACAATAGGACTTTGCAAAAATAGCAATTATTCACGGAAAAGGTGCGGTAAAAAGATAGGAATTTATATTTTAAAAAAAATTACAAAATTTACAAAAATAGCAATAATTTAAGGGAAAAGTTACGGTTTTATATTTTAAACAAAAATTAAAATCAAATCAAACATTGTTAAACATATAACATCGCCCTATTAAAAAATTATTAATAAAACTTTAAAAGTAATATCTTTATAGGGCATGCAATAAAAGCAAACACAAAGGATATGATTGGAATAAAATATTTTAGTTTATTTCTGTCAGTAACCTAATTTAAATTCGTATGTAACTTTAACTGATTTTTTTCTTAAAAGTTCAATTAGTGTTACAAACTATGAACTAAATAAATATTGCTAATAAAGTATTTTATTCCAATCTTTACCACTCTTGTATCTATTTTCATTGCATGCCGTAAAAGATGTGATTCTTTTAAAATGACTATAAAATCAAAATAAAAAAAGAACCAACTACATAAAAAATGAACATTAACTCCTATGAAAGAGTGACTATTCACTCCTACCAGAGGTGAAAAACCGCACTCCTTTAGCAAGAGTGGATAGTCACTCCTCCGAAAGAGTGATTATCCACCCCTGTTTAGAGTGAATATTCACTTTCCAGGAGTGAATATTCACCCTTTCAGAGTAAAAATTTCACTTTTGCTCAGAGTGAATAGTCAGTCTAAAGAGGTTGGGCATATTTTGACTCTGCGATAGAGTGACTATTCACTCCTCCGGAGTGAATAGTCACTCTTTTTTATTTAGAGTGTATTAAACATTTACAAATATATTTAGAAAAAATGTAAACGGCTAATTAAGTTACTTGAAACAAAAAAAAATCTTTTCGTTGTATATCGTGTGGGGTATTGTGATGCGTAAACTTTCGTAACGCTCAACTCAAAAATACATTTCTTTTAATTTTAGGTATTATATTTTCACGCATCTTCGAAAATGTTGTGCAAAAATATGTCCCCTCTCTATTTCCGAATCTACTGAAACTAAAATTATGAAAAAAATAGAGGAAGTGGACGTTAAGTTAAACCTCGCAAGAAAATTAAAGCGATTAGCGTAGGTCACATAGTTTTCGAGAAAAGCGCATTTTACATTTCCACACAAATTTCGATTTGCAGGCATTCATCAAAGATGATAATGGACGCTGGAAGTACCTATCGTAGCAGAAGTATGAAAGCATTGTTGATAATGATTTTCGAAAAAACAATCGACGGTAATTAGCCGAGATATTAACCCTTAAATATACGGACGGTTTGGACATACATAATGACAGGGGCGGCGTACGCTATGTACCATCGGACTTTGAATCCCAGATAACAACTTTTAATGATATATTTGTGTAATGCAATGCCCAGTAGCAGTATAAAAGCAATTAACGTCAAATTGTTAAAAACAGACTAATTTGATTAGAATTAATCACATGAATACTATGGGATTCGCGAGTACTTTGCATTGAGTGGATCTCTCAATACGCCTCCCGTGTCTTTAAAAGTTAATTAAAAACTTATCTAATAAAACCCGGCACGTACCAAGGCAGCATTGCACTTTGCGACCACCTTTGGAAGCGCGCTTAGCACAATTCAAAGTTTAAACTTTGAACAAGCGTATTGTTTTAGCTCACTGTAAAAAGAAAAGATTATTAATACGCTGAATTTAGTTTTATGAAATGCCAAATGAAGTTTAAATATGCACTACTGTTATTGTCAGTACCGAATAAGGTTCATCATAAACAGATTAGGATAATATTTAAAAAGTTATACAGAATAGCAATATTTGATATAATTTAGGCTTCATATCTCTTTAAAGTTTTATGGTATAGGGGAGACTGGGGGAATGTCGCCACTCAGGGTTATGCCGCCACCCCGCCTAGTTTAAAAACTAACAACAGTTTGAGATAGTGAATGCGCCTCCACTATAGCGGCCATCAATAGAAACAGTGCCTAGAGTGAGAGGGATTTTGTTGCACGTCGTTCGTTTATTCTAGCGAAAAATTTAGTTTTCATCTAGTTTCTTCTTATTTTGGAGCTTCAAATGTGTAGAGGTAAACACCTTTTATTGTAACATTAGTTACTTAAGATAATATTACCCATAATCTACATGCATTCGCCGATATTTTGATGCAATTTGTTGAACAAGTTCGGTTTTTTTTCGGCTTTGCTGGGGGGATTTCCACTATATTGTCCTCTAGGGGTAATGCTGCCACCATGGCAAAGGGTGACTTTTTCAGTTTGAGTTAAATTGTAAGCTTAGCACATTAATAAATCTAGCTTAAGCAACATTGTAATTATTCCTTATTCTGCTAAATTAATTCTTTCTAAACATTTTTAGTTGGTTATATGTTTCCTAGTATACATTTTATGTATTCACTAGGTCATTAAAGAGTGGCGTCATTACCCCGATACAGTGTCGGAATTACCCCAGTATCCTGGGTAATTCCGCCACTATACAGAAATTGAAAGAATTTTTTTTTTAATGTGTTCTTACTTTACAGTTATGATTACGGTTAAATTTATGCAGATACTAAAGATAATGATTCAACTTTAGAATTTTTACTATTAAAAAATAAGCATTTTTTGAGGTAAAAAAAATTTAATTCCCTTAAGGGTCTCCCCTACCCATTCATACTTTTCTCGTATATATAGCTATACGCAATCCTACGTCGTATAGTTTTTTACAAAGTCTTATTATTCTTTTAGCAACGATTTTTTTAATAATACAGTTAATAATTCATATATTTATTGTACGGAACCCTCTGAGCGCGAGTAATACTCGCACTTAACCGTTTATTTATATTAACATTAATTAGTGCTGGAGTGATTAAATTATAAAAGTGCAAAAATATTGAACATGATGAACCAAGTGTCCGCAATATTATTTTCTTTTCGGTATATAACCACAAATCCTTCAAAATGTGTCAGCAAATGAAAAAAAATCAATTATTTTTTTATATTTATTAACATTTATTGTAACTGAAAATATAATTTGAATCAATAACTCGAATCTACTAAAATGGCAAATCCTCAATGACGTTTGCAAGACATCTGACAAATGCATGCAAATGGGTTCATAATTCTATGAAATAATGGTGTTTTATACTGCTGGCAATGTGTCAAATATATAAAAAAATAAAGCAATAATCGTATAAATGTTCATATCCAAACTGAGATTTATTCATGTCTTCTAGGTTTTGTTTCCACATTTTTTATGCAGAGTTATGATAGCAGAAATTGCGTTTAAAGCATTCTACATTATAGCAAATATCTGAAAATTTTTAAGCATATATGTATATATGGCTGTTCCATTCTGAGCTAGAAAATTTAAATATACTTTTTGTGTCTATCCAATAACACGACATTGGATTTTATGGATGCAAGGTGGCTTTCGACTGAACCAACTGCCAGACAAAATGGCGAGAAATATTTTTTCTTACAAAACTAGCTTTCATCGCAAGCTATAAAATTTTAAAGAAACTCCATATGGTATTTGTGAAGAAATTGGTAATTACTTATGAGCAGTTTTTGTCGGTGTCAGTAAGGCAGTAAAGAATTCACTAAGAAATATCTGTAATCGAGAGTGGAAGGATTTCTGTCGGTAGCGGATGATTTCATATTAGTGACTTCGCCAATTCCATTGTGTTTCTACTAGATTCTCTTTAGCAGGGGCCGGAGCATATAGGACAAATTTTATTGTTCTTACCAGTATCTTTTTTCATTAACCTTCGTGATATATTCCTGTTGCATATCTTATAAAAATGCCTCTTGACGATTATTGATAAAAGATACTGGTAAGAACCATAAAATTTGTTCTATATGCTCCGACCCTTGCTTTAGTGAATCAAAGGAATTAGCCTTATCAATTCGATCAAATCATTCGAATCACTGCTCGTTTTTACAAAGCATATGTCCAAAGCATTCCAAATTATTGAATCAAGCATCTTAATAGCATATAACATTTCAATATAAAATGTTGTCTTAAGCAAATTTCCTGTTAATTTTAAGTCAGGGTACTCATTTCAGATTGGTGATATTTCATAGTTTCCTTGAAGCATACACGATTTTCATATTAAGGCTATTTTATGTTAACGTCAATATTTTTCATAAGGCCATTATCATTTTTTATATTCTCTAAGTGAGAGCGAGGAGATAATCCTCAGAGTTCTCCTCAGTTACGAGATTTTATATTACAACTTTAAACAATGAGGAATTTACAAAGTTTTTCAGATGTGTTTTTTCTTAACTGTACAATATTTACCTCATTTAACCTTTACTTTTAAAATTATGAATTAACGAACATTTCAACTTCCAAAGAATTTTTCCCGAATTAAAAAAAATAATAATAAACAGAAGATTTGTGCAGTCCTGAAATAAATTTTAGAAAAATTTCGTCTATTAAAATTAATAAATTAAAACGATATTTATAAGGGTTTTATAGAATATTTAGAACTGTGTCCAAATAATTTCTTTAAAATATTGTTCTCAGTATTTTATAGAATTAGAAAATATACCAATATGGCCTTATATATGAATAAATAAACTTTTCACTCTGTATTTCAACATATAGAAAGCTGAACTATCACAATTGAAAAAAAAAATCTAGCCATTTAAAAATATTTTTGTTTTGTACTACGAGTAATACGTTTAGAGCAGGCATGCGAAACTCGTCCACTACCGAAGGCCAAATTAAGCATTGCATACAAAGCCGCGAGCCAAATTACAAAGAAGAAAAAAAAAAAGAAGAAACTCATGTTATTATCATTGCGCAGAATAAAATTTGTACAGTCGTGGAAAAAAAAGTGAACACCCCTTACTAACTCTGCAAAAGATTATCGTAGAAGAAAGTTACTGGTACCACACGATTGGTAATACAGTCTACTTTTAAATGATGTATATAAAATTTTCTTAGGGAGCAATCTACATATTAAAACGAACTCTAACTTTTTTTTTCAATATCAGTACACAATTGAAGAGCTGAGTCGATGAACATGTTATGCCACATTTTCTAAAAACATTTTTTATCTTTTGGATGAAAGCATTATGAGATATCCTATCACATGGTGAAGTTAAAATACTAAGATTTCATTTAGTCTTGAAGATTTAAGACATTATTCATTAATATTTAATATTTTAATATTTAATAAGGACAATAATATTAATAATTTTTAATATTTGAAAATTAACTATGAATAAGTTTTCCTGAGAGAGTTTAGTACCATACCTGTTAATAGTTTAAACACATGGTATCAAATAGAAAATAAATCATTAAAATTTACAGCAAAAACTTTCACTTCAAATTTCTTGAAATGTAATTTTTGCTACTTAACATGTTCTTCCACTTAGCTCTTCAATTCTGACACCCTTCAATTAGCCTAAAAACAAAATTTTATGCAATTCGTACGATAAGTTTCCGAGAAAAATTATTTTAAAACTAACGTATTTTAGGGGCTGTATCCCAATCGAAGTTCGGTACTTGATTGTTGACCCTTGATCAAGGCATCTCCAGCACCACTCAAGCAGTCAATGAAGTCTTCTAGATTACAGGATAGCATAAGAAGTTTCAAAATATCTAATCGCTTCTATCATAAACGGCCCTTTAAACCATCATTTTGCCGTTTTTTAAGCATAATTTGAAAACTACTTGGAAGAAAAATGTGAAATTTCGGATTTCCATAAAGCAGGACTTAATAAATCTAAATCCATCAAAAAAATCGTAGGTTGCAATTCATAATTTTTTCGAATATTAATTTCATAATTCATATCATAAAATTATAAAAATTGCGAATTCAGCGTATTTATGTTTTGGGTATATTAGTATTATTGCTACAAAAAAAATAGCACATTAGGAGCATAATTTCTGAAGTTATAAATAAAAATATGAAAATGTAATTTAACATTAGAAGCACTCAATTTTGAATGTTTATAATTCCAAACTTATCATTCAAATGACTTGAAAGTCGGTGTCTAGGCATAATTTGAACCGAAGATTTGAAATATCTTGTTAAAATTGGGTATTGTCATTGAAAAAAATGAAGTTTCGATTCTTTTTAATATGTAGATGGCCCCCTAAGCAAATTTTATATACATCATTTAAAAGTAGACTTTATTTCCAATCGTTCGGTACCAGTAACTTTATTCTACGATAATTTGTTGAGGAGTTAGTAGGGGTGTTTACTTTTGTTTTCCACGACTGTACATATAATATACAAGCTTGTTAAAGAATAAAACAAAACTAGTCGGATGTGCCAATCCCAAAACTTTCCTCTATTTCATACATGTGAATACTCGAAATAAAAACTAGTCGAAGTAGAAAATTATTCCTAGATTGGACACTTGGATGATTAAGTATGACTTCTTCACAGCTTCTCTGGTTAGTCGAATCTTATATCATCGTTTCACGAATCCACGGCTTCCCGGCATTTCGCTCACTCGAGGCCATCAAATTTTAAGCAACTGGTATCCAACAGCACAATAGTTCTATCACCATTGACATTAAATTGACTCCATCTTGATTTCATCTTCAAGTAACCGTGCTTATTCGTACTGTAGAGAGCTTTAACGTAATTTTTGAAAATCTTAAAATGTATGTGAGTACCAATATCTAACTAAATAATGAAAATAATTGATCAGCTCAAATTCAAAATCCTCGTGTTCGGCTATGTATGGCCCTGTGTATCCCAGGATAACATTTTTATTTACAAGAAGGGAATTAGTGTCTTTTTGAAAGATACTTATCTACAAGCTATTTACTTTTTAATTTTTTTAAACTTTTAATTATGGCAGCATTTTAGTAATCTATCTTTTCTTGAACCTCATAAATACTGCACATTGCTTTATAATGTGATGAAAATCGAAGAGAGCAATAAAATAAAGTGTTAGTTTCAACATAAAACACATAACAATTTGTAAAAAATAAATATTGTAATACATTTATAAATATTAAAATTTTCAGGTTCAAAATCTTCTCTTTGTAGCTTTCCGATTGGTTATTTTTGAATCCACAATCTTTTGTAGCTGAAATTTTAAAATGAGCTAAATCTGACCATATACATATACTACACTGTCGGAAGTTTGCCATCTCTAATGACATAGCAATGTTGGCAGATTATGATTTTTAAAGTTCAAAATAACTATCATTTTTTTATGCCTAGTAATCTTCTTCTTATTTAATCATGGAGTGTCTGTCTTTAAACAAAGTGAAGGTTACTATTTTGAAATTATGGTAGATATTTTGAATAAAAAAATTCTCCAGCTGTTGCCAAGTCGTCCAACATGGCAAAATTGCAGTCACAGTTTGTGCGAATATGTTCATGCAAAGTGTATTTTTTGCATCAGACATAAAGTTAAACATAGGGAAAATACCAAAGACTTGGAGGGCCACAGATACGTTATCGGTGTTTCACATGCCTGATTTAGAGGATGATGAAGTAAAACATCTAGAATTCACCCTAAATTGCTTTATTGTCAATAGATGTGTTAAGTGAATTTTATAACAAGTTTTTTTTATGGTACTATCTGGACATAAAGAAATAAAGTGCTTATATTTTGAAAATCTATATGAATGACAATGTAATTCGGATAAAAACTCGGTAAGAAATTTTTATACGTGAAAAACGTACTTCATATTTAATACTCGAAAATGTAATTAAAAAATCATATATTTAGGATAAGTGACCGGGGAAAGGTATTTTAGATTTTTAAATGAAAATCAGTTTATTATATATCTACGTAAGGGACTTATCATTTATTATTATTTGTAAGTATTTTACAAGCTTGACGTATGATGGTAAACATCTTTTCCAAGTAAAACATGAATCTGTCAGTATGATACTCAGTCGTTGTCTTTAAAGAAAGATCGACTTTTAGTTATAATATCAAAACAGAAAACGTTAGGTTGTGTTTCTGTACAATTGGGTATCAAACTTATAAAAAAAAATATGCAAGTATGCAATGCAAGTATAAGTATCATCACAGCATATTTGCAAATACAGTGCTGGAAAAAGTTTAAGACCACGTGCTAATTTTGTTTGTTGGAATAAAATTCCGAATAGAGTTATATATCTTGAATTTAGACACATATATCTGATATAATATGTGAAGTTCATTCAATTGTAAATGTAAAAAAATATTTTTATCTACAAGTGTTAAAATCTTGTAACATTAACAAATGGAAATGGGTTAATAGTTTCTTTAAAATCTAGCATAATGAAATGACATCATGACTGTAGTATTTTATGCAGGACTCATCTGTGATAATGCTTATAGGTTAGTAGTCGCTAGATTGGAAGATTTTGGAAGTTCTGCAACTGCTCCTTTGAGCATGGGTCACAGGAAATCATTGAGTGGAGGAGAAAAGGGTCACTCTGCTTTCGGATTGCGAGCAGAGTGAAACGCAAATTTCCCTAAAAATAAACAAATTTAAAACTGTTCTGAACACTTTTCTTTGTGATCCATTGAATTATGGAAGAAATAAAAGAAGCGGATGACCATCAAAACTCTCAGCCCGGTGCAAACAGAACGTTATTAGAATGGCGGTACAAAATTGCACCTATTCTTCTACTATAAAATCTGCTCTAGAACGCTCAGTTATGTCCAGAACTGTTAGAAATGTATTAAAAAGTGTCGAATGCTTGAAATATGCTAAATTAAAAGCTAAACCAAAACTACAAAAGAATCACATTGATACGAGGTTAAAATTCCCTTCTTTTAATGTCTTAATTCATTCTATGGCAAAAATTAGTTTTTACTAATGGAAAAATTTAACCTTGATGGGCCAGATGGTTTAAAATATTACTGACAGGAGTTACGAAGTGAGCCATATCTGCTTTCAAGACGTGTACATACTGTACATGTACAAGGTGGTGGCAAAGTGATGATTTGGGCAGTCTAAATGCAAAAAGAAAAACAAGTTTGGTTTTCACTAAGACAAAGATGAATTCATTTGACTATCAAGATTTTCTTGGTAATAATTTTGTTACACCTAAAAATGAACTTACGGGTCAGAATTTGTTGTTGCTTCAAGATAACGCTTCTATTCACAAACTTGTGTCAAATTCAGATGGGTTATCTCCAAACAACCTTAAAACTTTTGATTTTCCAGCTAAAAGTCCTGATCCAAATCCCATAGAAAACTTATGGGGAATCTTGGTTTGTTAAGTTTATGCCGACAGAAAGCAGTTTGATTCGATTGTTGAATTGAAAGCTGCCATTTTGGAAACACTGAACCGAATAACCATTTCCACATGCCAAAACCTGGCCAGATCCTTCCAAAAGCGTCATTTGGAAATCATTCGTGTTAACGGGAAGCAAGCGAAATACTGAAAATAATTGTACAAATCTTTTGCATGTGTAATTTAAATATTACATATACTGGTCCTAAACTTTTATCCACCAAGTTGTGCTATGTAGAAATGAATTTTTGCTTACTTTTTAAAACATATTATTTTAATTTAAAACTAATAGCAAAGCTTGCATATGTTTATATGCATAATTTTGTAATGTTATTAGTTTCCCATTAAAGTAAGATCTTTACTGTTTTGTTGGTGGTCCTAAACTTTTTCCAGCACTGTATACTATGTACAAGCCGTTCTCAGTCATATACAGCTGTTCGGCTCAGACCTCCTAGAATCTATGCAGCAAATTTTGGTCCAAAGCATCGTACAATTAAAAATAAACAAACTGAAGACAGAACTTGGATGGTTCCTATTTATTTACTGATTAAACTGGCATAATTATAGTTGAAAAATGCATCTTATATCTACCGTAACATACTTTTAACCTAAATTTATTTGGAGTTCATTTTATTTGTTCGTGAGTTTTAATAAGCTAATTATACAGGTTAATGCAAAATGAATGGTATTGCTAACGTATTTTGTCTCATTCATTTTGCATCACCCTGTATTAAAGCTAATTTTGAACAAAAATGACCATTAAGTTAATGCCATTACATTTTTCCTTTGCAGCGACAGAAAATATTCAGTGCACTATACCAAAATGTGATCAAGGTTGTCAACTCAATTATGATGCTGATCCTTGTCCTGTATGCGAATGTGAAAAAAGTGAGCATAGATTTTAATTAAAATTTATCTAAATCTTTTAGTACAACTATAGACAAAAGCAATATTTTCTTCAGCATATCCTCTTTCAGCATATTCCATTTTCAACAAATTTGTATGAAAAATTGAATATAAAATATACTGTAAATAAATCAAGAATGGCTTCAGGGCGTCGAAAATTTCCTCCATTTCCAGTAGGAAATTTGTTACAGTCAGGAATGAATATAGGTATATTTTCATGCAAATTTTCAAAAATTATCCAAAAATAAATTTAGAAATGCAACAAAAATGTCTTGAAATCTCATTTTTTCGCTGAGGAAAAATTCGTACGCTAACATAAAAGTTAGATGTAGTCGATTTACGCTTAATTATGCTGATAAGTATCTCATTAATGTATCCGCACTTCCAAAAAAATTGCATATGGTAACTAATTAACTACATTCTAAATTTTAGTTTATGTATGGATTAACTATGCTAAATTTATATTTCCATTAAATTACTTCAGTTTAAAAAAACTGATAAATATTTAGAGAATTTTGAAGAAATTTTCAAAAAATGCTACACGCAAATCTAATAAAATGTTATTCTTAGTGCAACTCTCATAAAATACTAATTATGTTAAACTTTAAGAAAAAGTCTTAAAAAATATATTTGCAAAAAATATGGTATTTTATTTTCGTTTGCGGCTTTGGCTTACTTCCGGCTATTTTAACGATCACTTCCAGTTTGTGAAGTTTTACGAAATCTTTAATATCTCGACTTCTAATTAACATAGTTATAAAATCAAAACTATTTTCTAAAGCTAAAAAAAAATTATATTCAATAAATCCAAAAGCTTTGTCTTTTTTTGTGAAAATTGATCATTTCAATGTATTCGATACCTTAAAAGTATAGATGTTAGTCCAATTCCATTTGAGTGTGTATTACGGTATTTTATAGAAGAGTAATTTTGATACATCGTTTTACACAGAAACAAACAAAAGTTTATTCTTTGATTATTTATTTAACTTAAAATTCTGTTTCACATAAATCCAACATAAAAATTTGCATAATTTTCGAAAAACAAAAAAGAAGCCTATCTTGAATTAACAGAAGAGGGCGTTTTAAAGTTTTCAGAATTTTAGGATTTTAACAAACAATTTTTTTTAAAAAACCTTGTTAAATGGATCATAAAAATTTGCGTTACTGAACATGCATTTCAAAATGCTTCGTAATGTAGGTTCTATAGCTGTTATTATGAAATTCAACCATTACAAGGTTTTAATTTTTTTTGAAATTCAACGTTTTTCTCTATGAAAGGTTGCAAATTAATAACATCGAATATAGAGAAAACATACATGAAAGACAATGAAATTAGAAAATTCTTGTTAGTACAGAAGCATGAGTGTATCTGGAAAAACGTATTTTTTCCTATAAAAATATAAAAGGAATAATGATTGTAAGCGCATTCATAAATTCTTACTTATTTAGATAACGCCTAACACGATGAATATATATTTATGATAATATTTATATATATTTGATAATATTGGTATATGATTATAATAAAATTGATAAAATTTGTATGATAATAATTTATTTAAAAATTTCTCTTTTAACCATTGTTTAATAGTTTTATATTTGGTTTTCAGAGTTTTAAATACTATGGAACCAATAAAAGAGTATTACAGTAACAGGACTCCCAAATCACCCGTTTTTTGAATATCAGTATTTTCAAAGAAACTTTTTGTGGTTGCTTTCTACAACATTTGCAATACAAATATACTTCTGTATACGTTTGTACAAAATTTGCAAGAAAAATCTAAACGGAAGGTTTTCCTCAGAAAAGTCTGGTAGTCAAAATGCAGTCCATTTGGGAGCTCTGCTGTAAATGAAAGAAAATAAAATATAGAGAAAACATGTCAAGATTTGCATAGTTTTCATGACTCTTTACACACACATACCCAGCAAAAATACATTTAGAGAAAAGCTTTATTTTTTCAATATGCTTATAAATAAATTTTAATGGATATTTTCTTTTCTTTTATGCTTGCATTAGCTTTCTATGTCGTGCAATGCTCACCACCAGTTTGCGAGAAAAATTGTCGAATTAATTATGACGCACGGCCTTGTCCTGCATGTGAATGTGACATAACTGGTAAGTACAATTTTATGCATTAGAATCGTTAAACAATTTATAGAGACAGGATATTTCATAAAACATTCGCATTTAGTTACTAAATGAAATCACATATTTATGATGAAACTGGTCTTTAAGATAAAAGTAAAAAAGTGGCATTCCTTTACATTCTCAACAAAAAAGGTAGGAATAAAGAGAATCTGGCAAATATTTTGTCATATACTTGATTGTACCTCGCCTTCAAATGCAACAAATTACGCCTACCTTATATCTCGTTATGAAATTCATCCTCTTCTCGGTGAATCTTACCTATAAGTATTTTTCCTCATTTCTTAATTTTCTACCTCCACCCCCACCAGTCTTTTTTATCATTCCTTTTAGGCTAAGATTGCACCGCCCATTAGGCACATAATTAGAATCCAGTTATGTTCCGCCGTACATGACCTTCGGCTCTGCTTTCAGAATCTTGACAATGTAAAAACATCATTAGTACCAACTATTTACGGTTTTATGTTCCTTCAAAACAATTTTACCAGTCAGAGTTCCCCTTGACGTACCTAGTTACTTATCAGTGGGGAGCTGTCATGCGTTGAGCCTGCGAATCTAGCCCCTGGAAATTGCGTGTTACAACTCTTAATACTAGGCAATCGCCAAGTCCATAGGGGCACTCTTAGTTAGTACTTGAGCTATTCCCTCTCCTATTAAAAATTACAATTTTACCAGCCAGAGTTCCCCTTGACGTACCTAGTTACTTGTCAGTGGAGAGCTGCCATACTTTGAGACGGCGAATCTAGCCCTTGAAAATTGTGTGTCACAACTCTTAATACTAGGCAATCCATAGGGGAACCTTGAGAAGTATTTGAGCCATCCCTCTTCTTCCCCTATACATTTAACAAGCATTGTGAAATGCATTACTTTGATTTTTCACGTACAATCGTGGAAAAAAGAAAGAAAACACCCCCTACTAACTCCTCAACAAATTATCGTAGACGAAAGTTACTGGTATCGAACGATTGGAAATAAAGTCTACTTTAAAATGACGTATATAAATTTTGCTTAAGGGCCATCTACATATTAAAACAAATCCAAACTTTATTTTGTTCAATGGCAATACCCAATTTTAACGAGATATTTCAAATCTTTAGTTCAAACTATGCCTAGACACCAAATTTCAAGTCATTTGAATGATAAGTTTTTGAATTATAAACATTCAAAATTGAGTTATTCTAATGTTAAATTACATTTTCATATTTTTATTTATAACTCCTGAAATTATGCTCCTAATGTGCCAATTTTTTGTGTAGCAATAATACTAATATACCCAAACATAAGTACGTTGAATTTGCAATTTTTATAATTTTATGATATGAATTATGAAATTAATATTCGAAAAAATTATGCATTGCAACCTACAATTTTTTGATGGATTCAGATTTATTAAGTCCTGTTAAAAAGCAGAAAAACCAACGTCTAAAATGCACAAATAATATATGAAAAGCAGCAAACAGCTGTTTCGAATCTACTAGCGAGATTCTTCTTCAGTGCAAAAGGAACAGCGTGCTAGAAAAAGCAAGGCTGAGCAAAATCATAGACAGAGACGCGCTGGCTTTTGCTATTTTTATATTTGCTATTTTTATTAAGTCCTGCTTTATGGAAATCCCAAATTTCACATTTTTTTCCAAGTAGTTTTCAAATTATGCTTTAAAAACGACAAAATGATGGTTTAAGGGGCCGTCTATGGTAGAAGTGACTAGATATTTTGAAATTTCTTATGCTATCCTGTAATCTAGCAGGCTTCCTTGACTGCTTGAGTTGTGCTTAAGGTGCCTTGATCAAGAAGGGGGCTCTCTCGGTTAACAATCGAGTACCGAACTGGATACAGCCCTTAAAATACGCTCGTTTTAAAATAATTAATTTCTCCGAAACTTATGGTACGAATTGCATAAAAATTTGTTTTTAGGCTAATTGAAGGGCGCAGAGGTCATTTATGCTGTCAGAATTGTGTACTGCTATTGAAAAAAAAACAAAGTTATGGTTCGTTTTAATATGTAGATGGCCTCCTAAGCAAATTATATATACATCATTTAAAAGTAGACATTATTTCCAATCGTTCGGTACCAGTAACTTTCTTCTACGATAATTTGTTGAGGAGTTAGTAGGGTTGTTTACTTTTTTTTCTACGACTGTACAGTAGTGGGGGAAAAAAAGTAAACACCCCCCACTAACTCCTCAACGAATTATCGTAGAAGAAAGTTACTGGTACCGAACGATTGGAATTAAAGTCTACTTTTAAATGACATAGATAAAATTTGCTTAGGGGACCATCTACATATTAAAACGAACAATAACTTTGTTTTTTTCAATAGCAGTACATAATTCTGACAGCATAAATGACCTCTGCAGCCTTCAATTAGCCTAAAAACAAATTTTTATGCAATTCGTACCATAAGTTTCTGAGAAATTAATTATTTTAAAACGAGCGTATTTTAAGGGTTGTATCCAAATTGAAGTTCGGAAATCGATTGTTAACCGAGAGAGCCCCCCTCTTGATCAAGGCACCTTAAGAAGTTAATGAAGCCTGTTAGATTACACGACAGGAGAAGAAATTTCAAAATATCTACTCACTTCTATTATAGACCATCATTAAACCATCATTTTGCCGTTTTTGTAAGCATAATTTGAAAACTACTTGGAAGAAAAATGTTAAATTTTGAATTTACATAAAGCAGGACTTAATAAATCTAAATCCATCAAAAAAATCGTAGGTTGCAATTCATAATTTTTTCGAATATTAATTTCATAATTCATATCATAAAATTATAAAAATTGCGAATTCAGCGTATTTATGTTTTGGGTATATTAGTATTATTGCTACAAAAAAAATAGCACATTAGGAGCATAATTTCTGAAGTTATAAATAAAAATATGAAAATGTAATTTAACATTAGAAGCACTCAATTTTGAATGTTTATAATTCCAAAACTTATCATTCAAATGACTTGAAAGTCGGTGTCTAGGCATAATTTGAACCGAAGATTTGAAATATCTTGTTAAAATTGGGTATTGTCATTGAAAAAAATGAAGTTTCGATTCTTTTTAATATGTAGATGGCCCCCTAAGCAAATTTTATATACATCATTTAAAAGTAGACTTTATTTCCAATCGTTTGGTACCAATAACTTTCTTCTACGATAATTTGTTGAGGATTTGGTAGGGGGTGTTTACTTTTTTTTTTCCACGACTGTACATATGATACATGCATATATGACATTTTGAAAAAAGTGACTTGTTATGATTTCACTAAGTTAAGAAGGAATAAAAATGATTGATATTATGTTTATATTTTTACAATGTTGCTAATATGGAGTAACATACAAAAAGAGCTGATTCGCAATTCAAGGGCGGCGCCAGAGGGGGTCCGGGGGGTCATATGCCCCCCGCCGGGGGATACCTCCCCCCTCCCCCCCCCCTCGGGGTCAAATTTAATCGTCGTCGGGGAATTTTTTTTGACTTGAGTGCAGAGTCCTGCATCGGGTCGGGTAATTCGATTTTTCCTGCACACGACCCGAGTCGTGTCGTGTCGGGGGCAGGTTAATTTAAAAGAAAAATATCTTAGGTTAGTTTATAGAAAACGCGACCCACTGATAAGCTTGCCGCTAATTTTTTATTCTTTGGAAGTTGGATTGACTTGGCTATAATTTTTTCGGTTTCGGGATGAGTTTTTATTCTTACGCGTCGGTTTTGTTTAAGCGGATTTTTTTTAAAAAGTGCCCAGAATTATATCTCAAATTAAAGTTCTGCATCGATTCAGGTTGCCCGATTTTACCTACACCCGACCCGACCCATGGCTCGGATTGAGGATAACTTTTTTCGTTGTGGTTGGGTTCGGTTTCGGGTTCGGATGGGTTTGGGGTTGAGTTTTGATACTTACGAGTAGTGTTGCCAGGTGTCCCGATTTACGTGGAACGTCACGAGTTTTCCAAAAATTCCCGATCCCAAATTACGTCAAATTTTTACGAGTTTAATCTAAATTAAAATTTTATTCCTTAGTCATCGTCGAGAAAATTTAAGAATAACCACATGTCGGTTAAAGTCTGTCATGACAACGGCCGGATGTTACCGAAAACCTTATACATTTTGTCTAGAACTCATTCAAGTGCACTCCTGTTCAATGTTTATTCGATTGACCGCAAACGTAGGCGCCTGTAAGAAATACGATTTCAAGAAGAGACAGGACGTGGAAATTCATCTGTTCTCTTCGATTTTCTCATTAAAAAGCGTAGAGTAAGTATTTTTTATAAATGAATAAGTAAATATAAAGAGAGTTTTCAGGGGCGTAGCCACAAATTTTTTTCAGCGGGGAAGAGTTCAACATTTTCCCAACTTATAATTAAAAAATTTCCCAACGTAAAACAAGTTGCTCTATTTTTCAACTAAAATGATATGCTCAATGTGTGTCTAATGATAATGATACTTATACGCGAAAAAAAAAAAAAAAAATCTTTCCAAAGAAAAAAGCTGAAACTAAAAACATAAAAATTATAATTATTGGTTCATTTAATGAAAGCTTTTGTCTTCAATAATGTACGAGTCATAATCGTTCTTCATATGAAAATAGCCTCCTATTTTTAGATTTTTGAGAAAGGAACAACGTTTTGGAGGAAATGCATTAGAGACACTGTTGATGGACAACAGTAGAGAAATTCAGGTCTGGTAGATGTATGATATTTTCGTAGCTTAGAGAAACGTAATGAGAAATTGAGTCTGGCTGCTTTTTGTATTTCTTTTGAAAGTTCAACTATTTTACTATTACAGAATACAAACAAGTAGTCAACAAAACAATAAAAAGTTCTTTTTTTTTTTTTTTTACTTTTTATTTAAAAAAAAAAAGAAAAAGTGTTTCAAAAATCTATAATTTCCCAACTCTAAGCTCAAATTTCCCAAGCTCACATATATCGGCTCCCCCCTATAACCCCCCCCCCCCCCCATCGCGACGCCTCTGAGAACTTTGTATGATTATTCAAGCAAACTTAATATCAAACTAAAAGTTTCTTCTTTGTTCATTAATTTCAATATACAGTAGAGTCTCATTTTATAATAATATGTATATTAATCTCTTTTTATTAATATATAGAAGAGAAATGGAAGGTATAAATAAGAAAATAATTATATGTAAATTGCTGGAATCTGTATATACAGCAACAGCTAAAATCTTTCAATGGGTCAGTTAACCCGATTTTACTCGAATGTGTTATCCATTGGCTCTAAAACTTTGCTGCGGATCGGGTTGATTAGTGTTTCTGTTTTCGGGTCATCTCAGATTAGAGTTTTGTTTCTTGGGATTCGATTCGAGTACTCCAAATTTTTTAAAAGAAAAGTCCAAATTATTGTTTCAAATGATTAAATATATATATATATATACTTTCATATGAATGAGTAAATGTATGCACTCATTTTTCGAAATATGAATCAGATTTTAGCGATATGATTGCAGACTATTTTCCTGAATTGTTTTACATTTAGGATTATTATTATTTTTTTAATTTCATGCTTAGGATCAAGTTGCAGGTTCGAAAAAAAATATTTTGTCAATTTTGGGTCGGGCATAACTCGAACCGTAGATGGTTGTAATTAACAATTCTTGTTTAGGGCCGTAGGTTCGCATTTAGAAATTTAAAAAATCGTGTAAGAGCACCGACTTACTTGATAATTTAAACTTGATTGTATTATAAGATGGAACAATTTTAATTGATAACTTAGTTGTACTTTGTAGAGGTCTGTACGGGCCGAAATTTCCAGGTCCTGACCCGGCCCGAATCATAGAAAGAAAAGTTTGGCTGGGGTCGGTATAAAAGTCAAAACTTCAGCCCGGCCTGGCCCGTACAAAAAACATTAATGGCCCGGCCCCGGTATAAAAATTAAAAATTCGGTCCGAGCCCAGCCCGGAAAAAGTTGAAATCTCGGCCTGAATCCGATCCAGCCAGACGGAATTTTTAAAAAATCATGGATTTTTGCGTCAATTTTGTTAAAAAGAGAAGTTCTGACAAAAAATACTTATTTTAGCTTTTTTTTTCATGTTTATGATCTTCATTTTTAAAGAAGTGCCCTAGGTTGCGATATACATTTTTTTAATGAATCTCTATTTGTATGTAAATGTTTCATAATATCGTTAATCAAAAAATTATGTATTGGAGACTTAAAAATCTGAAAAATTCTTTACGGTAAAGTCTTCTAAGACGGAATCGCATGAGAAAAAAAAAGCGTTATAAACAAGTTCCCTTCTTAGCAGGTGTAAATATATTATATTCTTTTCTCACGTATTATTATATTCATTTTGCATGGATCAATAAATTTTTCCATATAAGACAGGATTTCGTCATAAGATGGTTCTTTTTCACACGTTTTACTGTATTTCAATATTATTGCCTAGAAATCTACTATTCTTTAAGACGAATAAATTTTAATATTTAATTGTAGAATAATGTCGATTTAAAAATGTATGCACCTTTTGCAAACATTTTTTACAACACATTTGCACAAATTTTACTGATTTTTGCACGAACCAGGCCATGCCGAGACAATGATTTTCATACGGGATGGATCGAGACCGGGGCTGAAAATAGTGGCTTATGAAGACCTAGGAAGAACTTCTTTTCTGTCCCGTCTCGGTACGAAAAGAAGAAGTTACGCCAGGCCGATCCTTCCGAAAAAAGTAAAGCTCGAGCCCGACCCGGAAAAAGTAGCGACTAGGCCCGACCCGTCACGAGTGCCATGAATGAAAATAGGCCCGAAGCCAGCCCGTGCAGACCTTTGAATTTTGGCTGTTTCAAAATAGGCATGAATTTAAAGATTTTTTTTTAACATCAACAAGATTTGTTTTATGATTGAGCTGATATTAAAATAATGAACTTTTACATTCTAAGCCTTTTCTTTTTCTATAGCTTACAGTTTGCTTCAGAATTTCGTATTTCAGTTTTAGTCTCAGATTTAAATTTTGTATCGTAATCAGAAGTTAGAAGACCGTTCTGTCTAGTTTCGATCAATAAACACTCTAAAAAAAAAAAAAAAAAAAAAAAAAAAAAAAAACGAGATTTGCAGGTGTTTCTTCAATTGCTTTTATTGTTATTATTATTAAAACACGAAAATTCCTCTTTTGATTTGCCCATTTCCCCCCAAAACTACAGAAAATTATTAATCTAGCATAAAAAGGATATGAAGTTGCATTTTCGTCAAATGACAGAGGTGTTCCTGAAACTGTGCTCAATGTTACATTTTTGTATCAGAAACCGATTTTTACGTATGTCCCTTTTCCTCCAAAACACGAAAAGTTCGCCAACCGAACCTCTTTTTTTTTTTAATTATTTATTTCTCGCGTTAAAAGACTGAAATTTCTTCAAATAATAGAATAATCTGTTCCAACCACAGGTGCGTTCTGGCAACTTGCTGCCTGCGGTTTTTACGTTTGACGAAATATTTTCTTGAGAGCGTATATAATAATAATTGCGCTTTTTCAAAAACGACTAAAATACAAAATAATGAAAAAAAAAATAAAATGCGGTATTTCTAAAGTGAGCATTATTAACATAAAATTACTGTTAATTATTTTAAAAAAACTCGACTAATTAATTTCACACCATTCCTTTATGGATAAGGTATAATTCACGTACATTCAATACGAAGAAAGGAAGCTATTTAATAGAGCAATCTGTTAAGATGGAACGACAAAGAATTGGAAGAAATTTCCAATTTAGACAGATTGTAATCTTAGCCTGTTTTAGCCGATCTTGCGAAAATTTTCAGTTTAAAGCATTATTCCGTTACACTGGTTCCGTTTTAACGGGTTTTATTATAGTGCTTAAGGATGTCCCGATTTTCAATGGCCTGCCCCGCTTTTCTTCTCTCTCTGTCCCTCTTTTTGCGGTACTAGACCTGACAACACTATTTACATGCCAAGTTCGAATTATCCCAATTTATACAAAAAGAAAGTCTAAGTTTTTGTTTTAGATCAAGAATTATATATTTAAATTTGAATGAATCGCTTTACATGTCTATTTTCTACATAAAAGATGGAACTGATATTAGAGATATGACTGCAGACTATTTTTTCATAACTATATTAAATTATTGATCTTTTTTGTGTCGAGTCGGGTTCAGGTTGAAGTGTTTCGGTTTAGGGTCAATAGAAAAAAATTGTCGGGTTTTGGGCAATGGAAAATTTTCATAGGTTTCGGATTGACTTTAAGTTAACGTTTGAGTCTGGTATAACGCAACTCGCGCAGGAATCTATTTCAGATGAAAAATTCCGTATCTGAATATGAATGAGTCCTTACATGTTTATTTTTCTACATAAAAGATAACATTAATATTGGACATATGATTACAGACCATTTTTCTATAATTGCATTATATTTTGGATCAATTTTCTCTGATTCCGGGTTTCAGGTTGGGACTATGGAACTAAGTATTTCGAGTTTGATCGGGTTGCGGGTAGACGGAATATTTTTTATTAGTATCGGTTCAGATTGCAGCTTGGTTTTAAATAAAATTTGCAGGGCTGCAAATTTTATTTATTACTGGACAGGATCCTAGTTACGTGTAACGTTTAACTGCTAGTTTTCACGATGACACTTTCACTAACAAATTTAAATAATTTTAAATTAAAATAATTTTTGGTCACTTTGTGCGATTTCGATAGGATTTGTCAACTGATTTTTTTCAGTTACCACCAACATTAAAATACATGGTCAGCCCGGCCAGAACACGAACCGCGTTTCGAAAAATATTGGTTACCCACCTTATCTGATGCGGGACTCTTGTTTCTAGGCCTTTGCATTTTCTTAAAGGCGGGTGTGGTCCGTAGTGTTTCGACTCATAACCGGAGAACTGTTCCATACTTTGTCGCTCACACACTGCTGTGTATGTGCCATATATGTGCACATAAAATCTGTAATATTGAATGACCCCTTACTGGGAGGTTGCTGGGTGGAAGAAGAGTACAAAACAAAGTTTTTCCTTTCGAGTAATGCTCAAAAGTGTGGAAACCTTTTCTGTTGTGGATTCATCCGCCTATAAAGATTAGGTAACTAGTGACAATGGGGACTAAAAATCGTTTGGCCCTCAGTAGTTCTTCTCTAATTTAAATAGCAGTGTGAGTGTTAGAGATCTGCGCGTTTTGGGATGTGCCAAATCCGGGTGCGAAAATTTTATGTTTTTCACGTGATTAACCAACATATTGCACCTGTTATTTAAAGAAAACGAAAAAAAGAAACAAAGAAATTTTTTTTTATTCATTTACTCCACTACTCTAAAGGAGAAAAGTTACCACGACATTACCGTGGGGGAAAAAATTTTGAAGTATAAATACAGTCCCGGTCCGGCCGGAATCTACATCAAAAATGTAAGACCCGGACGTGTCCCGGAGAAAATGAAGTTCAGACTCTGACCAACTTTTCAAAAGCTAAAATTTTGCCCGAGCCGAGTTTTCAGATAAAATTAAGCCCGGCCCGAATTTAATGAAATTTTTTTTTACCGAGCTCCAGCTTCGAGACATGCCCGGGCTCGTGGAGACCTCTAATATATATTATGAATTCGGCCCCCCTGTAGGGGGGCCGAATGTGTCCCCCCCGTCTGTGTCCCCCCGATACTGTGTCCCCCCCGTCGGGCAAGCTCTGGCGCCGCCCCTGTCGCAATTTGTAGAAAACTCAAATTAACAAACAATATTTCTAGGAAAATAATTAAATTAGTTCTAGTGAGTTCTTCACTGACTTATGTGGCATTAACTGAGTAATAACTGTATAAAAAAATTTTAAGTGTTAATTCACCAGATCAGAGAAATTTAAGATCCTCAAAAGCAACATATTTAAATAAAACAAAGCAGTTACATTATGAAAATAGTAATAATTATTAAAATGCTCAATAAAGTAGAAAAATTGGGCTTGAAAAACCGATAATTCTAGAAAGAAAAAGAAATATAATTTTAGTTTTAACATCTTCTCAAACATAATATTTTTAGTACCACTATTTTAGGAAAGTAATATTCGTCTTATGTAATAGCAGGAGTTCTGTGATTAGATAAAGCAAAATTTACTATTCGGAAATAGGGGTATTAAAATTAAACAATCGTTTGCACCGTATGCGGTTCGTATACGTGACGTTTGTCCCAAAGGAGTTAAAGCCGCCTGTTTCAAAATAATATAAAATGAAATTAGTTTTAAAATGCTATATGTATGCCCTTAGTTCCTTAGAGAAATTATTTTAAATAAAGCATAAAAATTATTTAAGTTCATTTAACGACGAGCCTAATTTCTCCAAAGTTGCTTTCAAATCATAAATACATTCATAGAGATCAAATTGTGCGACTGTTGCGAAATAATCAGTTAAATTGTGTAGTGCTGTTCGTATAAAAGAGTTCTTGTTGCTTGTATGTATGTTTTTTTTTTCAATTCTAAGAAAATACTTAGCTCTTGTGACACTAGGCATTGTAACGAATTAGAATTTTTCTTCGTTTAAAAAAAAAAATCATATGAGTTTCTGAATTAGCGTTTTAAAATAAAAGGCAGAGAGAAGAATGGTTAAATGAAACTGAAATTTTTTCGATACTTTTCGGCTAGCCGGGCGCCAGTGTTATATATACATATACGTATATCTATACATATAGATATGTACATTTTTATGTATATATATATATATATATATATATATACATATATGAGTATATATCCACATATACAGTGTGTCCACGTATAACCTGACCGACCTTTATTTTCGCAACCGTTGGTCCTAGATGCATACTTCCAATTACAAAAGTGCTAAAAATTAGGTGCAGAGTTAAGATAAAAAATGTTTGAAGCGAAAAAACAATTTAGCGAAGAATTACAGAATCTAAATTTTTATATGGTCCCCCGGTCCTATAAGTTATATTTAGTAAAATTTTCCTGTTACACTGACAAGTAAAACAAAAAAAGTCCTGTTGTTCTACGATTAAAATTGACCGAGTAATAGCTGTTTAAATTTGGAGCATATTTTTTGCTGCAAATTAGGGGTCATTCACGAATTTAGTAGAAATATAATTTCGTCAGATATATTAAAGAAATGGTTGAGAGTAAAATTAGCATTGCAATATAATTTTGAAATCTTTAATCATTCTGACATATTACTGAAAAATATACAATTTGTACTGAACATATAAGAGGATAAAACTAACAGAATTTTTGTTCAATAAAAGTATGAAAAACAACAGCCTCATTTTTTTACAAAAATGATACATATTTTAAAATGCTGTTAGATTACACCGTCTTTCAAACTTTGGGTTGTGCCATGTTTTTTAGCTTTTGAAAATTGATTCACATGCATTTTTTAGCGCTGAATCCGAAAATGATCTTCATTTTAAATCATCATGTCAGGATTTTTCTCAAATCGCAAATTTTAAAGTTAAAAAGCTCAAAGTTAAAATTGAGACCCCCTCCCCTCCCAGCCTCATCGGAACCCTGAGCTTTTTAGCTGTGAGAAACCCAGTATAAGCCACAAAATTGAATAAATTATTGAATTAAGTAAAATTAAACTGAATAAAAAAGTCATATCTATTTTATGGTATCAGATTTTTCACTATTTTTTAACCTTGAAATTTACGATTTGCGAAAAATCCTGACATGTTGGTTAAAAGTGAAGGTAATTTTTTTATTTAGCGTTAAAAAATAGATAAAATCTAATTATAAAAGTTAAAAAACACAACCATCGCAGGTTTATGTTATCCAATCAAAAACCATTTCTTAAACTTGTTGACGGTTATCTATCCGATTTTTTTTGTGTTATCCTCTAATATAAGTATGTATAAGATGGTAAGCGTCAAAAATCATAATATAACATTTTAATCGGATTTAATTCAGTATGTAAAATTTTAACTTCGATCGGACATTTGATAGTAAGTTAAAGTTCGAGTAAAAATTTTAAACTAGAAAGACGATCGTTGCAAGTTAAATAAAACCTTATGAAAATAACATATTTTTGTTAAAAGAAATCATAGCCTCGAATCCTTACAAAATACAACATATGTTAAAATACAATTATTTTTAACTAATCTGAAACTGAACTAATAAAGTTAACTCAATCGCAATAGTTTTACGATTTCTTTCAAACCGCAGATACCTTGAAATAAGTTTAAGTACTTTATATACGACCCCTGAAAGCATGGTCGAAATCATCTGTTTTGATATGCAAAAAAGTGGTATAAGTCATGTATTTCAAAGTTTCGTAATACGGTCAATTTTAATGTTAGATGAATGGGACTTTTTCTGTCTTACTTGTTAGTGTCACAGTAAATTTTTACTAAATATCACCGGGGGACTGTATAAAAATTTAAATTTCGTAATTTTTTAATAAATATTTTTCTTGACCCAAATCGCTTTAAAAATAATTCTTTACCTTATTTAAACCATTTTTGTAATTGGCAGTATGCATCTAGGACCAACGGTTGTGAAAATAAAGGTCAGTCAGGTTATACGTGGACACACTGTATGTATTTATATATACACATTTATGTATTTATATGTATATGTATATATGTACATATAACACTGCCACCCGGCTAACCGAAAAGTACCTTTTTCTGGTTGGGTATTTAAGTATTTACCATTCAATGTCAGTAAATGCCAGTAAATCTTACAGTTGGTTTTGGAGCGTTTCAGACATTTGTGTTGTTGAAGTCTGATGATGAAATTGGATTTTCCATCGAAAATAAGAGGACAAGTGTTTCACTATTCTTTGATTGAAACCCTCTTTACCCATAAAACTCCCTCTGACCACTAATAACCCAAAAAGTGTAGGACAGGGCTAACATATGCACATGAGTGCCATTTTCCAGTACTCATCTAGAGGATTCGGATGGTAAGGGTGATCCTGTAGAGGGCGCTTCCCCCCGGGTCACAGATGGCCTCTCAAAGTTCATAAAATCTATAATCTGAGGCATCTAACAGCATATATTCAGATGCCCCAAATGCTTCGTTATAAATGCCTTTATTAATTCAAATTTAATTGTACATTTCGCTCAGTTCTGAGGTATTTCTATTACTTATTTCAATAACATTAATTACAATAAAATTAATTACTTACTTCCACAGTTAAATTAAAAGGATTTTATATTATTGATTTCATTACTTTAATTTCAACTTGAATTATAAGATTTACCGCCTTGATGCCAGTAACCCCGCAGAGTCAGCTTCCTCGGGGCCACGGGTGCTGTCTCAAACTTCACCCAATGCATAATTTGAGGATTATCATAGCATCCTACTGTTCATTTCATTAATTTCATTCCCATTTAAATTGAAAGAGCTACTAGCTGGTCGTACGCTTTGATATTCTATTAATTTATTTGACTGAATTATGAATCGGTGTTTCTTTAAAGAATAAAAATATCTTTGCAAGCCTTAAAATATGAGAAAATTGATGCATAATTTTTAAAAAATGAGAAGAATCTTAATTTTTAATAATTTTAAGCCGGTTTAAATTATTGCTATTCAAATAATTGTACTTTTAAATGAAATAAAATTGTTATTTGATTTATGCTGAAATTTTGAAACTTTCTAAGACATTTAATTTAACTAACTCATTTAGTCTGAACATAAAATTGTATAAACGATTAATTTTCATGTTATTATTAATTTTTGAAGAAAAAAATGAAATGAAATATGGTCTACTGAAAGTGCAAATCATTTAGATAAATGAAACGATCAGTTTTATATTTTGTTATAGTAATCACATGTGTTTCCCTGCTTATAACACATAAAACTTCAAACTTATCATTTGTTTGTTTATTGTAAAAACGTATATATTTTTTCATGTTCTTTCATTACCATTTTCTTTATGTACTTAAATTTTAGCTCCACTTATGTTTGCTCCCGCACCCTTAGATATCTCCCAAAACGTCATGATTTCACAAGTCATGTGTAGTCCACCAAAATGTAATTCTGGCTGTGAAATAGATTACGACACAAAGCCTTGTCCTTCTTGCAAATGTGACGAATGTAAGTTTCTTTCTTCTTTTTTTTAAACAATACTATTACCTTGTTTACTTACTATTAGAAAACTGTTTGGATAGATTCTGCTTACTTCTTTCTAATCTTCTAGTAACACTTATTTAGTTATCCTGAAATAAAGGCATAGCTTTTGCTTCATGAATATTTATAATAAGTAATTACCTTGTTTTAAATTGCACAAGTTTTGAAACATGTAATTATTATTTTTTATATAAATCAAAGATTAGACACGAATTTAAATGTGATTAAATTTTGAATAATGCGCGAATACGTTTTTGTAAATTTTTTAAATATATAATTTTACCATAGAATCAGTTTAAGAACGAAATTTTATGAAATTCATTAAAGGTTATACTATAATAAAATAAAGAAATATTTTGTAAACGTATTAAAAATACCGCTAGAATTTTCTACATGTTTTTTCCTTTGGTTGTTGAACTGGTTAAATTTTATGAACTCTGAAACTTAAATATATCCTTCCGGCTTAGTCGTAAGAGTAGGTTGATTTTTTTCGCTTTGTTTTGTTTGTTTTAAAGTACTTACATAAGATTTAATGCAAGTTAAGAGGACAAGGGACCTTCACTCATTTATTATTTTTTTTAATTTCACCTTAAATACTATTCAAGGGCACACTATATGAATTATGGCATATATTTATCACACAATAGAAATTGGAAAAAGAAAGAAATTGTAGAAATAGAAATTGAAACAAGTAATTAAATTTAAAAAATCAAAAAACCCGACTGAATGAAAGCCAACTGATTAATTATTTCTCATCAATGTGAAACTATTTTTTATATTGCTTACCTATTTTTTTATTTACTTGTATTGATGACTTTTAAGTTGTGTTTAATTATTGGTTCCTATCTATAAAAACTGTTTTGATGAGGCCTATAGATGTCCTTGAAGGTTAGAGTTGCAGTAAAGCTAGAAATCTTACATACACAACTTTCAGGTTGTGTAATATTTAAACGGAAATTCTGACTGTAAAATAGTCAATGAAACATCGTATTCATTTTGAGAGATCTCTCTAATGATATGCCACTCAATATGGTGCGTAAATTTTTTTTCGTCTCTACCGCCATTTTGTATTTTACGGCCGCCATTTTAAATTTATAAAAACAACAAAACCTATCCTATAACCATCGGAAGATTAAGACGAATCGATAGAGACCTCATTCATAAAAATCCATCCAGCCGTTGAGATGTTTCGAGGGTATAAAGAAATCCACTTACACAGATACGCGTGAAGCACATAACCCTTCTTTTCAGTCGGGTAAAAAGAAGAATTGAAAAAAAAAATTTTGGAGAAAAATAAGGAATTTTCCTGAATATTTTAAGCGTTATCAGGGAACTTTCACAATGTCCCAATCTCACTTCATATCAATTAAAATCCCCAATATTTTTTATGCCAGCTTGATTTACATATACAAATAAAACTGTGCCTTGAATTTTATATATTTGTTTATAAAGGTATTTTTTTTTAATTTTATGAAATTTTCAGCATTTTTGCATGCCATTTCTGCACTTAATTACCTTTAACTTTTCCAATTATATTTAGTTAAAAAAAACTGCAAAGTTTTATTTGTATATGTAAATCTAATTGGCACATGAAAATATTGGTGCTTTTAATTGATATGGAGTGAGGTTGGGACATTTTGAAAGTTCTTGATAATTGATCGGGAGCCGGCAGCACAGACAATCACCTCATCGAGTTCACGGCTGAAATTCCAGAATTAGTTAAAACTCGATTTGCATATTAAAAAGCAATCGGTCTGCCAACTCATATCTTGGTTGAAAACACTTGAAAACCCGATTTTAGCGGTTGACTAGTAGGTTTACCATTGTGTTTTTCTGCACCCAAAGGCATGAAAACATGGAGGGCTGAAAGCAGGAAAACATAATGGTAAACCTACAAGTCAACCGCTAAAATCGGGTTTTCAGGTATTTTCTACCAAGATATGACTTGGCAGACCGATTGCTTTTTAATATGCAAATCTAGTTTTTAACTAATTCTGGAATTTCAGCCGTGAACTCGATGAGTTGATTGTCTGTACTGCCGGCTCCCGGTCTATAACGCTTGAAATATTCAGGAAAATTCCTTATTTTTCTCCAATTTTTTTCTTAAATTTCATACATGATAAATAGATAATTTTTGTAGGAAACATTTAAATTTTACTTATCAAATGGAATTGGACGGACATGAGGTAATTTGATAAAAACTATTAAACATTTATTGAAATTATATTTCATAAAACGCCCATAGGCTATAATATAATATTTAATTGTCCCAACACAAACCATTCAATAAATGCCATGTAAGCGATTTCTGTCCATAGATCATAATGTAATAAAATTATTTACGTGTCCTTGTAGACAAAATATAAGATCTGCATACTTTATTAATGGCCTCATCCAGGATACTTGCAACATTCACAGACTATCCCAATTAAGTTCGAACGGGTTCAGTATTTCGGACAATATCGTGATGACAAGCTTTGCATTATAATATATATATATATATATATATATATATATATTATAAAGCAAAAACATGTTCGTGAGTAATGCTGACGTCATATTGATGGTGGTAACGACTTTTCCAATAAATTATCCTTTACTGCAATTCTAAACATCTCACAATTTCAAATTTTACACTGTCGAATTAAAAAAAATGGTCTTTCAAATACAATTTGTTTGAAAACAGGTATCTCATATTACTGACAGTTTATCTATATTATAAAAGACAAACGTGTCCGTACGTAACACTGACGTCATTTTGACGGTGGAAACAACAGATATTCAATTTCGCTTTCATTAATTTTTATTGCAATTTTTTTAACTTCTAAATACCGCACGTTTTGAATTTTTACACCGTCGAATAGGGGAAAAAAATGTACTTTTACATGCAATTGGTTTGAAAACTGTATCACAACTGACTCATTTTTCATTGCTTTTAAATTAATCTGAATTATTCTAATTTTAAATTAATCTGATTTTTTTTTTTCAAATCTATCTCTATCGCCTGTAAACGATTACGAAAGGTAAATCCGTTTGCACTTAAATTAATATAAATACCTCATGCTTTTATTCCAGCTTCCATAACGATATATTCCATAACGAAGTTAAAACATTCGTTAATCTATACTAATATTATAAAGAAGTAAAAATTGTTTGTTTGTGTGTTTGTTCGAGATAATCTCTGGAGCTATCGAACCGATTTCAAAAGTAATGGTATCAAAATGATGGTGTTAGTTCAACTTAGAATATAGGCTATATTTTATGTCGGTGCCATTACCCCAAAAGAGGTGCAGGAGCAAAAAACGTTCTAAAAATGCGATTTTTGTGTTACTGAAGGGCCTAGAAATATGAGTTACTTATAAGATATAAATGATGTCTAAGAACATTTTCTAAACAATTCGAAATTTAAAAGGGTGAAAATGCACAAAAAGCGTTCTGAAAAACGTTCTAAATGGTGGTTTCTACACAATCTCAGGAAATGCCAAACCGATTTAAAAAATAATGGTGTCAAAATGATGGTGACAACCCTTGCTCTAACATAGGCTATGTTTTATGTCGGCACCACTACCCCAAAGGGTGTGCAGGAGCAAAAAACTTTCTAAAAATGCGATTTTTGCGTTACTGAAGGACCTAGAAATATGAAATTTTAAATATTAATTACTTATTAGATATAAAGGATTTCTAAGAACAGTTCTTAAAAAATTCGAAATTTAAAAAGGGTGATAATGCGCGAAGAGTGTTCTAAAAAACATTCTAAATGGCGATTTGTACTCAATTTTGGGAAGTATCAAATCGATTTCAAAAGTAATGCTTATAAATTGATGGTAACAGACCTTGCTCTAACATAGGCTCTGTTTTATGTTTCTATCAATACCACCTGGGGGTTGCAGGAGAAAAAAGTTCTAAATTGCGGTTTTTGTGTTATGGAAGGGCCTAGAATCATGAAATTTGGAATGGTAGTTTCTTATAAGATATCAATGATCTCTGAGAACATTTCCTAAAAAAATCGAAATTTAAAAGGGTGAAAATGGCGAAAAGCGTTGTAAAAAACTGCCATTTTTATTCAATCTCAGGAAGTACTGAACCGATTTCAAATATAATGGTGTAAAAATGATGGTGACAGCTCTTGCTTCAAGATAGGCTACATTTTATGTCTGCTTCCACTATCCCAGAGGAGATGCAGGAGCAAAAAATATTCTAAAAATGCGATTTTTGAATTATGGAAGGACCTAGATTAATGAAATTTTGCATGGTATATATTTATTAGATATAAATGATCTCTAAGAACATTTCTTTAAAAATTTGAAATTTAAAAGGGATGAAAATGCGTGAAAAGAGTTGTAAAAACGTTCCAAATGCCGATTTGTGAGCAATCTCAGGAAGAGTCAAACTGGTTTCAAAAGTAATGGTAGGAAATTTATGCTGACAGCCTCTGCTCTAACATTGACGCTATTTCATGTTTTCATGTCGGTGTCACTATCACCTAGAGGTTGCAGGAGCAAAAAACGTTCTAAATTTCGATTTTTGTGATCGGTGGGGACTAGCAACTTCAAATTAGGCAAGGTACATATTTATTAAATATAAATGATGTTTAAGAACATTTTCAAAAAAATTGGAAATTTAAAAGGGATGAAAATGCGCAAAAAGCGTTCTAAATTGCGATTTCTACTCAATCTCAGGAAATACCAAACCCATTTCAAAAGTAATGGTTGCAAACTGATGGTGATAGTCCCTGCTACAACATCGGCTATATTTCATGTTGCTGTCACTAGCATCTGGGGGTTGCAAGAGCAAAACATGTTCTAATTTGCGTTTTTTGCACAACTGAGGTGTCTAACATTTTGAAATATGGCATGTTATTACTTATAAGATGCAACTGCTTTCTAAGAACAGTCGAAAGAAAATTCCAAATTTAAAAGGATGAAGTGAGCGAAAAGCGTTCTAAATTACAATTTTTATGCAATCTTATCAAGTACCAAACCGATTTAAAAAATGATGGTGAAAAATTGTTGGTGATAGAACCTGCTCAAACATAAAGTATATTTTATGCCTGTGCCACTACCACCAGAGGGTTGCAAGAGCAAAAAAAACTTTCTAAATTGCGATTTCTGTGATACTGAAGAGGCTAGAAACTTTAAATATGGCATGGTAGTTACTTATAAAATATAAATGCCCTCGAAGGACTGTCGAAAATAAATTCGAATTAAAAAGGGGTGAAGTGAAGGGGAAGTTCGAAAAGCGTTCTAAAAAAGTCCTAAATTAAGATTTCTATGCAATTTCAGGGGATATAAACCGATTATAAAAGTAATAGTTGCGAATCAATGGTAACAGTCTCTGATCCTACACAGGCTATATTTTGTGCCGATCATTTTACCACCTTTGGTTCACAGGAACAACAAACGTTCTATAAAAGGCCTTTAAAAGCTTTCTAAATTACGTTTCTGTGGAATATTAGGAAATAACAAACCGATTTCAAAATTCATGTTGGCAAATTAATGGAGACAGTTCCTATTTCAACATAGCCCTTTATGTTGAGAGAGGTGGTAGGACTTGGAATTTCACATGATGGTTAATTTTAACATGTAACCCAGCAAAGAGGAAATTGCTGGCCAGCAGCAAGATAGGTGCTGGCAATGATGGAGAACTGCTGGCTAATGGTCTACCATTGCATGACCACTGCTGGACAGTTTCAGTTAACTTTGCTGTTGGAAATCATCAGATAAAATTCTGGTGGGCTTCAGTTTTATCTCATGCGCTAGCCCACCACTACATGGAAGTGCACGAACTTTTGCAGTATTATTGCTTGGAACCCTTACGCTAGGTGGCGTTGCGAGTATTGAAGACATGGAGTATTTAAACACAAATCTGAAATGAATATCTTAGGACAATTTAAGTTGTGAAGTTGATTTCTTTTAAAACTGTAAATAATATAGCACCACTGCCACCAACAAAATAAATAAGTAAATGAATAAATAAATAAATTCTTTATTTCAACGCACTTTTTTTCTCTCCTTAAATCTGGTTTTACTAAGTTACAAAGGATTTCGGTTTTCATAATTTACACAGTTCAGAATCAGTAATAAAAAAGTCCTTCCGGCCAGTGCCGGGAGGAAGAGGTAGCTTTCATAATCCTTATTTAAAAAAAGCCAAATTATATCATTCAAACACACGGAGCTCAATTTAGTGGAAACCGAATATAGGAGATTCAATACTAATTTTTATCAATATAATGAATGAGAATTTCGCGAAATTAGTCAGCTTTATCCAAGCTGCTTTTCTTTAAAGTAGCATATACAGGGTGATTCAGCTCGTCGGTGACAAACTTTAAGGATCGATAGAGCACACCTAGACGAACATTTTTGAATAGGGAATGTACGGTCCCTGACGCGATGGTAAGGCGCTAGGCGCTTTCGAAAATTTGGGTGCCGAAATTCGAAACGTCATAAAAACTAGGGAAATGGTTAGATTTTCTTGCTTGTTGCGTCGAAATGATTCTGTTTGTTTAGACTTTCTTCAGTACCAATTTGATAAGCGTATCTCTTAAAACATGGATAGGGGGCGCTGCAGACTTTGGAGAGCTAGACAACAACTTTAAGCCCGTTATTTTGATAATTTAACACATGCTCGCCAAAGTTTATACTCTAACTTAAAGTTTGAACCCAAAAGTAGAGCCCTGCAAAAAGCGTAAGAGCCGGAATAAAATGTCAAAGTACAGGGTGGTCGAAACTCGAAGTCTCCTAGGAGATAAACAAACAGATTTCTTGACTTATGGCATGCATTTTCATGATTCTGTTTGCTGGGGCTCTCTGAAACTCAGTTGAACGGTACAAAAAGAAACATCGATAGGGGGCGCTTTGGGCAAAAAACATAATTCGTTGACATTTCGGACGCTAACTGGAAACGGGGCGCTACGATCAGTTAGAAACAAAACAAGAGAGTAATTTACTTATCATAAGAAGCTATTAAAACTGCAGTTTGTTTGTTTTTTTTAACAAACATAGCTGGTTTCAATCATGCACAATGCGCGCAATAAAATTTACATAAGGTGCTTTTTGCTGATTTATGCAAAAGATATCGTACCATATCGATATGCAAAAGATACGTAATGCGTAGACGACAACGCGAGATGACGTAGTTGTATGCGCAGACACGTCTTTTGAACGTGCGGTACCTACTTAAGCTTCGGGTTACTTGTCTGCAGATCGGTAGTAGGATGGAACGGTACACAAACTCTGAATTGGCTGACATGCATTTGGCGTATGGCGCTGCTGGTTGTAATGGACGAGCCGCTCAGCGGTTGTACGCCGAGCGTTACCCCAACAGGCAAATCCCCTGCCATGCCTTCTTCGCTCGAGTACACCAGAGGTTGTCCACAACGGGATCTTTCGACGGAGGCAGGCCTGAACGGGAGCGATCAGTGAGCACCCCCGACAACGAAGAGGCTGTGCTTAACCTGGTTGAGGACAACCCAGGTCTTAGCACGAGAGATATCGCCAGACATGTTGGCATTTCGCAAGCAACTGCGTGGCGCATCTTACGTTCCCGGAATCTGCACCCCTACCACATCCAGCGGGTGCAGTTGCTCAGAGAGCAGGATTTTGGCCCTCGAGTGGAATTCTCAAGATGGTACTTGGCGATGAGATCCAGGGATCCCCGTTTTGTAAACAGCATTTTGTTTACGGACGAGTCCACCTTCAGCCGGGAGGGAATGTGGAACGCCCACAACAGTCATGTGTGGTGTGATGAAAATCCACATGAAACCAGAAGCCGAGCAGCCCAGGAGCGTTTCTCAGTAAATGTGTGGGCCGGCATTCTGGGGGATTGCCTCATTGGCCCTTATTTGTTACCTGAACGGCTGACAGGTGGAAATTACCTGATTTTCCTGGATCAAGTGCTGCCGCAGCTTCTGGATGAGGCGCACGTACCCGAAGGTTCGCGTCGCCAGATGTGGTTCCAGCACGATGGAGCTCCGGCCCATTACACGAACGACGTGCGTCTCCATCTAAACGCAAGGTATGGCCAGCGGTGGATCGGGCGTGGGGGTCCAGTTCACTGGCCTGCCCGATCACCAGACCTCACCTGCTTGGATTTCTTCCTTTGGGGTTACCTGAAGGCCGAGGTATACCATACACCTGTCAGCAGTGCTGAAGAACTTGTGGCGCGCATTGTGGCAGCTGCAGGGCAGATCAGAGATACTCCTGGCATTGTTGGAAACACACACTCCTCAATGCGACGGAGGTGCGAAGCCTGCATCATGGCCCAAGGTCGAAATTTCGAGCATCTTCTGTAGTGTTATTTTTTGTAAATAAATTTCCAGTATCATTGATGTTTTTGGTCTAAATTTATTCAGAAGTGTTGAGCAGAGGTAGAAAATGTGTTTTCATTATTACTAACTGACCGTAGCGCCCCGTTTCCAGTTAGCGTCCGAAATGTCAACGAATTATGTTTTTTGCCCAAAGCGCCCCCTATCGATGTTTCTTTTTGTACCGTTCAACTGAGTTTCAGAGAGCCCCAGCAAACAGAATCATGAAAATGCATGCCATAAGTCAAGAAATCTGTTTGTTTATCTCTTAGGAGCCTTCGAGTTTCGACCACCCTGTACTTTGACATTTTATTCCGGCTCTTACGCTTTTTGCAGGGCTCTACTTTTGGGTTCAAACTTTAAGTTAGAGTATAAACTTTGGCGAGCATGTGTTAAATTATCAAAATAACGGGCTTAAAGTTGTTGTCTAGCTCTCCAAAGTCTGCAGCGCCCCCTATCCATGTTTTAAGAGATACGCTTATCAAATTGGTACTGAAGAAAGTCTAAACAAACAGAATCATTTCGACGCAACAAGCAAGAAAATCTAACCATTTCCCTAGTTTTTATGACGTTTCGAATTTCGGCACCCAAATTTTCGAAAGCGCCTAGCGCCTTACCATCGCGTCAGGGACCCTACATTCCCTATTCAAAAATGTTCGTCTAGGTGTGCTCTATCGATCCTTAAAGTTTGTCACCGACGAGCTGAATCACCCTGTATATGCAAACAGAAAATGCTCCTGAATCCTTATATCAAGGTCAAATACTTAAGAAAGAAACCTTTTTCAATTTCTAATTTTTTTGCACCTCACTTTAAATATATATATATTTTTTAATTTAATGGTCGCCATTTTGAAACAAGATGGCTGATGAATCTGGCCAGCGAACTTGGTCGAGGTGTTGATGTATACTATCCACATGCCTTCTTACATCGAAATAGGCGAATACGTGTGTTATCGCGTGACAAATACAAGATCGTTTCAAAATGTTGCCATGCTAGAAATTCAAAGTGCTATAAATCAACCATTTTTTAAGATATAAACAAAAGAACAAATTTTCAGAAACAAAAACTGCTCCGGAATCTTTGTATCAAGGCCAAACACATAAAAAAAATTTTTCATTTTCCAATTGTTCAATACCTCATTTTGAATTTTAAATTTAATTTTTTTTTAATGGCAACCCTTTTGAAACAAGATGGCGAATGAAGCTGGCCAACGAACTCGGTTGAGACATTGGTATGTACTATGTACAGACCAAGTTACATCCAAATAGGTTCATAATTACGCCTGTTATCGCGTGACAAAAATCAGGTCGTTTTAAAATGTCAGCCACAAGAGAAATTCAAAATGCTATTACTCAGCCATTTTTTTTAGATATAGACGAAAGAAAAACTGTTCTGGAATCTTTGTATTAAGGTCAAACACATACAAAAAAAAATCTTTTTCACTTTCCAATTTTTTGGTATCTCATTTAAATTTTTTTATTTTTTAATTTTTTTAAATGGCCGCCATTTTGAAACAAGATGGCGGATGAAGCCGGCCAACGAACTCGGTCGAGATATTTGTATGTACTATGTACACACCAAGGTACATCCATGTCGGTTCATAAATACGCCTGTTATTACGTGAGAAAACTCAGGACGTTTCAAAATGTCAGCCACGCTAGAAATTCAAAATGCTATAACTCAGCCATTTCTTAAGATATAGACAAAACAAAAACTGCTCCCGAATCTTTTTATCAAGGTCAAACACATAAGAAGAAAATATTTTTTCAATTTTTAATTTTTTGGTACCACATTTCAAATTTAAATTTTTCTTAAAAATTTAAATGGCCACCATTTTTAAACAAGATGGCGGATGAAGCTAACCAACGAACCCGGTCGAGACATTGGTATGTACTATGTATAAACGAAGTTACATCCAAATCGGTTCATAAATACGCCTTTTATCGCGTGACAAAATTCAGGACGTTTCAAAATGTCAGCCACGCTAGAAATTCAAAATGCTATAACTCAGCCATTTTTTAAGATATAGACGAAACAAAAACTGCTCCGAAATCTTTGTATAAAGGTCAAATACATAAGAAAATATATTTTTTCATTTTCAATTTTTTGGTACCACATTTCAAATTTAAATTTTTAAAAAAATTTTAAATGGCCGCCATTTTGAAACAAAATGGCGGATGAAGCTGGCCAACGAACTCGGTCGAGAGATCGGTATGTACTATGTACACACTGAATTACATCCAAATCGGTTCATATGTACGCCTTTTATCGCGTGACAAAATTCAGGACGTTTCAAAATGTCAGCCACGCTAGAAATTCAAAATGCTATAACTCAGCCATTTTTTAAGATATAGACGAAACAAAAACTGCTCCGGAATCTTTGTATAAAGGTCAAATACATAAGAAAAAAATATTTTTCCATTTTTAATTTTTTGGTACCACATTTCAAGTTTAAAAATTTTTTAAAAATTTTAAATGGCCGCCATTTTGAAACAAAACGGCGGATGAAGCTGGCCAACGAACTCGGTCGAGACATTGGTATGTACTATGTACACACCGAATTACATCGAAATCGGTTCATAATTACGGGAGTTACAGTGTGACATAGGTCAGATATATATATATATATATATATATATATATATATATATATATATATATATATATATATATCAATTTTGAACGGAGGGTGGTTTCGGGGTCTGGGGGTCATGATCGATGAAAATATACCAAAATTTTTTGAAATCGCTTTCCTCCGAACGGCTGCAATAGGTAGCTTTTTTGTAAAGAAAGCTACCTAAAAAGCGTATAAAATATATCGGACTTCTATATAATACAATAATTTCTATACCAGTTTAATGATTTGGAACGTAAATCACAAAAGAAACAAACTTGAAATAGAGTAATAAGAGCTTGAAAACTACGAGCGGTCGTAGCATACACTGAAAGTACTTGTTCATGCCCGATCACGAAAACAAAGCAGCATCGAGCGCGGTTAGTAAGTGGGAGGGTGACCACATGGAAACCGCTGCAAGTTCAAATATTTCTGTAGGCTTTTCTATTATAGATATTTCTATAGCTCTTGGCGAAACTACCTTATAGAAAAAAGAGCCATAATACTTTTTTTATAGCATTCTATAAGAAATTTTTGTAAGGGAAAGTGCTGGGCCAGCAAAGGAATAGCAGTGGGATAGATGCTAGCACTGCAGGAAAAGTGCCGGATTGAAGTAATGTGATGGCATACCAATGCTGGCCTGCTGTTGGCCATCACTGATGGGCCAGCTGCATTCCGCAAGGACACTTTTTTACTGGTTTAAGTAATGGCACCATTGCACTTTACCGCTAATGGCAGTGCTGGCTGCCATCTTTTTTCCAGCTGATTGCCCACTGTTTCTTTCTTTGCTGGGTATTCAATGTGAAATATCTATTAATGTAATCAATTAAAAAAAGTATGAGAGAAAAACAAGCTTTCTCACTGCAATCTTTGAGATTATTTGCCGATACGTTTTATCATTAATTTTTGATTAACTGCAATTATTTTTATCAAACAACGTGTTTAAACGATATAAGTATACTATGTTGAAAGCCGCTTACAGAACATTTCGAAAAATACCTCATTCATCGCTGTGGCTTTAGTATGTAAAAAAAAAGGATGTTAACATCAGAAATAATATATATGATGGTTTTCACCTATATTCTGTAACCCGAGAAGCCCGGGTTTGTGCCCCTGTGTTTTTAAAAATAATTTTCAAGTATGAATGTTTTTAAATCTGCGTGCAATTCAATTACGGAAGATTAATCTGTTTGTACAGGAATCAAAGTAAATAATTCAGCAGTTGTTTGTTTCCGAGTAATATTCCACTAGCAGGGACGACCGAACTAAGCTCGATCAAAATTAGTCTAGTGTTCAATTCGATATTTTATTCTCACTGTATCATACCTGTTGTTTAGATACAATTGGCATGACCCTGAGACATAGTGACACAAAATGACCCACTAACCGAATTTTTTCAAACATGCGACCTAACCAATGTTCTACTCGAACCGCAAAACGACGGAAAACAAAATTTAGTCAAAATCGTTAAATTCCTTTTATAGATAAAATTAGCTTGACCAATGGTATCCCAAAAGGGACCCAATAATCTAAATTTACCGAACATCCGAACATGTGACCTATCCCAATGGTCTTCTCGTGCTGGGAAACGATGTAACAAAAACATTTGTCAAAATCGTTATAGCCGTTTTTTAGATACAATTAGCTTGACCCACATTGACCCCAAAATGACCCACTAATCGAATTTTCTCGAATATGTGACTTAGCCCAATGGTCTTCTCATGCTCAGAAACGATGTAATACAAATTTGCGTCAAAATGTTTTGAGCTGTTTTTTAGATACAATTAGCTTGACCCACAGTGACAAAAAATGACCACTAATCGATTTTTCTCGAACATGTGACTTAGCCCAATGGTCATCTCACGCCCAGAAGCGGTATATTACAAAATTTTGTCAACATTTTTGAGCCTTTTTTTAGATTCAATTAGCTTGACACCATTGAGACCCAAAATGATCCGCTAATCGAATTTTCTTGAACATGTCACCTAGCCCAATGGTATTTTCGTGCACGAAAACGATAGAACACAATATTTCGTCAAAATCGTTAGAGCCGTTTTTTAGATACAATTAGCTTGACCCACAGTGACCCAAAAATGACCCACTAATCGAATTTTCTCGAACATGCGACTTAGCCAAATGGTCTTCTCATGCCCAGAAACGGCATAGTACAAAATTTCGTCAAAATCGTTTGAGTCTTTTTTAGATACAATTATCTTGATCCACAGTGACCCAAAAATAACCCACTAGTCGAATTTTCTCGAACGTGTGACTTAACCCAATGATCTTCTAATGCTCAGAAACGATGTAATACAAAATTTTGTCAATGTTTTGAGCCGTTTTTAGATACAATTATCTTGACCCACAGTGACCCAAAAATGATCCAGTAATCGAATTTTCTCGAACACGTGACTTAGCCCAATCGTCTTCTCATGCCCAGAAACTGTATAATACAAAATTTTGTCAAAATCGTTTAATTCGTTTTTTAGATACAATTAGCCTGACCCACAGTGACCCAAAATGACCCACTAATCGATTTTTCTCGAACATGTGACTTATCCCAATGGTCATCTCATGTCCAGAAGCGGTATATTACAAAAGTTTGCCAAAATGTTTTGAGGTTATCTTTAGATTCAATTAGCTTGACACCTGACCCATTGCGACCCAAAATGACCCACTAATCGAATGTTCTTGAACATGCGACCTAGCTCAATGATATTCTCGTGCCCAAAAACGATAGAAAACAAAATTTCGTCAAAATCGTTAGAGCCGTTTTCTAGATAATCTTAGCTTGACCCACAGTAAACCAAAAATGACCCACTAATCGAATTTTCTCTAGCATGTGACTTAGCCCATTGGTCTTCTTGTAATCCAAATCAGTAGATTATAATGTTTAGTCGAAATCGTTAGAGCCGTTTTTTAGATACAATTAGCTTGACCCGAAGTCACCCAAAAATGGCCCACTAATAAAAATTTCTCGAACATGTGGCATAGCCCAATAGTTTTCTCGTGCCCAAACACGGTTGGATATAAAATTTGGTCAAAATCGATTGAGCCGTTTTCTAGATATGATTAGCTTCACCCTGACCTATTATGACCCAAAATGACCCACTAATCGAATTTGCTCGAACACGCGCCCTAGCCCTATAGTCTTCTCATGCCCGAAAATGGTAAAATACAAAATTTCGTCAAAATCATTAGAGCCGTTTTTAAGATAAAATTTACACACACACACACACAATTTTTGCTCGTATTTAACTATTAAAAAACTAATTTGGCAAAAAATATTAAAATTTCAGAAATAAATAAATAAATAAAACAAGAATTTAACAGATATTTAATCGAAATACGAGCTATAACACCTAAAGAATCACAAAGATTTTTATAAGTAATGAAATGTTTTTGCGATTGACCGCTGGCATACGGCTCATACGAAAGTGCCAAAAATGCCTTTTGGTGTAGTTAGTGGGCAGTATAAGAAAATAGACTAAATGTAAAAGATCCATTTGAGTTTTCAATTAAAAAGATTTTTATCTACGTGTTTTGTACTTTGGGCCTTATATCGGGCATCTTTAACCTCTGGTAACCAGGGTTCGATTGCCAGGTATATATAATGCAAACCTTCCTTTAACTACACTTCGTTTATATACATATAAATATTAAAATTCCAGCTTATATCTAAAACTGAAATTAATTTTCAATTAAATATTTTCTAACTTTTAATAATTAAATTGTAGATTTAAACTATGATTTTAATATTTTAATACTTTTCGCAGATTGTATCACATATGTATGTACACTGATGAAAACAATTAAAGGGACAAATGGTTTATTTGCAATTTAAAAAAAAACTAACTGGATGAACGTGCGTTATCGTCCATAAAGACGAAATTTGGTCGATATGCTCCGCGGAAAAGTCTCAAATAAGATGCAAGGATCTCGTCCCTGTACCGCTGAGCTGTCAGAGTACCTCTATCAAACACATGAATGTCGGTACGCCCGTCTGCCATAATGTCTGCCCAGACTATCAGACCGCTTCCACCATAGTGGCCATTTTCGACAATGTTAGAGGGTCGATATCGACTCCCGGGCTCTCTCCAGATGAGAACACGTCTCGAGTCGCAGTCCAGATGGAATAACGACTTATCACTGAAGAGAACCCGCCCAACTTTCCTCTTCCAAGACAGGTGTTCTTGGCACAAAGCTAGATGAGCCATTTCGTGGTTCACAATCAAAGGAATGCAGACTACAGGGCGCCCGGCATACAGACCACTTGCATTAAGTCTCTGGGTGACTGTTATCCGCGAAATGGATGTTCCTGTCACATTATACAGGTGACGAGACAGTTGTGTCGCTGTCGCGAACCTATCCTTTTTCTCTAGAAGTCTCAAATAACAGTCTTCAGCCTTCGTTGTTGCCTTTTTGCGGTCTTGACCAGGTCGGAGGACCACTATTCTTGTCTTTGTTAACTGTTTCTACAGAGTGGACACCACATTTCTCGGGACCCCGAGGTCCTTACAACAGGTAGCCTGTGATTGGCCGGCATCGAGTCTTCCAACAATTCGTCATCTTGTGGCATCATCAAGACGATGATGACTAGCTATACTAACGATGGGTAAACAAAGAAATTCATAAAACCAAGATTGGATTATGCTACGATGTTTCAGAACGTCCTTACGCTACAAGCTTCTGCGGTCAAATGAAGTACCTCTGAACAAACGCGATCACAGCGCCACTACCTTATGACGACACAGCCCACTGCATGGCAGGTGTGTCCGAGAGGAGCTTAACTATCATCTGATATTAAAAAGCAGAAAAACCAACGTTGGTTTTTCTGCTTTTTAATATTGTTGCACAAAGGCTTTATTTGCTATTTTTATGTATCATCTGATACCTTACTTGCGTATAAGGATAACTTTTTTTTTTTAAACGTTTGTCCCTTTAATTGTTTTCACCAGTGTATATGTATATATATGTACATATAAACCTAGTGATTGTAATGTGTCGATTTCTAAAGAAATCCACCCAATACTGATAATTTAACAAAGAACATTCATTAGTGGGTTAATTTTTTCTTCATGTATATAGAATATTTTGTCAAAGGATAAACAACATTTTTCCTGGACAGAGTAAAAGCAACCGGCGTAAAAATAATGGATGGTTCCTCAGTCAAGAAGTAGAAAAAAAAGGATTTTGCAGAAAAAGTTTCATAAGTGTTAATAAAAACACACAAATATGATTTTAAACTGCATAAAAATTACTTATGCATGCAAGTTGACATTTTAAGACTGTAGAAAGTAATAAACAGTTTTTATTCCAAGGTATTATTCTGTAGAAAATGCATACGATTTGTTACCTAATAAATTTGTTTATGTTTAGGTAATCATTCTTTTTTTTTGGTTTATTTAAATTGATATATATATATAAAAATAATGGTCGACATGCTACAGTTAAATGTGCTCTAAATTAGAGCATTATTAACTGAACGTTATAAACTTTGACTATGTCAATTTCTCTAGATATCCCATGCACAATGCCAAAATGCGAAGAGAACTGTTATGTAGACTATTCAGCAAAACCCTGTCCTGCATGTGAATGTCCACAACGTATGTATTTCTTTTAATGTACTTGATTTCAAGACAATTATGTAAAATACAATAATATTTAAGATATTGTAAAAATTACGATTTAATATATTTATGATTTAAAATGTTTTCAAAGTTTGTTAAAGTTTGATTTCAATGTATTTCTTTGATAATTATTTTTTGGAAGGTAATTTCAAGGAACAATTGTAATAGTCGCTGTTTTGAGGTGCGATAGTAGCAGAGACAAATATATAGTTTTTGAGAAAAAATTAAATTGTAGCGTCATAAAATTTTGTAAAGATTAACAGACACGATTGTTTTATCAACGAGATATAATCGCATTCTAGACGTGTTTTAAAACTACTATTTGGAGAGAACAGTTATTTAAAATGTTTCATCAGATATAAGTCGAACATATCGAATTGATTCATAGCTCAAAGTATTTGCAAGTGGAACGAAATATTTAAAGTTATTAATGATAAATAAAATGCACAGTTCTAAAGACGTTTCCGTATGGATTTTCTTTTACATACTTATACGAATAATGTTAGATTTACACAATTTTTTACTGATGCAAAGAAGTTGAGCTTTATCGTCATAGTTTTTCTGATTACTTTTTATTGAAAAAAACATAAAAGTATACTATCCATTAAGAACAATAGCCCATGGTTCATGGGTTCCATACATTGTTTTTTGGTGGGATTTCATCATTCGTTTTCATAAAAAATTATTTTGTTTTTATTTAACGGAACTGTTTTTGGTGTAAATCTACTAATTTACCAAAACTCAACTGTGATTTTTATTTGTGGGTAAATCTAAAGGGTGACTAATCTAAAGACCACTGTGAGACATGTTCCTTCTATGGCTGTCTGTTTCTGCAGTTTAATATCCTCAACAATAAGCTCATACAATTCACCAAAATTTGTTGCGCAGTCCATTGAAAACACAATTGTACTCCTTCAGTATCAAATAATCACATATTTAAAAAATAAAAAAAACCCTATAATGATCATACGGTTAATAAATTCAGATTTTTTTTACCACTATAATTTTGTCTTTCTCTCTAGAGATTATTCCTAATTTTGCCTTTTTTGATATATTGTGCCTCATATTGTTCTTCTATAGTCTGTTTCATGCTTATACGTTTGAAGACAGTATCTTAAACACAGGTCATATTCAAGTATTCTCTGATCAGCATTCTCTATTTTATAAATATTTTGTACAAGTATTAAAATAATTTTGTGTTTTTTAAAAATTACAGTTCCTTTTGCAATCCAGTGTAGTATGCCCAAGTGTGATGAAGGATGCTTTTTAAACTTTAAAACAAAACCGTGTCCATCATGTGAATGTCCAGGATGTGAGTGCTTTTTAAAATTTTCCTGAAAATTTCACGAAGTATTTGATTGGTATTTTTTGATTAATTTTTTTATATATGTTCCAGTTTCTCTCGGCATCCAGTGTACGCCACCCAAATGTGATATAAACTGCTATATTAACTATGAGGCGGATCCTTGCCCAGCATGTGAATGTCCCAGACGTAAGTTTTACCACTTATGATGGTAACATTTTAAATGTATTTGTAAGAGTGATGGGTAGTTTGGTTTGAGAGTGCGCATTAAAAAAAGGGTAAATGCAAAGGAATAAATAATGAATGCATAAAAGTTGTTTGTATTTATTTTTAAACCTTAATAATTAAATAACAAATTATCATAATCTTTTGAAAAAAAAACTATTAAGAATAATTATTAAAAAAATCATAAGGAGGTAAATGCGTAGTTTTACATACACTAATGTCTAAAAGTGCACAGGTTATTCTTTGGTATCCCTTGATACATAAATTTCATTTGACCACCTTGAATACTGCATATCCAGTCCATTTTTCATGCAGAGATTTTTGAAACGCTTAGCATTCGTTCTAGTCTTCTTGAATTGGATTTTTACAGATTTCTTGATATCTTCTACATTTGAAGAGATTCTATTTTTTTAAACCTTTCTTGCTTTGCCTTTCTCTTCTTTTTCTATCCAGAAGCGTTTCAAAAGAGGAACAGTTTATAATTTCTAATTTCCCGTGTCTCCTTTTAATAGACCCGGTTGTGTGTGATTTTGGAAAAGGCACAATGTCTGTAATTTATCCAGAGCACTATGTAGCTGCATTATGATAGTAGTGATTTCAACAAAGTAATAACTGCTTCCGAAGATGAACTTGTTCGCACCTCTTCCGACAGTGAACTTATTTTGCCTTACTGCATGTATGTGTCCGACGATTTGACAGCATTAATGACATTCGATTTATATAGTCATTTCCAACTTATATACCCTTTATTGTTATCTTTCCATTTCTTTGACTGTGGTGGCAAAAAATGCTATTTGCTGAAAATGTCGGGGTTAAAAGATCATTGTCAAGTAACTTTAAAACTTTCCACACCACGGCACATTCAACAGTTGCAACTTTTCCTTATGCTACAAGAAAAATAAAAGCAATCTCAAATATTGTTATAGCTTTCCCTGGACGACATTTGAACCATTTTTCGCATTCATTAGCGAAATATTTTTTCAGAACTTTATGAATGTCTCTGTCGAACAGTTGTATCTTATGGCCTCTGTGAAAGGGGTGGTTGTTAATTCAATGATAACGTTTTATTGGTAAAATTCCACAGCTTTTAATGTATAGTGAGACACATGATTATTTAACACAAGGAGGACAGGTTCATCTTTGGTAGATTCAGCATGATTTTTGAAATATGTCAACAAATTTATAAATAGGTCATCGTTAATAAAACTTTAATCTGATATTATTCCAGTATATCCAAAACCTGCTCTTTCTAATAACTTAGATCTCATCCTCTTTCTGCCATTTATAAAACCAGTTGTAACAAAATGTCCAGCTGTTGAAATGGCACAGATGATATTAACATATGTGCCTCTTTCTGCGTTCGAAATTTTATCCATAGCACGTTTGTCCCTCCCCCCCTTCCCCCCAGAGTGGAAGTAAGAGTTCCTCATATATTTTCAGAATTGCCTGAACCAATTCTTTCGCAGCCATTACGGCCATTTTTATTTCATATTAATCCTTTGAAGAGCGACGGTACTTTATTTATACCACTAAATTTTAATCTCCAACTTCCAAAATTGCACCAGACTTTTTGAATAAGATTATCTTTAACAATATGCGTGAAGAAATGCTTCACGTACATCTTGCTTGGTCAACATTTTAGCAATCAAATCACTTTGCACTTTAAAGGGTTAAATCTGTGAGGAATATTATCATCTTCTAAAAATTTAAATGTTACGGTCCTTAAATATTTGGAACTCATACCAAAAAAACATTTCATCTAGAACCTTCAAATTCTTCTTCAACTTCACCTAAAGATGTGTCAAACCTATCTAACCTATTAGCGCAATCAGTTTTTTTAAATGTTTGCTTAATGTAGATTTTGACATCGGAACGAACGGGATACTACGCTTTTGCTCTTTCCATCTTCAAGCCTTTTTCTTGCTCCTACCATAATCCGAGGTGCATGAATTGTCTTAAAGTCTTTCAAACTTTCCTTAACACTCTGTGAGTAATAAAAAGCACAAAACACAATAATAATAGATTATTATTTTGTGTTAAAATAGCTTCTAATTTTAAAACATTTAAACAGTAAGAGTGCGCATGTACTGTTATACAATCACCAAGTGCGCATTTTTGCATTTTTTTTTATTTTCAGAGAAATGCACTACGTGGCCAAAAATCACAGGACACATTCGATTTTAGACCTTTTAGAAAATATCTAGACAAATACTTGATGAATTCTTTAAGAACTTTTTGGATATAAAAAAGTTTGACTTCATATTTTCTAACAAACATTTGATCAGGAGGGCAACTAAGGTACCAACAATCAATTAAAGAAAATAAATTATATTTGGGATCACCTTGTAAAATAAAATGCATGAAAGGATCTGTCGATGCAGTAGATTATTATGTGGATAGTTTACAACGTTTGTGTTTATTTGTGTAAGAATAGCAGGTATATTCATGGAGATAAAACGATTTTTTTAATTCAAAAATTTTTTGCAAGTTTTTTGTTTATAGCATGTAGGGTTTTCAACCAAATTTAACGCCAGTGTCAGAAAATTTTACAAAATATAGTAGAAATAACACAGTTCAACGAGAAGATAAATATATTAAATATTTAATGAAATATGAGCAGTTGTATGAAATAATTTTAATTACGCATAAGCGAACGATACCAAAGATTTTTTTTCATGATTTAAAAGTCAACTAATATAAAAATGTCATGAAGATATCGTGGATATAGTGAGCGATCTTACACCACCTGATGACTTGACTTTCTCTATAAAGGCATTTATTAATAAAAATATGATAAACAAATCAAATATTTCTAATGCTATTATTATATAAGGATAAATTCAGATCTTTACATAATGTCGCATTAAATTCTGTTAGAAATTCGGACTTCAAGAAGTAACTAATAATAAGGTATCCGATTTTACCCTACTTTCGTTTATATCTGAATAAAGAACAAAACTGTACTATGGAGACATTTGTATTTTCTCTAAAAATTAAAAATTTAAAGAGAATAGTTTTATTCAAATAAATAAAAGAATGAAATAAAAATATATCTGAATCATCTCAGCGACATCTATTTACAAAAGTGTGTACTATTTTTGCAAATTATGGTATGAAAATTATGAAACAATTCTTTTATTTCATCTTTATATTTATTATAGTTAATTAATTACTCAATTTTAAAGATCGGATTATTATTGTTGTTTTTGTTTTTTTTGGGGGGGGAGGGGGGTGGACACCCTTACATGATTAATATATGTGTCTATTCTGTTTAAGTATTTTGCTAAACCCCACCCCTTCGCAACGATGATAACGTGTACGCGACGTACAGGTTGCTCAGAATCCTGGATTATTCCTACCATTACATTTTGCTTTATTCAATCTCAGTATTTCTGCGGCTGAATTAAAACTTTTGTCAAAGACGCTTGTCCTAAAAGGGTTAATCTCTGATTATAACTGTTTTGCTTAATATCAATATTTTGATTATAAGGTATAAATATCTGAAAAAGGGAACAAAACTGTTCTATGAAGGTATTTGTACTTGCTCTAAAAAGTAGAAATCTAAAGAGCATTGTTTTATTTAAATAAAGAAATATAAGAGTTATGTGCCTAAAAGTGATTTAAGTATTTGACTAAGAAATGACTTTTCTTCATCTTCTAATCTTTAATCGCATGTCTGTGTTCATAATTTCAGTTCCTCTAGCTCTTCAATGTTCCATGCCTAAGTGTGAACCCGGCTGTCATATAAACCTTTTTGCAGAGCCTTGTCCTGCCTGTGAATGTTTCGGAGGTAAACTATTTTAGGTTACGCTAGAATTTTTCCAGTCTCTAAATTGCTATTTCCTTTTGGTTGAATAAGAAGTTGCTATTCTTCATGCCATTACTAGCGCATATTTTTTTTTTCAGAAGTTGTCGTCACGTAACAATAACCTTTCCCTTTACAACTCAAAGGGATAAACTGAGCAAACAATGCTCATCGAGATTCTAATCAGACTATGTATGTTTATTCACTGTTTTCAAATTCTTTGAGAAAATCTTAACCCCTTGAAGGGCACCGGTATATGTTATATACCACTTACTTTTAATTCCCAAATGCCACATTCACACCAGTATTTAGAAACTAAATTTTGTTTCATATAATGCACGTGAAGAAAAGCTTTTGCTGAGTTCCATATAAAGTTGTTCATAAATACCCGTGTCAATCAGTCATTTTAACATTTTACATACAGAAGTGCTTTGCCTTTGAAGGGGTTAAAGTACTGCAGCAGAGTGCTAAGAAACAGAGGTAGCACAAAGATATCGGTCAATATCAAAATTAAATATTGACCAACGTAAAATGACCTTCCTCTAAATGATATTCGTGAATGTTATTTTTAACATTTAGCCCATATTTCGCAACATCTGAGAATATCACTGTTTGGAATTTAGTAACATCATTTTCTGTCATTGTTGAAAATCATCTTTTGACATTGAGCAATACCTTTTTCTGACATTCCTGAATAACAATTTTATATATTAAATAATATCTTTTTCGACATTTCAGAATAGATTTTTTACATATTAAATGATATATTAGTTTTCGCATCACAAGCAACCTCGCATTACAGATATGGTGAACGTCAACTCCTCACTGCCTAAACTGGTCTCACTAAGTAACAAGACAAAAGAACACCATCGGTACTAGTTTAAGCAAAGAACTCTAATGCATCGACTTGTAATCTATCTTCTTTGTGCGCTGCTTCATGTTTTATCTTGTATGTTAGTTTTCTCTTATGTTGAGCCAGCCACGAAATTTTAAAGGCAGCGTCCAGATGTAGGTTACTAGATTTATAAAGGCTTAATTCTAGAGGCTTTACCGAGATGACGATAGTTACGTTTTTTCGAAACCGCACTTCTTGTCTAATCTATCTTCTTTGGTTTAAGCATAACCTTGAGGAAGCAAGGTAAACATATGTTTATAAATTGTTTGAAGTAAAAATTGGTGGGAATGGATTTCTCTATCAGTAGGAAATCGTCTGATAAAACTATCATATAATTCTGACATACTCATTTACCTGTTCAAATCACAATTGACTTATTTTGACTTATTTTTTTATTATATTACTTCAGCAAAAGTTTATGCAAATATCAATTTTTATTATTATAATTTTTGTATCTTTTAAATGTCAAAAAAAGATATTTTAAAGTTTGCTACTTTACAACGCGCAAAACAATTAGGGCATATCATTATTTTTGATATAAACTACGGATGAGGAAATGTTTTGTTGATCGTTATATGATCTATATGTGTTTTAAGGTATGTGATAATAAAAATAAGAAACGGCCATGGTATAATTAAATGTTTATTTGTCGGTAAACACAATGCACAATTGGTGCATATAAAAAATGTGATTTATCGGATACTAATGAGTTTCGATAAGGGGTATGTTTTCCCTTGACAGAAAGCAATGTCACATAAATTATGAGGCATCTAATCAATGAGGTTATCAAAGCGGCATTAGGGTAATCTCTCCCACTCCTGTGCAAGAGAGTTTAAACTGCTGAATTGTTCGTGGTGATCATACGCGACCAGTAACCGTTCTCCCTAGAAGGTCCTATGGGGTTCATGTCTGTGGAATATGCTGGCCAATCCATTTGAAGAATTTCTTTGTCGAAAAGGAAGCTGTACAGTAGTCGAGCCTGATGTGACATCCCATTACCATCCATGAGAACGAATTCATCATCAATTACTGCAGCGTAAAAAACCTCAACAGGTCTGAGAACCTCTTCTCTATATCGCTGAGCTGCCAATGCTCTGTTCCTGATAATATACAGGTCAGTGCGGCCATTGATACACATGCCGGCCGAGACCCTCAAGACCCTCGGCTTCCGTCAAATCGGATACTTCCGTGCACAAATGCAGGATGTTTCAGAGTGCCACGATCTCTCCAGACAGTAATTAGCCGTTTTACACTAAAGCAGGACTCGTTCGTGAACAGCGCGTTGCACCATTCATCACGTCCCCATCTGAGATGCTCTTGTGCCTACTTCTGCGGGAAGCAATGTGATCCGCTGTTAAAGAAACGCAACCCATATGTCTGCGAACATACAAACCAACATGATGGAGTCGGTTTCGAACAGTTTGAGTTGAAACTTTGGTACCAGTAGGTGCTTTGCAATAGAGTGGCGTCATACTGCGGTTTCTTCTTGCAGTTAATGTTAAATACCGACCCTCATTGTGTGTTGTTGCACACGTGCGATTTTGTCCTGTTCTTCGGCTAACATTTTCAGTTTCCAAAAATTGATTCCATAGTCTGAAAATGACACTTTGCAAAGCTCCGAACGTTTCAGCTACAATTGATTGCATTTGACCCGCCTCTAAACGACTGATGGCCACCCAGGCTACCAATTCAGCTAAGTCATGTTGTTGAGACATCGTATTCACTGTTACAAAACATTCAAGGCGCCTCAATTGTTTTTAATCTTCTCCTCATAAGTAATACTGCGAGGTCACTTTTCCCTCCTTATCTAGAATGCGTCGTTTTCTATGTCACAGACAAAATTTGCATATTCCCAACTTTGTATCCGTTATAATTTTCCTTTTTAACATCTTTTCTTTCTTTTTGCTTAACCCTTTCGAGGGCGGTGTCCTTAAAAAAGGGACACCTAATTTTAATTCCAAAACTGACAAACGGCAACAAGAATATTTACCTAAAATTTTCCTTTTATAATACACTTGAAAATAAGCAAGTTCGTATTTTCTAATAAATTCTCTTATAAATTCTGGTATCAGTCCATTATTTCATCAGTTTATAAACATATCACTCCGCGTCGATTAGGGTTAAAGAGTTGTAGATTATAGAATCTTTTCCTACCAAACTCACGATATCCCCTAATTGTTTTGAGAAGTGTAAAACACATGTCACCTACTTCCATAAAATCGTAAAAAAACAGTTTTAATAATTCTAGTTATTTAATTTTCTTTTTAATACTGTAATTTTCGGCGTATAATCCGCTAATCAAACAATCATGTTTGGACCCAGAAAATTTTATTAATAATTGAAGTCAAATATTTACCGCGATTTAATAAGTTACATTTTATTAAATAAAATTTCTGGGTCCAAACATGATTGTTTCATGCGCGTATTATACTCCAGAAATTACGGTATATCTTTTCATTACTTATAAGTCATAGATAGGCTTTCACAAAAACTGATGCACTACAGTGCGACGCAAAAATTTATGCACAAGCTAAATGTTTTTATAGAATGAAAAATATACACCGGAATGCTTTGAAATTTTTACTGTATCTAAAGAATTAGATTACAAATTCATGTTTCGAATTCGAAAACAATTCATTGTAAAGAAAATAATAAAATACTATAGAAAAATTAAAATTGTGATGTCGCAAAAGTTTATGCACAAAACCGAAATATTTAAATTTCACAAAGAACAAAAGTCCTTTAGTAGTCTATGGTGTTTCCATTGAACCTAATGAGATCGAATGCGTGATTTTCCATTGATAACACAAGAGTATGAAAGGTTTTGGGAGCGAGTTTGTGGCAGGCTCCCTCGATAGCTGATTTGAGCTTTTGCACTGGGTAATACTGCTTCCCATTCTTGTAGACGTCACGTGAGAGGATTCCCCAGGTATTCTCTATCAGATTGGGATCTGGGGTGACTGCTGGCCAGTTCATCACATTGATATTCTGAGACCTAAGCCATCCCTTTGTGCAACCGGAAGTGAGTATCGGTGCGTTGTCTTGCTGGAAGGTCCAGTTAGGACCTCTAGGAGTTCACCAAAGGGTGACAAATGCTCACTCAGAGTTTTTTGATACTTTAGTAAATTTTGTCTGTTATTTACGAAGCAAAGAGCTTTTTATCCATTGTAGCCAAAAGAGCCCCATACCATGAGCAAACAACCACATTGTTGCCTGCTAAATATGCTCTTCGGATCTTTCCTCAAGGCACGCCAAAACAATGAGAAGCACATTTGGACCATCCAAATTCCTTTTATATTTCCTCAGAAAAAATAACACTAATCCATTCATCACGATAGTACACGTGCTGTTTTTCCCAAAGAAGTCTTGCTTGTTTGTGACACTGTTACAGAAAAGCCTTACGAGCTATTTTTTTATGAATCCTGATTCGGTTATTCGTTTGTGTATGGTGTCACGTGATATTTTTGATCCAAGTCGAATTTTTATCTGATTAAGAGACAAATTGCTAGTTACAGCCAATCTTTTAATTCTTCCATCCTCACGAAATGTGGTTTTCCTTGACATTCTGAGCGATATGCATTTTTAATTGTTTTCCACGTTGCAAAACACTAGAAATACCACGTTCAGACCGATTTAAATTAAGCGAAATTTGCAAAACGGATTTACCTTCTGCTTTCAGCTTCCAAACTTCTACAAATTCTTCAGGCGAGAAGAGCAGAGATTTCGGAATTTCGTATAACTCGTACAAGCACCGCTACACTTTATACTCTAGGAAAAATGTCTCGTCGATCCCCCACCTATCATGTTTAAGGAGATATTTGCATAAAATAGCATTTGTGAATAAACTTTTGCGACATCACAAAAAATGTTTTTTTGTAATTTCTGATTTTTGTAACGACGAATTTTTTCCAAACTTGAGATATATATTTATGATCATAGTATTTACTTTCAGTGGATATTTGAAAGCATTCTGTTGTACAGTTTTATTTTTATTAAAATATTTGCGTTGTGCTTAAACTTTTACACCGCACTGTATTTACAGGTTAACACGCGCATAATTTAGACTTACTTTTAAAGTTTGCTAGAAATTTTGTATGAAATTTTAAGCCTTATAAGAAATTTAAAGCTTGTTGAAATTGCATAAAAAATTGAAGCATGTAAGAAATTAAGTTTTCTCTATTATAAATATTGCGTCTCACCTGCACAAAACTGCAAAGAAAGGTCTAAATAACCTTACTCTTTTAAATTTAGCTTTGTAAAAAAATAAATATATATTTCATTAATATTAAGCCATAAATAGTTGTATATTTCCTCAAAAATTGATGCACTACTTATAAGTTAAAATGCATATAACTTAGTGGTATAAGCTTATTATTATTATACATAATGGTTATTATTATTACTTAAATGAGTAGTGTCTAATTAAAATTATACCTATTATTGAAACAAAATTTTATTCTTTGTATAATAACAAATAAAGTTCGTATAAAAGTCGGAAATTGGAAAGTATTAAAAAACAGGCACCAATTTAAAAATTACATAAAATGATTTTTTTTCATGCAAAAACCTTGTTATGTACAACACACTTTCTTAGTGTTTGTTGTATTTTAACATCATTACAGGCTTTGCTTTACTTTTTTTTAATGCAATAATTCTAGAGCAACAATTGTAGATTTCCTTATGAAATGTTCTATTGCAATTTCTATAGAATTCTACATAAAACTTTTCTAAAGAATATTTTTTCATATACCGTAATTTCCGGCGTATAATCCGCGAATCAAACAATCATGTTTGGACGCAGAAATTTTATTTAATAAAATGTAATTTATTAAATCGCGGTAAATATGTGACTTCAGTTATTAAATAAATTTTCTGGGTCCAAACATGATTGTTTGATCCTCGGATTATATGCCGGAAATTACGGAAATAGCTATAGATTCCTACAAAAAGTTTTTATATAGGCATTTTCTTTCTGTGAAAATTTAAAAGCAAACAACTCCTTCACATGCTTCTCAATGCAGACTATACAAATGGGTGGTCCTTCAGAACCATTCGTTCTTTTCGGCTGGGATGACAAACTTCGTCAGATATGCTAAATGCCGATAGATATCTTAAAATGTTCGAAAAAGGACATTGTTTTTATGAATGTCGATAGATATTCATAAATGTTGTAAAAGTAGCGTCAGTTTTGCGACATTGGCTAATGTAAACCAGATATTAAAAAAAAAGCATAAAAAATTTAAGTTTCTTAAAAAACTACAAACTTATTATTTTTTGGAATACTATTTCGGTATTCTAATAGTTATAAGTAAGGCAAACAATTGTTTTAAATGCTTTCTTTTAAACAATAATTTTAAGTTGTACCAGGGAATATTGGCAAATATCGTAAATCTGATGTACGACATTCGAAATATTGGCCAGTATTAGATCGACACTGACCAATATCTTTGTGCTATCTGGGAACGAAACGTCTTCGAAATTTGTGGGACGCAGCTCATGTTTAGAGAGCCAGGCTCAGCTTTTGTATTTAAAAAAAATGAGTTTTTAAAAATTGATAAATTTATGAAGTTTGAAAAAAGGTAAAGATTGCAAAGTTATAAATATTAAAGATTTGACTTCGAATGCTTTTTTAAAAATCTGGTTAATTAAAAAAATTGCGCTAAATTATTCTAACATAGAAACGATAAATTCAGCCAATGTCATCAAAAGAAGTTGTAGATATGTGGCGTCTTCCCCCGAATTACCTTATAATAGTATGTTTTGCTTATTAGAGTCAAAATTGAAATAATAAGATAAAGCAACAACATACCACTATTCTCTTTAATATTTAATTGGTTATGTACACTCATTAATTCCTTTCCCAGTGTTTAAATGATTGACAAATTTAATGTTAAATAAACTCGTGTAATTGTGGCATGTTCCCCCATACATACGGCGAAGATGCAACCAGTTATGGGGGAAGATGCTACACCACAAAAAATAAGAAAAATAAGACTGATATTGGCACATTACCTGTGAATTAACAATGACTATGGTCAAACAAACAAATCTGTAAATTGAAATCTTTTTTATTTTCGAATTTAATTTGCTAAAACTAATAATAGTACAAGCCTGCACAACATTTCATTCAGTGCAAATGATCACCATTGCAATCTTCGTGCAACCATTTCTTGCATTTGATACACTGACTCCAACCACATTTGAGTTTTTTTTAGAGTAAAAGTATCCTTTACATACAGCACAAATATCATCATCATTATCCGCATCAAAACTATCGCCACTCGTATCCAGAGGAATTTCTTCACTTGAGGAAGACGAGCTTACACATCTCTTTTACTTCTGTTTTTTCGAAGGTTTCTTTTTATTTATTTTGCCTTTTCCCGATTTTCTCTAGCCTTTTCCCGCATAGTTTTTCTTTTCTCTGATGCAGTTAAGACCTCTGCTGTTTGTTTCTTACGCTCACATGGGTTAGGTTTTCTGACCTGAGGAATAGGACTGATTGCTTCTAGAGAGGAAATCTGTTTTTCTGTGCTTGTGGAGGCAACTGCTTATGACAATCCACTGCACCTAGGTCTGCTGTTGGAAGCAACTGCTGGTGTAGGCCCACATGATCTATTGGTGGAAGCAACTGCTGGTTAGTAGGCCTATTGTCACATGTGCAGCCTGTGGAAGCAACAGCTCTATCATTAATGGAACCATCAGAGATAGTGAACGCATGTTCTTGGATTGCATGTGGGTTATAGGGATAAATCTCACTAGCTGAAAACCCAGAAGTGCCATTTCCTACTCTGGCTGCCTTACTCTAAGCTGTATTCAGAAGAGATCAAAACTGAAGTCTTGAAAGTTTACGATATGGCTTGCTGTGGATCGAGGCGTTCAGGCCTTGTCGCCAATATGTTTTAATGATTTGAAAAATGAACGATCAAGTGGCTGTACCCACATAGCGTTTTTAATTTGCAGAAAATTTGCAGAAGTCTTGCTTTGAAAACCTGCAAAGTTGAAGCAAGCTCAGCATGATAAGACTGAAAGTTCATAACAAGAATGCATCAAGATAACGCAAACGCCGAAGTCACCACACTTTGAACTTGCAGCTAACTTGTCGTGCAAGTTAAATTCATGCTGTATCAAATTTATTGAAAATTAACGGCAAACAAGTAATCAAAAATACTGCAAACATACTGCAAAGTAGTAATCTTTCCATGACACATTAACTGTTTACAACTGTTACACTATAAGTTTAACCCCTTCGAAGGGGTCTATTGATGCACATGCATCTTTTTTACCACCATAAACTAGGTAGGATAATATTTGTACTTTTAAATGCGAGCCTTTTTAGGTAGATTTCGTATGAAATACTACCTATTGGGATCGTTCCTATGTTGGAATTTCTGAAAAATTTTTGCAGATCTACACCGATCATGACCCCTAGAACCCAAAACCACCCTCAGTAAAAAACTTTATATATCTATCTATCTATCTATCTATCTATCTATCTATCTATCTATCTATCTATCTATCTATATCACTTTCTTCTGGACACGATAACTTTCGTAATTCTGCACCAATCTCTTCCAAACTGATACATAAAATCAATGGGCATAAAATCTCGGTCAAGTTCGTTAATGGGCAAAATCGGACCAAGGGGAGGGAAATAGGGAGGGGTTTTGTGAAAACAGAAAACCCCCCATAACTTCTTAATTTTTGTACATATCAAATCAGTTTAAAGTTTTTATTACTTCTAAAAATAGGGCCAAAAATTTATGTATCACAGATTTTTGATAAAGTTAAAAATGGGCTCAAGGGGCGCAAAAAATAGGGTTTTTGGGACAAAAAAATTCATAACTTCGTCAATTCTCAAGATATCAAATTCAATTAATTTTATTATAAATCTCCTTAACATTATCTAAAACTTTTATATTCACAAGTTTTTGATAGGAACAATTCGTACCGCAAAAAAAAATTAAAAACGAAAACAAAAAGGGCGTTTGAAGAAGAAAAAAATCCATAACTTCGTCAATTCTCAAGATATCAAATCCAATTAATTTTATCATGAATCTCCTTAACATTATCTACAACTTTTATATTCACAAGTTTTTGATAGGACCAATTCGTACCGCAAAAAAAATTAAAAACTAAAACAAAAAGGTGGTTTGAAGAAGAAAAAAATCCATAACTCCGTCAATTCAAAAGATATAAAATCCCCATGAATTTATCATATATCTTCTTAATATTGTCTACAACATCTATATAGACGAGTTTTGGATAGGACCAATTCTTAGAGCAAAAACAAATTAAAAATACATACCGGTTGAAGTAAAAAATGATCTTAGTAAGGGTGTTTTCAAATCCAAACTGCTTATTTTCTGACTCATTTTACAATTCATTTTTGCTCTCAAAGGCTTCCAATTGGTACGTTTTCTTACTCAGAAACTATATAATGTACCGTAATGGTCGATTTTCTGATAGGGGCAGAATATATTTTTTTAAATGCTGTTAAAAAGGGCATTTTGAACCGAATTTACCGAAGCGGATTGTGTTGGAAAAATCATTGTATTAAGGATGCGCTTAAATCCAAACTGCTTATTTTCTGACTGGTTTTTAAATTCATTTTTCCTCTCAAACGCATTTAATTGGTAGATTCGCTTATTCAGAAACTATATAATGTACCGTAATAATAGATTTTTAGATAGAGGCAGAATATATTTCAAAAAATTATGTCAAAGTGGGCATTTTGAACGGAATTTCCCGAAGCGATTGTGTTAGAAACGAAAAATATTGTTCTTCTGAGAAAATAATTGTTTATATATCAAGTTTTAATTAATTGAACAAAAAATAAAAACACAGGTCGCTTATAAATCTCTTCAAAAATCACGTCAGCAAGTTTCATATTTTTTTTTAATTAAAAATGAATCTGGAATTATGCCAGAAAATTTCGAGTTGTTGAGCATGGAAAAGTATTTTTTTTGAATACCGCCCTAACATGATTCTGATAAAACCAGCTATTATATGAAAATGAAATAAAAACTCGTCAAGAGCGGCCAGATAAAATTGTTAAAGTGGATTTATCTATAATCATGATTTAGTTTTTGTTTGTGAAATTAGTATATTTGACTTCGAAATCTACCTCTGCCTGTAGGCCGGGCCGGCAGGGATTTTTGGTATGTGATAAGTATAGCGTTTAAAAAAAAGCGGTGCCAACCGAATAAAATTTCTGCATATCTGCTGATTATCTATTCTCTCAACAGAGGGATTTTTTGCTTTCGTCACTTTCGTGAATTTAAAGACAGTCTTGCCAACAGTTTCACAACAAACTACTCATGCAAGTGGGTGATGGTATACCTTGCGAGACATATCCTGCGAATTTCTCAACTCAAATTTGTCACGGCAAGATAATATCAGAAAAAATCGAACTTGCTGCTAATGTTCATGCTATCTGAGTAAGTACTGGGTAGTGTGATTTGGTAGTGTGATTTGGTAGTGTGATTTTGGAATTAATTCATTTTTGTCTTCATTTTAGTTTATTTTTGAACCATGTTGCGTCTTCTCCCAAATATAGGGGGAAGATGCCCCACACACTTATTTCCGTATTGTTGTAAGATTATGGCCGCTTCTGCTTGCCTTGTGTGTGTAACAGAATGCGGAACTCACTTATGTACACTCATTAATTCCTTTCCCAGTATTTAAATGATTGACAAATTTAATGTTAAATAAACTCGTGTAATTGTGACATGTTCCCCCATATATACGGGGAAGATGCAACACCACAAAAAATAAGAAAAATAAGAAAAATAAGACTGATATTGGTACATTACCTGTGAATTAACAATAAATATGGTCAAACAAACAAATATGTAAATTGAAATCTTTTTTTTTTTTCAAATTTAATTTGCTAAAACTAATAATGGTACAAGCCTGCACAACATTTCATTCAGTGCAAATGATCATCACTGCAATCTTCATGCAACCATTTCTTGCATTTGATACACTGAATCCAACCACACTTCAGACCTTTTTTTATTGTAAAAGTATCCTTTATATACCGTACAAAAATCATCATCATTATCCTCATCAAAACTATCGCCACTGGTATCCAGAGTAATTTCTTCACTGGAGGAAGACGAGCTTACAAATCTCTTTTACTTCTTTTTTTTTCGAAGGTTTCTTTTTATTTATTTTTGCCTTTTCCCGATTATATTGCTAATATCTCTTTTAAAATAAAACACCCGTTTATGAACTTTAAATATGAGCAACGGAATATTATAAGGGTTTTACGCACCAGGTTAAATGTCACGATATCCAAAAATAACAGCGATTAAAGGCGACAAATTAAGATAAATTCACAAACCACGTGCATAGTGGGACAAGACTGCTCACATAAGCTAGAGATTCTACATTAGAGAGAGATTGGACATTGGAAAAATGTCCGCCATTTCCGTTACAAAGTAGATGGAACACCGTACAACGCAATGCATTTTTATCAGCGTCTAACACTATTTATTCTATTAAAATTATAAAAATTTCATTATGTATGCCTTCAAAGAGTCTTTTGGAACATAAATATGACCAAATTTCCATTTTAATAAGTAAGAATTCTCAGAAAATGCTGTTTTTTTTTGTTTTTTTTGTTTTTGTTTTTTTACTCAGCTGTTTCATGCTACGCAGCAAGGCGATTTTACTTAGTTATCGGATTTTGATTTATTTATAGAATTTGTTTTTCATATTTTTTATTGGTTTCTTTTAACAGCAGTCCCCTTATTTATTTTTTTTTCCTAAACTTTCATTTAATGTTTTGATAACAATACTCATTCTAATACTATATATTTAACAGAATTTTTATTTAAAAAGAATATCAAAGAGAAGTAGCAGTACGTAGAATCTTATCATAAAACATTTTTCGGAGCACATACTCAGACACAGGAAAGAAGACTAGTTAGAAATAAGACAGGAAAGAAGTTACTTCTTTGATCTGAGCGCACATATTAAATTAACTTTGAATCACATACATAGTTAAATAGGAGTGGTATATATGTTTTTCTGAAATTATCAATGCGAAGACGGGGAAAATTATAATAATTACTGTTGTTTTAAAATTCGTAATAAATTAGATAGTTTTAAAAAATTTAATTCTATACTTCATTTCTATCTGATAAACGTTAAAAAATATTTTCTCAAATATTGCGAAATTAAAATAAAGTTCTTACATCCCAATCTTCCTCCGCCCACTATTTTCATTAGTAAAAAAAAGAGTAAAAAATGCATTTTCTGAGAATTCTTACTCATTAAAATGGAGATGTGTTCATATTTGTGTTCTGAAAGACTCTTTGAAGGCATCTAAAATGAAATTTTCATAATTTTAATAGAATAAAAAGGGTTAGACGCTGATGAAAATGCGTTGCATTGTACGGCGTTCCATCTACTTTGTAACGAAAATGGCGGATATTTCGTCAATGTCCAATCTCTCTCTAATGTAAGATCTCTAACATAAGCCGGTCAGTATTACCATCTGTTGACAAATAAAAGTAGTAGGAACAAACTTCCCCCGAGTTACCTTATTTGTTTTGATTTAACATGGCTTTAATAGGTCTCTAATTGTACTGACTTTCATATACTGCTGTTTTTTCATTACTTAAAAATTAACATTTCCTCAGCTGAATTGTCAAAATGTTAGGGAAGATTTCTACCAATCTTTAAGCTAGTTTTCGTAATTGCAGTATTTTAAAAGTCCCTTCAAAGAACGACTTCATGATTAACAAGGAGCTTATTTGCTTATTTGTTCTTCAAATACTAAAATGATCATCCTGCAAATTAATTTTTTTAATGAATCAATCAATCATAAAGCATATTTTCGTTTATACTGGAAATTTTGCTGAGCAAAAAAAGTAAATAAATAAGTTAATTAAAGCAATTCTTTTTACTTTTATACGCTATATCAAAATTTGAGGAGAAAAACAAGGTAAATATACTAGAAAACAGAAATTCTGCTTTTTCACAATTTAGTGTTGCACCGGATGACTATATATATATATATATATATATATATATATACATATATATATATATAGATATAAATATGAATAGTACAAAACATTTCAGTTTTGGAACTTAAAATACGTTCTTTTATTTTATATAAAATGACGTCATTTGCATCTGCTGAAGAATTCCACATTTACGACCCAACCTTAAACAACATCTATGGAAAAGTAGGCATATGAAGTCACGATAGCTGAATAATACACAAACCCAGCAAAAAGAGGTGTAGTCATTCAAGAAACTCGACAAAAAATCCAGTATCTAATGATTCATACGCCTTCATTTGTCTGTAACATTAATATGAATACTGAAAATTAAATACAGTTTATAATACCTCCATGTTTTATCAGAAAGCATTCATTTATATTTTTTCAAATTTAGGAAAATATTATTACACACGGATTAATAAAATTGCATTCTTTCAGCTTTTTGATAAGAATTAAGTAAATGCGGAGAAAAAGTCACACATATATACTTTGAAATACGTTTTTCTAGCAGAAGATATTCTATATATACCAGATAGCACGTATTTTAATTACTTTTTTTCAGTTTTTATGAGAAAATGGCAACAAAAAGATATAGTAATCTACTATTTTCCCTTTACTTTGTACAGAAATGGCGTACTTCAGTTGCCACCATTAAAGAAATGGCTTTAAAAACTTCAAAAAAATTAATATCTCAAAAATAAATTGAGATGCAGTTGTCAAACAAATTGAATTTAAAAGTACTTTTTTCCCTATACGATGGTATAAAAATTGAAAATGTGCAATGCTTAGAAGTTTAAAAAATTACAGTTGATATTATCAGTATTTAGCCGTACAATGATACACCTGCTTCGTTTTACGGATGGCTTATGTAACGGAACGTTATTTTTTAGGGCCTACACTTTAATTGTTGCCCGAAAGAAATAGCATATGGGGGCTAATAAACAGAAACAGGAAGGGTTCTTCAGTGGGAATAAACATTGAAAAGGCCTAAAACAACATATGAATACGAAAAAAAAAAATTTTCAATCTATATTGCGTGCAACGTAGTGTATTTTATGCATGCGACATAAAAGGTTTTTTTTCTTTTTAATGGATACAAATAGTTGTTGAAAATTTATATTAATTTAGATTATGTCGTTCGACTTTCACGATATACGACGCTTCGTGTCTACTTCCTTGGAAAACTTTAGCTGCATAAAGTTTTATGCTATTTACTAAAACTTTCTATTCATTTTGCATCAACAGATTTATTTGCTCTTTGTCTATGTAATTAAGTATTTTTCTGAAACAACATTAACTTTCAAAATAATTTTCTTTCCAAAAAATTGGTAGATAACAGCAGTTGTAATGAAAACTTCATATAATCTAATAACTATGATTACTGTAAATGTACAATCTTGGTTAAAAGATAAACTAAGCAAGATCCAAACGTTTGGTTTTGTATATAAAGAAGACATTGACTATATTTGTCTATTTTTCAGAGACCGTCCAGTGCAGTCCCCCAAAATGCGAAGCAGGATGCCAGGTTAACAATAATACGAAACCGTGTCCTGTATGCGAATGTTCTGCGAGTATGTATATTTTTTTTATCATCCAAAGTTATTTTATAAATGATTTTTTAAAAAAATCCTGTTAATCTATAATATCAATTTTTGAAAAAAGAAATATTATTTAGGAATAACTTAAGCATGAAAGTGCCAGAAATTTTCAAAATATTTTAGAATAAAATTATCACAAAACCTTAAGTCACCTATAAATAAAACATTTTTTTCTCTTTTTGTGGTGATATTTTGATCTGTATTTTGCCTGAGGATAAAGAATTGTACCTTCAAAATGTAAAACCTTTTTTGAACTTAAAGCGTTTTTAAGAAATTTGAAATTTTTGCATTTGTACATGGTTGTGTGTTTATCAGTCCTTTCAATAGTCCTCGTAAGATTTGAAATTCATGGAAAGAGGCATGAAAACAAATAGCATCCTTGCAATCTTTGAAAGTGTGATGTAATATATCTCGAAACAGTTAAAAAAGAGAGTAATTAGGAACTTTGGGATGGAGGCTAATTTTTGGTTTTGTGTTTATGTTTTGAGAGTGTAATTATACTGTACATATTGTGCGCTTGAGATAGTTCTATGGATAATAAAGTGGTTTAAAATTCGGTCGCATTAAATTACGGTTTAAAAATTCAAATTGCTTATTGGCACCACTTTTTTGAAAAAGAAATATTCATCTTATTTAATGACAGGTAAAATGATAGCAAAATAAAGCCAGTTACACTATTTTATAAAACTAGTGGGAATCAAACAATTTGAATAAAAGACACAGTCCGTGAATATCACGGGAGCCAGAATTATGGGGTAAACTATCTTCCGAGTTTTTACATATACCACAAGGTGACAGTGTTTATGCTAAAGTAATATGTACCAAATTAATGCGCCTGAACAATTTTCCTTTCGCCTAAATGATTGGTGAAAATTGATTGATCGTTTTAAACGTTTTAGATATGCATCTCAAATTTTAAATCAAAACCACTGGAAGAACAGGTAACTTCTTTAGTTTATTTAACCCTTTTGCTGCCGATCCCGCGTCAGCGCGTGACCGGCAGCGAAAGTGATCAGAAATTTTAAATTGATATTGGAAATTTCGAAAGAACATATTTTACTTTATGTTATCCGTAAATGTCTTTTATTAGATAAAGCGTAAGATACTATTCTTTATTTCTGGTATGAACACTAAATTTCTGGATAAAAATGGAGGCCAAACTGGCAAATCTGTATGGTGGCACTCAACGTGTTAATGAGTCCTCAAGCCGAAGAAATCCTGCCATCTTTTAATTTAAGTGAAAATGACATAAAAGATTTTGATGTTCTAAAAAATAAATTTGAAACCAATTTTTTTCCTGACGCGTAACCTTTACTAAAGATATAAATTCTATACGAGAACACAAGACGAAGGTGAATCGGTGGAATAATTTATGACATCGTTTTAGGGCTCTCACTGGTCCACCTTTTGAATGTAGGAAATTCCTAAGAATATTTGTCGTCGGAGTTTCTACAACATTTGCAATAGAAATAACCGTCTGGATATGTTAATGCAAAATTTTCAATAGAAATCTAAATACGAGATATTAAAAAAAAATAGCTGTGTTAAAAGAAATGGACTGAGTAGGAGGCCTGCATCATTATATACATATGTTCAAACTTGTGAATTTCCAACTTCTTTCCAGGAAGGGGTGATCAGAGACAGGATTGTTTGCGGTATTTGCTATAAGAAAATTTCTGAAAATCTGCAACTAAATATGAAACACTAGCAGACCCGCCGGCGTTTCCCAGTGTCCATAAATAATAACCTTAAACAAAACTCAAGTTTGTATGATTTTATATCATTTGAAATTCTTTTAAATGAACCTAATTTCGGAGGCTCCCATGGCCTTCTGCAGCGTGCAGTGTGTTCCAAACAAATTTCATTCCGAACGAACCTGTAACCTGGGTCCCCACTACCTAAGGCAGCATGTACTGGAAGTGCTCCGCACGTGCCGGAGACAATCAAACACCAAGTCGAGTGAGCCAAACCTCGTAGCAATCAAGCTCATAGAATAATAGAAAAAAGAATGCATCATTAACGTGAGAAAATGTTGGTAACTGAAGTCTAAGATAAAATTACATATTACAGAAAGTAGCTGAAATGTAAAATGCATGCCGCAGAAAAATTTCAAGAGGCCCCGGATCGGGCCCTATGAAACCCTAGGGTGCCCCAGGAATTTAACTGGAATAAAGAAACGAAAGAATAACTAAATGGAAAAAGGGTTCCAAAAGTTAAAATCGGGTTAAGAGGAGGCAATTTATTAACAATTTATGGTGCAAAAACTTTAAGAGGCCCGGCCGGAGACTTAAGTGGCATTAGTTGTTTATAAAGATACTTTTTAGTAGTTTTTAAAGTAGTCAGAGGATGCTAGAAATATGTTAAAGAAAATTGCAAGCAATTCCGATCACTTTAAAGAAGCTGCACCAAGGGCCCCAAGAAGGCGATTAATATTCACAATTGGTGGTAGCTGAAGTCTGAAATTTTTTTTTGTCATTCATGTAGTAGCTGGAGGACCTAAGACGTTATTAGAAAAAAAAAAAGCTAGTGAATGGGACCATTTTTAAGGGAGCTAAAATAGGAGTCCCAAAACGGTCTAACTGACAGTTGAGAGCAGGGCCCTAACATGAAAACATGTTAAAATGTTTTAGAACTTAACGTTTTACATCTTCAATTAGTTAAAATAAAGCATAGGGTATGAATTAATCATTAGAATAATATTTGAAAGAAATGCACAAAAATCTGGTAAATGCTTAAAAATGGACCCCCCCAAAAATATGAGGGTGTTGGTCTAATGCGAAGAGTCCAAGTCTCAATTTTAAAACTATGCACTGAAAATGTGATAAAATTAAGGGCTGAAAAATGCATGGCACACAAAAAGTTCAAGGGGCCCCGGATTGGACCCTAGGTTGCCCCAGGATTTTAACTGGAGTGTAGAAACGGGAGAATAACTAAATGGAAAACAGGTTCCAAAAACGAAGATCGGATTAAGAGGGGGCAATTCATTAACAATTTATGGTGCAAAAACATCAAGGGGACCTGTATCGGGCCCCAAAGGTGCCAGGGAGATGGAATAGTGGCATGTAGTTGGGCATAAAGATACTTTTTAGTCATTTTAAAAGTAATCGGAGGGCGCTAGAATTATGTTAAGGAAAATTGCAAGCAATTCAGATCATTTTTAAAGAAGCTGCACCGAGGGCCCGAAGAAGGCGATTAATATTCAAAATTGGTGGTAGCTGAAGTCTGAAATTTTTTTTTTTGTCGTTCATGTAGTAGCTGGAAAACCTAAGAAGTTATTATAAAAAAAGCTTGTGAGTCGGATCATTTTTAAGGGAGCTATATTACGGGGCCCAAAAGGGGCCAACTAATAGTTGAGGGCAAGGCCCTAGCATGAAAAAATGTTAAAACGTTTTAGTACTTAGCGTTTTAGACCTTCGATTAGTCAAAATTAAGCATGGGGGTATAAATTAATCATTAGAATATAATTTTAAAGAAATGCGCACAAAAATTGTGAAAATGCTTAAAAAGGACCCTAGGGCCCCAATAAAAGTATGTGGGTTTTGGTCTAGTAAGATGAGTCCAAGACTCAACTTTAAAATTACGTGCTGAGAAGGTGAAAAGTTAGGGGGTGAAAATGCATGGCACAGAAAAAGTTGAAAGGGCCCTTGACCGGTCCCTAAGGGACCCTAAACGGGCCCAGGGTCTTAACTGGAATGTAAAAACGGGATAAAAACTAAATAGAAAAAGGATACCAGAAATGAAGATCGGATTAAAAGAAAGCAATTTATTAACAATTTAGTGCTCTAAAACTTCAAGGGACCCTGTACCGGTCCCCAAGAGTGCCAGGGTCTTAACTGAAACGTAGAAATGGGGAAGAAATTTAATGGAGAATTTCTCCCCAAAAACGAAGAAGATCGGACAGAAAAGAGGCATATTATTAACAATTTAGTGCATGAAAACTTAAAGGGGCTCAGGTGCCCCAGCCCTTAAAAAATTAAAAATCTGAGCCTCGGGTGCATCAGGACCTTTTTTGGACTATTTACACCTAAATTTTCAGACTTCTACGTGCAGTAGATTTCGCTAGCAATCGCACACACACAGGTAGACACACACACAGAGCGATTTGTTTTTTTATTAGTATAGATACTCTTGAAATAGCGATTACAACGGCTCGCCAAGTTGAAACAATTAAAAAACAAAAAGTTTTGAGCAATGATTCTACGTCATTTAAGTAGCTAACAGAGTAGCGATACCACAGATTAAAAAAATAATAAACAATAAAATTTTTGATTCTTTTAATCCGGATAAGAAAAAGGAATCATATTGTTGGAGTGGAAAACAAAACGAACATACGAAATTAAGAGTCATTGCATGAGCGAATCAGGCAAAAAAAGAAAAAAGTTTCCATCACCATCTCAGAATTTCTTTATTTTTTTTCTTGTATTGCCTTGCCCAAGGAAAGAACAAATCTCAAAGATTTTTGTTATATCTATTTTAGTTTTGGAGTTAGGGGGTGTCAAAGTTTCTTAGACCAGGAGCGTAGAAAAATTTTGCGTCATTTTTGTCACTTTATTCTCCCAACTGTGACTGACTCTGATGTGCTTCAGAGATTTTTTGTTTTCTAACTGATACAATACCTTGAACATTAACATCTCAAATTGAAAATTCATTTGAAGATGGCCAGAGCCCCCAAATACCCCTAATTTCGCAAAAAATCAGTTTTTAAGAATGCTTTAAATCTTGGCTATGATATGATACAGAGAAAATTTTTGCACAATGTAGTTAGACATTTTCATACAAAATGAATTTAAGGTTAATATTTTTTGAAGATCCCCAGAGCCATTCGGTATGGGGGCCCAAACACGGGCCTGAACGCTAATTTATGTAATTTCAAAGCATTGGTATAGCTGGCTCTGACCTCCTACATGAAAAAATTTTTCATGGAGTTGTAGCATCAACATAGTAGTTTCATATTATTAAAAAATATATTTTGAAGGTACCACCACTTTCAAGAAAAATCCATTGAAGTAGACAGGTTTTGCTGGGGTAATTATGTGTTTGAAGCTCATTTTAAAAAAATATATATAACTATCAAGTATTAGCTTAGTATTAAAAAAGTACTTTTAAATGCAATTTTTTTTAAACTATAATTTATATTTGAGATATTAATTTTTTTGTAGTTTTAATGCCATTTCTGTAATGCTGGCAACTGATAATATAAGCTCAATATCAGCAACTACATACTGTTTTTCACCAGTCTGTAAAGAAAATTATATTTTTTAAAAAAGCTGAAAACAATGTAAGATGTAAAAATGTTAAAACATTTTTTTTAAATATCCGAACATACTAAAATATAGATTACCTCTATATGTTGGCAATGAGCATAAAAATCATCTCTAAGGGCTGAAAAAGCACATTTTTCACCATCTTCTTCCTCAGATTTATCATGCTTATTGTTATATTTTAAGCTTTACAGTGACTAAAGAATACCACTAATCTTTCCTGAGTCAAGTATTCATCTGGATCAAAAAATTTCTTATTCTGTATGCGCTTTGTTCCCATCAGCTTATGTACAGAATCTGCTTTTAACTTGCTCCCAGTCTTCTCACCGATGTCATAACATTCTTGAAGGAAGGTTTTTTTTTTTTCTGTAAGTCGAATTGGTTTTTTCGTCTTTCTAATGGCCCATCCGTTGCTATAAGTGTCTGTTTTGGAAGAAATCTGCTGCAGATTGGTTTGTGCTTGCCTTAATACTTCAACATTTTTAACTAGTTTTGGAGCAACAAATATTGTTTTCAAGCGTTTTACATAAGCATGCTTTATTTTATCAAGTCCTGTAGGTGGAGTAATTAGTGTATGGGTTCCACTAACAAGATGTCCCTGCAAATCCTGTTCATCATCAAAGACACATGTACAGCTATCTTCAGGACAGAGAAGTTGGACTTCTACTGCTTTTTTCTTTTTAGCTTTAGTAGTAATGGGAACAGTACCTTCTTCAAAATCAGATATTATCACGAGGCCAGATCGTAAAGACAGATATTTGCAGTTTCCTTCATGACCTTTTCCTATTTCATATTACCTCTACACAGTCATATGGTTTTCATGGTATTCAACGCTGTTGATGTTGTTAATCGCTGGTATATGTGTAGATATACCAGCTAATATAAAATATTATATGCATTATTTCAGCTTTTTAATAGGAATTAAGTAAATGCAGACAAAATAAGTAACACAAATGTTCTTTAAAATACATTTTTATAGCAGACGATAATCTTGGCATAGCATGTATTTTAATCAATTTTTTTGTTATGAGAAAATGGCAACAAAAAGATATAGTAATCTACTATTTTCCCTTTACTTTCTACAGAAATGGAGTACATCAGTTGCCAGCATTACAGAAATGGCATTAAAAACTACAAAAATAAATTATCTCAAAAATAAATTGATGTAGTTTTCAAACAAATTGCATTTAAAAGTATAATTTTCTTTACAGACTGATGAAAAACCATATTTAGTTGCTGATATTGAGCTTATATTATCAGTTTCCAGCATTACAGAAATGGCATTAAAACTACAAAAAAAATTGATATCTCAAAAATAAATTGTAGTTGTCAAACAAATTGCATTTAAAAGTACTTTTTTAATACTAACAAGGGAACCACTTTAGGTGTTGCTCGCACCTAGAATCGAGACCTGGTGCATTTTGTAGCCCTATGCATAAAAGTTAGAGAACCGATAAAAATTCTTTGTTAAAATCATATTTTATATATTTTTTTATATTTATAATTTTTTATTATTTGAGTTTTATTTGTTAATTTTACACCAAAAGAGAGTTATGTCGCCAGATATGGCACTTCAAAATTTTCACTAGCTTTATACCTGTAATAGGTTTATGTCCAAACCATTACAACACGGTACGTAGCGATAATACTGAGCTAGGGTTGCCGGAAAACTGTACGGGACGAAAAAGACGCCAATCTTTCCCCGCCAAATATGTAAATATAATATTGTATTTTTTGTAAATCTAATTCGTAGGTTCTTGAAGGAATTTTAAAACTTTTTTCAACATTTTATATTTATTATTGACTAATTTATATTTTTAACTATTTTTTTTTTTTTTTTTTAACTTACGTTAAAAGCCCGAAAAGTGGTCCAGAAAATTGCATTTTCAGAAAGTTAATCTGCTGTAAAATCAAAAAATATTATTTTAACAAAATTTTTTATCGATTCCCAAACTTCCTAATATAGAGCTTTAAAATGCACGTTTCAATACTAGGTGCGAGCAACACCTAAAGAGGTTCCCTTGTAAGATAATACTTGATAGTTATATATATATTTTAAAGAGCTTCAAACACATAATTACCCCACCAAAACCTGTGTACTTAATTGGATTTTTCTTGAAAATGGTGGTACCTTCAAAATATATTTTTTCATAATATGAAACTACTATGTTGATGCTACAACTCCATGCAAAAAGTTTTCATGTAGGAGGTCAGAGCCAGCTATACCAATGCTTTGAAATTACATAAATTAGCGTTCAAGTCCGTATTTGGGCCCCCATACCGAATGGCTCTGGGGACCTTCAAAAAATATTAACCTTAAATTCACTTTGTATGAAAATGTCTAACTACATTGTGCAAAATTTTTCTCTGTATCACATCAGAGCCAAGATTTAAAGCATTCTTGAAAACTGATTTTTACTAGATTAGGGGTATTTTGAGGCGCCCTATTTGGGGGGCTCTGGCCATCTTCAAATGAATTTTCAATTTGAGATGTTAATGTTCAAGGTATAGTATCAGTTAGAAAACAAAAAATCTCTGAAGCACATCAGAGCCAGTCACAGTTGTGAGAATAAAGTGGCAAAAATGACACAAAATTTTTCAACGCCCTTCGTCTAGGGAACTTTGACACCCCCTAACTCCAAAACTAAAAGAGATATAACAAAAATATTTGAGATTTGTTCTTTCCTTGGGCAAGGCAACACAAGAAATAAAAATAAAGAAATTCTGGGATGGTGATGGAAACCTCCTGCCTGATATGCTCGTGCAATGACTCTTAAAACGTCTAGTGCGTAAATTAATTTGTATTACCACAATTTCCGGCGTATAATCCGCGGATCAAACAATCATGTTTGGACCCAGCAATTTTATTTCATAAAATGTAACTTATTAAATCGCAATAAATATTTGACTTCAATTATTAAATAAATTTTCTGGGTCCAAACATGATTGTTTGATTCGCGGATTATACGCCGGAAATTACGGTATGTCATTAAGTGAAACGTCCGATTACATAAGGGCCAGATTATCAACGAGGCAAACTTCCACCAGTAAATTTTAATAAAAATTTTTGTCTTATATAGACGCCTTATTCATGAAAAATTACTTTCATGAGTAAGGCAAATATCTGTATTCTTTTTACTGGTGGAAGTTTTCCCCGTTTGTAATCTGGCCCTTTTGTAATCTGACGTTTGTTTCTTAATGACCTAATAACAAATGTAAAAAGGTTTAAAGTAACGTTTTTTGCAGTCCACGTGAGAAACATCTGAAGATAGCTTGAATCATTCACGTTAAATCCGTTACATAAAAAATTAAGTTATTTTCAGTAACAACGAACTACGTAGATTTAAAAGGTTCGATATATGCATTATCTATTCCTGTTATAATTTTATTAATATAGTTTTTACATCATTTAAAAAAATACTGAATTTTTTTTTCAAATATACTTTTTTGCCGATTGTCGTAGTCAGTACAGTAGTCATAAAAAAAAGCTAGAGGGTGTACATACTTGCCAACTTCCAACTAAATTTTCTTAAGTTGTGAATCAAGATAAAACAGGTTAAACAGGTTTCTAACCGGGAAATGTTTTTTAATGTATCATTAATTAATTTCACGTATCTACGTGGAACTAGTTTGGTATTATTTCTTTTAAAAAATTTTCTCGTTCGAAATATGTTTAACCTGTGTCAAATTACCCACATTTTACGGACAAAATAGCAAGATTAGCAGGAATGGGTGTAGAGTCAATTGAAGTAATTGTGAACAAAATTTGCTAGTTTCATAAATTGACAGCTTTAAGGAGCACATAACCTATGTAAAACCTTCTGAAACCTCCATAAAGCTATTGTTTCCCTCCTATGCTTCAATTACAATTAGTTATTAGTGCTATGGAATGTTAATTGAGTACATAAAATTGTCTGTTCACAATTTCCCCAAAGACTACGGGTAATTGTAAACATCTGTTTCTGTATCAGGATGGTATAATACACACAAAAAAAAGAAAAAAAATTAATATTTCAAATGAAAATCACATTTCAAAGTAATTGCTGAAAAGGCGCAAAGGCCAACATAGTGAAAAAGATTCCAAGCCGGGACTCGAACCCGGGCCATCAGTATAGCGCACTGACGTTCTACCGACTAAACCACTTGGAACGATACACAGCTCGGAAAATTTCTCACTATTATATGTTGGCAAGGCTACAAACGCAGCACAAGATGGAATATTTATCGTGAGCCACCGACCTGGGGCTAACACGAAACATAATTAAATCCAGCATCGATAGAAACTATATTAATACATGGAAATTATTCCAGAGATACATTCGCCTTGGATACAACATTTCAAATTAAAATCACATTTCAAAGTAATTGCTTAAAAGGCGCAAAGGCCAACATAGTGAAAAAGATTCCAAGCCGGGACTCGAAACAGGGCCATCAGTATAGCGCACTGACGTTCTACCGACTAAACCACTTGGAACGATACACAGCTCGGAAAATTTCTCACTATTATATGTTGGCAAGGCTACAAACGCAACACAAGATGGAATATTTATCGTGAGCCACCGACCTGGGGCTAACACGAAACATAATTAAATCCAGCATCGATAGAAACTATATTAATACATGGAAATTATTCCAGAGATACATTCACCTTCGATACAATATTTCAAATGAAAATCACATTTCAATGTAATTGCTTAAAAGGCGCAAAGGCCAACATAGTGAAAAAGATTCCAAGCCGGGACTCGAACCCGGGCCATCAGTACTGACGTTCTACCGACTAAACCACTTGGAACTTTTAAGCAATTACTTTGAAATGTGATTTTCATTTGAAATATTGTATCCAAGGCGAATGTATCTCTGGAATAATTTCCATGTATTAATATAGTTTCTATCGATGCTGGATTTAATTATGTTTCGTGTTAGCCCCGGGTCGGTGGCTCGCGATAAATAGTCCATCTTGTGCTGCGTTTGTAGCCTTGCCAACATATAATAGTGAGAAATTTTCCGAATTGTGTATCGTTCCAAGTGGTTTAGTCGGTAGAACGTCAGTGCGCTATACTGATGACCCGGGTTCGAGTCCCGGCTTGGAATCTTTTTCACTATGTTGGCCTTTGCGCCTTTTAAGCAATTACTTTGAAATGTGATTTTCATTTGAAATATTGTATCCAAGGCGAATGTATCTCTGGAATAATTTCCATGTATTAATATAAAAAAAATTAAGTTCATAATTTTTTTCAACAACAAGTTCATACACGCATTATTTTACCATTAGCTGATCCGCTCGTCGTTGCCAGAGTCCGTGATAAGAACATTGTATATACCTAAAATTAATATGGAATGATTTTATATTTTAAACAAAAATCTTTCCAAACGACACCGTTGCTGGGAGCCCCACTACCTTCGACAGTGTACAACATCAAATTTGTATGATTTTATGTTTTTCAATGAAAATCTATCAAAACGAATCTAGAGTTGTGGGCCCCTGCCATCAGCCGCGCAGAGGAGACCGGGGGAATGGCGAAACCTTAACCGTAACCCAACCCGGGAGGACGGGCACCACGAAAAGTAACACGAGAACGGGCATGGGGTGTCAGCACACCCCAAACATATTAAATGGCATAAATACGAAAAAACACTTTAGAATTCTGTCTGTTAGTGAAATTCATGATAATTATACTCTTTCTCGGGAAAAATGATAATTGAAATGTTAAATTATAGTTAATTTTAAAAATTAATAAACGATAATTTAAAAGCACTCGACGACAACAGACTAATATTTTCGAGCGTGGGGTGTCAAAACACCCCGCGCTCGTCCTGCCGAGTTAAGGGAATTTAAATTTTTTCACCTCAAAAAAAGTTTCTTTTTTAATATTAAAAATTCTAAAGCTGAATCATGATCTTTAGTATCTGAATAAATTTAACCGTAATCATAATTGTAAAGTAAGCACACAAAAAAAATTTCTTTCGATCTCTGTACAGTGGCGGGATTACCCAGGATACTGGGGTATTTCCGCCACTGAATCGGGATAATGACGCCAGACCGGGGGTATGGCGACACTTTAAGGGAATTTAAATTTTTTCACCTCAAAAAAAAAAAAATTCTTTTAATAGTGAAAATTCTATAGCTGAATCATGATCTTTAGTATCTGTATAAATTTAACCGTAATCATAATTGCAAAGTAAGCACACATAAAAAAATTCTTTCAACCTCTGTACAGTGGCGGGATTACCCAGGATACTGGGGTAATTGCGCCACTGTATCAGGATAACGATGCCACTCTTTAATGACCTAGTAAATACATAAAATGGATACTAGGAAACAGATAACCTACTGAAAATATTTAGAAAGCAATGTAATTTAGTAGAACAAGGAATTATTACAATGTTCCTTAATCTAGAATTATTAATACGCTACGCTTACAATTTAACTGAAATTGCAAAAGTCACCCATTGCCATGGTGGCGGCATTACACCGAGAGGACAATATAGCTGAAATTCCCCAGCAAAGCCGAAAGAAGAACCGATCTTCTTCAACAAATTGCATCAAAATGTCGGCGAATGCATGTAGATTACGGGTAATATTATCTTAAGTACTGTCGTGGGAAAAAAAAGTAAACACCCCCTACTAATTCCTCAACAAATTATCGTAGAAGAATGTTACTGGTACCGAACGATTGGAAATAAAGTCTACTTTTAAATGATGTATATACAATTTGCTTAGGGGGGGGACGAGCTTAAAACGAGCCATAACTTTGTTTTTTTTCAGAAGCAGTACACAATTCTGACAGCATAAATGCGCTCTACACCCTTCAATTAGCCTAAAAATAATTTTTTATGCAATTTGTACCATACGTTTCCGAGAAATTAATTATTTTAAAACGAGCGTATTTTAAGGGTATCCAAAGGGTAACTGTATCCAAATTGAAGTTCCGTACTCTTTTGTTAACCGAGAGAGCCTCTTTCTTGTTCAAGGCATCTTAAGCGCCACTCAAGGAGTCAATGAAGCCTATTAGATTACAGGACAGCAGAATAAATTTCAAAATATCTACTCACTTCTACCATAGACGGCCCCTCAAACCACCATTTTGCAGTTTTTAAAGCATAATTTGAAAACTACTTGGTAGAAAAATGTGAAATTTTGGATTTCCATAAAGCAGGACTTAATAAACCTAAATCCGTCAAAAAAATTTTAGGTTGCAATTCATATTTTTTTCGAATATTAATTTCATAATTCATAATTCATATCATAAAATTATAAAATTTGCAAATTCAGCGTATTTATGTTTGGGCATATTAGTATTATTGCTACAAGAAAAAAAAAAAAAAAAAAAAAAAAAAAAAAAAAATAGCACATTAGGAGCATAATTTCACGAGATATAAGTAAAAATATGAAAATGTAATTTAACATTAGAAGCACTCAATTTTGAATGTTTATAATTCAAAAACTTATCATTGAAATGACTTGAAATTTGTAGTCTAGGCATAGTTTGAACCGAAGATTTGAAATATTTCGTTAAAATTATGTATTACTATTGAAAAAAAAAAAGAAGTTTGGATTAGTTTTAATATGTAGATGGCCCCCTAAGCAAATTTTAAATACATCATTTAAAAGTAGACTTTATTTCCAATCGTTCGGTACCAGTAACTTTTGTCTACGATAATTTGTTGAGGAGTTAGTAGTGGGTGTTTACTTTTTTTTATCCACGACTGTACCTAATGTTACAATAAAAGGTGTTTACCTCTACTCATTTGAAGCTCCAAAATAAGAAGCAACTAGATAAAAACTAAATTTCTCACTAGAGCAAACGAACGACGTACAACAAAATCACTATCACTCTAGGCACTGTTTCTATAATTATTGGGCGCTATAGTGCAGGCGCATTCACTATCTCAAACTGCCGTTGGTTTTTAAACTAAGAGGAGTGGCGACATAACGCCGAGTGACGCCATTCCCACGGTCTCCTCTATACCGGGAATGCTACACACTTTCCGATCTGTTTTGAATTTCTATTTTTAAACGAAAATCTTTCCAAACGAACTTAAGGTTGAGATTTCGTTGCCTTATATTTTTAAACAAAATTCTTTCCAAACGAAGTACGAGTCCCCATTATTATGATCACCATTTTAATTTCTGATATTTAGTCATATTAAACTTTCAACGCTGAACAAAAATTCATGGGGAAAATTGAAGTTTCAACAGTACAAACAGTTATGACTTCATATGTGGCTTACTAGGATCTAACATGGAACAAAATCACTTGGGAAAAAACTGTTCATAACTACCCCGTATCACAAAATTTGTGGAATAATTATGAACCTGGTTCTGTGAATACTTGTAAATGAGTTAGAGTAAGAACTTTGTGATTTTCTGTTAGAGTAATTAGGGGAAAGTAGGGGATTGGCGCTCACTTAAGGGAAAACACGGATAGCTAGTCAAATTTAGACAAAAAATCAATATTTTATTAACGAAGTACAACTCCAAAGCATAAGGAACAGTTTGCAATCAACTAATTCCCATAAAAGTTTTAGGATTTTTTTTATCGTTTTATTTAAATGACCATCGATTGAGCGGTAATGTCCGACGTGGTAGGGTAATTGCACTCAGAGTTTGAATACAACGTTTAAGTAAGACAAAAGTCACATACGTAGTTGGGTGGGCTGTTCACACCACTGCAGACTTTTTGCGATCACTTCACATATATTGTGCTCACATAGTGTGTTACACATATAGTGGGCTACCTTTTTTCAATTTAGGGTTTTTGATTTTCACCACTTTTTTGAGATCGTAAAATTCTCCTTGTTTAATGACATATTAATTAAGGCGAAAACAGGGAAATTTTACCATTTCAAAAAAGTGGTGTTAATAAATTCGAATTTAAAAAAAGTTGCCCACTGGCCACTTCTTCTGTAATTCCACGCGAGCGCCATTACTCATCATCGCCATGTTGGGTTTTAATGCATTATAATTGGCGTAATAACGCACTACAAAAATAAAAGCATGAAAGTACAGCTAAATGTATATATTTTGTAGACATAATGAGTAAATTAATACTTGAAAATAAGAGTGTATACTTACCTTCAAGTTAGATATTGTAGAATTTTATAATAAAACAACTTCAAACTAATAACGTGAGGACACAAAAATACTTTCCTCCCGACGAACACTAAATCCTTCCTGGGAACTTAGGATGATGTTAGCTAGGTGCCGGTACCGATCACACGTTTTCAATTCTATTCTGTTTAGAGATATTGGGTGAGCGGAATTACCCTTCTGAGCGTCATTACCTTACTTTCCCCTATATCTTAATAATTATTGATTAGAAACAAAGATATACCTTGATTTTATCTGATAGAAATAAAAAGTATTCACAAGCGCTAAATACTGTTTGTCGCTATTAACTGACATGGGGTTTAATATACGTGAGCAAGGGTGCCGGCTGTAAAGCAAAAATGGCCGAAAAGCTCTCATTCTGTCAACAGAGATGTAAACCTTTGATTTTTACTTCACTTTAGTATCAGTCACTCTGATATGAGCTTTAGTGAAGCCTGTTAACAATTACCTCGTGTTCATAATTACCCCCAATTGACCCTATGTCATAGGCAGAGGATGTACGCTAGCGCTTTATTTGAGAAACAGGGGAACATGGAGCTTCTTTAACCCTTTATTCCCCGGCAGTACTTTAAAGTACCATTAAAATTAAAATAACTGGTTATAAAATTCATTTAATACATCGATTAGTAGTAATACAGTTTAGAAAGAGTTATAGATACATTACTTTATCTTGTTGCAAAATTATTGTTGGTTACACAAAACAAAAATGTTTTTGAAAGATGATTTCTTTTGCCTTTCTTTTCAGCTTTCTTGACGTTGAAAGATTGGGGGGGGGGGGGGAGTGAGAGAGAGTTTCAGTTCGAAAATATTTCTATATTTCTATTGTAAGAACATTATATTTGTGCATTTCCTAATTCTACAAAATACTAAAAAAATATTTTAAATAAAGGATTTGAGTGGAGTTATAAATATTGTGCACAATCCCTATAAATTCAAATTTAATTAATAAATTTTAATTGGCAGAATCCTTCTAAAATTTATTAAATGATTGTGTAAATCTTCTAATGTAGTTTAAAAAATTCACGAAAAATGCTTTAGAAGATGAAATTTTCATGAATTCATAATTTGGGACATAAAAGGTTAAAAAATCGGAGGGTGTACGGCGTATACTACCGTATACCTTCTACTACAGTGATGGTTAAAAGTAACTCTGGATACATCGTTTACTTTTCAATTCTAATTTTCACCATTAAAAGTTTACTTTTAAAAATAAATAAAAGTATTCGTGTTAAATGAAATCTCATTAATATTAATTAAGATCTCATTAACTAATTAAAATCAATTAAAGAAAACAAGCAAAATGCACAAATAAACTATTTTGTAAGTTTCGATTACCTGGTGTTTTTTTGTCTAAGTCCTTTAAATTTTTAGAAAATTCTGTCTTCGTTTTATAAATTAGATAAATATTCCCTTTGTTGGTTTGATAAATGTTCCCTTTGTTCCCTTTGTTGTTTATTCCAACTTGTTGCACAAACCAGGCATAGATTATGTAAAGGTGCATAACAAATGATTTTATCTTATAAACTTTAGCAAAATGTGCGGTACGTTAATTATATTTAAAAAAAAGTTTAATTCATATCATCAGCAGAAATGTCATATTATTTTTTTTTCTTTGTTACTTATGTTTTCTGTTTAATTCTATCCCCAACATGGGTCATATTCATTTGTTTTTCATTTTCCGTACGATAACTTTGGCTTATCGCAATCTCTGTGTTATTTCACTTTATACGTGTTACTCGTGTATAGTCCTCAAACTTTATTTAGAAGAATATATATTTTCAATGCCTGCAAATAAATAACATCACTAACTTGTCAATATATTTTCGAAGTCCAGGGGAATATAAACGAAATAATCTTGAAATTGATTTATTTTTCAACATAAGAGCCAATTTACTGTAAGAAGTCAGATGAAATGCTATATTCTCGTTCATATTGCCTTCAAAAATGAAATACAATGAAAATATGTAGTTTTTAATGCATATTTTTCTCAAAAGTGAATTTTATTTTGAACGTTTCGTGCAAAATGGAAATTGGAAAATAATATGTGAACACTTGTGCTTTCGTTGCTTCTTTAGCAATTCAGATGATGAATATAGACAATATACAGTGTGTCCGTAAAGTCATGGTGCGCTTTTGACCGGTCACAGGAAATCGACGAAACTAGATGGAAATGGGAAATCTTCACCAAATAAAAGAAAAACTCTCCAAGTTTCATACCTGTTCAGCGCAGTTTGATGTGGCCTCTATTTGTTGCCCTACACACATCTAAACGATATTCAAGTTCTTCCCACACACAGTTAAGGACATCTGGTGTAACACAGTGAATAACGTCTGCGATTCTCTTTTTTAAATGGAGACCACATCGAGCTGCATTGAACAATTATGAAACTTGAAGAGTTTTTATTTTGTGAAAATTTCACATTTCTATCTTGTTTCGTTGATTTCCCGTGACCGGTCAAAAGTGCACCATAACTGTACGGACACACGGTAATTATTACTACATGTTTAATGAAAAAAACACTATAAAAATTTAAAAAAAGAAATCTGTCTTTAATTCGGAGAGATATCAAATCCTTAATTCGTTGGTAGCATTTTTGTAGCCATTTCGCTATTAACCCAGGAGAACTCGCTGCATGAGATTTTCTCTCACAGTCGTACTTTTTTAAGACTCTTATTTAAATCATTTTTCATTTTAATTAAAATTTCAAAATGTTTTTCAATTATTTTACCTATTTTGTGAATAAAAGTACTAAGCCAACCAAAAAAAGTTGATATTATATGAATGTAAAGTAAAAGAAAAGCAATTGGGCATTCTCACTAGCGAGTTCTCCCGGGTTAAGACAAAGACTTGAACAATTTATAACAATTATATTAAAATGTACTTTGTAGATTTAACTGATTTCCATTTCTAAAGAAACGAGATTCGATAATGATACCGCGGAAAAGTATTTTCTCTGCAAACATATGGATTCATATTTTATTTCAAGTATTAATTGCATTTCAGGTTTCCTATCTGTTCTACAATGCTCCCCACCAAAATGCGATGTTGGCTGTTTTATTGATTATGAGGAGAAACCTTGTCCGTCATGTGAATGCCCCCAAAGTAAATATACATTTTAAAAGGCCAATATTTAACTAGTGAAATACTTGATTAAAAAAATAAACATAAAAATAGCTGGAATAAAGCTATTATAGAGATATTTTAAAGCTTCGGTAAAAAATCTTGTCTTCAATGCAAAATGAAAAAGATTGAAAAAGGTAAAAGCAGCGCTGATGCGTACTGTTGGGGCCCTAAAGTAGGAATGACAAGACACTTCCACCACTCAAAAATGACGTCATAAACGCACATTTTCATACATAAAGCTTAAAATATTACTATAATTGGGACAAAGTGACGTATTTTTCATTCCTCCGTTCTTTGTTTAAGGTCCTAGATGCCACTTTTCTCTCTTTTTCATTCTGTCATAAAAAAGGTACCATTTAATGAAGTCTTAATAACAGCTGCATGTTACGTTGATTTGCATTATTCATGTTTTTCTATGTTTGTGATGTGTTTTTTCCTTTTAAAGGGGGACACTACTTTGAAGCTTTCGAAATCTCTCTCTCTCTCTCTCTCTCTCTCTATATATATATATATATATATATATATATATATATATATATATTTAAAAAATTCATTAGTGATTAGTTAATAATTGCTGTTCCAATTTTAAAATGTATAATGTTTGTATCACCTCCTGATACTCAATTTATAAATTATATTTGAAATAGATGATAATTTGTAATATTCTATAATGGTTATATACACTATATGGCCATTAATGACCGGCAACTTTCAATTTTAGACATTTTGTCGAATAATTAAAAATATACTTGTCAGATTCTTCTGGAATTTTAGGATTGAAAAGAACAAGTTTGACTTCATATTAATCAATGTCAATATGATAAGAAGGACAATTAGGGGGCCATCAAAAAATTAAAGAAAAAAATAATACTTGGGGTCACCCTGTAAAATAAAATGCACGAAATGATCTATCGCTACGGAATGTACATAAGCAGACATTGTACAATACGTGTATTCATTTGTGTAAGAATAGCACTTATATTAATAGAGATATAGCTATTTTTTATAAAAATTAAAAAAATCTTCATGTTTTTTTCTTATAACGTGCAGGGTTTTTAACCAAATTTAACGCCAGTTTCAGAAAAATTGACAAAATGTAATAGAAACAATATAGTGTAATTGGAATATAAATATATTAAATATTTAAGGATATATAGGCAGTTGTATAAAATAATTTTTATCTGCGCATGCGCGAAAGATAACAAGGAACTTTTTGCATAATTTAATAGTAAACTCTATGGAGCAACTTATTAAAAAAAAATCATTCAAATATCGTAAAAATTCAGAGAGATATCGGCTTTAGAGTGAGCTGCTTTTTAGTTTCTTACTAAAACTCGCTGAATCACAAGGGATTGTCCACAAATTTTTATTTTTAAGTTATCAGACAGCGTTCGGAGTAAGTTTTTTGAAAAAGCTATTAATGGTTTACGGTTATGTTTAGGAAGGTTTTGACTCTAAACTACAATGAAAAAGAAAATATAGTCCATACATTGATTACATTTAGGTAAATTGAGGGGTTTATGGTAAAATTTTATGAAATTCAGCCCAATACGCAAAACACTATCTTCTACACTATCTATCTACTAAATTCTATCGCATATATATGTATTTTCTGTATACATGTAATTTGTATGACGGTGGTAAAGATAATAACCTAAAATCTAAGATATAAATTTTTTATGTGTTATGAGTCAATAACTTTCAATTTGATTTTTATAGTGATATTTCAATAGCTTTTTGAGAAACTACGTTTTGCGTATTGAATTTTCCCAGAAAAGTGCATTTCCCATAAAATACATTTATTTAACTGAAACATTTACTTAATTATTTTAAACTTTATTTTACATGTATGCAACAGTTATGTGAATTGTAAATTTACTGTACTTATCGATCAAGGTCTTTATTTTTGTGCTAACTTTTAGGTAGATTTCGTAAGAAATACCACCTATTGGAATCGTTCCTATGTTGGAATTTCTGAAAAAGTTTTGCAGATCTACACCGATCATGACCCCTAGAATCAAAAACTACCCTCAGTAAAAAACTTTATCTGTCTCTATCTATCTATCTATATATATCACTTTCTTCTGGACACGATAACTTTCGTAATTCTGCACCAATCTCTTCCAAACTGATACATAAAATCAATGGGAATAAAATCTCGGTCAAGTTCGTTAATGGGCAAAATCGGACCAAGGGGATGGAAATAGGGAGGGGTTTTGTGAAAACAGAAATCCCCCGATAACTTCTTAATTTTTGTACATATCAAATCAGTTTAAAGTTTTTATTACTTCTAAAAATAGGGCCAAAAATTTATGTATCACAGATTTTTGATAAAGTTAAAAATGGGCTCAAGGGGCACAAAAAATAGGGGTTTTAGGAGAAAAAAGTCATAACTTCCTCAGTTCTCAAGATATCAAATCCAATTAATTTTATTATAAATCTCCTTGAAATTATCTACAACTTTTATATTCACAAGTTTTTGATAGGACCAATTCGCACCGCAAAAAAAAAAAAAATTAAAAACGAAAACAAAAAGGGGGTTTGAAGAAGAAAAAAATCCATAACTCCGTCAATTCAAAAGGTATAAAATCCCCATGAATTTATCATATACCTTCTTAATATTGTCTACAACATCTATATAGACAAGTTTTGGATAGGACCAATTCTTACAGCAAAAACAAGTTAAAAATACATAGCGGTTGAAGAAAAAAATCATCTTTGTAAGGGTGTATTCAAATCCAAACTGCTTATTTTCTGACTCATTTTACAATTCATTTTTGCTCTCAAAGGCTTCCAATTGGTACGTTTTCTTATTCAGAAACTATATAATGTACCGTAATGGTCGATTTTTTGATAGAGGCAGAATATATTTTTTAAAATGCTGTTAAAAAGGGCATTTTGAACCGAATTTACCGAAGCGGATTGTGTTGGAAAAATCATTGTATTAAGGATGCACTCAAATGCAAACTGCTTATTTTCTGACTCATTTTTAAATTCATTTTTGCTTTCAAACGCATTTAATTGGTAGATTCGCTTATTCAGAAACTATATAATGTACCGTAATGATCGATTTTTTGATAGGAGCAGAATATATTTCAAAAAATGATGTCAAAGTAGGCATTTTGAACGGAATTTCCCGAAGCGATTGTGTTAGAAACGAAAAATATTGTCCTTCTGAGAAAATAATTGTTTATATATCAAGTTTTAATTAATTGAACAAAAAATAAAAACACAGATCGCTTATAAATCTCTTCAAAAATCGCGTCAGCAAGTTTCATATATATATATATATATATATATATATATATATATATATATATATATATATATATTAAAAATGAATCTGTAATTATGCCAGAAAATTTCGAGTTGTTGAGCATGGAAAAGTATTTTTTTTTAAATACCGCCTTAACATGATTCTGATAAAACCAGCTATTATATAAAAATTAAATAAAAACTCGTGAAAAGCGGCCAGATAAAATGGTTAAAGTGGATTTATCTCTAATCATGATTTAGTTTTTGTTTGTGAAATTGGTATATTTAACTTCGAAATCTACCTCTGCCTGTAGGCCGGGCCGGAAGGGATTTTTTTTTAAACTAAAGTATCAATAAAAAATAAAAAATAGTATACAAATTAGGATATCTGATTACGCTTAAAATGGGATTTTTGTCTAAAATTTTAGTTTTCTTTGTATTACATTTTATTAAAGCCCATATTTTTAACTTTCCAAATCTGCACTTACATCATTTATTGTATTATAAAAAAATCTAAGTTATCAGAATTTTAAAACTACTTGATAGCTGTGAATGAAACCGGTAGTGCCAAACGTTTCAGCGTTAATTTTTTTTACCCTTCGAACAAAAACCGCCAAAACTGTCTTTTAGATATAAACGGCACACAAAAAAAAAGATCTTGATCTATAAATACAGTAAATTTCCAATTCACATAACTGTTAACTAAATGATATTGTTAAATAAATCTTTCAGTTAAATAAATGTATTTTATGGAAGACTTTTCAGTGAAAATTCCATACGCAAACCGGTATTTCTCAAAAAGCTATGGAAATATCACTATAAAAATGAAATTTCAAAAGTTATTGACTCATAACTCATGAAAAATGTCCAATATATCTTAAATTTTAGCTTATTGTCTTCACCACTGTCATACAAATTACGTGTATGCACAAAATACATATAGGGGAAAGTAGGGTAATGACGCTCAAAAGGGTAATCCTGCTCAACAAATATCTCTAAACAGAATAGAATTGAAAACATGCGATCGGTACCGGCATCTAGCGAACTTCATCCTATGTTCCCAGTAAGGATTTAGTGACCGTCGGGAGGAAAGTATTTTTGTGTCCTCAAGTCATTAGTTTGAAGTTGTTTTTTTTTATAAAATTCTACAACATCTAACTTGAAGGTAAGTGTACAATCTTATTTTCAAATATTAATTTATTCATTATGTCTACAAAATATATACATTTAGCTGTACTTTCATGCTTTTATTTATTTTTGTAGTGCGTTATTACGCCAATTATAATGCAATAAAACCCAACATGGCGATGACGGGTAATGATGCTCGCGTGGAATTCCAGAAGTGTGCCAGTGGGCAACTTTTTTTAAATTCAAATTTGTTGACTGACACCACTTACTTGAAATGGTAAAATTTCCCTGTTTTCGCTTTTACTAATATGTCATTAAAAGGAGAATTTTACGATTTGAAAACAGTGGTGAAAATCAAAAAGTCTAAATATAAAAAAAGCAGCCCACTATATGTCTAACACAATATGTGTGTACAATATGTGTAAAGCGGTTAAAAAAGTCTGTAGTGGTGTGAACGGCCCACACAACTACATATGTGACTTTAGTCTTATTTAAACGTTGTATTCAAACTCTGAGCGCAATTACCCTACCATGTCGGGCATTACCGCTCAATCGATGGTCATTTAAATAAAACGATAAAAAAAATTCCTAAAACTTTTATGAAAATTAGTTGATTGCAAACTGTTCCTTATGCTTTGGAATTGGAGTTATACTTCGTTAATAAAAAATTGATTTTTTTTGTCCAAATTTGACTACCTAGTCATGTTTTCCCTTAATTGAGCGCCATTCCCCTACTTTCCCCTATATGCGATAGAATTTACTGCAGAGTGTTTTGCGTCTTGGGCTAAATTTCGCAAACTTTTACCATAAATTCTTCAATTTACCTAAATGCAATCAATGTATGGACTATATTTACCTTTTCATCGTAGTTTAGAGTCAAAATCTTCCTAAACAAGACCGAAAACATAATTAAATAGCTTTTTCAAAAAACTTGCTCCGAACGCTGTCAGATAACTTAAAAAGTCCTTCCGGCCAGTGCTGGGAGGAAGAGGTAGCTTTCATAATCCTTATTTAAAAATAGCCAACTTATATCATGCAAACACACGAAGCTGAATTTAGTGGAAACCGAATATAGGAGATTCAATACTAATTTTTATCAATATAATAAATGAGAATTTCGCGAAATTAGTCAGCTTTATCCAAGCTGCTTTTCTTTAAAGTAACTTATATTTGGCTGCCAAATTCGGCAATTTCTTAAAGTGCCTGTCATTTTAAGACAACATGGTGGATGAGGCTAAGCAGTGAACTTGGTCGAGACCTTAGTAATTGCTGTGCACATGCTCACTCACATCGGAATCTGTTAATATATAGGAGTACTGTCGCATGCAAAAAATCAGATTTTTCAAAATGTCACCCACAATAGAAATTGAAACTGCTATATCTGAGCCATTTTTTAAGGTAAAGACAAACAAAAAATGCTCCTGAATCCTTATATCAAGATCAAATACTTAAGAAAGAAACCTTTTTCAATTTCTAATTTTTTTGCACCTCATTTTAAATATATATATTTTTTTTTAATTTAATGGCCGCCATTTTGAAACAAGATGGCTGATGAATCTGGCCAGCGAACTTGGTCGAGGTGTTGATGTATACTATCCACATGCCTTCTTACATCGAAATAGGCGAATACGTGTGTTATCGCGTGACAAATAAAAGATCGTTCCAAAATGTTAGCCATGCTAGAAATTCAAAGTGCTATAAATCAACCATTTCTTAAGATATCAACAAAAGAACAAATTTTCAGAAACAAAAACTGCTCCGGAATCTTTGTATCAAGGCCAAACACATAAAAAAAATCTTTTTCATTTTCCAATTTTTTAATGCCTCATTTTGAATTTTAAATTTAATTTTTTTTTAATGGCAACCCTTTTGAAACAAGATGGCGAATGAAGCTGGCCAACGAACTCGGTCGAGACTTTGGTATGTACTATGTACAGACCAAGTTACATCCAAATAGGTTCATAAATACGCCTGTTATCGCGTGACAAAAATCAGGTCGTTTTAAAATGTCAGCCACAAGAGAAATTCAAAATGCTATTACTCAGCCATTTTTTTTAGATATAGACGAAAGAAGAACTGTTCCGGAATCTTTGTATTAAGGTCAAACACATACAAAAAAAATCTTTTTCATTTTCAATTTTTTGGTATCTCATTTAAATTTTTTTATTTTTAAATTTTTTTTAATGGCCGCCATTTTGAAACAAGACGGCGGATGAAGCTGGCCAACGAACTCGGTCGAGATATTTGTATGTACTATGTACACACCAAGGTACATCCAAGTCGGTTCATAAATACGCCTGTTATTACGTGAGAAAAATCAGGACGTTTCAAAATATCAGCCACGCTAGAAATTCAAAATGCTATAACTCTGCCATTTTTTAAGATATAGACGAAAGAAAAACTGCTCCGAAATCTTTGTATAAAGGTTAAATACATAAGAAAAAAATATTTTTCCATTTTCAATTTTTTGGTACCACATTTCAAATTTTAAATTAAAAAAAAATTTAAATGGCCGCCATTTTGAAACAAAATGGCGGATGAAGCTGGCCAACGAACTCGGTCGAGAGATTGGTATGTACTATGTACACACCGAATTACATCCAAATCGGTTCATAAATACGCCTTTTATCGCGTGACAAATTTCAGGACGTTTCAAAATGTCAGCCACGCTAGAAATTCAAAATTCTATAACTCAGCCATTTTTTAAGATATAGACGAAACAAAAACTGCTCCGGAATCTTTGTATAAAGGTCAAATACATAAGAAAAAAATATTTTTCCATTTTTAATTTTTTGGTACCACATTTCAAGTTTTAAAATTTTTTTTAAATTTTAAATGGCCGCCATTTTGAAACAAAACGGCGGATGAAGCTGGCCAACGAACTCGGTCGAGACATTGGTATGTACTATGTACACACCCAATTACATCGAAATCGGTTCATAATTACGGGAGTTACAGTGTGACATAGGTCAGATATATATATATATATATATATATATATATATATATATATATATATATATATATCAATTTTGAACGGAGGGTGGTTTCGGGGTCTGGGGGTCATGATCGATGAAAATATACCAAATTTTTTTGAAATCGCTTTCCTCCGAACGGCTGCAATAGGTAGCTTTTTTGTAAAGAAAGCTACCTAAAATAACAATTTGTGGACAATCGCTTATCATTCAGCGAGTTTTTGTGAGAAACTAAAAAACAACTCACTCTAACGCGGATATCTCTCTGAATTTTTACGATATTTGACATAAATTTTTAATAAGTTGCTCCATAGAGTTGACTATTAAATTACGCAAAATGTTAATTGTTATCTTTCGCGCATGCGCAGATTAAAATTATTTTATACAACTGCCTATATTTCCCTAATAATTTAATATATTTATATTCCAATTACACTATTTTATTTCTACTATACATTTTGTCAAGCGATAGATCATTTCTTGCATTTTATTTTACAGGGTGATCCCAAGTATTATTTTTTTCTTTAATTTTTTGTTGACCCCTGCTGGACAGATAATTACACCTGTTTATTTTTTATTAAATATATTCAAAATTGTTAATTGGTCCAAATCATCCAAGCAACCTCATAGCAAATTGGTATATAATTTTATATACCTTAGATAAATTTAAATAATATAAGTGATCGTATTTACCTACATTCTAGTAGAAGAGCAACGCGAAGCATTAATAAAGTTAAATTATAATTCGCGTCAAAAAGTAATTATTAAATTTGAATAATTACGAATAAAATTAAGAGTTTGCGTTGTGAATTATTTAGACGAACTCTTCCACTTATGAATTAAACTAAAATTTAAACTGTAAAAAAAAGAATTGACACACTTTAAATATTATTAATTAAATAATTACAGAAACTGTTTAAAACTTGATTAAATATTTTATTTACATTGAACATATCTATATACAGAAAAACATAATCTTAATTCAAAAAATAGAAAGCAACACTTTTGTTTGCTTCTCATTATTTTAAGTATGTTTAATTTAAAAAAAAAAAAAAAAAAAAAAGACACTATTTTCACGTACTCTAATTATTATAATTGTTTCTTTTTACTAAAAGAAATACTCTCTTTCATTTTTAAAATTACCTTAATCTTATTTAATTATTGGTTTGGTCGGATCTCAGATAACTCTCTACCATAAATATCAGAAAAGTATTTTTTAAGATTTTTCATATGATCTTAAGTGGTAAAAGAAAATGTTTAAAATAGTACCTTCTTTTAATATACGGGATGGTGGCCTTTATTCGTCAAATTCCGAGTTGTTGCGTTGCTTAGGATCATGGCAATGTGTCATCAGGAACGCATCCTCAATTTGGCTTGATTAGGATCACTCCGATAAGTACATCAGGAAGACATCCTCAATTTGGCTTGATTAGGCTCACTCCGATAGGTACCTCAGGAAGACAACCTCAATTAGGCTTGATTAGGCTGGATTAGGCTCGCTCCGATAGGTCCATCTCGCCTGGGCTTTACTAGGGCTTACGGGACTCATTGCACGGGCTTTCAGGAGAGCTCTTGCATCCTCTACATCTTTTTTTCAGACTATATTTTTTAAAACTTATTCTTCTTGCACACCAGTTCCTGCAGTGGGAGGAACTATTTTGTCTAGTCCACTGTTATTGGATGTGAGAAGATTTTTTATTATACTTCGATAGGCCTATTAGCTAGCAGTCTGCAAATGGCCCCTTACATATACTTTAATATTATTATCTGCCTTAAAGTTTGGGTGGTCTGAAAAGTCATAAATTTATCCCAACACTTTTATTGAGGCCATAAATTGATTCCAACGTTTTTATGATTTTACGACTTCTAATTATACACCACTTTCCATTGGCTTGTCATAAAACGACACCATGGCGTCTGCGTATTGTTGTTGTCTGAGATCCGAACTCCATTCAACGTTATACATTCATTTTACAATACAACAATTTTTTAAAAATATATATTTAATCTTTAAAATCAACTTAATAATTTTTGTATGAACTTACACTCTTATTTTACTTAAATATATAAACATTATAATTTTACACTCATAATTATATTTTATAAAAAATATTTATACAAACAGAAATAACAAATTACGCAATTTTACTTTGATTTAACCAACATGGTGCGGGAACATATCATAGTTATATGTTGCCCAGCATCTCTCCCGGTATCGGAAGAAAAAAAAATAAAAACTGGTTGCTGGTTTTATTTTTTTTGTAAAGCTTGAAGGAATGTACGTGTCCATATGACTGTGTATCTACACAGTTTTTGAGCGAAGACTGTAAAGTTCAATTATCAATGGTTCTGGTATATTTTATAAGAAGTTCTTCTATTGTTTCATAACAGAAAGTTTAACACATGATAGCATAGTTGTCTGTTGACATTCACATTTATAGAAGACCTCTGTACTGACAATCAGACGTCTTTCTCGAAGCCTTTTTCTTTACCACACACATGTTTACTAATTTTGTAACTTTACAGTTTAAGTGCACAAAATACATTCAAAGCTATAATTTTGTCTGAAATTAATATGCCGAAATAAACCTCATTATAAGAAAAATAATGGCATACGCATTTGACATATTATTTCATCACATACAACCTTATGACACAGTGTTTTATCTAAAACACATTTTATACTGAATAAAAGTAAATACAATGCTTGTAATATGACATGTTATATTTTCACATAATTAATCTGATGTATTCAAATTGTAATCAGAAAAAATATTGTATACAAACTTGTTACATTATTTTATTTATTTGTTACTTCTAACATGGATGATCTGTCAAAATGTACAAGCTAATTCATCTCCTTTAATATATCATTACGCAATGCTTTCCAACTTTACCCGATACGAGAAAGAGAGAAAAAAAAAAAAAAAGAAGGAGGATTGAATAAAACCAGTTTTGAACGTCCCCGATTCTTTCGAAAAGAGGGGTTGGTCAAGCTACTAATCGCTTTCTGTGAGGTGAATCGTGCTGTGACAAAATTTTACGACTTCCCAAAGGTATGTATTTAAAACCATTTCATGCTTGTAATTACCGTATTAATTAGTATAATTTCTTGATATACTTTCTTCTTAACTCACTGTGCATGCCTGTATGTAATTTTAAACATAATCTATGCATAAACAGTGTATGTATTTGTATCGTATCTAATGTAAACCTTCTGCTTTTTTTTTTTATTATTTTGCAGGGGAAAAATGGCGATTCTATCATCGGAATTCTCCTGCCTCATACTGGAACTGAAGCGAGGGTGGCTTTTTATTCATTCAGGTTTAAATCTAAACCAAATTGCCTTTCAGGATTAAAAAAAAAAAAAATGCATATAATTTTCTTTAACTGATTACATTGTATATTTTTAGACCTTTCTAACAAACACAAATTTTGATTCATGATATTGTTTACTATTAAAATGTAAACAACACGGAAAAATGACTTCTACGGCCTCTCCAAAATGCAAAATGTGCATTACGCTGACCTTAAAAATGCACCTTCATTTAATACTATTAAATAGTGTTGTCAGAAAATGCCATTGACGAAGAAGAGAACAATTTTTTTGTCTTAAATTATTATTTATTTAGCCAACAATTCTATCTTAAAAGATTGTTAAATTTTCATATTTATTTATTTTTTTACTGAATGAAATAAAAATTTATTTATTCAAAATTTTATTTATCATTAACATTCCGTATGTGAATTCTACTGTCTAAACTTTAATGATATGTTTAAAAATAAAAGATAATAATAAATTATTATTATTAATCCAACATTAATAATTATTATTTAATTATTAAAAAAAAATGTACTTAATACACTTGTATAGTTTTTAAAAAAAACAAAATCAAATGATAATTACTACGTAAAATCGTATGTAGTAACCCATGAGTACTCGGCCGAACCAAAGAATTTCTGCCAGCAGAAAAGAATCTTTGTATACTCATAAATATCTACACCCAATTGTTACAGATTAAGTTTTTTAAAAAATAATTACTGTATGTACTATAAAAAAATTAAGTAAATAAATTTATTAAGCCATACTACCTATTTTAATAAAAATAAGGCCAATATATATAAATATATTTATTTATTTATTTTGTTTTCTTATGTTAAATTGGCCAAATTATATAAAAAAAAATTTATGAACTCACACACTCAAATTTATCAATACTATGTATATTTATATGTGTTTAATTTAGAATTGCATTTAATTCTAAGGGAAAGTAAAGAGAAAAAAAAAATGCTTAAATTCTAAACTAACATAAATTTATAAAATATTTTATTTAAAAAAAAAAAAAATCTAATTTCTAGCTGATTTCAGCAAGATGTCATTTAATATTTATATTAAATAATTTTGCTAATACATTTTATTAATTGTTAAATTTGCATATTTTTATATATACAATAAAAATATAATAGTCTTACATAAAATTTTACACTACAACAATGTTATTAATTAATTTAACTTGAATTTAAGCCTACTTTAATTCTAATTGAATACCGTTAATAAAAGTAAATTAGCTTATCAAGTTAAATATAATATAAACTATGTTTGTCTAATGTTAATTTTGATGAAAATTCCATAAATTTTAACTGTAAATGCTAATTGCTATACCTTTTGTTATTTATTTTGAAAACAACACGAACTTATATTTTTATTTATTATTTTTTTATTAAATCTAGGAACTATTGTTACTGAGCTAGACACTCCATAAATGTGTAAAACCTAAAAATCAAAAGTTTTCCTAAAGAAAACTCAAAATGCTGCTTTTTACAATATAATATTACTAATTTTATTGTTTGAGCATAACATCTAGTAATTATACCATACTTAATTTTTTCTTCGATTCCTTTTTCAGCCAAGAATCCTGAAATTTATGCCTAGGTGGACCATATATTGATGTATCTGTGAATTGATAAATTTTCTACAAAAATTTTGTTGGTGTTGGTGCATACCCAGCCGTAGGCCAAAATTGTACCCTATACAGAAAGCCTTTGGTGAGAAAATTTTAATTTTACTTCAATTATTTATTTGTGTATTTTTTTTTTTTTTTTTTTTTTTTTTACTATTATTTTTGTGTGCAATCATGTTGAAATAACTTGCCTTGTCCATTGTTATACATATATATGTTTTTTAAAAACCAATGTGCTACACCAAAATCCTTTTTTTAAAAATTTTTTTTATAACACTTTTGTTCATAAAACTTATCCCTGCTGTCTAAATTCTAGACTTTAGCATATAAGTTGTAATTGAACTATCGGAATAAATCTTAGCACTTTTTGTATATTTTATTATATTTAGGCTTATAGCTGACCGCTATCCTAATATAGAGTGCACTAATAATTTATTCCTTGTCAACCATATATTTATATAAGAAAAAAAAATATATATGAGTATGCTATAAAGCTGTTCTAACTACCCTGAACCTATAGCTTACACCTACTCATTTTAAAGAGTAATTCTGAAATTTTGTCATCTAAATTGTAAGGCTATTAGCAAAGGCTACCCTTATAGAAGACAGAAAAAATTCTCTTTTTTTTTTTTTTTTTTTTTTTTGAAAATTACTCCAACATTATTTACTATGAAATTAATTAAGTTTTAATGTTATTTGGCTTTGTTAAGATTTTATATTTTCTAATTCATATTCGAAAAAATATATAACTTTTGCCTGGAGCGAAATATTTCACTGCTCCATTGAAGGTTTGTGAAGCACATTACATAATTTTATAAGTATGTTTTCGGGTGCGCCCTGCACATTTGCTCAATATTGTAATAAAGGCCACCATCCCGTATATTAAAAGAAGGTACTATTTTAAACATTTTCTTTTACCACTTAAGATCATATGAAAAATCTTAAAAAATACTTTTCTGATATTTATGGTAGAGAGTTATCTGAGATCCGACCAAACCAATAATTAAATAAGATTAAGGTAATTTTAAAAATGAAAGAGAGTATTTCTTTTAGTAAAAAGAAACAATTATAATAATTAGAGTACGTGAAAATATTGTCTTTTTTTTTTTTATCTAAAAGAAAAAATCTCTTTCATTTTTAAAATTACCTTAATCTTATTTAATTATTGGTTTGGTCGGATCTCAGATAACTCTCTACCATAAATATCAGAAAAGTATTTTTTAAGATTTTTCATATGATCTTAAGTGGTAAAAGAAAATGTTTAAAATAGTACCTTCTTTTAATATACGGGATGGTGGCCTTTATTCGTCAAATTCCGAGTTGTTGCGTTGCTTAGGATCATGGCAATGTGTCATCAGGAACGCATCCTCAATTTGGCTTGATTAGGATCACTCCGATAAGTACATCAGGAAGACATCCTCAATTTGGCTTGATTAGGCTCACTCCGATAGGTACCTCAGGAAGACAACCTCAATTAGGCTTGATTAGGCTCGCTCCGATAGGTCCATCTCGCCTGGGCTTTACTAGGGCTTACGGGACTCATTGCACGGGCTTTCAGGAGAGCTCTTGCATCCTCTACATCTTTTTTTCAGACTATATTTTTTAAAACTTATTCTTCTTGCACACCAGTTCCTGCAGTGGGAGGAACTATTTTGTCTAGTCCACTGTTATTGGATGTGAGAAGATTTTTTATTATACTTCGATAGGCCTATTAGCTAGCAGTCTGCAAATGGCCCCTTACATATACTTTAATATTATTATCTGCCTTAAAGTTTGGGTGGTCTGAAAAGTCATAAATTTATCCCAACACTTTTATTGAGGCCATAAATTGATTCCAACGTTTTTATGATTTTACGACTTCTAATTATACACCACTTTCCATTGGCTTGTCATAAAACGACACCATGGCGTCTGCGTATTGTTGTTGTCTGAGATCCGAACTCCATTCAACGTTATACATTCATTTTACAATACAACAATTTTTTAAAAATATATATTTAATCTTTAAAATCAACTTAATAATTTTTGTATGAACTTACACTCTTATTTTACTTAAATATATAAACATTATAATTTTACACTCATAATTATATTTTATAAAAAATATTTATACAAACAGAAATAACAAATTACGCAATTTTACTTTGATTTAACCAACATGGTGCGGGAACATATCATAGTTATATGTTGCCCAGCAACCCCCTAATTGTCCTCCTTATCAAACCGACGTTGATAAATATAAAGTCAAACCTGTTCTTTTTAATCCTAAAATTAAAGAAGAATCTAACTGGTATATTTTTAAACATTAGACAAAATGTCTAAAACTGTATGTTGTCGGTCATTAATGGCCACATAGTGTAGATATCATATATATTTGCATTTTATGATAGCTTATAGATCTAGAATATAGCAGAAAAATGATTTTTTTGCCATTTGAATTTATTACAAAGGTTAGAGTGACAAAAATGTCCCTTTAACAACTCGCCGCAATAAAAAAAGCGCTGAATCTGAAACTGACATTCAGTTTTAACCATCACTTCAAACTTTTCACAAATCGTAAATTCCAATAGTAAGGAAGAAAAAAAAATGAAAATTTGTTATTAAAAAATAGATGTGATGGTTAAGTTTTTTAACTTTTGGTAATCGAGTTTTAAGTATTTTTTATCACTGAATCCGAAAATGACCTACATTTTTAACCTTCGTTTTAAGATTTTTCGCAAATTGTAAATTTCAAAGTTAAAAAGTTAAAAAATAGCGAAAATCTGATACTATAAAATGCATATGAGGACGTGAGCTTCAAAACTCGCCTTATCCAGAAATTTAAATTTTGGGAAATCGCGAAAAACCTCTGACTGCGTCCATTGGTTTTCATTGTAAGACAAGATTTTACAGTGCTAGAAATACACTACAAAACTAGTATTTTTGCTGATTGTAGTGTTTTTTCGATGCAGGTTCACGATTAGAATAGATTGATAGGGAAAAATCTATTTCTTAAATTTTGGATAAGGCAAGATTTGAAACTCACATTCTCATATGATGGTTGTGTTTTTCGACTTTTGATAATTGATTTTTATATTTTTTTAGCACTGAATCCGAAAATGACCTTTATTTTGAACTATCATGTCAGAATTTTTCGCGAATCTGGGGACTCTTACAGCTAAGTTCAAGGGTCCTGTGAGGGGGGGGGGGGGGGGGAATTGATCCTGTGGAGGTATGTAGTATTCCACTTTAGAGACAATTGTGCATCGACTTTAGCCGTAACTGTCCGTTACAAGATTGTAGCGGTAATTCCATTAAATGACTTCATCAGATTTTATTAAAAATTCTTATTTACATATAAGAGAAAATATTTCAAGATCAAAAATTGACAATTCCTGGTTCTAACAAACGAAACGTTTAGAATTTGAGAACGAATAAATGTTTTACTTACAGACATATATTTTTGTGATATAGCAAGTGATATTTTAAACTGAATGTAAAACATTTGCATTCATTTTTTTTTAACAATGCCTGAATATATATATATATATATATATATATATATATATATATATATATACATAATCTTATTAATTTATTTTATTCATTTTAGTTCCTCTTAATATACAGTGTGGTATCCCAAAATGTGATCCTCAGTGCCACATTGATTATAATTCGAGACCTTGTCCGTCATGTGAATGTCCCGGAGGTATTTTTTTTATAAATATTTATAGCTGAAAATAATTATCAGTGCTAAATGTTTTCGTAGTTTGTTATAATGAATATATTAGATGAAAACTGTATAGTCCGCGTGCGATAACTTGGCCGATGAGATACAAATATTTTAATTTATTCGTTAATTAAGGTGACAATCCGTATTAGCAACTAATAGAACCTCAGAGTAAATATTAAATAGAGAGCTCACCCCCGTTACTTTCGCTCGTAAAAAGTGGGGCCAGGATGACCCACGTGACAGTTGGCATTTGGCGATGAAAGGTTACTAGAAGCAACGCTAGTTTTGTCGCTTTATTGCAGCTCTTGGCAGGAGTGCAGTATTTTTTTGCTGTGATTCAGAAATTTGAGAGTTGACAGAAATACAAATCAGTAGTAAAAGAAATCTGAATGTACACCGGATATTTATCCTAATGTTTTCTTTATCATTGAAAGATTGGCTCATCAGTAATAGTAAATAAATAATAAAATTATGAAACTTTTATTTAGACAAATATGTATGTATATATTTAATTAATAATTTAGCTCTTTTCAATCTTTGATATGGTTTTGTTTATATATTTAATTTCATTAAATACTTTTTTTTTTTTTTTTTTTTTTGTTAATACAAAGTAAAAAATAGGACAAAAAAAGAATAAAGAAATTAGTTAAGAAGTTTAACTTTGTGTGTTAGAAGGCCAAAGGATAGGGGGAGGGGGGGGGGAGAGAAAGGTGAAATTTCGAGGGAAGTGAAATTGAGGAGATGAATTATTTACCTATTATTACTACAAAATTACAAATTTAACAAACAGGTCTTTTTTGTAAATTAAAAAAAATTAAAGAATTTAATAATTATTTTAATTGGAAAACGCTATTACATAAAGGACATTTTAATTGAAAAAAAAATGTCAGCTTTAAACTTTCTGAATTCATGAAATGTTTATTGTTTTTCTTTCCAAAAAAATACATCTATAACAACACATTCAGTTAAGGCTGTTCTTAACTGCTCCGCTGAACAAGCGCAAAACGTTCTGACACATTTACAAATTCATTTTTTAACGGAAAGATATTAAATTGGAAAGCCTGGCCATGGCAGCGATTTGGAATTGAACTGGTTTTTCCATTTTTTGATCAATCAATTACCCATTGAGTTATAAGCGATATCGATCGCGTGACAAACCTGTTTTTCGCCTGCTCTTTGATGATTTTTCTACTTTCGCGCGGAAATTCGGTTCAAAAGGTCCACTTTGACATTATTTTCTGAAAGATCTATTGCGTTTACAAAAAAATGAAAAAAAAAAAAAACAGCTCGATGACATAGTTTCTGAACAACAACACCAACTAGTTTAATGCATTTTCGAACCAAAATAAATTAAAACTTATGTCAGGAAGTTGCCCTTTTCGATTTGAGAACAGCCTTAATTGAAATGTTTAACTGAACTCAAACTTACACACATAATTTTATTTACAAATTTTGCTTCATGGATGCAAGTTTATAAATAATAACTTAGTACACAATTATAACACACATACAGGAATTATTTTACAATATAAATTGCATAAATACACACAAAGTAGTTAGAAATAGAAAAAGTCCAAAATGCAAAATTTCAGTTTCAGAAATAATAGAAAAAAAAAAGGTTTTTGTCTATGCTTAATTCATTTATATTAGCGGTTGCCAATTTCTGAGCCTCACGGAACGCTAAATTCATAATTTGAAATCACACGGACTACTAATAAAAATTTTTTAACAATAAAAATGTATTTGTACAATAATTATCAGAGAATGTTTATTCTATTAAAATGAAATGTACATATTCAATAAAATAAAATTATAAATGTGGGGTGTCACTTTCTTGCCTACGAGATTGATACCACTATTTTTTAATGATAATCACCGCCTTATTTAATCATAACAAAAAGCTTCAAAAGTTTGTTTAATTGTATCAAAATTATTAAGGCTGTTCTCAAATCCAAAAGGGCAACTTTATGACATAAGTTTTAATTCATTTTTGTTCGGAAATGCATGAAAGTAGCATGTGTTGTTGTTCAGAAACTATGTAATAGAGCTGTTTTTTCCGTTTTTTTTGCAAACTCAATAGATCTTTCAAAAAATAGTGTCAAAGTGAGCGTTTTGAACCGCTTTTCCCCGCGAAAGAAATAAATTCACTCAAGAAAGGATGAAAAACATGTTTGACACGTGATCAAAATCGCTTCTAACTCAATAGGCAATTTATGGATCAAAAAATAGAGAACACAGTTCGATTTCAAATCGCTTCCATGGTCAGGCTTTCCAATTTTATATATTTCCTTTAAAAAATGAATTTGTAAATGCGTGAAATCGTTCTGCGCTTGTTGAGCAGAGCAGTTGAGAACAGCCTTAACGTTAATTTCAATCTTACAAAATAATTGAAGCTTATTTAAGAATCACGCATTTTGATGTGATATTTATTACTGTTTCTTTAAAATAAGTTCATGACATCGCCATGAACACAGAGATCAGTTTTTATTTCACGCTGAGACTAGTAACGAGTTTTAATTGCTGTGACCCGATCATCGAAATATTTGTTTCGCACAAATATAAGTTCAAAATTAAGCCAAAATTTTCGTTGTTTTTCCAGTCAATAATGAATATTCATATTTTCGGGAGAGTCCAAAGTTAATACTTATCTGTGTTAATACAATACAACAAAAAAAGCGTATACTAAATAATCTCTATTAATATAATTACCAATGCCCGCTATAATTTAAATTTTCAAAACTACACATCTAAATTTTTACAAATACAGGATTTTTTTAGAGTATTATCATGTTATCATTAATAGTTTTAATATTTATACAGTACAATTATTAATTTACATTAAAAATCCAAATAATGTCCAAAATTTTCTGAGGAACACCGAAATTTTCTCAAGGACCACCGGTTGGCAACCTCCGATCTATATAACAATGAATCCTAACTAGTCCACAAAAAAAAAACGTTAATAAATAAAATTATAATCCACAAACTAGTTTTATTAAATGATATATTTAGTTTAAATAAATAAATAAAGAAAACAGTAGTTATATATATATATATATAAAGCGGATTAACTATATGCTACCGCACTTCAGTGCTAATTTTCATTTTCGGTTAATTAACATCAGCTATATTAATATATAAATTAGCATCAAGCTAAGTTATATTGGTTAAAAAGATACATTGCATTTAGAATATGCCCAGACTTGTATTTTAAATTTATTATACAAGAAGGGGTTCTGCCCCACCCTCTATCCCCGCGCGACGAAGCCACTGTTTTCTTCTTTCATTCGTAATTCTGCGAAGTTTTGAATTTTAAATATTTTGTGTAAAATAATTAAAATAGTGATTTCTTGATACTGGCGTTATTAATAAATTTGGAGCGATTAATTAATTTTTCTTATAATTATTTTTTGCTAAAAGTTATGAGTGCATTAAATGTAGCTGCGTATCTTATTAGTATATTAAATTTAGATAATATTTAAAGACCTGTTAATACATTTTAAACGTACTTTATAAGCATACTTTATTTAAAGCATAAATTTAATCTAAAGCAAGATTTAAAAAAACAAAAACATAAGTATTTAGGTTTTAAAGAGACGAAAACAAGTTTCTTTTGGCGAAAAAATGTATCGCCAAACACCTTAATACGAAATGTTCTTAAAATTCAAATTAATCAAACTTACAATTTTAATATTTAAACTGATAACACTAGATAATAGTAAATCCTATTATTACATACATTTATGTTATTAAAAGTAAAATATTTTGTATTTTCATCTTAACAACGTGAATAAACGATATCATAGTTCCAAAGATATCTTTTTAAGACCCTTTAAATATTAATAAAAATAAATAAATAATAAATACATAGCAATGGAAGGTAACAGAAGTTGTTTTGTTTGCTCTTTCTGTACATCCATAGACACAACAACTTGCTACCGTGGTATTTTTGAATCGTAAACAAGAAATTGTCTAATATCTTCCGTAGAAATCAATGCTATTTGCAAGCTGACCGGGAAGCTTCTTGCCCGAGTCACGTGATTTTATCCTGGCTGAAGAAAGTGTGGGGAATTCTCCCTCTAATATATGATTACTCTGAGAATAGAACCTAGTTTTTATTTCAATAATTAATTCCTTGTATCGTTTGTCTCTGTTAGCAACTTTCTCCCACTGTAGCATGGTAAATTCTTTCAAGGTCATCGGGCAAGTTATCGTAAGCGGAAAAAAGTTGTATATATTTAATAGTGGGCAATATTTTGCACTGAATCGAATTAACCTGTTTAATTCTCTCAGAAAATTTGCTGATGTTGATATGAGATATATTGAAATAATGATTATTCTTCATTTTTCCGGATTTATATTTTATAGAGTTGAACATTTCTCAAACACATATGTACGGTCAGCAAAAGAAAAAACCGAGAGAGAGAAAGAGAGAACCTTCTCAGACATTTTAATCGTTAAATCATCCTAGGAAAAAATAAAAATAAAAATGGGAATTATGTTTCTTTTTCCTTTTTTTTTGTTAAAGTTTATTGGGGCCGTTTTGGGGGCTAGTACATGAAAATTTACCGATATCATTCATATATAGACAGATTTTTATTGAAATATTAAAGAATATTTTTTTCATACGGTATTTAATAAGATGCATTTATTTTACTAACTGACCGCATAAAAATATTAATTTTTGTACTCCCCTAAATCACCATTTATAGGTACAATTGATACAGCTAAATATAAGGGTATTTTTATATAATTTTTATATTTAACTTTAAGCCCAAAATACATACTATAATATTTATTCCTTTTGGACATTCTTCATGAAACTGTTGTTTCATCAGCTTAATGCTGCTAAGTATGTTTTCAACGTTCAATATGTACGAATGATGACCGTTGATCGATAACAAATGTATAAAATTTATTTATATGCATTCAGTATTAGACGTTAATAAAAGACTTCCAAATACATCCAAAATATTTGCTATATCGGTGCAAGTAAATGTTACATCGAATATAATCTGAAGTCGGAGGGTTGTAATTTTGATCGGTCAAAATTCAATTAAACCAGGACAGTGGTCAAAACTTGTCAAAATTTAGTTTTAACCATTCAAATGTAGTCAAAACGCTTTTATATAATTTAAGCTTACATAAATTGTTTAAATTTTATTATTTAAGGGAATATTTATATCATGTTATATATTTAATAATTAAAATTATTATTTTAATATTAAATGTAGGTAAAACTCTTTTGCCTTGCATAATGGCATTTCAAACAGAAACATATGTTTCCTAAATCTTAATTTTCTTAAATTGTTACTAATGTATGTGCCTTATGACTTGAAATTTTGTGGACAATAATGAAAAGTTTAAATATATCGGTGGGAAATTTGTAGATTTCATAATGCACCTGAATTGTTGTGCAACTCTTCAACTTTAGAAAGATTATTTTCTCAGTTTGGTAATATCCAAAAAATAAAATTAAAAAATATTTCTTTTTGTTTAATGTGATTTAGTTTCTTTCACTTTTTATATAAAATTTGATATGTAATCAAATTATTAATATATTTTAATGGTTACAAAAATAGCTTAACATTAGAATTCTTTGCGCAGTTAAATTATAAAGTAATGCAAATTAAAGTGCTAAATAAAAATACTAAAGTGTACTAAGTAAAACTTTTGCAAACTCTTAAAAATGTAGTATTAAATAACATTAAATGCTATTTTGACAAAACCTTTCAAATGTTGTACAAAATTTATTATTTAGCAAAGAAAATATTAATTTATTTTCTTAGTTCAAATGAGTTTTGACCACTGATGGTCAAAACCTATTTTGACCAGGACGGTTAAAACCGATTTTTTCCATTGTTAAAACCAATACAAGCTTGAGTCGGGTACCAGTATTCAATTGCAATATCATTTTAAGGAACGTTCATGTATTATTCCACTGTATAATTAATTTTTTCTTTTAATAATTTACAGATGCGCTGAAAGTACAGTGTACTCCACCAGTATGTGGAATTGGCTGTCGTATTAATTTTGAAACTAAACCCTGCCCATCTTGCGAATGCTCTGGAGGTATGAAAATTCAGTATGGTATATAATAACTAGTTTGTGATATATAATGACAATCAAAACGATCTTCTGAAGTACATTAGCAGTACATACTATAACAAACAATTTTCGCATGGGAAACGAGGGTCACAATCCATTTATTCTGCCAAACATGCAGTACGTCTCACTCCAAGCCGAAGCCGTAATTTTGTTTATAACTTTAAGAATAATAAACATGTTGTTACCTAAATTTTTAAGAGACTTAGTCTGTTCTTTTAATGTAGCGATACCACGAACAGTAATACAAGTAATCACCATCCACCTTCAAACAGTGTTGTAGAAGACACTCCATATTTCGGAATGTATTTGACATTATACACTGTGTCACGGTCCAAATTACTGTAAAATTCGAAAAAAGCAAGGTAAGTCAGTTGAAAATTTCGTTAAAATATCTTCATTATTATTAAATTTATGGATCAAAATACGTGTTCATCTTGTAATGAGACACGCTATATTTTTTAATGAATGAATAGATTGCGACCTGGTTTTCTATAAAAATTTGTTTGCTATAGTGTATAATACCTACCCCTTAAAATCTCTCTCATCTTTAAAAAAAAAACATTCTGTATAATTAAAATACATTAAATCTTTATGGTATTTTTAAAAATAGGTTTAGGCTTTCCAGTAGTCCAGTGCAGCCCACCAAAATGTGGACCTGGTTGTCGGATAAATTTTGATGCACAGCCTTGTCCAGCATGTGATTGTCCTAGTGGAGGTAAGAATATATTATATGTATTTATTAATGTTAGCATTTGTATGCTGGTTTAAGAAAACGCCCTGTGTATATAAGGTGTTTCATTGAACACATAGCGTGAGAATTCTGTAGATTCCGATAGAGGTCATCGTGGTGAATATTTTGATATCCAACATAAAGGGTATCTGAATAGTTATAATAGTCTAAAAGCTTTATATATAGCTAATATATATACTCTAATAGCGTCATAGTTTAATTATGTTATAAAGATAGTGCGTTGAAAATATTAAAAGAAATTGAAGAATTTAAATGAAAAGTTGTATTTACTAAAAATATTCCACATAAGAGATTTTCAAAATGTTTTCCATTCGAAGAAATGAGAAAACGAAATAAATCTGGATTCAAAGATCCGAATTGTTTTCTCCAGTATATCTGGTCCATTCTATTACTTCACGTTCAAGCGCTATTTTAAAGACGTTCGATGTTGAGGCCTGCATGCGACAGGCTTTTCCCATAAAAAGAAGACGCACGGGAACGATTCGGAGAGTTAGGTTGCCAATCTATTCCATTTCCCGTTTTCTTTTCGGAATCTAATCCAATTATTCTATTACAAAAATGTTCTGCTAACAAATTGAAAGTTTATGTTCAGTGAAGTCTAGCACCACCATTCATAAACAAGTAATAGTTGATTTGGTCTATGCCCGTATAAATATTGAATAACTGTATTATTCAACATGTCATCATACACTTGATTTGTGACGGTTTCCATTATAAAAATTGCTACAATGTGAGATTAAACGGATATTGCACACCAAACTGTAAGCACCATAGCTACTGTGGTGGATTAACTGCATGAAAAATTTCACTAACCCAAAACCTCCAATTATAGTTCTTAAAGCATTTTTGAAGATGAAGATGTGGCTGATCACTGAACCAAATTCATTTAAAATTGATTTAGCCCCTTTCAACCGGACTAATAATTGTGTTCGTAAATTCAAATCTTTTAAAACCATCTCTTTCGGTTATTGGCTGATTGACTTGGATCTTCCAAGAAAAAAGAGCGATATCAACTTTTAAAATTCGACGAACTATGCTTTTATTCATGTTTAGTTTTCTCGCCATTTGTCTTGCTGAAGATGAAGTTACATTTAGAATTGTTCTCACTTCTTGATTATTTTCAGTTGTTTTTACATTCTTTTCTTTTGTTTTATAATTTTTAATCATCCAACATACATTTAGTCGCCTTGAATTTCTCTTATGTTTTTGTGATTGTCGTTCCGTTGATTTTGTGGTGGTTGCGAAATATCTTCTTAACACTAGAAAGTCTGAAACTTAGTATATACCTACCTATATTGCCCAAAAGCAGCCGTAAGGACTGCATTGTGAAAGAATAACTAATGTGTAAAGAAATTTGTTTAAAATTAATTTTTAATATTTTTTATATTATTTACAGTTATATTACAAGTTATTAGTAAGTATTAACAATAAAATAATCTATGCATTATTATTTGTACCTTTTATGCAAATGAAAGTGAAAATCTTTTTATGTGTACATCTTCCATAAACATGCTTTTGACATTTTTCACATATATTATTTGTTTTGTTGTTGTGGCAAAGTCGTACTTGACAGATTTTGCATTTGTTAGAATGGGTTGCATTTGACGATGTTGCAGTTGATCTTTGTGGGTCTTCATGTTCTGATGAATTTTTCTGTCTTGCACTCTGTATTCGGTGGAAAGCTCTTCTGCTACATGAAACAAGAACTCTTTTCGTTGTATTTGTATTCCTGTCGTTTCTTTGTAAAGGATCCAAGCATTTATAGCAGCCAAATCTAAAATATTGAAAAATATTTGGAGGAGCCATCTACGAGAACTAGCTTTTACTGTATATTTCCCGGCCATTCGATCCGCCATATCAACTCCATATTTTGTGCTAGTATAAAATTGAATAGATTCCGGTAACATATTTTTATTACTTTTATCAATTTTCACAAATTTATGCTTAGAACTTAGAACAGCTACTCTTTTATTTGGTTTGCTTTTATATATTGTAAGAACACAATTCTCTGATTTATATAGCAGAGTGGAAAAACAAGACATGCTATCCTTCGTTTGTTTGGCTGCTTTGGGTAGTTCTCTTTTGTTTCTCCTAATAGTTCCAAATAGAGTTGTTTGTTTGGCCAATAATTTTGTCGAGTGACATGCTAGTGAAAAAGTTATCGGTCGTGATATTTCTTCCACAGCTTGTATATGGCTCGACATGTTTCAAAACAACGTGCTCACTGAGAAGCATTGACGATGGTCGTTGTTCATCTTTTCTCAAATAAAGAAAACCATTCAAAACATATTTGCTACTAACATCTGATGGAAGCCAGAATTTGATGCCAAATTTGTTGGGTTTATTAAAGATATACTGTGTAAACCTGCATCTGGCTTTTGACGGAAATAATTGCTCGTCAACTGTTATATTTTGCCATGGTTGATAGCAAGCTTGTCTATTTTCGATGAACGTGTCCCATATTTCTGACACAAAGGCAAATTTATTTGTTTGTAGGCGCCTACTTCTTTTGGTTCTTTTGTCAAAACGAATAAACCGTAGGATTTGCTTGAACTTTTCTCTGGACATAGTTTTTCTTAAAAATTCGGGACCACACTTTGCTGACCATAAATAACTCAGTTTTAAATTTTTTGCTTCGTAGGCTCCACGAGCATATAAAATCCCAATAAATGCACGTATTTCCGGTGATGCTGTTATCCCATCGTTTCTCAAAATTCGGCAGCCTGTGCACTTTTTTATATGTTTGATAATATAGTTATCTATTTATCAACGAGAATGCACTGATGGAATTATCTGCCATAATGTTCCTTTTTGCGTAGCCTGTTGGCCCTTTCACACCCTTGAAAATACAAGTAGATGGTAACCTTCCAGGAATACCACCTTTGTCAAATTTTTACCACACAGTACCATCGGCAGCTGTTTCGGTCTCCTGAAAGGTGTTTTCAGTTTCTCCAGAGTCTGAACTACTTACCACCCTACACCTTTTCCTGGGCATATTGAGGACCCTATCATTTTCATCATTGATGATCGACTCTTCCTCGCTATCTTCAGTGTCAGATGTTTCACTTTGAATACACTATATGGCCAAAGGTGACCGGTCACTTGCGATTTTTGACGTTTTGTTAAATATCTAGAAACGTACATGAGGAATTAACATGAAACTGCAGGTGTGTAAACGGTATAGTATAGGTCATATATTTCCGCGAAGATTTTTTTTCCAGAAACCCCATAGGGGACCGTCAAAAAATTGAAAAACAACGAATATCTTTTGGATAACCCTGTAAAAACTAATGGAGCAAAAGCGTTTAAACTCGAGATTATTAATAAGTGGCTTATTGTAATATACTTTGTTCATTTTTATGAGGATAGCATGTATACTCGTAGAGAAATTAAGGTTTTTATAATAACAGTCCCAAATTTTGCCAAGTTTTTTGCTTATAATTTGCAGAGTTCTTAATATAAAAAAAGTTCTTTTCAGAAAATATGACGAACAACATTGTACACAATACTCTGCAGTCAGAATTAAAAAATAACAAAAATTGGATGAAAAATGAGCATGTTTACTAAAAAACCTTTCACTGCGCATGCACGAATGCAATCAAAATATAATGTGCATAATGTGTTAGCTAAATGTATAGAGCAACTTTTGTAAAAGTCTCAAAAACATAGTTTGAAAAGTCTGATAATAATCGTTTATAGAATAAGCTCAAAATCCGTTGCTCCCAAAATGAAGCAAAAAGATGAGGGCTTGTATCCAAATACAGTATTACGTGCAATATTGTGTATGCTAAATCGGCACTAATCAATGGATATATGGATACAATCCCTCATGTTTTTGCTTCATTTTGGGAACAACGGATTTTGAGCTTATTCTATAAACGATTATTATCAGACTTTTCAAACTATGTTTTTGAGACTTTTACAAAAGTTGCTCTATATATTTAGCTAACATATTATGCACATTATATTTTGATTGCATTCGCGAATGCGCAGTGAAAAATTTTTTAGTAAACCTGGTCATTTTTCATCTAATTTTTATTATTTTTTAATTCTGACTACAGAATATTGTGTACAATGTTGATCGTCATATTTTCTGAAAAGAACTTTTTTTTATATAAAGAACTCTGCAAATTATAAGCAAAAAACTTGGCGAAATTTGGACTTTTTTTATAAAAACCTTAATTTCTCTACGAGTATACATGCTATCCTCATAAAAATGAACACAATATATTACAATAAGCCACTTATTAATAATCTCGAGTTTAAACGCTTTTGCTTCATTAGTTTTTACAGGGTTATCCAAAAGATATTCGTTCTTTTTCAATTTTTTGACGGTCCCCTATGAGGTTTCAGGAAAAAATCTTCGCGGAAATATATGACATATATTATACTGTTTACACATCTGCAGTTTCAGGTTAATTCCTCATGTATTTTTCTAGATATTTAACAAAACGTCGAAAATCGCAAGTGACCGGTCACCTTTGGCCATATAGTGGATAATCCGCTTCATCTTCAGATGATAGTTCAGAATTTGTTGCATCTGATTCTATATCGGAACACTCTTCACTTATGTTCGTTAGCTTTTCCAATAACCCACTTCTATTCGACATTTCTTTCATGAATTTAGGGCGCAAAAGAAAAACAAACAACTTGTTAGAACAAGTATCACTGTATAAAGACCCGAATAACAGGTACTACTTTACCTTATTGAACAACTGCAACTTATCAACTATACGCCCACGTCCATAATTTATCATGTGACGGTAATCGAAAGAAATGAAAACTGTTATTTCAATACAGATCCGAACTGGTCATATAAGAAATTTACTCAATTCAATAATAAGAGTCATTTGATTATTAAAAATTTCCCAAGCAGTCAAAATGACTGCTTCTGGGCAATATAGGTATGACACATATATGTATACCGGAAATGAAGAAGGGGGAGGTAACTACAATTATTAATAAACGCATTTATATGTTGTACAAAAAGTCACAAAATTCTTGAAAATTGTGTCATTATATACATAATTGTTTTTCTAATTGAAATTAAAAAACAGTCACAATGTCTTCCTTGGGCAATCTAGTGTTAAAAACCTTAATGACTTCCGCAAGTGATTGCAGTTCGTTTTACGTCAGCACCATAAAAATACGACGATAAATTGTATCTTTACTCATTTTACACCAAATTTGACATTTACCCCAGCGCGGGTTCACTATATTAAATACAACCAAAAATTTTATGAAAATTCTGGTGTGAAAACTAATTGTACATAATTGGGTTCGCAGATTATAACGTTATATTCAGAGATACCGGCCCATGTTGGATATAAAAACTCTCGTCTCAATGATTTCTATCACAATCTGCAAAACTCTCATGCTGCGTACTCAATGGGATACACCGTAGTTAAAATACATCGACAATTTATGATATTTTAAAAAATAGGTTTAAGTTTTCCAGCACTCCAGTGTAGCCCACCTAAATGTGGACCTGGTTGTCGAATAAATTATGAAGCAAAACCTTGTCCAGCATGTGATTGTCCTGGTGGAGGTAAGAATAATTCATATACATTTGTGTGTTAGTTTAATGGAAACTCTTTACTGTTAACATACATATTATCAAATTCATGACAGTGTGAATAGTTGGGAAAATCTATAAAAAGCGGGTGATTTGACATTTGGATAAGAGGAAAATATTTCTACGCGTATATCTGAAACCCGTGGTTGTAGTGAATAGGAAAATATATCACATTTCGGGAATCAGCACGTGTAAGATATTTTAAGAACCTATGAAATTGATATTAGGGGTTTTCTACAGCTTGGTCAGTACTTTTTGTAAAGACCGCCACGTGCATTTTCATGGGAAAAAATCCTCTAACATAAAATACTGGGCTTATTTTCGCTCCTAACCTTCAATGACAATTAACTTGTTGACAAAGCAAAGATTCAGAGGTTCGCATAATTTCTCGCTCAGTGGAAATCAGTTTCTAGAGGAAGTTTGTATGAAATTCTTTCAGATCCCTTTATGCTTTTCCCCAGCAATCAAGCACACTCATGGTTACAGCCACATTTCTCTTTTTATTTCGATGAACCACAAATCCTCTGTAGAATAAAAAAATTTTTGCTACCTTTATATCATGAATTCTTGATTTTATTATCCACTAACCAGTTTGAAAAAAGATCTTCCGGTGATGGTCTTTAAATTTTCTGTTAAGGTTCGTTACATTCCCTGTGACGGTCCTTATTTATCAAATGTTTTGACTAAAGATTGGTAACTACCTCGCTTTAGTGAAAAGGTTAGTGATCTCAACATGCTTCAGTAAAGTTTAATAATCAAAGATACTAACCAAAAGTGTTTTATTAAAAATTGGCAAGTGGCGGTCTGTAAAATAGAAGCTATATATGGCGACTAAAGAACGCCCATCCACTCTAGACCACGTCTAGAGGTCCTAATGCTGTTTCAACCACCTAAGTAAAAAGTTAGTAACTTGAACAGATCAATATGAATTTTGATATTAGACTAACAGTCGTAACGGTCTGTACAAAAAGTATTTCAGTTTTTTAGAACTTACTTGAAAGAAAAGCCGATGAAAGCAAGTCTTCGGTCAGCAAGTCGACAGAAGATGACTCAAATCGTTTGTATAACATTGTAGACTGAACCCGTGTTATTGAAATCCATTTTCGTCAAGTAGACCACACTTGAAAGAACCAAAAATGTTCTCTGTGACAGTCCACATCAAGACTGGTTACACGATCTTGATAATCTACTACAGTATGTAAACCACTGTATACATTTAAAACGGGATCGTTTTTTTTCTTTAGTAAATGAAGATTATTTTAGTCATTTATGACCAACAGTTGTAATGAAATATTGTGAAATTGCGTAGATACCACCTTGTAATGTTATCACAACACGCCTAGTGCGAGTATCCGTGACGGTCGTTACATGTATATTCTATTTTAGCAAATTCTCATCAAAAACCATGAAGATAACCTAAATATATTTACTGCGCTCAAAAGTGGCTACTATATACTAGAATATTTTAAAGAGAAAAACTTGGAGGTTTCATTATTTGTATTGCCTGTAGAGGCCAGTACGTGAAATCGCCCGCTTTTTGTAGAATTGCCCAGTTGTTCTACATTCAAAAGATATGATATTTATGGCAATTTTTTAACATTTCGAAGAATGATCTTGATGTTGGTAAAGTATGTACACCTTCTATGTATTTCGTTTCAAATAATATAGATTTTGCTTACTGTCAAAAGAATTTTAAACTCTTGAACTTTATATTTGACTTATTTCATGACTTTCACACTCACGACAGATGTCTCAAGAAAACATCTTATTAATTGAAATGCGTCAAATTTAAAACTAAAAATTATCTCTATTTACAAACTAATACAAAAAATATGAAAATTGACTAATAATAGAATTAATAAATTATTAATAAGAGCATCTGGAATTAATTGTAAATTCAATGAACAATCTCTTACACTCTCGATAACTATAACATAGTTTATAGTTTTCTTATTCATTTTTCGAATGCTTCACCTAACCTTTTCTACCATTTTAATGTTGTTATCAGTTTCCAGAAGCCAGTGTTGGGGACTGGTAACAGATGCAGATCATAGGGGCATAGATCCCAAAAGGTGATCAGCAAATAATGTAGTCAAACTCCAAAATGCTTTAATGCAACCTTGCGTGGACGTCTTGAGACTCAAATTACGATGCTACATGAAACCGACTACGCTGCTTAGCTTCTCTCAATTTAAGTGCTGTCAGATTGAAGAAAATTGTTATTAATAGAATCTACAACTTTTTCTAAGTAATATTTATATTTAATCACAGAATGTCTTAGGGAATAGTGGTAGGTATTTTCAATTAAAAATTTCCCCGACTTCGTCACACTAATATATTTCTTAGTTATGAAGCCTCTTTTAAATACCAAAATCTCCATACCAAACTAAGTATAAATGGCTGCGTACATGAGACTATAAAGTAATTGATTTATGATCCTAGTGTCTGGCTAGATCAAATCGCACACTCGCCCTATCATTCTTAAGTTCAAAGACTAAACCTATAGCTAATTCTAATAAAACATTTTGATTCTAATTTACTTAAAATGTAGATTGGTGCTAAACATTAATAAAAACTAGGCGAAAGCTTGACGTCATGATGGCAATAAAAAAATGATGGGTGGTGGGATCCGCACAGTGGCGCGAAACCCAGGTTTTGCGTCAATAATTTGGAAAATCATCCCACGTTTTAGGAAATTCGTTTCTAACCACTGTCTCCAATATATTTTTTCGAATGAGATCATCCGCAGGTCGATACAACGAGTTATAACCACTTTTCTGACAATATTTCATAATTTAAATTCTTGATTGTTTCAGAGCACTAAAATATATTTTTTATGAGATATTTTAGGACCGATTCTTATGTAATATTTTCTGCTGAATCGAATGGAACCATCTGCAGGCCAATAAGAGCCATAGATATTAAATTATAATCATTTTCTGTGCACATTTGATAACTTCAGGAAATTATGACTAGGTTGAAAGAGATGAAAAGCAAAGAATTCGGGCTCTAAGCATATATTTGTCCGAAAAACCTGAATTTAGCTTCAAAACTTGTATAATTCATAATATTAGTCCCATTATGTCACAAAAATTGGTTAAAACCGTTAAAAAATTGGTTAAAAAAGTGCTTAATTAAAAATGAAAGAATATGTTGAATAAAGCAAATAAATAAATGGGAAATTAATTAAACAGCTTTAAATTGGCAAAACATTATGTGGTTCGGGGTTATTTGAGCTTATTCTTACGGGTTTTTGATGTTGTTACGAATTGAATAAGACCAGTCCGAAATTGATACGTCTGATCATTCCCGGGATAATTATTGGCCTTTAATGAAATGGGGGATTGACAAAAGGGAGTACGAAGGTTATAATTGCAGATAATTGTACCCTGATTTCTTGTCCTCAAGTAAGGAAGTAAATACTCACAAAGATTCAAAATTTTATCTTTGAATATAAAGGTCACACAAAGAGGCAGAAAATTCCGCTGCAATTGACCAGTTTCCAAAAGTCTAAAAAAGCCGAGATTTAGACCCCTCTGTACGAGAACAAAAATGTTTTTGGGGGTAAATTCAGCATTCTTCAACTATCAAAGAACAGAAAAACACTAGAAATTGCGATTATACATCGACCCTACTGTGTGCCGTGCCGTCCCCTTGCAATTATACTCTTCAATTATATCACGGAACAAAGAAACTAATATAAATTTTAATTCGTTCACCCCATGAATTTCATAATGCAACCAGGAGTAGATTGCGTTGTCATCTGTCACTAGCTATTAGTAAAAGTGTTTATTTTTTTATAACTTCTGAAACTTGAGGTGTTCCAAGATGCCCCGCTACTTCCTCATTGATTTTAGGCAATAAAGAAGCAAAGCAATTCAAGTATGTCTAAATGTCTTCAATTAAAAAAAAAATAGTTGAGTACATTGATAGTTAATAGATTTACTTATCTTAAAAATATGCATTATAAAAAAATACATTATTGGTAACCAATTAGGCGAGCACATTTCTTATTGTAACTAATTTGACAAACCAACTGAGTAAATAAAATAGTTCGCATAAATTGAATTTAAAGCTTTTTATCAAATTTAATCGGTGATTGTTTAAAGGAACTAATAAGATATTTTGACTTTTCTCATTTTAAGATGGTTTTAATTTTCTCTGTTTATTGACCGTTTCGTGAAGAAGAAAGGAATTCAGTCCGGGTATTATTTATGCATGTTTGGGAGAGAGGAATTTAAATTTGAGTGATTTTCTTAAAATACATTAAAATAAAATTCTTAAAATCTGTTCCTATTTAAAATCTTATCTTTAGGTTAATGTTTCTTTCATTAATCTTATTTTTTTCCTTAAATATCCTCATATTTTTTACCTTAAAAAATTCATTATTATGTTTTCTTTGTACGTTAAAAATGCCATTATCAAAATAAAATCATGCAAATAAAATTGTCATTTATCCCTTTAAGACCGGACCCGCGCAATCGTGCGGGTTGGACATTAACTAAAATTCTATCTTCCTGGTTATCTATACCATAAATGCCGGAATCGAGTGATTGTGCTGATTAACAGAAACTATATTATATGAATTTTGTCAACAGATAATGAATTACCAGTTACAAATTTCAGTTATATTCATTCTTTTCAAAAAACTCAAAAAGCTGTCCGGTCTTAAAGGGTTAATTACTATGAATACTTTCTTGAAATTGTGGATGCATATTTTATTTATTCAATAAAAATTACAATATGTTTACTATAAGATTTTTTAAATGTATATTGTAGATATGGCATCGCATTTTTTTTTAAATTAATAAACTAGATGAACGCCAAAAAAAAAGTAATAAAATAATAATAATTGTAATTTTTTTTATTTTATAGGCTTAAAAATGTTTTTTTAATTCTCCAAAAATTCCAAAACTAGGATTTAGTTCCTTTCAACAATCACTGATTCAGTTGTGTAATGTATTGGTCATTTTAACTAGTTTTAACGCCCTCAACATATTTATATGTTATCGCGAACAAAATTAAAGAAAGAAGTTGTTTAAAAAGAGTCACTAAATTTTCGATCAATTTTGCGATAGATTTAATAGCTCGATTTTTCACATTCAACTTTTTTTAATTTGATTCTACTCACTTTTATTTGTGCTGATTTGGTTTCTTTAAAATGTATCCATAGTCTTGAATACTTCATTAATGTGTTTTTCTAAAGAAATAAGTATTAGTTCACAAAATAAGTTTTGTACATTTCATTGTATTTCTTTTTTAGATATTCCTCGTATTATGTGCAGTCAACCAAAGTGTGATGCTGGCTGTCGAATTAACTATGAAACAAAGCCTTGCCCTTCATGTGAATGTTCTGATGGTAAAAAAATATATATATCGTATCTCTAAATTATTGTTATTCCAAATACATGCGTATCTCAATTACTTTAGTGTCAGAAAATTAATGAATGAAATTTGGAAGAACCATAATGCGCATTTATAGAAAAATTCGAAATTGTGAGAAAAAGACTATTCACTTTTGCTTTTGCTCTAGTTTTCAGAATTTAAAGCTGATTAGGAAATTACGGAATGCGCTATAAACAAACACTGTAACAAAAATAGTTTTGTGTTAAAATTGACTGACAATATCAAAATTCTATACGAAATAATAAATACATAATTCTTTTAACGTCGCCAAGCATTGGCGCGAAATGGTGCGCTTTACTTTTGGACATTTCAGAGCACACAGCCAATTTATCTTACCTGTATGAACAAAATTGTTTTTTTATTAATCAGCTGAAGATTTACAACATTGTAAGTCAGAGTTTTGCTCCTTCTCCTTTAATTTTTTACTTTCATCAGTTAACACTTTATCTACTGACGGTACTTATAAGTACCATTAAAATAACTTATTATAAAATTTATTTAATGCATAATTTAGTAGTAATACAGTTTAGAATGAGTTATAGATGTATTAATTTAGCTTGTTCTAAAAGCATTATTGGCTACACAAAACAAAAAAAGTCCTTCCGGCCAGTGCCGGGAAGAAGAGGTAGCTTTCATATTCCTTATTTTAAAAAAGCCAACTTATATTATTCAAACACACGAAGCTCAATTTAGTGGAAACCGAATATAGGAGATTCAATACTAATTTTTATCAATACTAAATCATTACGAGTGAGAATTTCTCGAAATTAGTCAGCTTTATCCAAGCTGCTTTTATTTAAAGTAACTTATATTTGGCTGTCAAATTCGGCGATTTCTTAAAGTGCCTCCCATTTTAAGACAACATGGTGGATGAGGCTAACAAGTGAACTTGGTCGAGACCTTAGTAATTGCTGTGCACATGCTCACTCACATCGGAATCGACTGATATATACGAGTGCTGTCGCAGGCAAAAAATCAGATTTTTCAAAATGTCACCCACATTAGATATTGAAATTGCTATATATGAGCCATTTTTTAAGATAAAGACAAACAAAAAATGCACCGGAATCCTTATAGCAAGGTCAAATACTTAAGAAAGAAACCTTTTTCAATTTCTAATTTTTTTGCACCTCACTTTAAATATATTTTTTATTTATTTAATGGCCGCCATTTTGAAACAAGATGGCTGATGAAGCTGGCCAGCGAACTTGGTCGAGATATTGATGTATACTATCCACATGCCTTCTTACATCGAAATAGGCGAATACGTGTGTTATCGCGTGACAAATACAAGATCGTTTCAAAATGTTAGCCATGCTAGAAATTCAAAGTGCTATAATTCAACCATTTTTTAAGATATAAACAAAAGAACAATTTTTCAGAAACAAAAACTGCTCCGGAATCTTCGTATCAAGGCCAAACACTTAAAAAAAAATCTTTTTCATTTTCCAATTTTTTAATACCTCATTTTAAATTTTAAATTTATTTTTTAAATGGCAACCCTTTTGAAACAAGATGGCGAATGAAACTGGCCAACGAACTCGGTCGAGACATTGGTATGTACTATGTACAGACCAAGTTACATGCAAATCGGTTCATAAATACGCCTGTTATCGCGTGACAAAAATCAGATCGTTTTAAAATGTCAGCCACAATAGAAATTCAAAATACTATAACTCAGCCATTTTTTAGATATAGACGAAACAAAAACTGTTCCGGAATCTTTGTATTAAGGTCAAATACATGCAAAAAAATCTTTTTCATTTTCTAATTTTTTGGTATCTCTTTTTAAATTTTAAATTTTTTTAAATTTTTTAAATGGTCGCCATTTTGAAACAAGATGGCGGATGAAGCTGGACAACGAACTCGGTCAAGATATTTGTATGTACTATGTACACAGCAAGATAAAATCGGTTCATAAATACGCCCGTTATCACGTGACAAAAATCAGGACGTTTCAAAATGTCAGCCACACTAGAAATTCAAAATGCTATAACTCAGCCATTTTTTAAGATATAGACGAAACAAAAACTGCTCCCGAATCTCTGTATCAAGGTCACACACATAAGAAAAAAATATGTTTTCAATTTTCAAATTTTTGGTACCACATTTCAAATTAAAATTTTTCTTAAAAAGTTAAATGGCTGCCATTTTTAAACAAGATGGCGGATGAAGCTGGCCAACGAACTCGGTCGAGACATTGGTATGTACTATGTATAAACGAAGTTACATCCAAATCGGTTCATAAATACGCCTTTTATCGCGTGACAAATTTCAGGACGTTTCAAAATGCCAGCCGCACTAGAAATTCAAAATGCTATAACTCAGCCATTTTTTAAGATATAGACGAAACAAAAACTACTCCGGAATCTTTGTATAAAGGTGAAATACATAAGGAAAAAATATTTTTCCATTTTCAATTTTTTGGTACCACATTTCCAATTTTAATTTTTTTTTTAAATTTTAAATGGCCGCCATTTTAAAACAAAATGGCGGATGAAGCTGGCCAACAAACTTGGTCGAGAAATTGGTATGTACTATGTACCCACAGAATTACATCCAAATCGGTTCATAAATACGACAGTTACAGTGTGACAAATATCAGATATATAACCATTAATTAAACATTACAAACCATCATCAAAAACTGCAATATTGTGAATGATTGACTACATGCCATAAACCAACAATATAGAACTATATGTGTAAAATAATGTACCGTATACCTAATTACAAGAATTGACATGGAATAAAAAAAAGTCCTTCCGGCCAGTGCCGGGAGGAAGAGGTAGCTTTCATAATCCTTTTTTAAAAAAAGTCAAATTATATCATTCAAACACACGAAGCTCAATTTAGTGGAAACCGAATATAGGAGATTCAATACTAATTTTTATCAATATAATGAATGAGAATTTTGCGAAATTAGTCAGCTTTATCCAAGCTGCTTTTCTTTAAAGTAACATATATTTGGCTGCCAAATTCGGCAATTTCTTAAAGTGCCTGTCATTTTAAGACAACATGGTGGATGAGGCTAAGCGGTGAACTTGGTCGAGACCTTAGTAATTGCTGTGCACATGCTCACTCACATCGGAATCGGTTAATATATAGGAGTGCTGTCGCATGCAAAAAATCAGATTTTTCAAAATGTCAACCACAATAGAAATTGAAACTGCTATATCTGAGCCATTTTTTAAGGTAAAGACAAACAAAAAATGCTCCTGAATCCTTATATCAAGGTCAAATACTTAAGAAAGAAACCTTTTTCAATTTCTAATTTTTTTGCACCTCACTTTAAATATATATATATTTTTTAATTTAATGGTCGCCATTTTGAAACAAGATGGCTGATGAATCTGGCCAGCGAACTTGGTCGAGGTGTTGATGTATACTATCCACATGTCTTCTTACATCGAAATAGGCGAATACGTGTGTTATCGCGTGACAAATACAAGATCGTTTCAAAATGTTAGCCATGCTAGAAATTCAAAGTGCTATAAATCAACCATTTTTTAAGATATAAACAAAAGAACAAATTTTCAGAAACAAAAACTGCTCCGGAATCTTTGTATCAAGGCCAAACACATAAAAAAATCTTTTTCATTTTCCAATTGTTTAATACCTCATTTTGAATTTTAAATTTAATTTTTTTTTAATGGCAACCCTTTTGAAACAAGATGGCGAATGAAGATGGCCAACGAACTCGGTCGAGACATTGGTATGTACTATGTACAGACCAAGTTACATCCAAATAGGTTCATAATTACGCCTGTTATCGCGTGACAAAAATCAGGTCGTTTTAAAATGTCAGCCACAAGAGAAATTCAAAATGCTATTACTCAGCCATTTTTTTTAGATATAGACGAAAGAAAAACTGTTCCGGAATCTTTGTATTAAGGTCAAACACATACAAAAAAAATCTTTTTCACTTTCCAATTTTTTGATATCGCATTTAAATTTTTTTATTTTTTAATTTTTTTAAATGGCCGCCATTTTGAAACAAGATGGCGGATGAAGCCGGCCAACGAACTCGGTCGAGATATTTGTATGTACTATGTACACACTGAATTACATCCAAATCGGTTCATAAATTCGCCTTTTATCGCGTGACAAAATTCAGGACGTTTCAAAATGTCAGCCACGCTAGAAATTCAAAATTCTATAACTCAGCCATTTTTTAAGATATAGACGAAACAAAAACTGCTCCGGAATCTTTGTATAAAGGTCAAATACATAAGAAAAAAATATTTTTCCATTTTTAATTTTTTGGTACCACATTTCAAGTTTTATATTTTTTTAAATTTTAAATGGCCGCCATTTTGAAACAAAACGGCGGATGAAGCTGGCCAACGAACTCGGTCGAGACATTGGTATGTACTATGTACACACCGAATTACATCGAAATCGGTTCCTAATTACGAGAGTTAAAGTGTGACATAGGTCAGATATATATATATATATATATATATATATATATATATATCAATTTTGAACGGAGGGTGGTTTCGGGGTCTGGGGGTCATGATCGATGAAAATATACCAAAATTTTTTGAAATCGCTTTCCTCCGAACGGCTGCAATAGGTAGCTTTTTTGTAAAGAAAGCTACCTAAAAGAAGAATATGGATTCCGAAAAAATTGAAAAATTTATATATTGAATTACGTTTTCAAGAGTACAGAATTCAGTGATATAAGCAAATCGGTTTTTTTCTGTGGGAAAAAAGCTATAAGCTGAAAAAAAACTTTCCCTGTACTCAAACAACCAATATAATCAAAATAATAGTTTCAAGATGAATACAGATCATTATCAAATGGCATGAAATGGAAAAAAAAACTACAACCCATTAAATATTTAATTTATAGCAATAGAAATCTTACAAAACATACCGTATTTATTCCCAGTAGATTTTCAAAATATATTCCCGCACATGGAATCCGAAAAGCATGATAAGATTAAGTTGAATAAAACAGTTAAGTTAACGCAGAAATTAAAAGCTATGGAGTCAGTTAATTCATGTTGAAATATTGTGATAAATATAATTAATATAATATAAATAAAAAATAATTACATTATTTATAACACCTAAAAACAATTTTAAATTGTATAATAACAATTTTACAACATTGCCAGTATTCAGCGTTAATAACCACCTAGTGTAAAAAATTAAAATTATAACTTTAATAGAGGCTATTTAAAAATACAAAATTTATAGTGCTGCCATCTATTATTTTATTTTAAAAACTTTTATGATTATACAAATGTCACAATAAGTAGAACCTAATACATGCTAATGAATTAAAATGTATCAACTGCATTTCTACACACATCCTAATAAAAACAATACCATACTGTATTTCATTATTCAGAATTTTTTTTTAAATAAATTAAATGTTAATACAATATATTCTATTACCATACCATTAAATCTACACTGAGAAATTAAAAAACTTTTTTAACTTGATAATACATAGAATATAGGCTATATGCTATAAAATAAAATAAATTATATTATAAATATATAATAGTCTTTATATTAGCTTTACATATAAAAAATGAACAGGAAAGAAAAAAAAAAATAAATAAATAAATTAAATTATAAAATAAATAAAAATGGATGTTTATATAAGATTGTCATATACTAAAATTCCAAATAGCCTAAAGATCACATATATAGCATGTGAATTATCCTAATATTAGTCATAAAAAAGCTAAAAAAATATGATTGTGCCAATCAAACATATAAACCGATAATTAATCATGGAATACAATGTTGAAAATAAAATAATATTAAATAGTATAGAGGAATAATAATAATAATAAAACTATTTACATATATATATGTCAGTTTTGAACGGAAGGTGGTTTCGGGGTCTGGGGGTCATGATCGATGAAAATATACCAAAATTTTTTGAAATCGCTTTCCTCCGAACGGCTGCAATAGGTAGCTTTTTGTAATGAAAGCTACCTAATATTTATAAAAGGATAATTTCTTTTAGCTTTGCATCTTTTCAGCTTTCTTGGCGTTGGGGGGGGGGGGGGGGATTTTTCAATTCGGAAATATTTCTATATTTCTATTGTAAGAACATTATATTTGTACATTTCCTAATTCTGCAAAATACCAAGAAAAATACTTAAAATAAAAGATTTGAGTGGGGTTATAAATAATGCACAAAATCCCTATAAATTCAAATTTAATTAATCCTTCTAAATCCTTCAATCCTTCTAAAATACTTCTAAAATTTATTAAATGATTATGTAAATCTTCTAATGTAGTTTCAAAAATTCACGAAAAATGCTTTAGAAGATAAAATTTTTATGAATTCATTATTCAGTACATAAAGGTTTAATCTTTGAAACTTTTCTAATAGAGACCCTGCTGTAGTCGATTTACTTTATCGTTATGCCGCTTGCACATATGCTATTTCGCAATAAAATGACTTTCCTATCCATCCTGTAAAATATAAGTATGTTTAAAGTTCTATATTGCACACATTCAAATTTATAATGCGTTGCAATAAGCGTGTTTATTATTCAGTTCGAATTTTGCGGTTTATATTCTATTTATTTGTGTGTATAAAAAGTAATGTTAAATCCTATTTACATGCAGAAATCATATTGAAAGATATCTCGTTTCTCAAAATTTTGTTTAAATATTTCAGTTTTATTTGGCGTTCAGTGCAGTCCTCCCAAATGTGAAGCAGGGTGCTACATAAACTACGAGTCAAAACCTTGTCCATCCTGTGAATGTCCAGGTAACTATAGTTAGAAATCTTACTCCCTATAAATAAGTTAACATGTTTTTTTTTTATTTTAAATATGTCATCAATTCAGTTTATTAAGTTCGGTTACTAATTTATTTGGTTAAAATTCTATTTTGTAAGATACTCATTAATCAGTAGTATTTGAATTTTTAAAAAATCTCTCACCAATACTATATTTTTTTTTCATCATTTCATCACTACTATTATTACTGTACAATGTTTAATGTATTTTATAAAAATTAGACATTGAATTCATTTTGACAAAAAAAAAAAAAAAAACTATATTGCATAATAGGATTTTATATACAGTAGACTCCATAAAATCCACAAACACCTAAAATCCGCACATCATTGCAGATGCAAACATTGAAACTTAAGAGTTAAGATGTCAGTGAGAAAAATTAAGTTTTTTTTTTTGTTGTTGTTGTTGTTATCACTGTACACATTTTAATATGTAATTCTGGTCAATATGACTGAACTCTTGCTTTCTCATATATAAAACATAAATTTATTTCTCAAAAAATCATCATAGCACTGATAACAGTGGCGATTACGATGTTTTTACCAAATACATTTTTGCAAATACATTTAATTAAGCTTTTTTGGTTATTAAACCTGGCTAAACATGAGATGAAATTTCCTTATTTTAAGATTTTTATGTAAATTGTTAGTGAACCTTCATGATGCAAGTTTCACTGAATAATTCATGAAAAATTTATCTCATCATTATTATCCATATTTAGTTATACATTATTAATTATTTACTTTTAATATTTTAATAATTTTTTAAATGTTTTTAATTTTTATTGTTTTACTTAATTATTTTAATATTTTATTATATTGTAAGCATTCATTATAATTTTCAGTACATTGTTACAATCAAATTACTGTTTGAAAAATGTAAACAAAACAATGACTAGAAATCTGTAAAATTGTAAAATCTGCAAAACCTCTAGATTTAAGCTATGCGGATTTGAGGGAGCCTACTGTGTTATGTAAATTACTATTTTGAAGCGAATTCCATGTTCTTTTTTTCTTCGCTTTAATTTACACTTTTAATTTTATTTTTTTCTGGACGTAAGGATTTTTTTTTCAACATACGAGTGTAATATTGCTCGAATAATTATTTATTTAAAATATCCATTTCAAATGCAACCTTTTTTCAAAACATACATTGTTTCAAATTTATTAATATAGCTTAATAAACTGTTAAATCTAGTAAGAATTTATACGAATCAGTAGATCCATGAGGGGCTTTTGCACTTCAATCTTTGAGTTTATTTTCTGATACATTTTTCATTAATTTATAATGAACTGCATTTTTTAAAATCAAATAACTTGTTTTAACAAAATATGAGTGTACTATGTCGAGAGCCTGTTCAAAAACTTTTCGTTTAATACCCCATCCATCGTTATGTATTTTGAACGCATATATAAAAGGGGATGTTGACATCAGAAATAACATGTATGATGATACTTAATCTAAAAGCATAACGATAATTTAGTATGCAATGTCAGTTGTGGGCACAAAATACTATTCAATGATACCTCATTCGTCATTGTACGCTACATATTTGTTGAGAAAAAGGTATGAAGATAAAAGAAATAATACATATGATTATGAATAATTTTACGTATTTTTATATATCATATTTAAAAAAATCTGTATTTTGGCAGTTTTTACATTTAATATAGGTTTAAAATGTGTAAATCTTTCAATAAAGTTTTTCATCAGTTATGGATTTTGATATCGATAACACAAAGTGTATAAAGTTACTGAAGACCATTTTGACAGATATATATATATATATATATAATCAGTACCGTGCAGCCAGAATAACACCCCTACTCTGACTACCTATATATCGAACTACTCAGTGCAAAGGCTTCAAATTTTGAACGGATTAAGCAAGAAAAATTTAGTTCCAGAAACACCGATAGATGGCGCTGTGTAACAGAAAATAGGAAAGAAAACAAAAAAATAAGAATAAACCATACACATGCGAAAAGAACTTTTTCCGTTTTAATTTTTATTACCCTTATGAAAAAAAATATATAAAGAAGCTTAAACTGCCATTGCAACTGCAATTTCGCACTGTAAGCACAAAACTTTGTCTAAACCTATGTTTTGCAGCCATGTTCTGGGTGTAAAAGATGATACAAACTGGGGTGGATTTTTTTTTTTTTTTCCTGCAACGTTTCAATAATGACAAACTTGCACAACGCATGGTCATGGAAACGCACAATCAGTCGTGCTTTACTTGGTCATCTTGTTCTCAGGATCTTAATCAGTGTAATTTTTTGCTCTGGGGACACTTAGGCTAATGTCAGACGAACGTCTTTTTGCACGCTTTTTTCCTTACGTATTATCCCTACACAATGCTAGCGGCATTGTTCAGGGATAAGGCCAATGTCAGACGGACGTCTTTTTGCACGCTTTTTTACTTACGTATTATCCCTTCACAATGCTAGCGGCATCGTGTAGGGATAATACGTAAGGAAAAAAACGTGCAAAAAGAAGTCCGTCTGACATTAGCCTTAAAAAATCTTGTTTATCGAGAACGTCTATACCTGAAAGAAGATATCACTTTGCTAGTGAAAAGCATCTCAGTCGACCAGTTAATATCCGCAGTTGAACAAGCTGTCCAGAGACTGCAGATTTTACATATTGAAGAAGGAAACATTTTGAGCAGCATTCCATGCGTCGATAAGGTCCTTGTCACGTGAAACTTTGGTATGTCTCTGAGGTTCAAATAAAGTGTGTAGAGATGTGTCTTTTCAGGTATGACCAGTTGTACGGCGTCATCTATCGATGTTTCTGGAACATTTTTTTTTTTTCGCTTACTCTGTTTACCCATGTCTTCGATATATAAGGAGGTCGAAGTAGGGTTGTTTTAATTCTGGCCACCCTGTATATAGAAATTTCTCAAATTTTATTATTTTAAAGAATCGTTTAGCGTTTTTATATCAATATGAAAAAGTTTCTGCTGTGAAACTAATCAGAATAATTTTAGAAAAACATGCATTAGTCAAAAAGAATAAACTGTATCAGAGACCAGGTTAATGGAGCTGTTTTCGCCTTAATTAATATGTCATTAAACAAGAAGAATTTTACGATTTCAAAAAAGTGGTGAAATTCAAAAGTGGTGACTCTTTCTAGAAATTTTCTCAGCCTCTCTAAAGAAAATTAGGAAATCTTTTCTATCAATATCAAAAGCTAATTTGAGAAAAAAAAAATAAATCTTACATTTCATAAGAATTTTATAGTGTTTATATACGTATTAAAAATACCTTGTTTCCTTTCAGTCGTATTTTATTATTTTACTATTTTATTATTTTTGTTCATTATTTTACCGCACAAAGAAAAAGATACGTGAATTAGCAATTTTATCTTAAAATAACGTTAACTTTTTTCACTCAGACATTACTTGAGAGCGACTAAGATTATATTATTGCATTCTAAATATAAAACAAACATCTAAGCATCAATAAATTAAGAGACCGAAGAACATTTTCTTTAACTAAGCATTGAAGCTTTCTCTAGAAGAGGTCCTACATTTGTCATTGTGCATAGGGGAAAGTAGGGAGAAGGTAAGGTACGCTCAAAAGGGCAATCCCGCTCACCCAATATCTCTAAACAAAATAGAATTGAAAACGTGCGATCGGTACCGGCACCTAGCGAACTTCATCGTAAGTTCCCAGTAAGGATATAGTGACCGTCGGAAGGAAAGTATTTTTGTGTCCTCACGTTATTAGTTTGCAGTTGTTTTATTATAAAATTCTACAACATCTAACTTGAAGGTAAGTGTACACACTTATTTTCAAATATTAATTTACTCATTATGTCTACAAAATATATACATTTAGATGTACTTTCATGCTTTTATTTTTGTAGTGCGTTGTTACGCCAATTATAATGCATTAAAACCCAACATGGCGATGACGAGTAATGGCGCTCGCGTGGAATTACAGAAGAAGTGTTGCCAGTGGGCAACTTTTTTTAAATTCGAATTTATTAACACTACTTTTCTGAAATGGTAAAATTCCCCTGTTTTCGCCTTAATTAATATGTCATTAAACAAGGAGAATTTTACGATCTCAAAAAAGTGGTGAAAATCAAAAACCCTAAATTGAAAAAAGGTAGCCCACTATATGTGTAACACACTATGTGTGCACAATATATGTGAAGTGATCGCAAAAAGTCTGCGGTGGTGTGAACAGCCCACACAACTACGTATGTGACTTTTGTCTTACTTAAATGTTGTATTCAAACTCTGAGCGCAATTACCCTACCATGTCGGGCATTACCACTCAACGATGGTTATTTAAATAAAACGATAAAAAAAATCCCTTAAACTTTTATTATGGAAATTAGTTTATTGCAAGCTATTCCTTATGCTTTGGAGTTATACTTCGTTAATAAAATATTGATTTTTTTGTCTAAATTTGATTAGCTATTCATGTTTTCCCTTAGGTGAACGCCATTCCCCTACTTCCCCCTGCTACTCTTCATTTTAACGTAATATTACAAAATGATGATTATCCAGGAACAGTGGCATTAAGGCTACTAGTCACTCAACTTCCGAATTCCACTCACTAATGTTAAGTCTATCAGCGTTTATGCATTAGTATATTCAAAATATCTCCTCGGGAAATTAATATTTTTAACTCCTTTTTAGCTCACAGGCTATCAAAGCCTGAGAGCTAATGTGCCCGCCCGTTCTGTATGTATGTATGTACGTCCGTACGTACGTATGTATGTATGTTTGTATGTACGTAACGCGATAACTCTTGATAGAAACATCCGATTTGCTTCAAAATTTTTTCCTAGGTTCATTGTGATAAGGAGCTTCCCTGATTAGTTTTGGGAGTTCATTGGTTAAGGATAAAGGGGGAAAAACGGGGTTAGTCCATCCCCCCTTAATTCAGATAAATGGGTTTTTCATGCAGAATTTGCTCGATTTGCTCCGAATTTGGTATACCGGTTTATTATGTTAAGGAACTTCCCTGATTAGTTTTGGGGGTTCATTGGTTAAGGATAAAGGGGGAAAAGGGGGGTTAGTCCACCCCCTTAATTCAGATAAATGGGTTTTTCATGCAGAATCATTCGATTTGCTCCGAATTTGGTATACCGGTTTATTATGTTAAGGAACTTCCCTGATTAGTTTTGGGAGTTCATTGGTTAAGGATAAAGGGGGAAAAACGGGGTTAGTCCACCCCCCTTAATTCAGATAAATGGGTTTTTCATGCAGAATTTGCTCGATTTGCTCCGAATTTGGTATACCGGTTTATTATGTTAAGGAACTTCCCTGATTAGTTTTGGGGGTTCATTGGTTAAGGATAAAGGGGGAAAAGAGGGGCTAGTCCACCCCTTTTAATTCAGATAAAGGGGTTTTTCATGCAGAATGGTTCGATTTGCTCCGAATTTGGTATACCGGTTTATTATGTTAAGGAACTTCCCTGATTAGTTTTCGGGGTTCATTGGTTAAGAATAAAGGGGGAAAAGGGGGGCTAGTCCACCCCTTTAATTCAGATAAATGGGTTTTTCATGCAGAATGATTCGATATGCTCCAAATTTGGTATACCGGTTTATTATGTCAAGGAACTTCCCTGATTAGTTTTGGGAGTTCATTGGTTAAGGATAAAGGGGGAAAAGGGAGGTTAGCCCACCCCTCTTAATTTAGATAAATGGGTTTTTCATGCAGAATGATTCGATTTGCTCCGAATTTGGTATACCGTTTTATTATGTTAAGGAACTTCCCTGATTAGTTTTGGGGGTTCATTGGTTAAGGATAAAGGGGGAAAAGGGGGGCTAGTCCACCCCCTTAATTCACATAAATGGGTTTTTCATACAGAATCATTCGATTTGCTCCGAATTTGGTATACCGGTTTATTATGTTAAGGAACTTCCCTGATTAGTTTTGGGAGTTCATTGGTTAAGGATAAAGGGGGAAAAACGGGGTTCGTCCACCACCCCTTAATTCAGATAAATGGGTTTTTCATGCAGAATTTGCTCGATTTGCTCCGAATTTGGTATACCGGTTTATTATGTTAAGGAACTTCCCTGATTAGTTTTGGGGGTTCATTGGTTAAGGATAAAGGGGGAAAAGGGCGGTTAGTCCACCCCCTTAATTCAGATAAATGGGTTTTTCATGCAGAATTATTCGATTTGCTCCGAATTTGGTATACCGGTTTATTATGTTAAGGAACTTCCCTGATTAGTTTTGGGGGTTCATTGGTTAAGGATAAAGGGGGAAAAGGGGGGTTAGTTCACCCCTTTTAATTCAGAGAAATGGGTTTTTCATGCAGAATGATTCGATTTGCTCCGAATTTGGTATACCGGTTTATTATATTAAGGAATTTCCCTGATTAGTTTGGGGGGTTCATTGGTTAAGGATAAAGGGGGAAAAGGGGGCTAGTCCACCCCCTTAATTCAGATAAATGGGTTTTTCAAGCAGAATAATTCGATTTGCTCCGAATTTGGTATACCGGTTTATTATGTTAAGGAACTTCCCTGATTAGTTTTGGGGGTTCATTGGTTGAGGATAAAGGGGGAAAAGGGAGGTTAGACCGCCCCTCTTAATTTAGATAAATAGGTTTTTCATTCAGAATGATTCGATTTGCTCCGAAGTTGGTATACCGGTTTATTATGTTAAGGAACTTCCCTGATTAGTTTTGGGGGTTCATTGGTTAAAGATAAAGGGGGAAGGGGGCTAGTCCACCCCCCTTAATTTATATAAACGGGTTTTTCATGCAGAATTATTCGCTTGCTCCAAATTTGGTATACCGGTTTATTATGTTAAGGAGCTTCAATGATTCGTTTTGGCGATTCATTGGTTAAGGATAAAGGGGGGCTAGTCCACCCCCTTTATTTAGATAAATGTTTTTTTCTGCAGGATTATTCGATTTGCTCCAAATTTGGTATACCGGTTTATTATGATAAGGAGCTTCCCTGATTTGATTTGGAGGTTCACTGGTTAAGTATAAAGGGGGAAACGGGGGCTAATTCCCCTTCACTTAATTTTTTGAGGGGCATTATTCTTTAAAATAAGAGTATAATATACAATTAGTGTGAATAGCGTGTGAGTTCAATGCCATCAGTTTAGCTGGGCACTTTTCTTTTTTATTTCTGTGTACTCTTCTTAAAGGATGTCACTTTTTTTTCTTGGTTTTCAAAATATTTCTAAAATATATTCTTAATTTTATATGAATTGTTAAAATCTTACTCACAGTTCGTTATCTTTTAACACATAAAATATTAAATTCAACATAAATTTTAGAAATATTTTTAGATCTAAAAAAAAAGATATCCTTTAAGAATAGTGCACAGAAAAAAGGATTTAAAAATATTAATTGCCCGATGAGATATTTTAAATATAGGAATGCATAAATACGGCTTTAGACTGAACATTGACGAAGGGGATTCGGAAGCTGAGCGACTAGCAATCTTAACATGAAGATGCTTTGAGCCTTGATTAGCACTTATATGGGCTTTATCTCTTAAGTTTTCAATTTTTTGTATTTTAATTGCATTTAAAATAAGTATTCTACATTAATGCTTTTTTTTTAAAGAAAAGTATTTTATTTCATTCTATGAATACTTCGAAATCTAGGTCTTCAGCCAGAATGTACTACACCAATATGCGATGACGGCTGTCATGTCAATTACGAAGCAAAACCTTGCCCTGCTTGTGAATGTGGCCCTGGTATGCTTACTTTGTTTTTAATTAAAATATCCCGATGACTTTCACTTTTATACTTTATATTTTGGCCAATTATTATTATAACTTCAAACACAAATAGACAGCGGGATAAAAAGCGCAAATTACATTTCAATGTAAGACAGCTATTTGGGAGATCCTAAAACTCCATGTTCAGTGCATGCTTAATACACATTAACACATTAAAATTAAATCCATGAAAGTATTAAGGACGGGGAAAGTAATGTAGCTTATGGCCAAAGGTGAAATAGCGGAACAGGAGAAAACAGTGAAGCTAAGTAGGCTCGGTATGTATGACATAGCCGTGGGAGACTAATGAGAAGACAACGCGTAGCTCATTCGGAAGGAGGTAGAAAATGCATGAACAAAAAGAGAGTGTATGAGCAGGGGAAGAGTGAGTTAAAGAATTGGCAACCAAACTTGTTAAAATCTGGAAGTACTTGTTGTACTATACTTGGTTTACGCCAAACAATAGTGTAGAAAGTATTATTTTCACGAAAAATTAACGTCAAGAAAGGAAAGTTGATTGTTATTTTCGGTTTCATAAGTAAACTGTATGTGTTCATCCACGGAATTCATAACTGAAAGAATATTAGGTAAATCGAGTTTTGTTGAATTCAACAAGGCAAAATAGTTGAATGAACATGACTGGTTTAAAATGAAAAATTGAAATTGTTGAAGAGGTTTAATTTGAAATAATGCATGTAAATATCACTAAGGATGGGTCTGGGGGAGAGACCATAAACAAACCGTCAGTTATACGGTAAAAATTACGATTGAAAATAAACGTATTCAGTGAAGTTTATTAGCTCATTAATTTCAAACTGTGAGAAATGGATTTTCTGAGGGTGTTTTTTAATACAATTCAGAACACCTTGAACAGGTATGTTTGTAAAAAGCTATTTCGCGTCGAAAGAATCCATAATATGGGCTTGAGTCGCAGTTAAATTCCGAAGTTCGTTAGTAAATTCATAGGAGTTTTAACGAGTGTATAATTTATTGGGTAGTAACGGGTAGAAAATTGAAACGAGGTACTTAACCAGTTTGTAAGAAGTTTCAATGCTTGAACGAGAGATCTGAAAGGAATGCCAAGTTTATGAACTGGGGTTTGGTAGAGCATAAAACCTTGCAAAATGTCAAACAGGAGAATTGGAGGAAGATTTGTTACCGTTGGCAATGAAGACGGGGGGAGGGGGATTCAGTAATTTATTTAACCGTTTTGAAATAATTTTGAGCAGAATCCTTTTTGATCGTTTTATGTGGATCATCATCAATGAATTGCTGCTTTTTTGTCAAGTAACCAGATTTATCCATAACGATAATTTAGCCACCCTTATCAGCCTTGCTGATAACGATAGCTAGATTAGTTTTTTTTTCTTAATGTAACTAGAAGCTACCATGATAACTTTTGACATAAAAAGATTAGTTTTGAAGTTAACAGTGTTTGCAATAACATGTCTTACAGAATCCTTTTGAGAAGGGTTTAAAGCAATGAATTTAAAATCTCTATCAATTGGGCAAAAAGTTTTGGAAAAGACAGTTTTGAAGAAAGTGCAAAATTATCCTTCAACTTTAAATAATGAATTTCATCTTGACTTAAGGGAACGCTTGAAAGATTAACTACAGCATTCAGGTTGACAATCGAAGAGTTGTTAGGAGGGAGATGTATTGCTGTGTTGACTGGAAAGTTTCGGAAATTTGATATTTATAGTAGATGTTTAGATAAAGCAGTAACTGCACTATTGCAAGAACGTTTATCATAACCATAATGAGAATTGGAAAGTGGGAGATGTAAACTGTAAAGTTTAAGTTCAATTATAACAATCTTTTTACGGGTTTAAGGTATGGTATTCCTATGTAAAACAAGTTTAGTGCGAAAAAGTGCACTCCTTAGTTTGTTTGAATTCAGTAAATTGCAATTAAAAGAAATGCATTTAAGATGAAATTTATTACGTTTATAAATTTGAAGGAAAACTAAATGGTTTAGGTATCTGAATTTCTTCAAACGTAAGTTATCAAATCTATTGAAAACTGATATGATAAAATAAAATAATAATATTAAAATAATAATAATCAAAGAAAATAAATAAATAAATAAACAGCCAAAACTTATGAGGTGACCAGAACCAGAGTGAACCAACCTCGCCAGCTGCGATTTCAAGAAAAATACTTCCGAAAATTTGGAATAAATTATTTCCAAACTCTTTTAAGCCAGTTTTTATAGTGGCCAGAGAAGACAAAGCTTCTTCAGGAAGGATATGGGGATTAAATTGGCAGTGCCAGGGTAACAAAGACACATGATTCACTTTTGCACTGTCAGCTTAATATACGAGATACGTTGGCCTATTTATTAAATTGACTATATCACTTAAATAGTTTCGAAATTAATGGAATTCATTATGCAGCGAATAGATGTCATGGCATACAATGCTTTGACACTTCAAACTCATTTGTAACAAAAATGTGAGATAGTCTACTCTGGTTCTCAACGCCTTATGTAATCCAATCCTCAAATCCCAATCTTTTTTTAGTTAGATTTTTTCATTATTTAAAAAAATTTCTTAATACTGGCTTATTTTATCTAGAAGTATATTAAAACCAAAAAAGAAAATATTTTGTTCGATGGTAGATCTCCGGACGTAGATAAGGCATGATTTCGAAAATTCTCTTCTCCCCCCCCCCCCCTCCTCCCGCGAAGGAATAAAATTGCATATCATAACTTACTGGGGCCTCAGAGATGAAATAATTTTCAATGGTGAATCCCAACACAAAAGCATAAGGGGTTATTTAAATAAAACATTTTTACAAACTGTTTTCTTTTTTTTAATTGCTGATCTTTTCCCACTGCAGAGGAAACAAATTTATATCAAAATATACCAGTTCCTTAAAAATGAATTTATGCAGTACAGTGAATCTCAAACAGACATGGAATAAACAAGTTTTTTTTTCGAAATTCAGCCCCTGTCACCATAGAGGAAAACATACATCATAATCTACATGAGACTAAGAGACTAAGAGAGAAATAATCTTAGAATATCGGCACAGGATGCGCAGGAATATTTTTTTATTTAATCCCATACCTTCCAGAGGACACTGCATCCCACCATAGAGGCAGAAAATCCTAAGAACTTCGAACAATCTGAGGGAAGTTCAGACGACAGGGATGTAGAAAGTATATAAAGAAAGTAGGGTAATGATGCTCACCAAATATCTCTAAACAGAATAGAATTGAAAACGTGTGATCGGTACCGGCACTAGCGAACTATATCCTAAGTTCCCAATAAGGATTTAGTGCCCGTTGGGAGGAAAGTATTTTTGTGTCCTCATGTTATTAGTTTGAAGTTGTTTTATTATAAAATTCTACAACATCTCTCTTGAAGGTAAGTGTACACTCTTATTTTCAAATATTAATTTACTCATTATGTCTACAAAATATATATATTTAGCTGTACTTTCATGCTTTTATTTATTTTTGTAGTGCGTTGTTACGCCAATTATAATGCATTAAAACCCAACATGGCGATAACGGTTAATAGCGCTCGCGTGGAATTCCAGAAGAAGTGTTGCCAGTGGGCAAGTTTTTAAAAATTCAAATTTGTTGATTGACACCACTTTTTTGAAATGGTGAAAATTCCCTGTTTTCACATTTATTAATATGCCATTAAACAAAGAGAATTTTATGATTTCAAAAAGTAGTGAAAATCAAAAAACTTAAATATAAAAAAAGTAGCCCACTATATGTCTAACACAATATGTGTAAAGTGGTTGCAAAAAGTCTGCAGTGTCGTGAACAACCCACACAACTACATATGTGACTTTTGTCTTACTTAAATGTTGTATTCAAACTCTGAGCCCAATTACCCTACCATGTCGGGCATTACCGCTCAATCGATGGTCATTTAAATAAAATGATAAAAAAAATTCCTAAAACTTTTATGAAAATTAGTTAATTGCAAACTGTTCCTTATGCTTTGGAGTTATACTTCGTTAATAAAATATTGATTTTTTTCTCTAAATGTGGCTAGCTATTCATGTTTTCCCTTAAGTGAGTGCTATTCCCCTGCTTTCCCCTATATTTTTTTCATTTTTTAAATATGAACGACAAAAATTAGCCTCGTTAATGCCCAGTAGGTCATTTAGTACATATTATCTTAGACGAGATAACAGATTTTTTGTGTTATTTGCTTGAGCATCATCAAACAAATTAACGGAATACATATAAAATGTAATTTTCCTACTGAATGAAAAGGTACCATTTTACCTATTGTATGTTATCTTTACCATTCATATGTTGAAATAACAAAGTGTGATAGAATGCATGCTTTTTTTTTTTAATCATTTAGGAAATCAGTTTAAAGTGTTCTATACTTTTTTACTTTCAACCCTTTAGAATTTATATATTGCATTAGTCTCCAAGAGATTAAACATAATTCCGTTTCAATACTTTGGGGATATCTTGATCATATTTTTATGTAAAACTATTGTATAAATAAATAAATGATTTAAGAATTTCAATATTAAAATATTTTTTTACAAATTTCAAATATGTGTCATGTAAGATGATATCATTGCCATTACTCATTTAATGATTACAGCTTTACTGCTACTATCTTATAGATAAATTAATTATAAATTTTTCAGCCATTCCACCCATAGCTTGCTCTCCTCCAAAATGCACAGAGAACTGTCGCATTAATTATAACACAAAGCCCTGTCCAAGTTGTGAATGTGATTTATGTAAGTAATTTTTTTTAATCATATTTTACAGTATATTTCAATAAATATAACTTGTTTACTAATTATTCAGTTTCAAGTTATAGAAAATAGGTAAAATGTACAGTCGGTCAAAACGGAAAAAAAAGAAAACACCCCATACAGTTTAATCACCAAATTGTCTCAGTAAAAAACGGCAATAGCCATTCCACTGGAAGTGATGTCTTCTTTCAATTTATGTCTAAATCAAATAAGCTTAGAAGACCGTCTCCATACAGTAATTGTATCAAACTCTGAAACTGTGAATAGGAGAAACTGAATCTGACATCATATTTGTGTCTTCGATAACTTTTTCCTTCGGATACCAAACGGGAAGTTATTCTATCAAGTAGTTTAGGAATGATAAAGATTTATGTAAAATAATATATAATTATTATATAATATAATTATTATATAATAATATATAATAATTGATAAAATTTGGAACAACTATGTTGAATTCCTTTTTAATCATTTCAAAACAGATCGCGATTATGGTAGTTTTTAAGCACAATTCAATAAGTGTAAAAAAGAAAAATAGCTACAAAATCCTCTTTCACAGGCATTCAACGTTTATTTTAAAAATCACGCTTAATTTCATGATTGCAATTCATGTTATTCCAAAAACTTTTCCTTATAATATGTTTATTTAACGAGGGCCCCAATTATGGAAAATTCACAACATTTATTTACGCTTGGAAGAAAGTGCGAACTAATGAATTTATAAGATATAATTTTTGTTCTTAAGATATGGTAACAGCAAAGAGAAAAAGCATTGCTTGAACTATCTATTCAAAATTTCTAAATTATTTTCTCAACCCAGCAAAGAAGAAATTGCTGGCCAGCAGCAAGATAGGTGCTGGCAATGATGGAGAAGTGCTGGCTGGTGGTCCACCATTGCATGACCACTGCTGGACAGCTTCAGTCAACTTTGCTGTTGGAAATCATCAGATAAAATTCTGGTGGGCATCCATTTTATCTCATGCGCTGGCCCACCACTACGTGGAAGTGCACGAACTTTTGCAGTATTATTGCTGGGAACCCTTACGCTAGGTGGCGCTGCGAATATCGAAGACATTGAGTATTTGAACACAAATCTGAAATGAATATCTTAACACAATTTAAGCTGTGAAGCTAATTTTTTTGAAACTGTAAAAAATATAGCACCACTGCCACCAACAATTTAAATAAGTAAATGAATAAATAAATTCTTTATTTCAACGCACTTTTTTTTTCTCCTTAAATCTGGTTTTACTAGGTTACAAAGGATTTCGATTTTCATAATTTACGCAGTTCAGAATCAATAATAAAAAAAAAGGGTATAAAATACATAGGATTTCTATACAATAAAATAATTTCTATACCAGTTTAATAATTGGGAACGTAAATCACCAAAGAAACAAACTTGAAATAGTGTAATGAGAGCTTGAAAACTACGAGCAATCGTAGCGTACGCTGAAAGCACTTGTTCATGTCCGATCACGAAAACCAAGCAGCTTCGAGCGCAGTCAGTACTTGGGAGGGTGACCACATGCAGTTCAAATATTTCTATTATAGATACTTCTACAGTTGTTTCTATTGCTCTTGGTGAAACGAGCTTGTAGAAAAAAGAAGCATAGTTATATAATACTTTGTTTTTTTTATAGAATTCTATAACAAATTTCTGTAAGGGAAAGTGCTGGGCCAGCAAAGGAATAGCAGTGGGATAGGTGCTAGCACTGCACGAAAAGTGCCGGATTGAAGTAATGTGATGTAATACCAATGCTGGCCTGCTGTTGACCATCACTGATGGGCCAGCTGCATTCGGCTTGGACACTTTTCGACAGGTTTAAGTAATGGCACCCTTGCACTTTACCGCTGATAGCACTACTGGCTGCCATCTTTTTTCCAGCTGATGGCCCACTGTTTCTTTCTTCGCGGGAATGTATAATCCTAATTTAATTTATATTAAACTATTAACTGATAAAAGCGCATTTAAAAAATATATATACTGCACTCTTTATTTTTTATTTATATATTATTTTCTACTTTTTGGTGTTTAGAATATTTGTTTGGCGCAGTTTCACAGTCAGTTGGCATACTTTAGCAGGCGTGGTTTTGCGTTTAATCCACCGTATTGTCATTGAACCTGGTATGCGGTTGCAGCTGTAACCATAAATAATATTCGGCGATTTATCACCTGTGCCCGGCTAACGGAAAAAATCCTTAAAATCAATTAATTAACTTACAATTAAGGTATAAAAATAATAAAATGTTGCATTGTCATCGGAAACACACCTGTGTACATAATTTTAGGTAGCTTTCTTTACAAAAAAGCTACCTATTGCAGCCGTTCAAAGGAAAGCCATTTCAAAAAATTTTGGTATATTTTCATCGATCATGACCCCCAGACCCCGAAACCACCCTCCGTTCAAAATTGATATATATATATATATATATATATCTGACCTATGTCACACTGTAACTCCCGTAATTATGAACCGATTTCGATGTAATTCGGTGTGTACATAGTACATACCAATGTCTCGACCGAGTTCGTTGGCCAGCTTCATCCGCCGTTTTGTTTCAAAATGGCGGCCATTTAAAATTTTTAAAAAAATTTAAAACTTGAAATGTGGTACCAAAAAATTAAAAATGGAAAAATATTTTTTTCTTATGTATTTGACCTTTATACAAAGATTCCGGAGCAGTTTTTGTTTCGTCTATATCTTAAAAAATGGCTGAGTTATAGCATTTTGAATTTCTAGCGTGGCTGACATTTTGAAACGTCCTGAATTTTGTCACGCGATAAAAAGCGTATTTATGAACCGATTTGGATGTAATTCGGTGTGTACATAGTACATACCAATCTCTCAACCGAGTTCGTTGGCCAGCTTCACGCGCCATCTTGTTTAAAAATGGCGGCCATTTAAACTTTTAAGAAAAATTTAAATTTGAAATGTGGTACCAAAAATTGAAAATTGAAAAAATATTTTCTTCTTATGTGTTTGACCTTGATAAAAAGATTCGGGAGCAGTTTTTGTTTCGTCTATATCTTAAGAAATGGCTGAGTTATAGCATTTTGAATTTCTAGCGTGGCTGACATTTTGAAACGTCCTGATTTTTCTCACGTAATAACAGGCGTATTTATGAACCGACTTGGATGTACCTTGGTGTGTACATAGTACATACAAATATCTCGACCGAGTTCTTTGGCCAGCTTCATCCGCCATCTTGTTTCAAAATGGCGGCCATTTAAAATAAATTAAAAAATAAAAAAATTTAAATGAGATACCAAAAAATTGGAAAATGAAAAAGATTTTTTTTGTATGTGTTTGACCTTAATACAAAGATTACGGAACAGTTTTTCTTTCGTCTATATCTAAAAAAAATGGCTGAGTAATAGCATTTTGAATTTCTCTTGTGGCTGACATTTTAAAACGACCTGACTTTTGTCACGCGACAACAGGCGTATTTATGAACCTATTTGGATGTAACTTGGTCTGTACATAGTACATACCAATGTCTCGACCGAGTTCGTTGGCCAGCTTCATTCGCCATCTTGTTTCAAAAGGGTTGCCATTTAAAAAAATTAAATTTAAAATTCAAAAGGAGATATTAAAAAATTGGAAAATGAAAAAGATTTTTTTTATGTGTTTGGCCTTGATACAAAGATTCCGGAGCAGTTTTTGTTTCTGAAAATTTGTTCTTTTGTTGATATCTTAAAAAACGGTTGATTTATAGCACTTTGAATTTCTAGCATGGCTAACATTTTGAAACGATCTTGTATTTGTCACGCGATAACACACGTATTCGCCTATTTCGATGTAAGAAGGCATGTGGATAGTATACATCAACACCTCGACCAAGTTCGCTGGCCAGATTCATCAGCCATCTTGTTTCAAAATGGCGGCCATTAAATTAAAAAAAATATATATATTTAAAGTGAGGTGCAAAAAAATTAGAAATTGAAAAAGGTTTCTTTCTTAAGTATTTGATCTTGATATAAGGATTCAGGAGCATTTTTTGTTTGTCATTACCTTAAAAAATGGCTCAGATATAGCAGTTTCAATTTCTATTGTGGGTGACATTTTGAAAAATCTGATATTTTGCATGCGACAGCACTCCTATATATTAACCGATTCCGATGTGAGTGAGCATGTACACAGCAATTACTAAGGTCTCGACCAAGTTCACTGCTTAGCCTCATCCACCATGTTGTCTTAAAATGACAGGCACTTTAAGAAATTGCCGAATTTGGCAGCCAAATATAAGTTACTTTAAAGAAAAGCAGCTTGGATAAAGCTGACTAATTTCGCGAAATTCTCATTCATTATATTGATAAAAATTAGTATTGAATCGCCTATATTCGGTTGCCACTAAATTGAGCTTCGTGTGTTTGCATGATATAAGTTGGCTTGTTTTAAATAAGGATTATGAAAGCTACCTCTTCTTCCCGGCACTGGCCGGAAGGACTTTTTACAATTCTAACACATCAGGAAGTTAATGAAAATTCGATTATAAAATTCCGTCTTTACATACATGAATCAAATTAAGTTAAATAAAAGAATGCAAGAACTACTTAGCAGAATGATCTGTAATTTGGGTTTCGCAGATTTGAAGCTTCTAGAAATCGATTTCTGTTTAAAATTTCACAAGTTACAATTCAAAATTTCTTCGAATATGAACTTCAAAATATACATTATTTGCAGTTAGTATAAAAAAATATATGAATTTTTAACAAAACAATTATGATTATCATATGATAGCTAATATGATTAATTATAATTATATGATATTATAATAATCATTGTGATATGATAATCTTAATGATATGATTCTTTAACAACAACAACAACAAATCTAGAAGCTTCAGATATACGAATCCAAACTTACAGCTTATTCTTACAAGTAGTCTACGAGTTGTGTTTTAAAAACTATCCGCATTGCAATATGTTTTTGCAACGATTAAAAATAAATTTTAACATAAAGGGTTCCAAATTTTAAACACTCACAATTCCTAAGCTACACTGAATGACTTCCTCTTGGTATCCTAATACCTCGCCTAATACACTTAAGCCAAGGCTTACTTCAGGAACGGCCAAGAAAGCGCAGCATACCACGTGATCTGACGTCATCAAGCCCGTCTCATTTTGGAGGGAGAAATAAATTTCTTTTCGATGCAGTTCTTGTTCTGTGATAGTCATTGCTCACCGTTGTCATTTTGTTCGCTATGTTTACATATGTTATTGTTCGTATTATTGCTATAGAATAGTGTTTATTATTTATTGGATTTCTGAAATGCCTGATCGTTGCTGTGTTCCCAAGTGTTCTTCGAATTATAACAAGACTAAGACTTATGTTTCTGTTTTCGAATTTCCGAAAGATGCAGTCAAGAAAGAACTGTGGTGCAGGAAGATTCCCAGAAATAAATGGCAGCCGTCTAATCGAAGCGTTGTTTGCGGGAAACATTTTAGAGACTCTGATGTTATTAGAATCGGTGAATTAACTGACAGGAATGGACAAAAAATTCAAGTACCAAGAAAATGCCCGAAGCTCAAAGAAAATGCTTATCACTGCATATTTGAAAATTGCCCTGAATATTTATCAGAAAAAGAACCTATTCGCAGATCCAGTAGGAATGAAAAGCTTCAAAAGCTGGATTACATGGCAATGCAAAACTTCTTAGAAAGCGACAAAATAAAAGATTTTGATCATTTATCCGAAAATGTGAAAGAAAAGATAAGTGCTTTCAAATTAAATAATAATCCTGTGATTATTAAAAATATTAACGACATTTATATAATAAATATGATTTTGGATTCAGCTCCAACAGTACAGTCAAGTATCATTGTTCATCGTGATATGAGTATGAAATTTTATCACGGAAATTCTGCCATTTTTGTATATAGATTTAGTAATATCCTGAACAGTTTAGATAATCTTTCTCGATGGAGCGAACTTGAAAATATATTAAGTACTATTCGTGGCATGGAAAATTGTTCTTCTGATGTAGGGGAGAGTGGGGATGAAAGGGACATTTTGTCTTTATAAGCTTATAAAATAATGACATTAAAAGATATCATTCTCATGTTTGCGCTAATTCTCGTGTAAAACCTTTGCTTTAATACTAGTAAAGCCTCTTATCCTCAAGTACAGTAATTTAAAATCTGTACGCATTTTTATAAATTGGGAGAAATGTCCCTTTTAACCCCATTGTAGGGATGAAAGGGACACACATAAATAAAACAATTTTATGAACATTTTTTTCTTTTTATTTGCTATTATATTATTCAAAAATAAAAGATAATAATGCACAAATAAAAATAAAATATATTGTAACGTATAATAATAATAATAAATATAAAATCAAAATTTTTTAAAAATATTTAGCTGTCTCACCACCAGTTACGGATTTAGGTAGCTTCATCACAATATCATTAATATTCACGTCATTCATGTTAATAGCATCGGTAAATACAAAGAGGTTTTATTTAATAATTTATATAAACAAAAGTGTGACAACTTTACCACGTTCAGCTGATTTACGTGAGAAAATTGCTTTCACCACATTTTTGCTACTATATTAGGTGGCTTGTGCACTGACATTAAACCTGTTTCATCACAGTAATATATTATATTCCGTATGAATTTATAGCGATTCCTAACTGACTAAAGGTTTTTAAAAAATATCGACATTAGCTTTGTTGAAACTTGTATTTCTTGTTAAACTAATGGCTATTCTGCCATCCTTAGCACTAAGGATGGTATGCTAAATGCTACCGAAACCGGCATGCTTAAAATTTGAAATTATCGGAGGTTTTAACGTTTATATTTTTACATTTTCATTATAATGGCTATATGTTTTCTGAAGAGAAAGTATTGAATTTCGTTAATTAAAATCTTAGAACCAATCAATTCTAGCTTGCTTGTTTGTTTGCCAAGACAGGAACATATTTAGATATTTCAAAGAAATTAATTACTCATGTGCACAATTGTCAAACCATAGTTCATATTAGATGCTTGGAGCAAATATGAAGCTAACTCTTTTAATTGAGCGTCACTAAAAACTTTTCTGTTACCAAATGGGCATATTGAAATTCATATGCTTGTACATTCTTAAATTTTAGAACAATTCTTTCTAAATAGGACTTTTCAATGCCGTAGGCTTTAGCTGTTGATCATGCAGGCAATCTTTTTTCTTCTACTTCAGATACAGTACCTACACTGTTAAAAATTTGCAACATTCTGGCAGGTCCTTTGACCGTTTTTTTCCGAAAACGGTTAAACAACCGTAATTTTAAGACTATTCTGACCATATTATTGGCCATTTTATGGACAGAATATAGTTAAATTATGGTTATGAAACCGTTTTTTCAAAAAACGGTCGAATGACCTGCCAGAATGCTGCAAAATATTTAACAGTGCATCCTTTCTTCTTCAGTAATTCGATTTTTCTCGAATTTCCTTTTACATTTTTGAAGCATATTGATTTTTTGATGATTATTGGAAAAGGAAAAAAATACCTAAATTGTCGGTATATGTTATTGTAATATTTGCATATTTTTGTTTTACATGATATTGCATTCATTCTTTCTACATGAACTAAAAACCATAACTTAAATTTTACGAAACGTAAATAATATTTTGTTGAAATAATTATAAACAACGAGGAGACATGTCCCTTTCAACCCCTCAGTTACTGTCCCCTTCAACCCCATACCCACCAGCGAAATTAAAAATTTATTCATGCATGACAGTATTTTAGCTAACAAAATATACTGGTATTCACATAAAGTGCATACTTTAGAGTGCTAAATAACATAAATATTATAATGCTAAACACAATATTAATTTTTTAAAGAAAAAAAGAAATGCAAGATCAAAATTTACTTTTTTATATCAAAAACAGGTTTTGCTTTCGCCACCTACAACGCTACAATTGCTGACGTTAGTTATAAAGATTATTAAGAAAAGAAAAAGTATCGCCATCGATTGAGCCAAAGTTGAAAATATCTACATTTCATATTCTTCCTGAAATTTTGTGTGTCCCTTTCATCCCCTGTCCCTTTCACCCCCAGTCTCCCCTACATCAAAATATCAGTGATAAAGAAATGGCCATATATTACTGGGGAAAATTTATTGCATCTAATAATGAAACATATGATGTAAAAAATTTTATTTTGGAGCAAATGAAACTGTGTGATAAGTCAAATATGGACCGCAGGTACACAAATGATTTATTAATTTTTGCATATTCCTTATATATGAAGTCCTCATCTTGTTATTCACAATTACAGAATAGCAGTTTGTTGATATTGCCAACAATTACTCATTTGTCCAAGCTTACTAGCATTTTGAAGCTTGATAATTCTTTAAGTTGCGCACACACAGGAAATTATATAAAACAAAAATTTTAAATTTTGAGTAAGAAAGACAAAATTGTTAATTTGCTACTTGATGAAATATATGTGAAGAAATCAATATCTTATAAAGGACAAACTGTTTCGGATTTTGCTGAAAACAAATTAAGCACTGAAGCTACCACAGTACAAACATTCATGATTAGGTCAATATTTTCAGCATATAAGGAAGTCTTTGCTCTTGTTCCAGTGAGTAATATGAATGCAGATTACTTGTATAGTTTAACAGTAAATGCGCTTCAAATTTTAGAGAATGCAGGATTTACAGTAATAGCAATAATAGCGGATAATAATAGAATAAATAGAAGCATGTATAAAACGTTGGGTCATGAAAAAATGCATAGTCATGTTGCAAACCCTGCAAATAACAAAAAATATATATATTCGTTCTGTTTGATCCTGTACATTTATTCAAATCAATCGGGAACAATTGGATCAACCAATTAGATTCCGAAAAAAACCTTTTGTTGTCCAGATTTTAATGATCTAACCAAAGTAATAAAGCCAAAATTTTCCAATTTAAGGAAAATTTATCACTTAGAAAAAACTAAAATTCTGAAAGCGGGTCATACGCTGACATTGAAGAGCCTGTATCCCTCAATCTTGGATAAACAAAGCGTAAAATTAGCTGTAAACATCTTTCATGAGATGAATGATGCCGCTCTTCAGCGATTATGAGAGAAAAATTTCCTCATCAATTGGCAGGATACCTTACAGTTTATCCAGGTAAACAGAAAATGGTGGAACATTTTCAATGTAACTCATCTTAACAAAGGAAAGTACTTAAAATGTGATGACAGCAAAGCATTCACCTCTGCTAATGATGATCGAATAATTTTTCTCCAAAGATTCTGTCAGTGGCTTGAGAAATGGGAAAGTTTCAATCTAAAGCCTCGTTGTGGTTGTTTAAGTGATACTTTTTTTTCTTATATCAAACCACATATGCTATGATAGACATACCCCAGGAATTACTCAACAATGGATCGAAGTTTATCTTAACTTCGAAATTCCAAACTGACAATCTTGAATACAGATTTTCTAAATATAGACAGATGTCTGGTGGGAATTATCATATAACAGTGCAACAAATACTTGAGTCTGAATGGAAACTTAAACTGCAATCCCTTCTCCAACTTCATTCCCATACACATGGAGCAATTTCTTTAAAACAATTTGTGACAGAATATTCAGGAAATGATAATATATGTGAAAATGATCTAGATCTTGCAGTATTTTCAGACCTTATATCCAATCCTGTTGATTTGGGCAATATCTCACAAACAGATGTCGAGATTTTAACATACATTGCTGGATATTGCGCTTTCAAAATTAAAACGAAATGTACAGTATGTATTAATTTCTGCCTTTTAGATAAGGAACTCCAAGTCAAGACATCTGATAAAATTTCTAACTCAATGTATGCCTATTTGGATATAATTAATCGTGGTGGCTTAAAGTATCCTACTGAAAATGCTGTTCTCGTTATTTCTGTGTGTCATACTATTTCAAAATCTTATCAAAGAAAAATATGAAAAACATTTTATTCATGCAAAAACTAAACAGCATTTGATACTGAGCAAAATAATTTTTGTATATTTGCAAACAAATAATATAGCATGCAGCAATAACAGGTGTCCTGAATGTGATTGTTCTTACGAATTATTAATAAATGCAAATTATTAAATTTTTTTCTAATATGTCTTAACAACTATGTTAAAAATATTTGTTCAAATTCACTTGAAAGGAATGAAGAAAGGAAACCAAAAAACTTCAAAAGTAAATGAACTACAACCAGACCTGATAGGTATGTAAATATTAAGGTATATTTTTAAAATGAAATAATTCTTAAATCCATTTATTATTATTTTAATAACAATATTTTTGGGTGACTCATTAAAATCAAAACAAAATTTTTAAATGTATGCATAATATCTCTTTATATACAGATTAGGATTTTTTTTAAATTTAAGCAAGTTGTTTTGCATCAAATATAACTTTGTAAATGTTTAAAAGTGAAGTATTTATTGAACTAGTGTACTGAAATAATCCTTGTATCACTAATAATCAAATATGGGTTTTTAACAGTGAAATAAATTCTTGTAGGTGAATTACTAGTTTTTATGGTGATAGGCTTTTTTGAAATCGGAACAAAATATTTAATTGTGTGCATATTATCTCTATTTATACAGATAATAGGATTTTTTTTTAAATTGTAGCAAGTTGTTTTGCATGAAATATAACAATGTAAATATTTATTGAACAAGTCTATTAAAATAATCTTTCTATCAATAATCAAATATGTTATTATTATTATTATTATAAAAATATATTTCGATATTCATTTGCATAATGCAACTATTTGAACAATGAAATAAATTCTTGTGGGTGAAATAACAGTTTTTTATGGTAACAGGCTCATTGAAAAAAAAAAAAATCAAATGTATGTGGTATTATCTTTTTATATACTGATAGTAGAAATTTTTATTTAAAGTTTAGCAAATTGTTGTGCATAATATATGTTTTGTAAATACTGAAGTGTTTTTAAGTAAAGTACTACATTGAGTTTTTATATATATTTTCTTATTCTTATGATAGTCAAATATATATATATAGGCTTGAAATAATACAAAAAATTTCATACATGGTTTTTAATTTTAATTATATTTGAGTGTACACGTATTTAATCTCGTATGCTTAAGTTGCATTTATGAATTTAAAATGTAGAAGCTTTAAAATTATTATTATTATTTTAATTGTAGGTATAGTAGTTTGTAATTTAGGGAATGTTTTCGTTAAATAATTAAAGTTATTCATGTATATTTATTATCGTTTTTGTACTTATTATTCCTATGGTTTCATAAATGTTAATGAAAAATAGAACTTTATTAGGGTTTTGTTCATCTGACGAAACCCTATTCGTCTCGCTCCTCTGTCTCTCTGTCCGTCCGTCTGTCTGTCCGTCACAGAGCACGTTCTCAGAAACTATGCATGTTGGAGACTTGAAATTTTGCATACTTATAGCTGAACACCACACATCATACGACAAATCATAAAATTTTGAAAAAGTCATACATTTAACCCTTTGGGCTCCCAAATGTGTATTTTAAACAATTGTTTCTAAGTGAGCTCCTAATTAGGTTGAAAGCGTGAAATTTTGCATACTTATAGCTGAACAACTCACATCAAACGACAAATCATAGAATTTCGAAAAAGTCGTACATTTAACCCTTTAGGTTCCCACATGTGTATTTTAAACAATTCTTTCTAAGTGAGCCCTTAATTAGGTTGGAGGTGTGAAATTTTGCGTACTTATTAGCTGGACACCTCAGACCAAACGACAAATCATAAAATTTTGAAAAAGTCGTACATTTAACCCTTTGGGCTCCCACGTGTGTATTTAAAACAATTCTTTCTAAGTGAGCTATAATTAGGTTGGAGGCGTGACATTTTGCATACTTATACCTGAACTGCTCACATCAAAAGACAAATTATAAAATTTTGTAAAAGTCGTACATTTAACCCTTTGGACTCCTACATGTGTATTTTAAACAATTCTTTCTTATTGAGCCCCTAATTAGGTTGGAGGAGTGAACTTTTGCATACTTATACCTGAACTCCTCACATCAAACGAGAAACTATAAAATTTTGAAAAAGTCGTACATTTAACCCTTTGGACTCCTACATGTGTATTTTAAACAATTCTTTCTAAGTGAGTCCCTAATTAGGTTGGAGGCGTGAAATTTTTGTTCTTATAGCTGAGCACCTCACATCAAACGACAAATCATAAAATTTTGTAAAAGTCGTACATTTAACCCTTTGGACTCCTACATGTGTATTTTAAACAATTCTTTCTTATTGAGCCCCTAATTAGGTTGGAGGAGTGAACTTTTGCATACTTATACCTGAACTCCTCACATCAAACGACAAACTATAAAATTTTGAAAAAGTCGTACATTTAACCCTTTGGACTCCTACATGTGTATTTTAAACAATTCTTTCTAAGTGAGTCCCTAATTAGGTTGGAGGCGTGAAATTTTTGTTCTTATAGCTGAGCACCTCACATCAAACGACAAATCATAAAATTTTGAAAAAGTCGTACATTTAACCCTTTGGACTCCTACATGTGTATTTTAAACAATTCTTTCTAAGTGAGCCCCTAATTAGGTTGAAGGCGTGAAATTTTGCGTACTTATAGCTGGACACCTCAGACCAAACGAAAAATCATAAAATTTTGAAAAAGTCGTACATTTAACCCTTTGAACTCCTACATGTGTATTTTAAACAATTCTTTCCAAGTGAGCCCCTAATTAGGTTGGAGGCGTGAAATTTTCGTACTTATATCTGAGCACCTCACATCAAACGACAAACTATAAAATTTTGAAAAAGTCGTACATTTAACCCTTTGTTCTCCCACATGTGTATTTTAAACAATTCTTTCTAAGTGAGTCCCTAATTATGCTGGAGGCGTGCAATTTTGCATACTAATAGCTGGACACCTCACATCAAACAACAAGTGATAAAATTTTGAAAAAGTCGTACATTTAACCCTTTGGGCTCCCACATGTGTATTTTAAACAATTCTTTCTAAGTGAGCCCTAATTAGGTTTTAGGAGTGAAATTTTGCATACTTATAGCTGAACACCTCAGACCAAACGGCAAATCATAAAATTTTGAAAAAGTCGTACATTTAACCCTTTGGGCTCCCACATGTGTATTTTAAACAATTCTTTCTAAGTGAACCTCTAGTTTGGTTGGAGGCATGAAATTTTGCATATTTGTAGCTGAACACCTCACATCAAACGACAAATCATAAAATTTTGAAAAAGTTGTAAATTTTACCCTTTGGGGTGTCACATGTGTATTTTAAACAATCCTTTCTAAGTGAGCCCCTAATTAGTTTGGGGGCGTGAAATTTTACATGCTTATAGCTGAACACCTCACATCAAACGCCACACTATAAAATTTTGAAAAAGTCGTACGTTTAACCCTTTGGGATCCCACATATGTATTTTAAACAATTCTTTCTAAGTGAGCCCCTAATTAGGTAGGAGGCGTGAAATTTTTGTACTTATAGCTGAGCACCTCACATCAAACGACAAATCATAAAATTTTGAAAAAGTCGTACATTTAACCCTTTGGGCTCCCACATGTGTATTTTAAACAATTCTTTCTAAGTGAGACCATATTTAGGTTGGAGGCGTGAAATTTTTCATGCTTATAGCTGAACACCATCATGCGACAAATCATAAAATTTTGAAAAAGTCGTACATTTAACCCTTTCGGCTCCCACATGCGTATTTTAAGCAATTCTTTCTAACTGAGCCCCTTATTAAATTGGAGATTTGAAATTTTGCATACTTATAGCAGAACACCTGAAGTCAGGCGACAAATCATAAAATCTTGAAAAAATCTTACGTTTAACCCTTTGAGCTACCACTTATGTATTTTAAGGAACTCTTTCTAAGAGAGCCTTTTAGTTGGAGACATCAGTTTTTGCATACGACCTCAGACTTCTCGACTGAATACCTCAGACTACACAACAAATCATAAAAGTTTCAAAAAGTCTTATGCTATTTATTCCTCCGGGCTCTAACTTGTGTATTTTAAGCAATTTTTCTAACCTCCGCCATTTTCACCCGGGGAGCACTTTTCCAACTTTTGCCGACACCCCTTTGACCATTTTTTCATATTATGCACCATAGCCTTACATATTTTTGTTCCACTTTTTACCACCAGCGGCGCCTACTTATCTCGGGTGCTATGGGTCCAACCCCATCGACTAATATATCTACGGATAGTATGTAAAACGGAGTTTCGTTCGAATACGGGTTTGTTTAGAATAGAATGTGCCCCTGGTTGCGAAATGTGGAACTAACAGATTTTTCAAAAGGATAAAGTGTTTTGAATGGAATATTAAACGAAACCCTCAGTGCAATCAGTGATCACACTTACCGACTTGTTTTTGAAGTGCTGAGCTTTTAACTGCAATAAAAAATGATTAATGTACTAAATTTTGTATAATATACTTTATGTTTCAGAATTCGTAAATTACTTTTATTCTGTTTAGAAGTACCATATAACTCTGTAAATATTTATTATAGATTTTTTTATAATTTTAAGAAGCTATATTTTCGTGATTTCGTAATAGTTAATAAAATTACTTTATAAGTACCGAATCGTAGCAATTATAATTAAGTCAATTTGTTCATGTTTATGAAAAAAGATACAAAGTTTAGTCAAATATTGTGCATGAGTCCTGGGTTATTAAGGAAATCATTATCTTAAATCACTTTTTTTTTAACCTACCTAAAATGTTTTAAAATGTTTTAGAATGGGAAATTGGCTGTCTAGCGTTTTCTTAAAGTTTTGAAACCACTCCACGATAAAAATTAATGCTTTTAAACGCTTTTTCAAAATGGGAGAACCCGTCGCTTGTGAAAGTTAGGACGGAAGAAAATATTAACGGGAGAGCTTTTTTGGCCGTATCTGAAGGAGGCCGCGCTTAAGCTTGCTCGTTCATTCTTAAGATATCTCAGACCGCCGCAGAACTCTCTCAGTGAGTTTCAACTTTATTCGTCTGAGTACAGGCACCATACCACTCGCTCTCGTTGGCTATAAAGCTTCGCTTTTACTGATTGGTTGTTGTGGCCGGTTTTATTTAAAGTGCATGCGCATATTTTACATTTGTTCAGATCTCAGACACAGTGACGTTCACTGAGTTATCTTAGGTTAGTTTTTCGATGTGAACAGGCGTTCAATTCTGAGAGAGTACCACTTCAAAAATGGCGGTTTAAAATGTCTTAATTATCCGGCGCGAACAAGGTATACGGTAAAATCTACCAAAGCATCCAAATATTATGTAAAAAATTATTTGTTTGTTTTGAAAGTTTCCGAGATTGTTACAATTTCAGTTAGGAGACGATCCCATAAGACTTTAAAAAAATTAAATTGAAAGAAAATTAAATTTCAAGTCAGATGGTTATTTCTGTTTTTTTCTGGGATAATTAGTTGATTGAAATATATGGTGTGTTCTTTATTTTGGCCCGCTGTATATTATTGATGGTATTGATAATTTCAGACTTATTTTGGCCTTCGTGAAATAGATTTTTTTTGGTTAGAAACATTAACTTTCAACACATTTTTCTTACTTACAATTTCTTTGTATAAATTTTATCTTATTTTTATATTATCTTTCATCGATGTAATTTAACTTTCCACTGTAAAATATATCTATCCTATGTAGAAATTAACTATAATTGTAGTTGTTTCATTTTTTAATCAAAGTAACTGATATTTGTTCGATTTTAGAATTTTTTATCTTTCTATACTGTTGACTTTTAATCTGCTAGTCAGTGTCAATACTATAGCAATAATAATAATAATCAGTCATACACATAAATTATTTATTCACTATAAGCAAAATTAAAGAAAAAAGCTCCATAAAACATTTTATTGACAATTTGATCATTGATATGAAGATCTGGCATTTGCAATAGCTACACAACAAGTAAGTAAGAAGTATATCTTAACCATTGTTGTGTTGGTAAGGCTGTCTGGATAATATGAAAATTTGAAAAATTTCGGATTCTTTCATCAGCTTTAAAAAATCTTCTAAATACGTTTGTCTTCTAATAAGGCAATCTGTTTTTCTATAGAAATATTCACCAAAGTTTTAGAAATTAGAATGTCCATAATGTGTTGCATTAAAATTTTAGCCACGAAGAAAAATACTATTACATTTATCATAATACAAAATGTTTTGTAAAGTTATTTTGTTTTTTTTTTTATTTTTGTGAAAAGAAATTATTTTCAGAATGTTGTTAAGCAGGACAAACTACCATTGCTGACTTATACAATATAATACTTCCAGTACAGTATACAGTAAGCAAACTGATGTACATAGCTAAAGTAGACCCCTGTATCGGATATTCAGTTTCATCATCAATTTTCATAAATGTTATATACAGGATGATTCAAAATTCATGGTAAAAACTTTACGGGTTGGTATAGGACACTGTAACAATCATTTATTGTATAGGAATGTTTTGGGCGCAAGTGACGCGTTGAGGTACAAACACTAGGGGTGTTTTTTGCGTTCCAAAAAAAAAACGCAAAAAACTCCATTTCTATTTCTTTTCCTGTGTTTGACAGATTTGGCAGTTTTGCGTTTTTTTTTCCTTCAAAAATTTCGATTTCATACCGGAAATTTTCAAAGCAGACTTCTTTCTTATGAAATGTCTGTCTTAAATAAAAAAAAAGAATAGTATAGAAATTTTCTGGTATGAATGAGATATTTTGAAATTACAAGTAAAAATAAAATTTAAAAAATCAAAAATCCCGACTGCGCTAATTATTTCTCATCAATGTGAACCTATTTTTTATATTACTTACCTATTACTATTTTTTTATTTACTTGTATTGATGACTTTTAAGCTGTGTTTAATTGTTAGTTCCTATCTATAAACACTGTTTTGATGAGGCCTATACATGTCTATGAAAGTTAGAGTTGCAGTAAAGCTAGAGATCCTACCTACACGACTTCCAGGTCGTATAATATTTAAACGGAGCTTCTGACTGTAAAATAGTCAAAGAAACATCGTTTTCATTTTGAAAGACCTATCCAATGATATGCCACTCAATATGGTGCGTAATTTTTTTTTTTCGTCTCTAGCGCCATTTTGAATTTATAAAAACAAAACCTACCCTATAACTATCGGGCAGTTAAGACGAATTGATAGAGACCTCATTCATTAAAATCCATCTAGCCGTTGGGATGTTTCGAGGGTATAAAGAAATCCACATAAACAGATACGCGTGAAACACATAACCCTTCTTGGCAGCCGGGTAAAAAAGGGGGCAAATTGGCCTCCCTGGTGTTTGTACTTCAAGGCGTCACTTGCGCCCATACATTCCTATACAATAAATGATTCTTACAGTGTCCTGCATCAACCCTTAAAGTTTGTACCATGAATTTAGAATCACCCTGTATAAGGTAACAGGGCAACAATCAGATTCTGAAATCTAAATACCATACAAAATTGACTTCCAGTTTGAAGCAATGTAACACAAAATTTTTATGGAAATAAGGATATACATAGGCGTAACGTCAGAAGGGGGGGGGGGGGAGCACAGGCAAATTCATACCACTTTTTCTGAATAGTAATGGTCGCAATACTTATAAACGAAGAATTTTTGTCTTAAATACCGCAGAAAATTCCATTTGGAATAAGTGGTGGAAGTTTGCCTATGCCTGCCACGTCCCCTCCTGACGCTCCGTCTATGAGCATACGAGAACATATTAGCAGATTCGATACATAGTATGTAAATAATAGTATAGTTACGAAAACTGAAACTTCATTATAGTCTTTTCTATTGTACATATTGTTTGAACCAATACTTTTTATTTTAGCTCTTAAGCTTGTACAGTGTACACCACCGAAATGTGAATCAGGTTGTCATGTTGATTATGAAGCAGTACCTTGCCCAGTTTGTAAATGTAATGGAAGTAAGTATTAATTATTTTGTCATGGTAATAGTAGATATAATAAAAGTGACAATATATAAGAGAGCAGATTGTCGCACTAGTAAAGATTCCAGCACAACAGTTACAATAACAGAAGTGATAGTAAAATTACTGTTTATGTTTATAGAAAAGACATTGTTAAAAAATTATCCTTTTGCATTATATATTCATTTTTTCTCGTGAAATCTAACATATGTATGTGCACATTTTTAATGTGAGCATTCGTTCTATTTTTGTCTAACTAAAAATATTGATCAATATAAATGATGATGATAATATCGTGATTAATACACTCTGATTGCTGCTCTGATTGCTGAGTGATTGCTGATTAAGATATTAAAACCGGGAAGTATGTGAAAATATTGAAGAAAATATTGTATTATTAGTTGATACTTTACCCAAACAAATATGAGGTTACATTATCTTAATACATAATCTATTATTTACTAAATTATCAAAGCGGAACTTGTACAAAGACTTTAATGCATAATTCATTTTTTCCCCACGCCACACCGGATGAGTCTGATGTTTTTTGTAATTTGAACTTAATTTATATTTTTCTCAACGAATTCATTATAAGAGATGTTAATATTAAAATATTTTGAGCCTTTTGCACGTGAAATATATTTTTGTATAGTGCTCAGATTTTTTTTTTTTTTTAAACAAATTACAAACTGTCTTTTTATATAACTAACAATATCAAACGTTGGAAATAAATATCAATTTGGATCTCTGTCTAGATCAGATTTTTATTTTAATGGATGCTAGTGCAGAATATAATTTCTAGTAAAAATATCTTTTTAATCCCGTGAGTTTCTTTAAGCTAATGTAATGAGGCATAGGAATATTTTAAGTATAGGTGGTTACATTTTAATTGACTTTTTAATGGTATCTAATCTCGGATGAACTTTTAATACATTATTTATGTGAATTTTGAAGGATTTGTTATTAAAAATAATCGTTGTAAACTAAGAATTTCTTATTTTTTCTGAGATCGCATTTTAAAGTGAAATGGATTATATGTAAATATTGTTTGTCAAGACTTTTTAAAGACAATAAATGACATCCTAAAATGTTGATAAGCTAAACTCATAACTATTGTATGGTTGAAAAAAATAAACTGAATTTGGAAAGCTTCCCAATGCTACGTGGAATGAAGGTGACTCACGTAACTTAGATGGTGAAGAAGACGCATTATTTAATTTGAAAAAAAAAAAAAAAAAGATTCTACTTGTCACATTAATCAATTAGTGTATTCGTCAAAATTTGTATAACTTTCATGCCAACTAATGACAGTCAATAGCATTTAAACAGCTTTTTGGATATTGAAGTATGGACGATTAAAAATGATTCATCACCTGTAAATATTTCTTCACATAAAAAAAATGTTCTATTTCAGTTAAAATGTACTAGTTTTGAAGTATTGTTTTGCATATTCAGAAGAAGGCTCTCCCTGAAAACTTTCAAAAAACCATTTTGTTTTTCATTTTTTTTTTTAACCACAAGTGTCTAGAATATGCCCTCAAAGCGATTTTTTCTTTTAGTTCCATCCAATATCTAAGTCGTGAAAACCAGCTAATCGGACTGGTGTCACAATGTAAACAAATGTAAATAAAATGTAATCAATTGTAATCAAAAGGACTGATCAATATTTTAAACGCATTTTTCTTGAAACAAGGTTTTTTTTTTTTTTTATCCGTGTATATTCTCATGCTCAAACAGTTCTTATACTTTTCATACTTTTCTAGCTACAGGAAAAATCTTCAAAAAATTAAAAATTTTAAAAGTTTGGAATTTTTAAACAGTTTCGAAATTGAAAAATTAGTGTCAAACTTGATCTCAAACTTCAAACAGCCACCATTTTGTAAAATTTTGATTTATATCAATTTGAGGTTTGGTATCCAACTAATTTATTTTAAGAATCCGAATGAATTGTTTGTTTTAGATTATTATTAAGGGTGAGCAGTTACACTGATTTACTTTGCACTCCACGCAGTGATCACTTTCTCAAATGTTGTAAGCAAAAATTATTTTCTCCAAATAAATAAATGTTGGACTTAGATTTATTATTTTATACTTAAAAAAAAATACTTAAGTATTTATTTTCAACACTTTATTAATGTTGTTAACTTCAAATATATAAAATTTATGTGCTGTAGGATGAACTAATATTGTTGACTAGATTAAGTTCCAGTTTAAAGAAAAGACTTTTAGCAGCAATGTAAAACAGAAAACACTTATTCAAAAGCTTGGATATTAAATTCAGATAATCTCATAGTTATATATATTTAATTATTATACTTTTTGATATATAGGTATTTGGATAATCAGTTTTATGGTATCATACATGATTCAATTTTTCTAGTCGATCTTTCATTTGTTCTAATGGTTTAAAATTACAAAGCGTTTTATTAAACGGTATATATATATATATATATATATATATATATATATATATAATGAAAAGGACCTATTACTTTTTCTTTAGCATCATCCTGTGGAATTAGCTCATTGTGAGATATCTTTGTCTTTTCTGAGCAATAATTTAAAAAAAAGGTGCACGATTTTCTCGCGTTTGCACATTTTATGTTCCTATTTTTTATTTTTCCCAGTAGGGGGCGAAAATGTCAGCTTGGAGGGAATTATCTTTAAATGGATAAGTAGTTTTTGATTGATATCTGGGTCAGCCTGCGACCAACAACAAACAAAGCCCGTTCATGACTTTTAAAACGTCATACGGAGTGGATCATCTTTACACGGCGATTGGCACAAAACGATGAGCGCGCCGCTTTGTACCAATCACAGTGTAAAGATGATCCACTCCGTGTGATGTTTTAAACGCCATGAACTGGCCTTGTATGTCGTTGGTCGCTGTCAGCCTGATACAGAACCAGCCGGGGTTAACCTAGCAAATGTGACCACAGAAAAGTGAGGGTTGCGCTAAGCATTTCGAATATAAGAATTGAACGTAATAATTGTAGGACTGAGGTAAAAACTTAACATGGCAAAAAAGTTTTGAGTATTAGATTTAAAAGTTAGGAAAAAGAAACTCGTAACTTTAATTTCAAGATTTGAATTTTTATTTAAATTTTTAATTTTAAAAAGATATTTTTTACTTTTCGTATCCTTTGATATATACAATATAAAAATTTTCAGAAATACAGTGGTGGTCAGAATTATAAGAACAATTGAAAATTGCATAGAAAAAAATTTATATCTGAACTAAATAAAGTGAAATTTATACATAAAATGCTTTTTTATGCTAGAAATCATTACAGAATGCAAAACATTGGAAAATGCAAAATATGAATGTTTTGCCATAATTAACAAAATATGCCATTGTAAAAATTGGACAAAATTATAAGGACAATGAATGTTTTTGCCTGAAACACACTAATAATTAATAATCTCCCCCGTCTTCTCAATCACTTTGATCAGTCTTGACGTCATGGAGTTTGACAGTTCCTTAAGAACGTTCTTGGAAATTTTTGACCAGACTTTTTCGATGGAGGACATGAGTTCTTGCTTGTTTTCATGTTGTATACCATTTTTGTATACTTCGTGTGTCAGAATACCGCACAGATTTTCCACTGGATTCAGATTAGGGCTTCTGGCCGGCCAATGAAGTAGTTTCACGAAATTAGCATCAAACCACGATTTTGTAGTTTGGGAAACATGTACTGAGGTATTGTCCTAGTGGAAAAAATAGTTTCCACTCGTTATTAACGGTGATTCCGGTAAAAGATTATCGCCCAATACATCAACATAACTCTCAGAATTCATTCTACCCTGCACAAAAACTATTCGAGTAGTTCCACCAGTTGCGAAACTTCCCCAGACCATTATTGAGCCACCTCCAAATGCACGCTTTGAGAAAATTTCTTTTTCTCTACAGAGATCATACCAGAAGAAGCGAAAACTATCTGGTCCATCCAAATTAAACTTTTTCTCCTCTGAAAAGACAACATCATCCCACTTTTTTCCCATAGTAATGCATTTTTTGGCAAACTCCATCCTCAGTCTCTTATGGGGTCATTCCGTGTCAAATCAACACGAAAAAGTGCAATTTTTTCCCTCACCATCTCCAAATTTTACAAAATTTGGGGAACTAGTTAGACTGGTTGAGAAAATAAAAAATCTGCAATTTCATATTTCTGAGACTTTTAGTTTTTTAATTATAGGCATTTAAAGATGGCCGACTAAGACTAATTTACTGTCAGATGGCAACATTAAAATCATCATAACTCCTGTTCTAATTAACGTACAGACATGGGCCTGGTATCATTTTAAAGCATTTGAAATGACCTTTAATATGATACCAAACACAAGACGTTTATGAAAAAAAAAGTTTGAAGGTCATGGCACTTGACTTTTGACCTTGAATTACTAAAAAACGAATTCTTCAATTTTCAAAAATTTTTTTCTGAATGCTAAAATGCCTTAAATAGATGTGTAGAAAGTTTCAAAATGGGACCACAATGGGGTGATATGAAAAAAAATTAAATCGATAACAAAATATGAAATGTTCGCGTTTAAATTATCTATTCATAATAATAACGAGTTTGTGAACCCATGTAATTTTATCAATATATATAAATAGAAATTGAAATAAAAAGTAAATATGTAATACAAATTAATTTGGATAAAAAAACACAATAGAAATTGAAATAAAATATACAGAATTTAACATATGAATATGTGTATATGATAACAATTATACATAACAGAACTGTTAACATATGGGCATAATATAGAGTATTTTCTTGCAAAATAGATCATGCAAATCCTTATGACAGTTTTCGTGCATTCACTTTCGCATTTGTTGTTGTAATTGGATTAACAACTCTTAATATATCATGTATGGGCTGGGCACTAAAAGTACATCGGTGTACTTGAAAAGCTGTATGATGGAGAAGGTCCTGATGGATGAAGAAAGCTTAACTTAACTTGCGCATTTTCTTTATCAGTATCAATCACATAAGCCATCCACCACTTTTTATCAGACGTAGCAGTAACAAATATCACCAATTGAAAGTCCGCTTGGTTACTAGTTCTACATTTGAGAAAGGTGAAGCAGTACAAATTCTAGTTTATTGTTATTGGAATGAAATGAATAAGTGAAGCTTTTGATTTTGTTTGTATTTAAATGATATAGAAGGAATATTAATGAATGCACACTTGTACAACTATTTACGAGTCATAATGTGTTCATCGTATGGTTTTTGTACGCTAGCACATTCAGATGAACTTCTCAAAGTTCTTCCAATCTCATCATAAACCACTTTTCCATGTGCTGTCACAATGAAGTGCCATTCAGCAGATATACCAAAACCTGCTTTGTGATAACAGTTCTATAAAATTCTTTCGGTTTTTGTAATGTGCTGCAGCCCTATCCGGAAAGTAAAAGATGTTTTTAATTAACGTTGGATACATCTTACTTTTGAGAAAATTTATTGAGTATCTCTGAAATATGGGAAATGCATTGGTATTATGAGTAAAACACTCTGAAATAATTACAAAACTAAAAAGCTGAAGAATAAATTCATTATCATTAAAATATGCAAAAAATGGATGGATAGTTACCTGGGAATTATTCCAATGGTATCCATGGATTTCATCTTGAAGTACGAAAGAATAATTTTCTGAAAAGTCACATATTACCAAAAGCTGGCCTGGTTGCAGCATTAATTTTAGTTCTGCTTGAAATAGGAATTGTTGTTTGGAAATAAATGAATAGCAAAGAAGGTGTTTTAAATTTTTGCAAAACATATGAAGAAAATCCTCATATGCTTTTGTAACTGTCAAGTGTAGGCCTATCTACAAATAACCACTGCTTATATGTTACTGTATCCACCATATTCTTATTCATCATGTTTCTTAATCGCTCTTTCAAGATTAACATATTACTATATCAAGATTACCCCATTCTTATACAGCACAATAAAAGAATACTTGATTGAAGAACAAAACCTTAAAGAGCGATTCGAACAATTGTGTACAATTTTTGGTACTCAAAAGCTTCACTCATTCATTCCAGTAACAAAAACTAAAATCTGTACTACTTTCAATTGGTGATATCAAAGGTTTTGCCACTGCTATATTATATGATAAAAAGTGGTGGGTTACTGATGAAGAAAATGTGCAAGTTAAATTAAGCTTTCTTCAACATCAAGACTTTCTCCATCATACTGCTTTCCAAGTTACCCAGATGTACTTTTAATGCCCACACATGATATATAAACACTTGTTAATCCAATTACAACAACTGGAAGAGTGTACAATATCAGTGAAAAAGAAACTACAGCAATAAATGTGAAACTGAATGCAAGAAAACACTCTATATTATTCCCATATGTTAACAATTCTGTTATGTATAATTGTTATCATATACACATATTCATATGTTAAATTCTGTATATTTTATTTAAATTTCTACTGTGTTTTCTAATCAAATTAATTTGTATTATATATTTACTTTTTATTTCAATTTATATTTGTATATATTGATAAAATTACATGAGTTCACGAACTCATTTTTATTATGAATAAATAATTTAAATGCGAACATAGCACATTTTGTTATTGATTTATTTTTTTTTTCGTATGATCCCCTTCTCGTCCCATTTTGAAACTTTCTACACATCTAGTTAAGGCATTTTAGCATTCAGAAATTTTTTTTTGTGAAAATTGAAGAATTCGTTTTTTAATAATTCAAGGTCAAAGGTCAAGTGCCATGACCTTCAAACTTTCTTTTGTCAAAAACTTCTTGTGTTTGGTATGATATTAAAGGTAATTTCAAATGCTTTAAAATGATACCAGGTCCATGTCTGTATGTTAATTAGAACAGGAGTTACGATGATTTTAATGTTGCCATCTGACAGTAAATTTGTCTTTGTCGGCCATCTTTAATTGCCTATAATTAAAAAATTAAAAGTCTCAGAAATCTGAAATTGCAGATTTTTTACTTTCTTAACCAGTCTACTTCCCCAATTTTTTTAAAATTCGGAGATGGTGAGGGAAACGGCAGGGCCGGCCCAAGGACATTCTGGCGTCCGTGCGAGCACACATCGGGGCGCCTCTCCCCACCCCACAAATACAAGAAAAATTGCTTGACTACTTGACTTATGCTCTTAATTTTTTTAAATATTCGTAATTTTTATACATACTATAACTAATTATTTAAGATATTAATTTAAAATGTTGCAAAATCAAATAAAATTTCTAAATTGAATCCCATTTTTAGTTTGTATTTGGTAAATTGTAAAATCACGTCTCATGAGGGAAATTTGAATTTTACAGTAATTATTAGATAGAAAACAAAACTTTGTTAAAATCACCATAAAATACAAAATAACGCACAAAACGCTTCAGGATGGAAATTTTAAAAGCCCTAAACGTGTCCTGTGTGTTATTTTGTATTTTATGGTGATTTAAAAAAAGTTTTATTTTTCTAATCGTGATTTAAAGCCAGTTTTTCTGTGTTGTTTCTTCAGTAATTGTCAGTTTTAATGTGAAACATTAATATCCAAAAGTAAAATAAAAGACAACACATAGTATTGTACGAAAATAACAATAATAAGTTAATTAATCAAAATGCGAAACTTTGTTTGAAGAATACTGTTTGGAAAGCTTCTACAATGAAAGAAGAAGAACTACTAATAAGTAGCAACTATGAAAGGTGAAAACTGTAATCTTGTCTCGTTATTTAGTACATAAGAAGTACGAATAAATTTCAAATTTAAATATCGACTTTCGTAAAGGGCTCACTTTTCCTGGTGAAAACATTTGAAAAATTGGTAACTCCCTTTTTCTCTTCAGCTAATCCCGGAAACATAAATATTCTTATTCTTTCTTTTCATTTTTTGGAATAGTTCTCTTTCTCTTCTTTTTAAACAAAATTGTCTTTATCTGATTTTTACAAAAAGAAAAAAAAAACCTAGTAAAATTTATTTTTTCTAGTAATCTAAAATTATTAAATATTAAGAAAAAACTATGATTGAAAATAAGACTTGTATTTATAATAATAAGGAATACGCTTAACAAAAAATGTACCCCCAAAAAGTTCGCCCATTCCTGGATTTCGTTCTACCAGTCTCCACGCTAGAACTAAACAAACCATCCTAAAAAAGCTGTATGTTTAAGTATTCCAAATTTACGTTTTATCGCCGTACTGAAATTGGATAAACAAAAAGTGTCATTATAATTGTATGAATCCGATTAAATCATAGAGTATTGAGTGTAAGATATCTTGAAAAAAAATCAACATAGCGGACACTAAATGCGCAAAAAAAAAAAATAAATAAAATAAAAATATATATATATATAAATATAGGAGAGACTGGGGAGGGTTAACCCATTTTTTACGAAATGATTTTTTATTTTTTGAATATTGGAATTTCATATATCATTTTATTCGTTATATTATCAGTTATTAAAATAAAATTGCGACATAAGTGTACTATATACAAGAAACTTGAAAAATCATTAATTTTAAACATGAGAAAATAATGGGTGAAACCTATGTTAGGCTTGCGCTTGACTCCCTTTATTTTATATCGAAATATCTGTCAAGGGAAATAAAATAAGTTTTAAAAAGGGCAGAATAACTTTATGCTACATGGTTTAGTTATTATTAAAAAATGTTTGGGAAAATTTGATGTGTAAACAAACCTGTTTAGACGGAATTTAAGGCACATGAGAAAAATTCCATTTTAAGCACCCACTTTTTGTGCCACTCGACCTGGCAACAATAGTTGCCACATTGTTTGGCTTGATCTCACTGTGTTCCTCTTGGTCGAATTTGTCTACATTCCTTCCTAGAGTGTTTTGATCAATGTTATGTTCTTCAGAGGAATGAATACATAACATTTCTTAAGACTACTGCTTTCATCCTTTTTAGTCTTTTTCCATTCTTTCTATTTACTTACTATGGGTAATAGATGAAATAAAAGTTCTTATCAACTTTTCAATTTATATTTCCTTCAATTTTTTATTGCTTCTATAGCAATTTTCCACATCTTTATTTAATCAGTTTTAAACATTTTCTTTTCTATCACCTTATTTTATTGTAGCTTAGCAGACTAAATTTGCATTATTTTAGAAATATAATCATTAAGCCTTCATTTGAACAGTGTGGAATAAAAAGATTTTCAAAAACACTTAATTAAGGAGCTTTGACCATATGGTCAACCTTCCCCCACATAGCCACTTTTTGAAGTATAGCACACATGGTTATGTTTAGCCTAATTAACTGTACAATCTTTATGCCTGGAATGAAGACTCAATATTTCTGCATTACTTAAAACCTACTTACTTAAATTTCGATAATATATTTTATCTGAGAAAATCTTACATAATGTTTCTAAATAAATACACTTTTTAAGCTGAAAACTCTTCATAATTGATTTTTACACATCTGTTACAATTATCTTCATGAAACAAAGACTATTGTTTCAGCATTTCAGTAGCTTTGGTTGCCACCTATTGGTAAACTCTAAATTTCTTTTAAATACGAAAACTGAAAGGTGGGTCAAGCATTTTTTATGGTCAACCCTCCCCAGTTTCCCCTATAAAAATTTGACGATAAATGTATTAAATAAAAGATTTTCTAAAGACTATTACAAAATAAAATGTATAAACAGATAAATTATTATTTTTTAAAACACAGGCTCCAGTTTCACAATTCTGCATTGTCAATCTTATGTTGATTTATTCCTTACATGAGAGCTTTTGGCTCCTGTTAATGAGAAATCAAGGAGAAGTAATTCTACTTAACTTCTGCTTAATAGATTTGAAAATAATAAAGTGTATGTGAAGAACTGACAACTTTCAAATACTACGTGCATCCATTGTAACTAATATTCTACCATGTTTCACATTGGCATGAAAAGTACTCATTTAAACGAAATAAATAAATGAATGAAGCTACTTGAAAAATGTTTGCTTGATTAATTTCTACCTATTAAATATTCCATTTACAGCAGTTTAATAAAATGAATAGTGAAGGACCGAATCATATTGTCTCGACACCGTGGTCATTTTAATAAGATTATTTACCTACATTTATTTAGTTACATGCCCTTTTTTCGTTTTTATTTCTCGGCAAAATTTCTGACACTAACACTATTGACTATTGGCAGAAGATGAGCTCATAACCAGAAGAAACTGCTAGAAAAACTTTTCAAAGACGTCTGTTTTTCATTTTATAATTTTTACACCTTCAAGCTTCCTGGTCATTTGGGGGGGGGGGGCAGTCTCAGATTCCCTGTGTGATTAGAGGACTCTAGAATAATGTCCTTAAGTAGCCGGAAGTGCTGGAGTTCACCTTAAACCTGCAAAGTCGAAATTAATTAGTATCCCGCAAGGGAAGCACGTTTGAATAGGGTGGTTTCTGGGGTTCGTGATTAGATTTCTTTTCTCAGTACAACGAAGCCATTTGAGCATTAATACCTTAAAGAAAATTCCATTCAGATAAAGAACAGAAAGCCGCTGTCTGCATCAGAAAATTCAGCGCCCTTGAATTCTTTTTAAAACACAACGAAGAACCCTTTCTCGAGCCGGCCTCAGCTTAGCTATAGAAAATGTAAAAGAAAAAAAAAACGCAGAATATGAAATCATTTTTATCAGTGCTCTTGTGAGTGTCTTTTCATCTGTTTGGCGCCCCTCCGATTCGGCGCCCCGTGCGGTGGCACACTTAGCACACCCCTTGGGCCGGTCCTGGGAAACGGCTGTGTTGATTTGACATGGAATGACCCTATGAACTTTCGTAAGAGGCGGTCGTGACATATGTTTACCATAGTGAACCTTTTTTTTCTTTTTGTAAAACACGTCGAACAGTTCGAGCACTGCATTCTAAGTTCAATTTACGTTTTATTTCTGTTGACGTTTGTTTTTTGGAGCAAGCTCGCCTTATTATCATTCTTTTCTCCCGCACAAAAACAGAAGATGGCCTACCTGTATGTCTTTGCCGTCCATATTTACCGGGATTTTAAAGATAATTGTAAATAACCGTTCTTGACCTATTAAGCTCTGTCGCAATTTGGCGTACAGAAAGTCCTGAACTTTTAAATGCATCCACTTTCCCTTTCTCAAACTCCGAAAGCTTTGTACCTAGCGGCATGTCTGAAAAACAGAATATGACAACCCCAAACGCTTACTACGCATTTATATCGTCGCTGAGTTCCGTGTGCAGAGCAAAAAACATGCAAAATTTTACTTTTTAGAACACACAAATACAGTTGTTCTTATAATTTTATCCATATCAGATGGCTGTATAAATCCATAATACATTTTATGAATATGAATTTTCCACATATTTCCATAAAAACTTATAAAAAATATTCTTAATTTTTCTTTTAGTTTCCATCCATTAAATTCGCGTAAGTTTCCGGCCAAATGTAGCCCATATTTGGCGATTTTTGCCTTGTCCTTATAATTTTGACCACCACTGTATAAGCAAAACTTCATTTTATATTCTTAATGAATGTATACTATGAACGTGTACTATCCTTAATTCATCTATTGATAGCCAACAAAGTGCTTTCTAAAGAATCAACAAAAAGAAGCATTAACTGATAAATAATACTTTTTACAAATATTATTTACAGCTTTTTATTGGTTAAATAATAATAAAATTATAAAATTTGCAGCAGCAGCAAATACCTTCGTTGCAACCTTTTCGAAATAAATCTTGCTGGGACAAAACTAATTTATTTAATGTATGGTTCACTAATGATTAAAACTGCGACTTCTGTTGAAACATTAGTTATAACATACATGCCAACATCTCTTAATTATTCCAGAATCTGATCCAAGACAAACGTGTTTATAACAGGAAATTTTATTTAATCAAAAGTTTTAAAATAAAATCTGATTAGCACTTTGTAGAAACAAGACACATTTCCTTATATACACTTTCTCTTTTTAAACATGTTTTTGTTGTATCAGACTCAGGAATAATTTTTCCAAATCTTAAAAAAGTAAAGGAAAAATTGGCAAAGATTAGCAGCTAAATGTTCCGTAAATATGTTCTACTAGGTATATTTTAAACGTGCAAACAAGTAAGACAGAGATACAAGGTGAAACTCATAAACTTCGGATCCAAAAAGTATTTTAAATACTAAAATTATTCGTAGTTCACGGACAATACTTTAGCCTTAATTTGCTAATTTGTATTAAATTTAGAGAAATAAGGCTATGTGCATATAATTTTCATCATAAAAATGAATAAAAAAACAAACGTCTTCTTTGCCATGTGGCTTTAAAAAAAAAAAAAAAAAAAAAAAAAAAAAAAAAAAAAAAAAACTTTGAAATTCTTGTGAAGATATCTGCGCCAAAGTGAAAAATTATTTTAGAGTCATATCAGTCGTCTAAAGTAGTGCATATGATTTTCTAATTTTAATTGGAAGCCGTATGTTCTTTGATAAGTCGAAAAAAGCGCGAGATAAAACTTAAAAATCTATTAGGAGGGTCGAACTTGGGGATAACGAAAGTCCTATGAAAACGCTTGCAAATCAGCGAGAAAAGGGGAGCATTAAGGAATTTTCTTTAATTCAGATAAAATAAAACAAGGTTCAACTGCTTTACCTAGTGCACGTAATATAACGGGGTATCTCTTGACCAAACCAAAAAGCATGTCGATTGCTACTCTAGAGAAATACAACCAGTTCCAAATAATAGCGAATCAATTAGGCGGTAAAAATGAAATTAAATTAAATTGCTGGACTAACTTGTAGACGCAAGTCACGCCGAATGAACAAAAAAGTTTAAAATGCAAATCAAATCAAAAGAGGGTCTTATTACGAATGTATAGCAAATTTACAAGCTTTCTTATAATTTCTTTATTATTTCATCTGTATATTAATTATAATTAGGATGAGCGAAGCGAATCCTCTACTAGGCTACACAAATTGCATTTTGTCGTACACGTTACAAAAAAACTATTCAGTAGTTTGACTTGAAATTAAACATAAAAATAAATTTTGATCTGTAGATTTGCACAATATTATTTTTTTCACAGAATAACCTTAAAAAATTTCTTATTTTAATTAATTCATTTTATGTTTTTCCATTACGGATGCATTTTTGCAAATAAAAAATGAAACGCGTATATTTTCAGAAGAAAAAATAAAACATGTGGTTAGTAATTAAAGATAGAATTATGATTAATTAAATAAATAAAATATATTTTCATTATTCTGCCAAAATATCTCAAACAATGTTTTTTAATTTAATTTTCAGTGTTAAGAATTCAAATACACAATTTATTCTTATGTGAAATCATTTACTCAGACGATTCTTACGCATTTTAAAAGAATTATACTATGATTTTTTGTTTTTTTGTAGAATGGCAACAAAACAATAGTAAACAAATAAAATTAATTGTTAAATTTGTTATATAAAGTGTAATTCGAATTCGAAGGCTGAATAATAACAATAATAGGCATAATCCTATTTCAACCCACACATAATGTAACCTTAATAAATAAAAGGTAGAATGTTGCCATCCTTAATTTTTAAATATAGTTACTCATAGGAAAATAATGGTTTAAGAGATAAAAACTTCACTGGAAAGTAGATTGCCTTTACATGAGCGTAGAAACAGACCGAATGTGAAATTTGATTCGTTCAGACACTTTTGGACAAAAAAATGATAATGGAACTACAGAATTATAAAATTAAATCATAATCAAAAGGATAATTTTTTTTTAGATGTTACATTTATGAGTTAAATATAAATATGGTATTTCACAAATTTAATAAGATAGATATAAAAAAAGTTTATATGAGCGGCAAGAAATAAATTTTGTATTCACGTTTTAGGAAAATTACAGAAAATTTAACGATTAATGTAAAGATTTAAAACAAGCTGAAGTACACGGAAATCATTAACCCCCTCACTGACAAAAATATCGCCGTTTGTGCGATGAAACGATCGTCAATCTTAATAAAGTTTTTTGTCACTTTTTATAGCATTATTTAACTTAATATAATTCTGTTGATTTAATGGATTTTTAATACATTAAACAGTGATTAATATTCCCAAGGATTACATTCACATTTTTAATTAAGTTTTTTCATATAATTTGGAAAGAATCGTATTTTTTTAGCATTTAAAATAAAATACAGAGAAAACAACATGACAATTTTGCCCTTTTGTAAGACTGTCAGAGGGTTAATGCAGCGACCACTACATCACACTTATGAGCACTTAGCGCACATGAAAGCTAAAAAAAAAAAAAAAAAAAAAAAGTCACTGGACGCAGCAACCTCCTTGTATTGGAATCGAAAAATACACGAAAATTGTAAATGCAGCTATCACTTTACCGCACGTATGAGCGCTTCGCGCACATGAAAACGAAAGAAAAAACATCACTGGACGCAGCAACCTCGTTGTGCTGGAATCCCAAAAATACACGCAAATTGTTAATGCAGCGATCACTTTACCGCATCTATGAGTGCTTCTCGCACATGAAAACTAAAGGAAACATCTCTGGACGCAGCAACCTCCATATATCGTAATCCCTAATTTACACGAAAATTGTTAATGCAGCGATCATTTTATTGCATGTATGAGCACTTCGCGCACATGGAAACTAAAAAAAAGAAAAAAAAATCACTGGACGCAGCAACCTCCATGTATCGGAACCCCAAAAATACACGGAAATTGTTAATGCAGCGATCACTTTATCGCATGTATGAGCGCTTCGCTCACATGAAAACTAAAAAAAACATCACTGGACGCAGCAACCTTCATGTATCAGAATCACAAAAATACACGAAATTTGTTGATGCAGCGATCACTAAAACCGGTAACTTTCATCAATAAAAAAAGACAAAGAGATCACATTTTGAATAAACAAGAAGACGATGACATTTTTTCAATGCTTTTCCTCTTTTAATATCATGAGGTAACCCATTAATGACGTAATTATTTGTATAAAAAACGAAAAGAAAACAATGTTTGAAATAAAAAAGCAGATTATGACATTTTTCAATGCTTTTTATATTTTAATATCATGACGTCACCATTTTGTGTCGCAGTTGTTATTTTAATTAACGCAAAAACTAATAAATCGTTAAAATTCGTTAAAAATACACATAAAACGTTTAATTATGAAACACTTTGACTTAACAAACGCAAAATCACAAAAATATCATTGCTCAAACTTTCCAACAATAAAAGAGCTACATCAGGCTGACTCTTGACAGTTTGGCAAGATTTCGCCAAATGGTGGATTGAAATAGGAACCAACCTAATGGGCCGCATAATGCTATTTATATATAATAAATTAATAATTCTTAGTATCAACGAGAGCAGATTTCAAATGTTTTTCCAAAAAATAGGATTTTGAAGAAATAACTTTCTTCAAGCTCTCTTCAAATATATTATTCTAAAATTGCTATCAAAGATTAGTTGATGTGAATTACAAAGATTGGAAACATACCTATTTCAAACCATTTGAGAAGACACCAGAGGCTATTGGAAAATGTAAAAAAAATCTTCAGAGCTTTTAGTTGAAAATTTAAAAATATTTTGTAAAATTTTGCTTCGAAAATATTTTTATTTATACCAGTCTTATATCATAAATAAAAAATTCCGAGGAAATTCTTATTTATTTGGCTGCATTTACATTTCTAAAATTAAAATGCGCCAAGACATAAAATAACGTTTCTGCTTAATAATAAACGGTCAAGTGCGAGTATTACTCGCGCACAGAGGGTTCCGTACAATAATATATGAATTAATAAGTGTATTATTAAAAAAAATACCGTTGCTAAAAGAATACTAAGACTTTGTAAAAACTATACAACGTAGGGTTGGGTATAGCTGTATAGTATACAGGAGTGCAAAGGAAAGTCCCTTTAACCTGAAAGTACTTGCGAACGGACAGAGCTACAGCTATACAAGTGAGGTAACGGTACAGTAAAGCTACTACCCCCGACCTAATGCAAACGACAACAGCACCCCTAGTGGCCAAATTTGGAAGATAGCCATTGCAAATCGAAAACGAAAAGAGGTAAAGCATCAAATAATTAGTACGAAACGACGTTAGGTTCACACGGATAAGATAAATCGTCGTCTGCATACCAAAAAATGTCCGAAATCGATGAGCGACGATTCTACTTTGCCTATTCACATTCCGGAAATGTAGCAGTGCACAATTGCAGATTGTGACGTTGTACTGTGCTTTAATGCCTGTAAAGATTCAATTTCCAATGCATTTAAAATTTAAGAATAACCCTTTCAGGGCCAGAAGAATTCTGTTCGTAAACTGATGAAATAATTGACTGACACCAGAATATTCAAGCGAATTTCTCCGAAAACAAAAACCCGCTAATTTGCACTTTCATCACAGAAGCAAAATTTTATTAAAATATTCTTGGTGACATTTGTCAGTTTTGGAATTAAAATTAGGTGGCTACACCGTCTAACCACCGCCCTTGAAAGGGTTAAATCTATGTCGTTGCACTGAAGAGGCTTGCAATAGACGTTCCATGCTGAGAAATGTTCATGCAGAATTACTCTCACGAATACAAACGTGTATCGTGAGCAATGGCGAACTTTTCGAACATACTGAAAAGTAACTTTTTATCACTGTGAGACAGTTTTTTTTTGGTGTATGATGTTATCAAAATGTATTGAGATAAGTACGTATTTATAGCATAAATTGTGCGTATTTCTTCATACTTCTGACTATTCCATTCAAACGTTTACACAAAATGGAGTGCATAGATTTCGGACATTTTTGGGTAAACAGGCGAAGATTTATCTTATCCATGTAAACCAAATGTCGTATTCTATTAATTAATTGATGCTCTAAAACTTTTTAACTGGAAATTTTGCTCTATCTCTTTTCGTTTTCTATTTGCAGTGGCTATCTTCCAAATTTCGCCACTAGGGTGCGCTGCTGTCGTTTTCATTCAATCGGGCTTAGTCGCTTTACTTTACCGTTACCTCACTTGCATAGCTGTAGCTCTCTCCGTTCAGAAATATTTTCAGGTTAAAGGGACTTTCCTTTGCACCCGGTATACTATAAACGTGTAAATGGATATAACATGAAAGTTCAAAGATATATGGAACCTAAATAATAGCAAATATAGCTATTCTGTATATTTGTTATTCCATATAGGTTTTTAGTTAACCTTTAAAGACATAGAAGGTGTATTGAGAGAGTCACCCAATGGAAACTAGTCACGAATCCCATAGTATTTATGTGATTAATTCTCATTAAATTAGTTTGTTTTTAACAATTTGACGTTTATTGCTTTTATACTGCTACTGGGCATTCCATTACATAAATATATCCTTAAAATTTGTTATCTAGGCTTTAAAACCCGATGGAGCATAGAGTACGCCGTCCCTGTCATTATGTATGTCCAAACCGTCCGTGTCTTTAAGGGTTAATATCTCGGCTAATTACGGACGATTTTTTCCGAAATTCATGATCAACAATGCTTTTATACTTCTGCTACGATAGGTGCCTCTAGCTCTGCTCGACGCTTTTGCTGAACCCCGTAAATCGAAATTTGAGTGTAACGGAAAAATGCGATTTTCTCAAAAAATATGTGACCTAGGGTAATCACTATAATTTTCCTGCAAGGTTTAAATTAATGTCTACTACCTCTAATTTTTTCATAATTTTAGTTTCAATAGATTCGGAGTTAGATGGGGGGAACTTATTTTTGCACTACATTTTCCACCATAACTTTGAAAATATAATACCTAAAATTAAATGAAATATATTTTTGATTTCAGCGTTATGAAAGCTTTCACACGATATACAAAGAAAAGATTTTTTTTTCAAGTAACTTAATTAGCCCCTCTACATTTTTCCTAAATATATTTATGAATATTTATTAATCTGTAAATATGTGGGTCAATAGTCTTTATTACTTCTCCGAATTGGAACTTTCCACGTTGCATAGTTTACGAGTAAGAGGGCTGTGACAGACAGACACAGGAGTGATCTTATAATGGTTCCGTTTTTACTTTTTAAGTACGGAACCCTAAAAATGCAAAAAATAATATAAAAACATATTGTTACTTTCAAATATTTATTTTATTAAATAATACTTCGCGAATCGAAACAAAGCATGACTTTTGCTAGTTAATGAATTGTTCAATTTTAAAACTCGGACGTTTGTATATCGACATCTTTTAAGAATATATAATTAAAAATAAAATTAATGATATTGAATTTTTACTTATTCAATACAATGTAAAATAATTTTCATTAGAAGAAATCTTTAAAAAACATAATTTTCTTTTCCATTATTCTAGCATTCTCCGGCGTGCAATGTGGAGTTGTGAAGTGTCCTTCGGACTGTCAAATGAATTTCGACACAAAACCATGTCCTTCCTGTGAATGTCGAAAAAGTAAGAATTTTTATATTTTCAATGCCCACCATGTTTTGACAATAAATACGCAGTTGAATGTTCTTAATCTTATACTATAATGTGAGCAAAAATTGTGTGTGTGTGTGGGTGTAAATTTTGCACCCTACCGTTTTCGGGCACGAAAAGACCATTGAGATGGGTCTCGTGTTCGAGAAAATTCGATTAGTGGGTCATTTTGGGTTATAATGGTTCAGGGTCAAGCTAATTATATCTAAAGAACGACTCAATCGATTTTGACTAAATTTTGTATCTAACCATTTTCGGGCACGGAAAGACCATTGGGGTGGGTCACGTGTTCGAGAAAATTCGATTAGTGGGTCATTTTTGGGTCACTGTGGGCCAAGCTATTTTTATCTTAAAAACGGCTCTAAAGATTTTCACTAAACTCTATATTTTACAGTTTCTGATTACGAGAAGACCATTGAGCTAAGTCACATGTTCGAGAAAATTCAATTAATGGGTCATTTTTGGGTCACCGTGGGTCAAGCTAAGTTTATCTAGATAACGGCTCTAACGATTTTGACGAAATTTTGCACCCTACTGTTTCCGGGCACGAAAAGACCATTGGGATGGGTCTCGTGTTCGAGAAATTCGAATAGTGGGTCATTTTGAGTCATAATGGGTCAGGGTCAAGCTAATTATATCTAAAGAACGGCTCCAACGATTTTGACTAAATTTTGGTATCTAACCTTTTTCGGGCACGAAAAGATCATTGGGATGGGTAACGTGTTAAAAAAAAACTCGATTAGTGGGTCATTTTTGGGTCACCGTGAGTCCAGCTAAGTTTATCTAGATAACGACTCTAACGATTTTGACGAAATTTTGCACCCTACTATTTTCGGGCACAAAAAGACCATTAGGATCGGTCTCGTGTTCGAGAAAATTCGATTGGTGGGTTATTTTGGGTCATAATGGGTCAAGGTCAAGCTAATTATGTCTAGAGAACGGCTCAATCGATTTTGACTAAATTTTGTATCTAGCCATTTTCAGGCACAAAAAGACCATTGGGATGGATCTCGTGTTCGAGAAAATTCGAATAGTGTGTCATTTTGGGTCATAATGGGTCAGGATCAAGCTAATTATATCTAGAGAACGGCTCAATCGATTTTGACTAAATTTTGTATCTAACCATTTTCGGACACGAAAAGACCATTGGGCTGGGTCGCATGCTCAAGAAAATTCTATTAGTGGGTCATTTCGGTGATAATGGTAGGGGTCAAACTAACGACATCTCAAAAAGGTTCAAACAATTTTGACAACTTTTTTTTGTTATACGTTTCACAGTACAAAAAGACCATTGAAATAGCTCACATATTCGATAAATTTCGGTTAGTGGTTTTTGAATCAACGCGGGTCAAGCTTATTTTATCTAGAAAACGACTAACGATTTCACTAAATTTTGTATTCCATCGTTTTCAGGCTCGAGAAGAGTATTGTGTTAGGTCGCATGTTCGAAAAAAATCGATTAGTGGGCCATTTTGGGTCACTATGTCTCAGGGTCAAGCTAATTGCATCTGAAACATCTAGAATGATTCAGTGGGAATAATATATCGAGATAAGCACAAAGCTAATTTTGACCGAGCTTAGCTCGGTCATTTCTTTTAGTAATGCATATATATATACAGGGTGGCGTTGAAGTCTGCCAACAAAATTCGAAGAACAGCAGTATGCATCAAGACACATAATTTTTCGTATGAAAGTCGGGATCGGAATCCACTTAGTCTGTCAGAAGCACTGTAAAATCGGAAAACGCCTAATATGTAGGAGAATGTAGCAATCAACTAATAAGACGGTAAACATTAAGTTAAATCAAAGTTCGTACTAGCTTGTAGAAGTAAGTCACGCCCAATGAACAGGAAGGTTAAAAATGCAAATTAGATCAAAAGAGTGTCTGACAAGGAAGGTCTCCATACGGGCATACTCCGAAAAATCTTAAAAAATTATAGAATGTTCTACTCATGAGGATAGATATGTTTATAAAAATAATTTCGGCGGAAACTCGATAGAGCGTCCGCAAAAGAATAATGAAAATTTCGATATTTGTCGATTTATCACCGGTTGGCGATAGAATAAAATTTCGATAAATACTTTTTTTATGTCAAATATTCTTTAAGATAAGAATGTTTCATATTGAACTCGTTTAAATAAATTTAATGTAAATAACTTTAGTTTTGTCAGTTTTAGTTTGATTTAACTATAGTTTTGTAGTATATATATCTTTATAATGAAAGTTAACTACCAAATTTTATGAATTAAAACAAAATTTAAATTAGTAAAAATTGTTTCAATCTCAAATTCAAGTCCAATTGAATACTGTCGATTCAATTTTGTTACTATGGAAACAACGACTTATTTAATATTGAAATGAATAACTGCAGCATTCTTCATCATAGAGTAAAGAGAAAGAATAGAGATGAAGTGTGGTTGCTGGAGGTGACGCCAAAAATGTAACCCCAAAATCCGCTACGTTCGGCCCAAACACAATCACGAGCTTTCGCAAAAAAAGTAGAAAACTTCTAGTAATACAGTTTTTAATTCATAATGCAATGAAAAGCTACTTTAGAATGCTTAAATATAAGCAAATCATTTTCATTTAGAGAAAAAAAAATGCACGGGAGATGTCAAAGAATTCGGTCCCTGTTCTACGTGCTGGTTTCGTTTGGGCCGAATGAGGGCATTTAAATTTGAGTGACAATGCGCATCATGTTACAAACCGTTTTTATGGCATACTACATCTCTTTCCTCCATTATTCTTCATCTTGCCTTTATTTTGGAATACGCTTAAATATATGAATATTTTTTTATATATGAAATTGTTTTTAGAGTAATAAAATTAAATAACAAGCAACATAAATATGTATTTATTAAACTCTCTCATTGTTTAAGTTTAAATTCATTAAATACTATTTACATGCATTCTAAAAATCAATTAATAAGCAATTTTCAACTGCATTAAAATTGTTTGCGTTTGCCGAGGAAAAATCCTGCTTGCCAAATCGCGTCACTCTTTGGTCTTTCCGCGCTAAATACCCGAATTTTTTTTTTTTTTTTTTTTTTTTTACAGACTTTCTACTGTAATTCCGCCGCTAAATTTGACTGATCCTTTATTACGTACTTAAGTAGTTTAATTAGTATTTTTTTTCAAAATATTCTGAGTATGCCCGATAAGGAGACCTTCCTTGTGAGTACGAGTCGGGTTTTTAAATGCTCCTTAATCGATATTTCTGTTACATCATAACATCACAACACAACTTGCGTATTCGTTAAGAAATTGACAATCTATATAATAGATAAGGGGTGCACAATCACTGACCCGCCAGCCACCCAATATACCACTATTTTTAGATGCCTTACGTAAGATAGAAAGTGTTAAATAAGTCGAAGATTACCTTTCGGATATTGTGGTAGCAAACGACTTTCAGGTAAAAAGGCTGCGCAGCACTATAATAAAAGAATTGGAAGGTATCGCCTAAAGAAACAAAGTAAAGGACGTGCAGAACAAAGATTTTACATACAAAGGTTTCACAGTGATCGTATTTCTAAATTATTTTTTATGAATACCTGTCAAATATTGATACTTGGATACTGGATGCTTTTGAAGTGTATGGGCACGAGAAATGGGAGAATGTGTTTTGCAGTATGGAGAATGTTCAGCATTACTGGAATTCAGTTATGATATTTCGTTATTACAAAAGCATTTTAGAACGTTCAAAACTAGCATATTCATGCTTAATTAGCATGTTATTTTTCAGCAAATTTTCCGACTGACCATTCCTACCTCGTGCTTCTGAAATAATTGTTGCCACAGGAATAATTTATTCCACACCAAGGTATTCGAGGGTACAACAGTTCAATTGCCAATATCACTTATGCACATTTGAGTAGTTTCTTCAACTCTTAAATAGACTCAAGAAATTTTTAATTTGTTTATCTTCTCTATTAAACTATCGACCTGCGTATGTTATTATACTATTGTTTTAGACTGATTAAATGTATCGTGATTCTGGATTTCAAAACTTATTTGGCTTGGCGTTTACTTGACGTGTTGGCTTGACATCAGGAGTCGCAGCGTTTTCATAGCTGCCAATTTTTACACTTTTTTCTTACCACTAAACTTTAATAATAAATTTTTCCTTTGTTAATCGTTGAAATCTCCGATTAATGAAGTAAAAAATATCAATTATATTATAGTGGTAACAAAAAAGCGTAAAACTTGGCAGCTATGCGCTATAAATTTTATATATTTGGTACCAGTACTCCCAAACGATAATTTTCGTGGTAATTTTTTAACACGTGCAATAGAAATATAACACGAATAAAATTGTTTGTAAAAAGTTGTAGCAATTATATAAATATATAGGGCGCTGCGACATGTGTATCATCTTTCTTATTTTGTCAATAAAGTTCAAGACCAATTTATTCATTCAGCTACCATCCGAACATTGTCCCTTACAAGGAAGGTCTCAATAAAGCACATTATCAGCAAATTATGAAAAAAATGTACTGGATAGGGGAGATGGCGATGAATGGAACATTTTCAGAAAAATATTTATTTTAAATACTTTTTTTAAGTTATTATCAATATTATATATCGCATTTCATACATTAGGTATTTGACTACATATCTGCACTATATTTAGTCTAGATTATTATTATACAGTAAAATATTATAAAATTTAAAAAATGTTCTTCTCTGTCCCAGTTATCCCCATAGAAGGGATGAATGGGACACTAATAGGGATGGATGGGACACACATATTTTCCTCACTGTATTCAACGTTACTTAATTAAAATTTATAATTATAAACTTATATGTAACTATATTTGTTATATATGATCTTATATTACAACAATTGTATCTCAGTGTTGCTAATCACTTCTTTTATTACAGTTTTAACTTGTAATACAAACTTCGAAAGTCTATCTGTTCCCTTTTCCCACTTACACGACAATTTAGATATGAAATGAAAGTCAAAAATGTCTTTAAAATACGGCATAACTAATATTTTTATTAATTCACAACTTATTAATTAAATGTATCTTAGATATTATGCAAAATGAAATTATGTTAGGGGAAGTGCGAGTGGGGATTTATTTAAGAACAAGTTCAAAATTCAATATTATTATCCCCATTCGATCAATAAACATATACTATTATTAAAAATTTTATCGATTTTGATAAAGTTTCACTAGCAATTTTCTATACCTTTATTACAATACAATAATTAAGATTAAATATAATTTTTAATAATAAATAACCTATATAATACGAGTACTGTTTAATACTAAGAATTAACATAAATTATTAATTTATAAACCTATATAATATTTTTAGTTAATGAATAAATGTTTCAACATCTATAGGGATGAAAGAGACTGTCCCATTCATCCCCATTTGAAATTGTCCCAATCATCCCTAGATTTAATTATCCGCCATTTTACATCAGAAATTATTTTGTTACAATGGTTAATATTCATTCATTTTAATTACCAATATTGAACCTTCAAATAAATAACTACAACATATCTTATTTGCTTATATTTGTATAAAATATTTGACAACTTCAAATGTAAAAAAAAAGTTACTTTATAAGCAAAGTTTCAGAAAATTCAACTTTGCAAAAAAATGAAAACGGCCATGTGGTATTGCATTTCGTTCTAAAGCTCACTATGGTAGCGCCATATGTGAGAATAGAAAGCAACTAAACAAGAACGTTCATTTCCTGAAATATTGAGAATGTCCCATCCATCCCTTGTCCCATTCATCCCCCAGCTACCCTTATCGATTTATGTAGACATTAACATACCAATCAAATTTAGCTGCAAAATCTCTATAAATTTCCCAGAATAATATTAAAAGCTTTGAGTTTTTTTGCCAATGATACTCCGTACAGTTTGGCAAATATTACGTAATGCGCAATTTAAGAGCGAAATATTGTGAAACGCTTATGGATGCAATGGTTTTACAAAACGAAAAATTAAATTAGCTCTATATTCTGAACAATTAAAACAACATAAAAATACCAAACGCATTAAAGCGTACTTAAATGTGAAGAAGTTCCTAAAGAGTTGGTTAGTGGGAAAAGTCCATACAATTCAAAACATTTTTACTGGTCCTAATCAGCGTTATGAATTTGTTCCTTCGTATACTAACACTCGAATGAAAGTATTTGTAAAGAATAAACATAATTGTAATGACTATTTTTTTCCCGAAATTTCTCATATCTTTTTATGTTTCGAAATTTTCATTTTTTATGCTTTTACACAGAAACGAAATGTTACTTAAAATACGTTTAAATAAAAAGTATTTCTTTTGTACAGAGTTTATTTATTATATTTTTGTTCTGGTTGACAATTTACCATTATCATGAAACCTAGAAAACAGACTTTTTAAGAAAATTCATTAAGTACTATTAATACAAATGAAACTGGGAGACATTTCTCAAAATCGTGAAAATTTTATAATTTTCTAACGTAATATGAGTTTTCCATTAATTTTTTTATAATTATGTATATCTACATATATTGGGGTTGTTTTTGCTGTGTTTAAAAAATTAATATATTGTTCTGTAATATGTCTTACTCCAAGAATTTAAGAAGGGGCAAATATAACACATCAATAATTAAAAATTGCATAAAGGCCAGTACTAAATTGGATCCGAAAGATGAAAAAGGAGCACAAACATACACAACTTCAATGTAAGGATTTCCCAAAACATTCCCGATGCTCATTGATACCTGAAAGGTGTATCACCTGGAAAGTAAATCCAAAGTTATGTTTAATTTTATGAAAATAAGGGTGGGGACTGTTGCCAATTTTACTGTTGCCAAGATGAAACTTACTATTTTTAAATCTTAGAAACTACTTTAAACAATGCCCGAAATTTCTTTTAAAGCATAAAGTAGTAAAATGCACATTGTCATAAAGAACAACAAAATTTTAGTTATAACAGGTTAATCATTTTAACTATGAATCAACATTACTCATTTTAGATATCCACATCGACATTTAAAAATCTCGATTAACTACAATTTTACATAATACCAAACAGCCAAGCTTGGCTTTCGACACATTGAATCAAACACTTCTCAATAAAAAATAAACAGTCAAGTGCGAGTATTACTCGCGCTCAGAGGGTTTCGTACAATAAATATATGAATTATTAACTGTATTATTTAAAAAAAAATCGTTGCTAAAAAAATAATAAGACTTTGTAAAAAAAAAACTATACAACGTAGGGTTGGGTATAACTGTAGGAGAGATTGGGGAGGATTGACCATAGGGTAGGTTTGACCCACCCTTCAGTTTTCATGTTTAAAAAAATTCAGAATTTTCTAATAGGTGGCAACCAAAGCTACTGAAATGTTCAAACAATAGTCTCTGTTTCATGAAGATAATTGGAACAGGTGTGGAAAAATAAATTGTGAAGAGTTTTCAGCTTACAAATTGCATTTTTTAGAAAAAAAAATAAGATTTTCACAGATAAAATATATCATAGAAATTTAAGTAAGTAGGTTTTAAGCAATGTAGAAAAATTGAGCTTTCATTCCAGGCATAAAGATTGTAAAGTAAATTAGACTAAGCCATGTGCTATAATTTAAAAAGTGGCTATGTAGGGAGGCTTGACCCAGTCAATGTGGGGAAGATCTACTAGATGGTCAAAGCTCCTTAATTAAGTGTTTTTGGAAATCCTTTTATTACACACTGTTTATAATGAAGGGTTAATGGTTATATTTATAAAATAATGTAAATTTATTCTGTAAAACTACAGTAAATTGGGGTGATTAATAGAAAGGAAAATGTTTAAAACTAATTAAATGAAAATGAGAAACATTTCTATAGAAGCAAGGAAAAATTTAATGAAATATAAATTGAAAAGTTTATAGGAAATTTTATTTCATTTATATAGTGCCCATAGTAGGTAAATAGAAAGAATAGAAAAGACAAAAAAGGACTTAGCAGACTTAAGAAAGATTAGGTATTCATCAATCTGCAAAAGAACATAACATTGATCAAAACAATTTAGGAAGGTATGTAGACAAACTTCACCAAGATGAACACAATGAGATGAATCTAAACTATGCGACAACTAGAGTTGCCGGGTCAAGTGTAAAAAAAAAATGGGTGTTTAAAACGAAATTTTTCTCGTCTGCCTTTAACACTAAAATCGCCGGAAATTTTACTGACTTGTTATAAAAAATATTTTACACCGGAAATTTTAATTGAAACTACTTAACTTATTTATTTAACTTATTTCTCCGGGGTACATTTTAAACTTATTTTAAAAAGAAATTTCTGGTGATAATCGAAATATTTTTATTTGGTAGCTGTCAAAATAACCGCTACGGTGGTTCTAGTTTTAATTCCGTCTAAAAAGGTCTGTTTGCACATAACATTTTCGCGAATGTTTTTTAATAATAATTAAACCATGTATCATAAAGTTATTCTGCCTTTTTAAAACTGATTTTATGTCCCTTAACAAATATTTTAGTATAAATAGAGTCAAGCCTCCCACATATATGATATGGGGAACCTTGACAAATTATTTTCTCATGCTTAAAATCATTTTTCAGGTTTCTTATATCGTACACTTATGTCGAAATTTTATTTTGATAACTGATTGCATAACGAATACAATGATATGTGAAACTTTATTCTAGGTTCGATAGGCAAAAAATAAAAAATCATTTTGTAAAAAGTGAGTCAACCCTCCCCAGTCTCCCCTATATACTGAAATATATAAATGGGTATACCATAAAGTTCGAAGAGATACGTATCTTTAAAAATATCAACAATTTCTATTCTGTGTAACTCTTTTTTTAATCTTATCCTTATCTGCTTAGGGTGAACTTAATACGGAACTGACAATAAAAGTAGTGCATATTTAAACTTCATTTGTCCTTTCATAAAACTAAATTCAGCGTAGTAATAATCTTTTCTTTTTACAGTGTAGCTTAATCAAAACCCTTCATTAAAAGTTTAAACTTTTGGCATTGTACTAAGCACGCTTCGAAAGGAGGTCGCAAAGTTGCAACGCCGCCTTGTTCCATACCGCGTTTTTACAGATAGGTTTTTAAATAACTTTTAAAGACACGGGACGCGTATTAAGAGATCCACGCAATGCAAACTAGTCGCCAACCCCTTAATATTTATGTGATTAATTCGGATTAAATTAGTCTCTTTCTAACAGTTTGACGTTTATTGCTTTTATACTGTAACTGGGCATTGCATTACACAAATATATCATTAAAAGTTATCTAGGCTTTAAAAGCCGACGGGACATAGTGTACGCCGGCCCCTGTCATTATGCCTGTCCAAACCGTCCATATCTTTAAGGGTGAATATCTCGGCTAATTGCCGTCAATTTTTTTCGAAAATCATTATCAACAATGTTTTTATACTTCTGCTAAGATAGGTACATCCAGCGCTCCTCAATACCTTTGCTGAATGCCCGCAAATCGAAATTTATGTTTAACGAAAAAATGCTCTTTTCTCAAAAACTATATGACCTAGGGTAATCGCTATAGTTTTCCTGCAAGGTTTAAATTAACTTCTACTACCCTAATGTTTTGATAATTTTAATTTCAGTGGAGTGGGAAAAGAGGGGTGGAGAGGACATATTTTTACTGTACGTTTTCTCTTAAAATATAATACCTAAAATTAAAAGAAATGTATTTTTGAGTTCGGCGTTACGAAAACTTTCACACGATATACAAAGAAAAGATTTTTCTCAAGTAACTTAATTAGCCCCTCTACATTTTGCCTAAATATTTTTGTGAATGTTTTATAGTCCGAAAATATTTGGGATAATATTCTTTATTACTTCCCCAAATTTGAACTTTCCATGCCCATAGTTTACGATTAAAATGGCTGTGACAGACAGACACAGGAGTGATCTTATAATGATTCTGTTTTTGCTTTTTAAGTACTGAACCCTAAAAATCACACATTTTATGTATAAGAAGACCCTTAAATGTTGCCATCGCCATGGAAGCTTAGAAAAAGAAGAATATTCATAGTAAAATGTATTTTCGAAACAAGGACTCTTGACCCGCGAAATTCACACCTTCGAAGTTGGCGATAAAACTATCCCAAGTATCACAAAAAAACATTTTCTTTCGTTGACTACCGTTTTATCTCACTCAAGGGTCCAAATTCATTACCACACGTGCATTCACCAGCCCTGGGGACACTAGAACCAGAAGAGTGTTGTATTCTCAGAAAGTATCTGCACCTTTCATCAGCACTTCCTTGACTTACATTAGTCATTAACCGCATTTATTGCTAAAGGCCAGCTCCTTCTTTTTGTGAAAAGGTATGGTGAGGGTTCATGCATGCCTAAGGCTACCGAAAAAATAGCATAAGTCACACCAATGCTTCCAAAAAATGTACGATGTTGACACATAAATGCCGGAAGTTACCGGGATAATGCTGACTAGTCAGCAGCAACAGCTGCGTAAAATCAACTGCCAACGCTGTGGGTTCCTCCAGTTCTTCTAGACCGACTTTCCTCACAATAATGCTTCTTGAGAGTCCCTTTTTTACGACTAGGGACAAATATCAGGCACAGGGCGAGTGCAAATTTTGCCCGTCCAAAAATGAAATCACAATAGGAATGTCTAATAATCAGGGTGAGTTCATAGTACATAATAATAAAATAAAAATATTAAACATATGTAAATCATATAGTCATATAAAAATAATGCAATATTCATGACTTGATTATTTTAAATACAGATAAATACATAAATAATATTTTCACAACTGGTTATTTCTTTTAAGTTATTGTAAATGCAAAAAGCTTTATTCAAGGAATGCACTCATTATATTCAATTATCAGATAAAATCAGTTTGGCAAGTTTAAAATTCGACGATTTTGTACTCTTCCAAAAACAAATATTGTAAAAAAATGTTTATGTGTATATATATATATATATATATATGTATATGTGTGTGTGTGTGTGTGTGTGTGTGTGTGTGTGTGTGTGTGTGGATGGAGTACACAATTATTACAAATGTACTTGCAATTTTCTCTTTGGCCATTGTGCATAAAAAAATCTTTGCATGTAATTATTGCATAGATTGCAAGAAAAACTTAAAATGCCATTAACACTAGAGAAAATTATTTTACCCCAAAACAAACGCATTACAAAAAGGGTACGGTAAACCTCTTGCACACCGCAAAATTCTCACATAAAAAAATTTCTCTGGATGACCCATAAATCAAGTCATCAATACAAACAAAACATCGTGCCGTCTTTTAGTCAAAATATTAAAATTCCTAAAATAATTTATGTGAACGAGATGTTTAAAGTACCATTATTAACTCAAAATAGCCATTTTAATTCGAGCTAATAAGTACTACTAAAATAAATTTATGTATGGTCATAATAAGTATACCTTATACAGAGTGTCTCAAAAGGTCGTTTACAAACTTAACATGCTGGTCTGTCATATCATGATAAACAAGATTTACATAGGAACTTGGGTTCGAAAATGCAAACTGCGATCGCTAGAGGACGATGAGCACAGGCTTACTGGAGAGTGGGAAGCGTAATAATTTCAGGCGAGGACGTTGCAGGAGAAGGATTAATCGGTTTAGTAACGCAGAATTGGCCGATATGCATTACGTATATGGCACCGCGGATGGAAATATGCGAGCCGCGGTACGGATGTACCTTGACCGCTTCCCAAGCAGACGTCAGCCAAATCATGATTTGTTTGGACAACTGCACCGCAGATTGCGTGAAGCAGGTGCTTTTCAAGTACGTAGCCACATCAGTCGAGAACGCACTACACGCACGACTGTCGTAGAGGAAACCGTGCTACGGGAATTTGACAGGAACCCGCAAACAAGTCTCCGAGCAAACGAACGCGTCTTGGGTGTACATCGTTCCAGCATATTGGCATACTGCATAAGGACACACAACCACCCTACCACTTACAAAGAGTACAGCATTGTGCGTTAACGATTCTCTCAACGCGTTGCATTCGCACGCTGGTATTTGCAACAACGGGCCGAACGGCCGAACAGCGGCGGCACGTGTCCGTGACATACCTGTCCATTTTGAACAGGTCCGTGAATCCATGCGTCGACGTTGTGAAACATGCATTGCGGCGAATGGAAGGAATTTTGAACACCTTCTGTAAATTAAACCATGTCCTTTAATAAAAGTCATATTAATACCTCTTTCGATAACCTTTCTTTCTTCCCCTCCACACCTGTGCTCATCGTCCTCTAGCGGTCGCAGTTTGTATTTTCGAACACAAGTTCCTATGTAAATCTTGTTCCTCATGATATGACAGACCAGCATGTTAAGTTTGTAAACGACCTTTTGAGACACCCTGTATAACTACATATGCTATGCAATTAACTGTAACATAAAAATTCAGCACAATTCAAACAATTTACAAAAAGATAAAACAAACTAGGGCATAGATTCGAAAGAAGGAATAATAACAGCATAAAATGTATTTAATTCAGTACACTATCTACATAAGCATTCAAATATACTTATTCTTTGGCCTAAACGAAATGCCGATTTTACACAATTAAATACGCATATAAAAATACAATATCAAAGTGCAACTCTCTTAACCCTTTGTGGGGCGGTGGGATATATTATATCTCACCTAATTTTAATCAAGATTTCCACCAGAAACTTTTAATTTAATTTTACTTGTATAACTTTGGTTAGAAAAAGTTCTAAAATTGCTTTTGCTTATTTAGAAGTAAAAATTTGCTAAAATTCCGGTGCGAATTCGGCATTACAGAAACACAGTTACCTGCCCCTGAAAGGGTTAAAACATTTTCTTAAAAAAATACCGTTTTACCTAAAAATAACAAGGATTGTAAAAGAAAATTGATAAAATGTAGTGAAATACATGGGTCCGGAGAGGCGCTATCCTACAACTAAAGCGGAAATCTAAAGTATTTATAAAATTAATGCATTTTAAAATGGCACACTGATACGAAACCAAAACTTTTGGGTACAAACTAAGAAATAAACAAACCGCGATAGCAATTACCGGAACAATCCATGTTTAAAATTCCAAAAATTAATAAAAACTAAATAAAATTGAAAAAAAAATCAGCTAAGTATTTATATTTATACAAATTAAAGCTTTAAAGAATCACACATCCCCAGAGCATAATGAGAGGGAACTACTGAGATTACGCTATTGGGCGATTCCGTGGAGAGTGTCACACACGTAACGCAGTCTTTAATTGCATTTATTCAATTATTTATTCAATTTTAATGTTAATTCTGATTTTAAGTGGTATGGTAAATATGTTATTACCATATTTTTAAATTTAAATGTGTGGCAATAAAACTCACAGAAGTATATCATTTAATTTCATTACTCAAAATGGGCTTTTTTCCTACTTCGGGAAAATAGAGTTTTCTCTATCACTCTATTCTATTTGCGAGCCTGTATCGAAAAAACACTACAATCTGCAAAAAAAATTTAGTTTTGTCGTATATTTCGGGAATTGCAAAATGTTTTTTACAATGAAAATGAATGAACGCAAATTTCCGAAAATTTCTTGCTGGATAAGGCGAGTTTTGAAACTCAAATCCTCAATTTAACTTTAAAATTTTAATGACACAAGTGTATTTTTTTCTGTCATTTGCACTGTACAGGCAACGAAGCAAGACTCACACATTCGGTAATTCACGTCAATCTTCAAGGACATATTGACAGAAACAAATTGAATATTTATTAAAATAATAAGAAAGAAACCGCTCCTTCCTCCCACCAATATCACCACGGTAAAGACAAAATCATAATATTTGTCCCCACTCCCGCCGTTCTAAAAAAATCAAGATTTTAATGAACTTAATTATGATTAAATTATAAAAAATATAAATCTTTGAAATATATTTAACTTCCATATCAATAAAAATTTATTTAATATTCATAATTATGTATATATATATATGAAATGTATTCACTTCACTAGTATGATATAAACATATCGCTCTTAATCGAATTTATTTTTTATTCAATTTTATTCCAGCTTTCTATCGAGAATGCCCCTACGTACCGTGTGGAGGACGTTGCGAAATTGTGAAGTTTAGTCATTATGCATGCCCTACGTGTATTTGTCCACTTGGGATGTTGAAAGAATAAACATAATGTTTTGGTAAGTGTTAAACTTCAGAATTATAGAGAAATAAAAATTCTAAAATATAGTTAAAACAATAAGTTGACAAATATGTTTCGACTTTTTATTTGTTCAGAGACGCTCACAGACATGAAAAATCATCTTAAGGTGATTTGAAATGTCAGTCATTGAATTTAAATTGATGGAAATTGAATTTGAAAAGTTGATTTATTATTATTGCATGGTAAAATCATAGCAGCTGGTAACTAATACATATTGGATCAAGTAAAAATTTCGTGGCGTTTCTCTCATTAGATGGATTGGGACTCGCATAATTTTGGTAAAACTAATCCAATAAAGCCATACTATAGCCGTTTGAAAGGTGATAGTCCGTAGAACATTAAAAAAATTGTGACATTTGTTTATTTAGTCGAAAGTTATTGCGTTTTAAAAATGAGCCAAGGTTCTGACAAAATTCGCTATATTTTTCAATATCGCTTCGACCAAGGCGATAACGCTTCACAGGCTAATGGAAAAAATCGTAATGTTTATGGGGAAGGTGCTTTATTAAAATCAGCAGAATGCAAAGGGTTTGCTCGTTTCCGTTCTGGAAATTTCGATGTTAAAGGGGCGCCGCGTCTGGTTGACCAATCGTTGAAAAAGTCGATGAAATTCTCCAACAAATGGAGGAAGACCGACACATTTCGTCTTATGACGTCGTTTTATAACTAAACATAAACTAAAAAACAGTTTTAAACCATTTTCATAAGGTTGGATACAAAAAGAAGCTCGATATTTGGGTAACCACACGAATTAACAGTGAAAAATTTAATGGACTCAATTTCCCTCTGAGAATCGCTGCTGTAACGAAATGAAATCGAGCCATTTTTAAAGAGATTGATAAAGAGCGAGGAAAAGTGGATCATATTCGTCAATAATTTATGAAAAAGATCGTGGTCCAAGAAGGATGACGCTGCACAAACCGTGGCAAAACCCGGATTGCCACCACATAAGGTAATGCCTTGTGTTTGGTGAGACTGGAAGGGAATCGTGCATCATGAGCTTCTCCAACCGGGTCAAAAGATTGATCCCACTTTCTATTGTCAACAACTAATGCGATTAAAGCACGCAATTGAAGTAAAGCGGTCAGAATTGATAATATGAATGGCATTGTCTTCCTACACGACAATGCCAGACCACATGCGTCTTTAATGACTGGGCAGAATTTGAGAGAGCACGGATGGGAATTTTTAATGCATCCACCGTATAGCCCAGACTTTGCCTCGTCTGTCTACCATTTGTTTCGCTCTCTACAGAACTGTCTGATGTAAAACTGGCTTAAAAAGTGGCCTGTGAAAATCAGCTGATTCAGTTTTTAGCCCAGAAATCCCAGAAGTTTTACAGTGATGGGCATAATGGTTTTACCAGAAAAATGGCAAAAGATTATCGATCAAAACGGCACATATTTGGTTTAATACAGTTCATTTTAAATATAAGAAAAATGTGCTTGAATTTTGGTGAAAAAAGCCACGAACATTTTCCTTGACCCAATATTTTTTTATAGGTCTCAAAAATATTTATAGATCAATTTAACCCCTTGGAGACGAGCCTCGCGTATACTTTACGCGTAATGTACTCAGAATCCTTGATTATTCCCACCAGTAATTTATTACTGTAAATTTTGCCTTATTTAATAAGAGATTTCTCCCGATTCAATTAGGCAAAAATTTATGTTTTGAAAAACCGGCGATAAAAGATTAAAAATTCTGACGCTCGTCACGAAGGAGTTAATAAAATTGCACATTGTTAAAAAATAAAAAACTGAAAAAACCCGTAGCAAAATCTTCTGGCAATTTGACTGTGAGCCTTTTTTTTCTACAAATTAACACATTTGCATCTGAAGCGTGCATTTCAAGAATTTCTTTTTTATTCGGTAATTCTGAATTCATTGCACAAATTCTGAATAATAATTTTTGTTTTATTAAATAACAGAGGTTTCGTGATTATATAAAATAAAAATTCTTTCAGAATTTCCAACATGGAATCAGAATTTCTGAAATGAACGCATATATGCGCTAATAATGCCAATGGGTTAACAGCCATTTTTGCAAATTAATAGTAAAAATTGTGTTAGAATTCTCTTTTCTATACGTACTTGCAGCAAAAATGGCTGTAATCAAATGAAAATTTAGAGCAAAATACCTTGGCAACCACATTTCCAAGAGATTTTGCTGTAATTTTCTCGGTTTTTTTTTTTTTTTTTTTTTTTTTTTTTTTTAATCTTACAGTACTCATACTAGATTTTTTTACGCAGCCCAAGGAAAATAATCTTTACATATTGACTAATTTTTATCAATAATTTTGAAATAAAAATTGATATACCTGCTTTCATCCCTATAATTATACACTGAAATTTTTATTACAGCCGTCTTCAAATGTAAAATAGAAGATTTCCTTAAATAAAATAAATTGCTGCCTACCGGATAAAGAACAGTGCGTGAAACAAAATAAATCGTGTTCTATATTAATTTTTTTAATAAATAGTTTCAAGACCTGAAATTTCGCATCAAATTAAGTTTCTGTTTCACTAATTCAGATCACTTTGCACTTATTTTATTATTTGACTGTAAAATATCGATAGTCAAAATATGTGGACTGATTTTACAATTTAAAAATATAGCACACTGCAACTAGTAGTACGCTGATCACACATGTGTTTAGTTTAAATGTTACTAAGTTTTACAAAATTTCGTACAAAGTATTTATAACGTTTTACTGCAAATTTCCAGCGCAATAAATTAATATCCCAGTGCTCTGCCTTGGAACTATCAGGCATGCTTTCAAAAAGTAATTCCAAAATTTCTGCAGTGAGACCGATATTAAATCATAACATCACGGATGAATAACTTTCTTGTTGCTCTCTCAATATGACAGTAGTTGATATAATTTCATGTTCATAACTACCAACTGTGTTTTAATTGGATTTAAATATTAAATTAGTAGAATTTCTCGACCGATTCAGTCGTCCCATGTCTTTGAAGCCATGTACATTTCTCCACTAATTCCCTAATTAAATTTAGTTTAAGTGTTAATTTAAGGCATTGAACACATATACAAACAATTTTCACAAAATATTTCACTGTAACGCCAGTACTGTGTAACAGAATTATTATGCAATTTAATTATTAAGATACAACTTGGCGCAGTATAATATAAATTTAAAACAATGTTAAAAACGCCAGAATATATAGACTTTCAGCAGACTAGTTTTGGTAGCATTTAGCGTACCGTCCTCAGTGCAAAGAATAACGGGAACTTGCTCAATTATATAGAAGAGAAGCGGATTCGAGTGAAAAGTTCATTGACCAATAGGAAAGCAGGAAAATTCCGATATCAGTCAATAGGATAATAGTATAGATAATGTAACCAAAGGTGTGAAAAATGCTGGTCGTATTTAAGAAAAAGAGGATTTTATGTAATATTTCCAACAATCTGATAAAGGGGAAATAGCGAATTCACAATAAACAATATTGTCAAAATTCTTATAGGTATGAAATGCTTCAAAAAAGTTAAGTTCATATATAGAAGTGGGTTTAGAGATGATTTTAGCTGAGTTGAAATAAAAAGAGTGGTTCTTCTCCCAGTAATGTTTAGCAATTGAAGAGTTATTGTTTTCTTGTTTTTGAATATATTGTTGGTGTTCTTTAATACGAAATTTTGGACCCCGTTTGGTCTGTCTAATACAGGAAAGTCCGCACAGGCAATTAATATTATAGAAACCCCATGAGTTGGATAACCCAATAGGATCTTTGAGTTTGGAGAAGATAATTTCAGAATTTTAGGATTTCAGAATAATTTTTACCCCTACGAATAAAATTTCCTCTCCAAACTATAATAATAAAAAAACTATCACCTTCTCAAACTTAAAGGTCAAATCCCGTAAATTTATGAATCTCTGCTGACGGACTTCCCCGGGAATATTTTTCACAGTACCATCAGAGGTTATACTAAAAATTCATATTTTTTGACTGTGCATGCATAATTCATAATGGCAATTTATGCTTCATTTTGCAGATAAAATTCATCAGCTATCAGCTGTCATACAAAATTAATTTCAAGAAGATGAAGAAAAGAAGATGCGGGCACTTTCACTTTTTGCTGTTTTTGAACTGTTTTTCTATTCTACATATATTTAAAAGCAAAAAGTTATGATTTCTAAGTGCTGTTATTTTTTCAATTTTGATGTCTTTCAAATAAAAAATTCTACATTATTTGGTTATTTATATTTCTTAATTGGCTTGACAAATGAAGAGAATTGATGTTCGACTTCTAAATGAATGTCGTACACAATGAGATAGATTTTTTTTAATCCTATTTGAGAGCTAGATATAATTGACTGAAGAAAGTTTACCCATTGCATATATAGATCTGCTTATTGAGAGTATCTTTCATACCGAATTTACTAATATAGAGGAAGGAAGGATAAAGTGACCACTCTAAGGTTTGATGAATTTTTATGATACCATTTTATTCAGTAAAGTTCTAGACACAAATACCAATAGTAATTATAATTGTAGTTTCAATTGATATTTTACTTTAAAAAATATTTTAAGATGTACACGTTACTTTAAAAGAAATATTACAAAATGGCCACTTTACCCGACTAGGCTGGGCAAAGTAACCATCATGGTAAATAAACAAATCACATTGATTCATGATGTATATTTAATCAACACAAGCTAAAGTTAACATACATTAAGAATAAGTATTACGTTTTGTAATATTTTGAGTATTAAAATCGTTACAAAATAAAGTAAACAGTAATGCGTATCTTTATGACGAATGCAGGAATAAAAGTTCCCTCAGCAGACATGCAGATTGCAAATCGTCGCCTCAGAGCAACAGTAGGACATCTAGTAATAATAAAAAATGAGATGTTGAGAAAAGGACAGCTAGTAATAATAAAAAATGAGTGTTGAGAGAAGTGTAAGCTTACTGCTATGAGAAACTGTGTTTGCATCTAGTGGAGCAACTTCTGAAACACAAAGTTATGTTTAATACCATATCTCAGATGTGTTTTATAAAAATTTCCTACTGTTCCACTAGATACAGACACAGTTTTTGAATTATTAAAAGATGTCCTACTGTTGCTCTGAGGCGACGAAATGTCGAGAGTAAGACTATCTCTGAAGAAGTTATTGGCCCGACCTGTCTTCTTTCTTTCAAAGAAAAACCTTTTGAGTAGTATTTTGTTATCAACAATGAATAAAAAATCATTTCCGGGCAAAGTAGCCATCTGACCATTTTGCCCAATCTCTTTGTGGCTACTTTTCCCGAAATTACGCCATTGCAAAAACTGTAGCCTAGCATCCAATCTGCATGATTTAGCGTTTTCAAACATACATCATTTAAAAGGGTATTTCATACTGATCAAACAGCATAAGAGCAAATAATTATAACACTACATATTATTTAGTTGTAATCAAGAAATTGTACCATTGCCTAAAATAAAAAATGTGAAAAAACAATAAAATGAGTTAAGAACTAGAAAAAGTGTAGCCTTGCGCTTCAGATCGCATGCAATATTAACAGCGTCTGTAACGACAGTTTCGGCCAGTTCCAGAGTGGCGGGAGCACTATACAGCGCAAAAAAATAAAATGACCGCTTTACCATTCTTTCTTCTGTATGAACAGAAACAGCAAAATAAATCACTTTAAATTACATTTGATTAATTTTAACACAATTATTCTAATTGGTAAATTAATCATAGGAGTTGTAATTTTCCTAACTGAGTGAAAAAGATATCCCAGATAGGATTTGGGCTTAAGCTGCCAATGCACTACCAACTCAAGGTTACTATATCTAAAGGTTGCGCCATTTCCCCCCGCAGCCAATAGGGAGCGATTCGCTGCTTGACGTCACTCCGCGTGCTTGGATCAGTTTTCCAATTGACTTTGCATTAGAAACGAGCTATTTTTAATTGAAAAATATCAGTAGAAATTTTCGTGTGAAAAAAATTTTAACGATTAAAAAATATTCTTTTATACATTGGACAAACATCACATCTAAAATTTAAACTATTATCTCTTTTTAACTCTTTGAAATTTAATTGTTAAATCTGCTGTTTTTTCATTAAGTTTCGTTTACGACTCAATATGAAAAAGTTAATTTTCATTAAAAGAATGTAAAATAGTAATTTTTAGAAGTAAAAAAAAATTCAAAAGAAGCAAATTTAGTTTTTACATGACTGCAGTTAATGTTTTGTTAATACTTTTTAATGTAGAATATTTATAATATTTCATCGATAATAAATTTGAAGTCTAATATAATTCTAATGTTATTATTTCGCTATGTTTTTAGTAAAGAGCTTTTTCATAAAAAATAATAAAAAAAAACTTGTGTTTTACTCTCCCGTCACACCCCAGTTTGAGTTTTGCGTAATTAGATTACACAAGCAAATTAAATAGAAACTTTCATAAGTAAATAGCTGAATATTTAATATCATTAAACTAAAATATTTATACTATATAATTATATCATTTGCTGAAGATAAAATTTGAAATTCAGAGTAATATATTTTATAAACACATTTCGAAAAGTTTATTTAGAATAATATTTATGTTGCATAATAATAATTAATGTACATGAACATCCATAAATGAGAGAAATTAAAGTAAATTTTTAGGCGAAAGAGAGTTTAATATTTAAACAATATTTTTCACATCCAAATAAAGTGCCATATTTATATTTTAAAATTATATATCTTTTCAGCTTTTTAGAATTTATTGTTTCTTTCAGGTTCCATTTATGCATTTGATGTCATTGAATATCCCACTGAAATTTTTTATAGAAGAAAAATTAAGACAAGCAAAGATTATAAGAGAGATTTAAAATACAAATAAAAATAAAAACTTTAATTATTAAAAAGCCGAATTCTTAAAACTCTAACATTTATATGCTATAAAAAAATTGAATTTTAAATTCAGAGGAATATAAATATCTTCCGAAAAGGTTTATCAAAATTAATTATATTTTAATGATGTATTATAATAAAATTATACAAAAATATTTAATAACTAATGTATTTTGGGTTTATACCCTCAGAATAGTTTTAATTTCAAGCATATGATTTCATCACAAGATGCGTTTTGTAGACGTATTTCAGATGTGCGCTCCATTATTTGATATTTTATCGTGCAATCACAGTTGATTTACTCCAGTTTTTTTTTTCTTTTTTTGGCAGCGTATCTCTTTTTTACTTCTGATGAATATATTTCGTTAAGTTGCTACTTAACTCACATGAAAACACACGCTCGCTAATGTTAAACCTATGGGAGAATTTTTTTTTTTAATATCTCGTTTGAATTCGAGTGTTTTAACTTTTTTTTTTTCCATTAGATAGACGATGTCGATCTCTACAAAGTCCGTGTTTTACTTTTCAATTTTCTTTGCAGTTTTTTTTTTTTTTTATGAGGTTAACTTCACTTTCGAAACCGGTTCCGACAGTAAAAATTTCATAATTAAAAAATAAAGTAAAAAACAGCCTTTGTAGAATTCGTCCTAAGCTATCCAATGCAACAAAAATAATAACACTGTAATAAAATAATAACACTGAATAATAACACTAAAATGAAAACGAGATATTTTTTAAAAATTCTGCCATAGGATGCGATTTTTCCCGTTGAAGGAAGTAGCCACTTAATATGTCTCAATCGAATGAAAGTTCTAATTTTCACAAATGATTTTATTATGTTTCTGTGTCTGTTTGGAAAAACAATTTAACTTTTTTGCAAGCATTTTCAATAACATTAAATTCTTTTGAAAGTGAGCTGCTGTGAATCTCATTAAGAATATTTTTTAACAGTTTTACATCTTCGAGGGATTTATCACATTGAAAGTATACCGATTCATCCTAAGGAATTGGTTGTAACATGTTTGATTCACCTAATGAATTGTCAAACTGTCATGCAATTTATGAAATTTTGTTTTTCTGTATAACCAACAATATATCTAAGTTTTTGAAAAAAGGAATTTACGGAAGATATGGTGAATGAAAATTCACCATGTTCATCATGTTACATTAACGAAATCTGAGAAATATCTACCACGTAATATTTAGGAAAAGTGATTGGAAATCGCTCTTTCGGAGTAGCAGTTTAAGCTTCGTGTGTGGGTAAACTCTCCTGAATGTCAAAGGAAATCACAATGAATTTTTATCACCCCCCCCACACACACACACACACACACACATCCATTTTCGATGATCGACTAAAGATAACAAGCAATAAAAACTCCACCTTAGCACAATAATAATAATGATAATAATAACACACAACTGTTTCATTTGAAGGGAAAAAATCCTCTACAATCGCTTTATTCTACAAAAAAAAAAAAAAAAAAAAAAAAAAAATTTCGCTGGTGAAAAATGTTCTGTCTTGAAGAAATATGCTCTCTTTTGTCCAAAAACAAAAAGTTTTTCGAGCAGAAATTCGATTTTAAATGCAAAAATAGGCTCTTTTCTGTTGCGGGAATTCTCCTTAGCACGCACAGTGACGTCATAAGTACGGAAACCTTGATACCGAAACTAGATGGAAATGGCACCCCCCCCCCCTGTACCAACTGAGCTATCCTGGACAAATCTAGAGGGCACTATTCACTCAGATAACCTTTTTGATAAGGGCATCTGGTCTGTTATCTCTAGCTACTCAACAGAATTAATCGCAGGTAATAGGACTACAAGTAAACACTTGATACGTAAGAGGAGCTGGATACATATGGAGTGCCATTACTTGCGATTTATGCTGCTAAACTGTTTCAGATAACAGATGCCCTTATCAAAATGGTTAATTGAGTGAATTGTTCCCGCCAGATTTTTTCAGGATATTTTCAGTTGACAGAGCATTGGCAGCTTAAGCAAAAGGTCCCTGGTTCATATCCTGGCCTGGACAGCTTTTTCACTCATTTGGGAAAATTACAACTCATATGATTTAGTTACCAATTAGAATAAATGTGTCAAAATTAATCAAGTGTAATTACTTATCCATCGTTTACTTAGAATTGAGTTGTTTCAGATAACAGAGAAGATGTCCTTCACAAAAAGGATAACTGAGTGAATTATGCCCGCCTGGTTTGTTCAGAATATTCTCAGTTGGCAGCTTAAGTCAAATGTCCCTCGTTCAAATCATGGCCAAGACATCTTTTTCACTCAGTTCGGAAAATTACAACTCACTTTAAAATAATATTAGAATTAGTTCCATTATGTTCCACACATAGCACACACTGAGACAATGTTGATATTTTACGCATTTCATCAATACATCGTGTATGACATGATTGTGCCTGGATTTCTGAGCATCCATATATCAACGGCTGCATTGTTGAATGCTTTAAAGGATCCAAAAATTGATAAATTGAGGGATTGGTATTTGTAGCTGCTATGTGTAAGTAGTAAGGTGAAAACAGTGTCTCCTATCTATGGATGCTCATATTTCAAAGACTTAAAAGCATATTAAAATAACATATAATGCATGTTGTTATTCATTATAGAATAAACATAATTGTAATGTTTCACAGTTAAACGCTGTTTCACTGTGTACCGGCGTCCCATGCATCACTGTGTCGTACATCGATGTGTACACACATCGATTTGTAGAAAGAAGCAATAACGTACTTCGTCCTTCTGCTTTGTTCGAGTTAACTCATTGGTATTAAGTGGAGAAAGAATTCAGCATTTGTATGATAATCGAACTTAAATATCACATACAATTAAATTCTAGATTTATGATCTGTAACAGACTTGCATTTGTAATTTTTGTGTTCAAAAAATATTTTATTTTCGTAACTTCCAAACAAAATAATATCCAAAATAACAAAATAATAATTCAAATGTGGTCGGTGGGCAATCCAAAGAAAGCATCGTTGAACAGTCTAACATTTAGCTGTAAAAAAAACAAATTCGATTTTAAAACGTCCATTTCATTGTGTACACTCTCTTACAGCGTATGACCCTCCGGTATTAATTTTTGCATATGTTCTACATAACCTGGACGTCAATGCGCCAATTACGATGTTTTTTTAATAACGTAATCAATGCACAGATGATACCATGTAAATTTTACAATTCTATCTGAATAATGTGCCTGTCATCTACACTGTTACTTTCATAAAAATTATCAAATATAATTTCAAAAATGTGTATGTGTTATTGATATAAGGTAACACGTGTCCTTTATTGGAAATGGTTTCTGTAGCAAATAAATGATGATAAAAAAAAAGTTATCGTAACAGCAGCAGGGTTTAAAAATAAACTTTGATAAACGTAAGCAACGCGGTGCTTCTGCCGAAAAATACGGTAGTTTTACCCATAAGCTGGATTTCAGGTGGATTGATTCAAATATTTCTGAATTTAACGAATTAAAACTATAAGATTATGTTTCATTCAGAATAACTTATTTGAGTCGCCAATAGCCCAGAAGAATAATAGAGAAAAATTACTGAATGCGGCAAAATTCAAAGGAAGGAGAACAATTCCTGGTTTTAAGAAATTTGGAAGAAAGGAACACAACCTAATATCTCTTTTCCTATTATTTCAAAGTTTCATTTTTTGCTTAATTCAAATGATCGCCAATGCTTTTAATCTTCGCGTTATATGGAAAATATTAAGGATTTGTGTCCTTCCATGTCAAATCACCCAGAATTTTCTAAAAATGACACACACTACTTTCAAGTTTTGATAAACTTTGGTGTATTTGTAGAATTTTAAATACTGATTTCAAAAATATCAGTCATATTGAAACTGATAAAACGGTTTTGAGTTAGGAGCTTTTAAATGTCTTCCAAGATGGCCGACTTGCCGCCATTTTTAATAGCACATGTGACAACACAAAGATCTGTAACTTCTTTCAGGTTTAAGCTAGAACTTTCAATTTTTTTTTTTGTTCTGTTTAGAATAAAGTATACTTTCATTTCAATAGATTTTTGTGCAGCTTATTGCATTAAAATGCTGTCAGAAAATGACTTTTTGTCATTTTTTTCATTAAAAAAAGGTGTAACTTCAATGGCTGATTTCCCCCATTGCTACCCCTTCAATTTTCATCTAATTGCATAAATAGGTAGCTCAAAATGTGTTTTCATGCCTGATAGAAAAATTTTAATGGGCAGTTCACAGATTTGTTTAAAGAAGAATTTCCATTTTACTGACCTTCCAAAAGTAACGGAAAGCGGAAGATAATGTTGATATTTCTCTTATTACTAGAAATATCATGCATACTTACATCTAAAAAGTTTCATAAGGTTTTATCTTACATAAACATATATATTTTTTAATGTGGCTTAAAAGAAGGGGAATCCCACAGGAATAAATAGGAATGGTAATAATGAATTCCTGCAAGACAGAGAAGTGTTTTCCTAATAAATTGAAATCTATTGCAAAGTTTCAGTAAATTATAAGTAAAGAAGAAATAATGGGAAAAATTCTACAAATAATCGCATTTTATAGCAAAATCATACTTGTATATAATACAAAATATAATAAAAAAAATACAGTAAGTAAATATTATCGTACTTTTAAATTACACAAAATAACATTTAGCACATACCCAGCAAAGAAAGAAACAGTGGGCCATCAGCTGGAAAAAAAGATGGCAGCCAGCACTGCCATCAGCGGAAAAGTGCAATTGTGCCATTACTTAAACCAGTAAAAAAGTGTCCGTGCGAAATCCAGCTGGCCCATCAGTGACGGCCAACAGCAGACCAGCATTGGTATGCCATCACATTACTTCAATCCGGCACTTTTCCTGCAGTGCTAGCACCTATCTCACTGCTGTTCCTTTGCTGGCCCAGCACTTTCCCTTACAAAAATTTCTTATAGAATTCTATAAAAAAAAGAACAAAGTATTATGGCTCTTTTTTCTATAAGCTAGTTTCACCAAGAGCTATAGAAATACCTGTAGAAGTGTCTATAATAGAAATGTCTATAGAAACATTTGAACTTGCAGCGGTTTTCATACGGTCACCCTCCCACTTACTAACCGCGCTCGATGCTGTTTGGTTTTTGTGATCGGGCATGAACAAGTACTTTCAGCGTATGCTACGACCGCTCGTAGCTTTCAAGCTCCCATTACACTATTTCAAGATTGTTTCTTTTATGATTTACGTTCCCAATCCTTAAACTGGTATAGAAATTATTGTATTGTATAGAAATTTTATACGCTTTTTTATTATTGATTCTGAACTGTGTAAATTATGAAAACCGAAATCCTTTGTAACTTAGTAAAACCAGATTTTCGGAGGAAAAAAAAGTGCGTTGAAATAAAGAATTTATTTATTTATTCATTTACTTATTTATTTTGTTGGTGGCAGTGGTGCTATATTAGTTACAGTTTTAAAAGAAAATAATTTCACAGCTTAAACTGTGTTAAGATATTCATTTCAGATTTGTGTTTAAATACTCAATGTCTTCGATATTCGCAACGCCACCTAGCGTAAGGGTTCCCAGCAATAATACTGCAAAAATTCGTGCACTTCCATGTAGTGGTGGGCCAGCGCAATAAAACGGAAGCCCACCAGAATTTTATCTGATGATTTCCAACAGCAAAGTTGACTAAACTGTCCAGCAGTGGTCATGCAATGGTAGACCATTAACCAGCACTTATCCATCATTGCCAGCACCTATCTTGCTGTTGGCCAGCAATTCCCTCTTTGCTGGGTACACAGTAAAAATGCTATTAAAAATATATCTATATCAATGACAATTAAAAATAAAGATAATTAATAAAATTTTTTCTCTTTATATTTCAATTTTATTTCCTTCTAATTTTATGTTTTGTCCACTGTTTGCCTTATTAAAGCACTGGATGCATCACCAAGTTTATATATTTTACCATTTGTAGTATTGATGTCACATGCACAAAGGATGTGACTGAAAGGCACAATATGACTGTCATTTTCTGTCCAATAATACGAAGGTGATGGGCCATTGTGGATGCATGAATTTAACAGTTACATATCCTTCTTCTTTGTGGACTTCTGACACTAAGCTTATATACCAATTCCATTCATACATCCTACATGCTACACAACTGTTAAGAGATAGAATATCCAAAGTCTCTTTAATATTCCTATCAAAAGATGAACAAACAGAAAAATTTTCATCGGTATTTATTCTTTTTCCACTTATTAATAAGTTTTCTGTAGATTCAAAATAATGCATACTGCATGTTCCAGGAATTGTCGTAGCAAGTTGCATCCACTAAGCCATGTTGCTGCTAAGTTTTAACATGTCACTTTTTGTGATGATAAAAAATGTTATACCATCAATGTGTTGTCTGCAATATTCTTACATCATAGACACATTTGCAATTTGACCATGCAACGGCCTTTGCCGACTTGCTTTTGTCACGAGTCTTTTAACCGTCTCTCCCATCCCATCGCAAACAGATTTTTCATGACTCGTAGCAAAAAAGCTCCATTTTGCTTTTATTCCACCAAAATCATGTTCATGGTAACATAGGTTCAAAAATGTTTTGCAATTTTTATATTGGGTAGCAGAGCCATCAGTAAAATATTCTACATTTGTAGCTGAGATATACTTATTATTTAAATGCTTCATGATTAATTTTTGAGTCTGATAAACCATTGGTATATCATGGTCCATATCATCTGAAAGCATGCATAGGCTTTCACTTTTTAAGCTGCTTCCATTTTTCTTTACATAGAATACAACTGTATGTAAAGTACAGCCACCTTGCACTGTTGCCAGATGGGCTACCTTTTTTTAAATCAGATTCTTGATTGGCACCACTTTTTTAAAATGGTAAAATGTGCCTTATTTAATGACATATTAATTAAGGCAAAAACAAAGGGAATTTTACCGTTTCAAAAAAGTGGTGCCAATCAAGAAATCTGAATTTAAAAAAAGTACCCACTGGCAACACTGCAACCATGCGTCCAATGGTAGCTGTTGCACTTCGTTTTGCAATACAAAAGAAAAGTTCCCTCTAAAATCCATTTGTATGAGAGCCTCGTGACTAGTAAGATCCTTTTTTCAAATAAATGCTTTGGGACTTGGATATGTATGTATGGGGTATGAGCTTTTCAATCTTTTTAAGAATAAGATGGATGAAATCATCCAGAGTAGATGTATGTGATGTTAAATCTACTCTGTCAGTTGATACCCACTGTTTATGTTCAATTGCATCTTCAGGATCAAAGTCCGGAAATTTTAACTTTAAAAAAATCTTCAAGAACATTTTTCTTGGGACATTTGCTGCATAAGCGTAACATCCGTATTGTTAGAACTGCAAACCAATTTCTGGATTAAATCTTGATATCTTTTTTAAATCCCTGTTGCTGCAATAAGCAACTGAACATTCTGATGTATAGTACACATGCGGACAGAATGTGTGCCAGAACTTCCATCTAAGACACAATGCTTAGTTCGCAGGTAAGCAAATTTTGAAAACCCAATTTTATTATTAGTAGGAAATTTCGATCGAAATTGGCATACAGTTCATTCATATTACAAAGAAACTCCCTAACCAGACATGAGACATGAAATTCTTTCACAGATTTTATAGTGTCTTCCCAATTTTAATACCTGGAAAAGTTAACAAACCTTTTTCTCATAGGAGTTTTCTTGAGAGTCTATACTTGATACTCAGTTACACTAAAGGTTTCAATTATTTTCTTTTTTGACCATGACTCAGGAATCAATGTTAGCAACTGAATTTTTTTCTCTGCGACTAATTTGTAGAAGCTTTTCTCTCACCATCTCCATTAATCTGTCGAATTCTGAAGCTTTTCTTTTGATTCATATTATCTTCATCAGAGCTACTGTTTTCACTCTGAAGAACTTTCTCTTCCAAATCAAGGGTGCATGCAAACTTCTTTCGCAAGGGAATTTTCATTTGCTTTAATTTTCTTTTTCCAGCAGACACTTTCCAGTGTGCAGAAGTTGCATGTAACCTTAGTGGTGAATTTTCATTAAACTTTACGTGATCTTTTTCGTGCTGATCCATGTTTAATATAATTTCTTCAGAAAAATCAGTGGACTGTCAGCACTTCTTTCTGTTCTTTCACATATGCTTCCAGCAAAGCTCTTGCTTTTTTCCTACAGGTTGAACATAGTTTCTTACCAGGAATGGCATCATTACGTAGCTTATGCTTGTAATTCTTAGTTTGATCCACAGTTGTCACATGTAAAGATGCCTTTCTTGGCCTTGTTAGGATGAAGATTAAATAAATGAAAGCATTTCTTTTGCTGAATTTACATATGCAGAAAGTGTTCTATGCGAGAAAGCATACTGTTGAGTTTTCACTATCTTGTAAATTGTATCTTAATGCAAGATGTTCTTTATTTTTGGTGGATAACTCAAAAATAGCTTGAACATTATTTAAATCACAATTTGGATCATTAATACTTGAACCAATATTGTACATTTTTTGTTTATCCATAAGAAAACATCTAACTTAATACAACAAAGCAGCATCATTTATAGTTATAAGATCAAAAGATACACTTTAACCTTTTTTAACAGATTGGCATAACAAAAGTTGTAAAATTCTGCTTAATCTGGCTGGTTGAAAAAATCTTCTGGGAAGTAATTTTAGTCTGATTCGTTGAAAATCTCTTTCCGGTAAGTACATCTATCTGGTTGGCTGAAAAAATCCTTTCTTGCAAACCAAAGTGATATTATTGGTTAAAATCCTGTCTTCTGGAAAGTTCTGGTAATAAATTAACCCAATCAGATAATTTTAGCAATTAATTAATTAGATATTTCCTATTTTTCACAGTAATTTCGGATTATAATTCAACAATAATTACAGTTTAAATTTTATTTACATTTAAAAAATGAACCAAAGTGAAATAGAGTATATATTTTTTTTTTATTTTGAACTAAATTTTAAACTATTAAATCGCACATTAAAATTTTTTTAACAGGTATCAAAACACGCTTTGAGCTGCAATATTAATACAACAGAGTTAATTTTTTAAACTAATTATATTTATTTTGAATGTAGATATATTTTTAATAGTATTTTTACCGTGTATGTGCTAAATGTTATTTTGTATAATTTTGAAGTACGATAATTTTTACTTACTGTATGTAGTTAAAAATTGTAATTTTATCATTTTGTATAATGTACAAGTATGATTTTGCTATAAAATGTGACTATTTGTAGAATTTTTCCATCATTTCTTTTTTACTTATAATTTACTGAAAATTTGCAATATATTTCAATTTGTCATGAAAATACTTCTATGTCTTGCAGGAATTCATTCCTGCATTAGCCATCCTGCATCATCCTCCATTAGCATTGCTATTTATAATTCCTGTGGGATTCCCCTTCTTTTTAGCCACATTAAAAAATATATATATGTTTATGTATGATAAAACCTTACCAAACTTTTCGATGTAAATATGTATGATATATCTGGTAATAAAAGAAATATCAACATTATCTTGTGTTTTCCATTACTTTTTGAAAGTCAGTAAAATTGAAATTCTTCTTTAAACAAAACACCTGCGAACTGGCCATTAATTTTTTTCTATCAGGCATCAAAACACACTTTGAGCTGTCTATTTATGCAATTAGGTAAAAATTGAAGGGGGAGCAATGGGGGAAATCAGCCATTCAAGTTATACCTTTTTTTAATTAAAAAAAATGGCAAAATGTCATTTTCTGACAGCATTTTAATGGAATAACCTGCACAAAAATCTGTTTAGATGAAAGTTTACTTTATTCTGAACAGAACAAAAAAATTTTGAAAGTTCTTGCTTAAACCTGAAAGGAGTTATAGACCTTTATGTTGTCACATGTGCTATTCAAAATGGCGTCAAACCGGCCATCTTGGAAGACATTTAAAAGGCACATCTGGCAAACCGTTTGATCAATTTCAATATGATTGACATTTTTGGAATTAGCATTAAAAACTCTGCAAATTCACTGAATTTTATCAAAATTGGTGATGGTGGGTGCCATGCTCTGGGTGATTTGACATGAAATGACCCATTTGCAAGTGGTAAACAAATCGTAAAATAATATTTTTTGAATTTATTTATTATTCCAGACAATTGTGTTTTCAAAAAACCGGATAATCCGCTAATTTAACAAATTGAAGTAGCTCAATTTGGATTTATTCCCCCCCCTCCCCCAAAAGAACAATATTGTCTGCCAAAAATCTAGACGAATACTATTAGAAAATATGCTATTCCTTGAGATCTTCATGTTTATGATTAAAACCCTTTGAAGAGCGCCCGCGTATTATTTTAACCGGTTAATTTTATTACCAGACTGCCAAAATGTGTTTCGGATTTTTTAAAATAAAATGTTGCTTTTATAATTTACGTGGAAAAAAACAGTTATTTATTTTCAAATGAATTTGTTCTTAAATTCTAGTAAATTTTCAACATTATAGCAGCAAAATTAATTACTGTGTCCCTAAAAGGGTTAAAACAAATTGTTTAAAGCTGAACCAAAATTTTCGTAAATTTAACTGTTATTCGGGATCGTAGTGTAAGATGCAAGCTGGGTGAAGGGAAGGTGTTCTTAAAATGTGATGAGATAAATAAATTCCCATCTGCACAATTCACATTGTTATTAAAGCTGTCTCCTCCACTGACTAATGTAATAATCTAAAATATTGGCTCTTTGCGTAAAAGCTTGTGCACGGCACGAAGATCATCCACGGTCCGAAAGGGTTAGCTTGTTCAAGGCTTGAACTAAAGTAAAGCAGGCGGCACAGTTGTTAACAGATTGGAAACAAAGAAAAAAGAGGTTTGAATTTCAGAGCTTGTCTTTTAAGTTGCGCGTTGTGTCGTTTCTCACCTCGGTGCGTGGCCTGCCTAAGGAAGTTTATTATTGCCTAAGATTCATTTAATTTCTTTATATTAAAACATTTTTTTCATTTTTCCATTATTCATTTGAAAATATGAAGAGATGAATCTAAGCTCTAAAGAACTCAGGGCATTTAGGACCTGATGAATCTGTCTTGGTTCTACAAATTTCCATTATCCCTTTTCTCATGTTTTTACTATGTTTTTAAAATCCATGTTAAAAATGTAAAGGGAATCATTTTTATTGTCAATGAATCAATTTCTTTTTTATTTATAAGTTCACAATTTTTGTTGGTATTTGTAATAGTGTTTAATGATTATATATATATTACGAAACAATTTAATGGGTTAAGTCGAACAATCACGTCGTGCTTTTTACGACATATTACTTGATTCGTACCACTTTTTAATCAGCCGTTGGTGATGTTGAATAGCAATCATACCACTTAGCACAAGCATCGCTAGTGGAGGTGTCAACTCTGTGAAAATTTAGCAGCTGTAGAGCGATAATAATATTGGTAGAGTCCAATCAAACACTTATTTATTCATGATGAAGACAGGGCAGATTAGGCCGCGTGAGTGGTGAAAAAAGGCGTATGAAGAAATCTGGGGTTTTCCCAATTAAAAACATGGAAACGTAGTCATAGGAAACTGTTTATTCCATCAGAACATACCAACATTAAACAATTCCCACAGGATGAGAAATCAGAGCATTCCACTCGAGCATGAACTAGTTACTCATGCGAAATAGATGTTAATTCACGAAATGAATATTCTACATGGCTTAGGACACCAGGTAACAGGTTATGTAAACAATCAAACAGCACAAAAAATCTACTCCTGAGCTCATAATTTTCCAAATTTTATTATTGCGGGTGACTTAAATGCACATCATCCTTCTTGGAATAGCCGACTTACTAATAGTTCCGCCAAAATCATCCGAAGGTGGGTGGATCAAAATTTCGGGCAAACTATCGCCCCCCCCCCCCCCCCCCAGAGCCCACCTTCCCTAGAAGTAATAATTATCTTGATATTGCTATCACCCGCAATTTCCCTTAACCCTACACCATTCAAACGGTGAACGATTTATCTTCGGATCATTTACCGGTGATTTTGCGATATTCTGTACAGTGTCATACAGCCTGTCAACACCACAAGCTCTGAAAACAAACTGGCAGGACTACACCTATGCGCTTGCGCATAAGGTAACCCCGCCCATCATCCCGGAGTCCAAACGTGAAGCTGACAAGGAGAGGGTCCGAGGTTGGTCTCACCGAATGCGATGAACATTTTGTGTTCGATAGAGTATAGTTAGTATATAAATACAACCTGCGGCCAGAAAGTTCGGTGAATGAATTTTTATTTCAAAAACAGTATTGTACAGCATCAAATACAATTTACTGTCCTTCAAAATAATCTCCATGGATGGTAATGTTATGTACTGTTGGGAACGAGTATATAAGTCCTGGTATCTCATGTAAACAGTTCTTTCGGAATGGCTTTCAGCTTGGCCGTCACGTTGCGTTGAATGTCGGTGATGTCCGTAAATCTCTTTCCCTTCAGGGCTGACTTCAATCTGGGGAAGAGGAAGAAGTCTGCAGGTGCCAAATCAGATGAATAAGGGTCGTGATCAAGTGTCACAACTCCATTCGCGGCTAGGAACTGTCGTACATCGAAGGCGGTGTGTGGCCAGGCATTATCGGAAGAAGAGTCGGCTAAGATGTGTTATTATCCCACCCTCCGCGATGTTGAGTATTTCACGATTTTTATCGCTCTGGCAACCCCGGCGTTTGGCGTCTAGTAACTTATTATGACAACCCCCTTTTTCACGACGCGAGAGCGTGCTGTCATTGCCGACGGTTGCTTGACTCTTGTACCAGATACTCTTTGATATCGTGTTCTATGGCTGTCTTTTTATTTTTATTTTAAATTTATTGGATGTATTTCATTGACTATAGTTTCTGTAGTCCGTTTAAACGCTCTTGCTGAAGTAATTAAGAAATATGAGGGAAATTTTGACATGAAAGGGAGGTTTGTTTATAGCGTGTCAATGCGTATTAAGCCTATTTTGGAAAATGACGGCGGTGTTATATTTTGTGCTGTAGGCTTCAAGAAAGCAGATGTCTGTTAAGGTATGTTGATAATTTTATGTATAGTTTGTTGCTTTAAGAGTTTTTTACATTTTGAGATTGCTACAAAACGAGAACTACTGAATTTTGAGAATGCTATATCGCGAAAAATGCTGAATTCGGCGATGTTTTTTTTTCGGTAAATGAGCGCGAAGCGCTCATACAACTATTGCTGATTGCCACTTTAGCGAGTTTCGTTTTTTAGGTATATTTTGCTGTTTTAAGCGTTTTTTACATTTTGAGATTGCTACAAGACGAGAACTGCTGAATTTTGAGAATGCTATATCGCGAGAAATGCTGAATTCGACGATGTTTTTTTTTTCGTTAAATATGCGCGAAGCGCTCATACAAGGATTACTGATTGCCAGTTTAGCGAATTTTGTTTATTATTTACATTTTATTTTCGTTGAGCCAAACATGCGTATAAACGGGTGCTTGGCGACATTTACTACTTGGCGGAAAAGGGGTTTTCTCGCCAAAAAAAATCCAAGATGGCGGAGGGTGGGATAATAACACATCTGTTCCGAAGATTCCAGGAGCCTTGCGTGGCGTACTCAGTGCGAACGCGACGGATACATTGCAGTAAACGCTTCAGAACATCGGCGTAGGTATTCAAAGTGGTACTCTCAGGGAGGAATTCTTTGTGAGTGAGACCCTTAGAGTCGAAGAATGCAAAAAGTATTGTCTTTATGCGCGATTTTTCCGACCGTACCTTGGTTTTTTAGGCGACGACAGACTCCGCCGTCACGGCCGAGCAGAAAGCCATTCCGAAAGAACTGTTTGACAGGAGTTTCCAGGACTTATATACTCGTTCCCAACAGTGCATTACCATCCATGGAGATTACTTTGAAGGACAGTAAATTGTATTTGATGCTGCACAATACTATTGAAATAAAAATTCATTCACCGAACTTTCTGGCCATAGGTTGTATATGACCGTCATAAAGCGCAACACCCAGGGGGCTTCAGAAAATCAGTCGTAAAGTTTAAGCTACAGTTTATAATCTGATCAATTGAAGGCTCTGGAAAGAGGCTCCGTGGCATAGCGGTAGCATGCTGGATTTGAGTTCTTTCTACCCGGGATCGATCCCGGCTCGGACTTGTTTTTCGGAACGAAAATTTTTATCAATCATTTTCGAATCGCAATTGAAAAAATGTGTATAATAATTGAAATTTACGAAAAATATGAATTAAATGTGTGTTTTGTAGCATATAAGTGTTTTTTAAGTACGAAATTTTGCATGTTTAAATATATAATAAAAAAATCTCGCATATTTATATGTCTATAGACCAGAAATTTTTTGTTGTTATTTAAAATTATTTACAGTTATTTCAATGAATAATCTACTATTTTTCACAGAGAAATAAATTAAAACACGTAATATAAATGCGTGATTAATTATATTACTTTAATTTTGTTTCTATATGAAAGTATTTCGAATATTTCATGATTTTTTTAATACGCCTTTTTAAATTCTAAATATGACTTTTTTTATTTCGGATTTTTGGCTTTGTAATTATTACCTACGTAATAACTATTTTCAGCAGTTCAATATCTTTTTAGAACTTATTTTTAAGCACAAAGACAGTTATTCTAACTATAATCATAAGCATCCAAGATTTTAAAAATTCAAAAGTTAAAAAGCTAGTTGGTAAAAACGATACACTTATTTCACTGTGAAAAGTAGTAGCTTATTTATGTAAATAACAGTAAACAAATTTTAAAATTAGCTTGATTTTATGGTCTATAAACGTTCCAATTGACTTTTTTTTAAATTTTTTATTATTATTATTTATTTATTTTATCTTTAGTTTTCATTAAATATATTAACATGCAAAGATTCGCACCTAAAATTGTATTTACATAATTAAATTGATTTATATAAAAATATTAAACAAGAAAAAAAAAAGATTTCCGAAAGAAATTACTACGTAGACACTTATTCTAATTAAAAATAAAGAATCCCAGACTTTAAAAAATCATATTAAAAATATAAAAGTATATTTTGAATAAACCATGAAATATTTCAATGAAGAAACAAAATGAAAATAATATATTTGTTCACTTATTTTAATTTATTTCTCTATTAAAAATTGTAGATATTCATTGAAATAACTGTAAATAATTTTAAATAACAGAAAAAAATTTCTGGTCTATAGACATATAAATATACGGGTTTCTTTTTTTCATTATATATTTAAACATGCAAAATTTCGTAGTTAAAAAAACACTTATATGCTACAAAACATACATTTAATTCATGTTTTTCGTAAATTTAAATTATTATACATATTCTTTCAATTGCGGTTCGAAAATGATTGATAAAAATTTTCGTTCTGAAAAACAAGTCCGAGCCGGGATCGAACCTGGGTAGAAAAAACTCAAACTCAGCATGTTGCCGCTATGCCACGAAGGCGCTTGCCAAAGCGGGAAATTTATCCGATTATAAACTGTGGCTTAAATTTTGCGACTGATTTTCTCAAGAGCCCCTGTGTGTTGCTCTTTATGGCGGTCATATATTTATATACTAACTATACTCTATCGAAACACAAATGTTCATCGCATTCGGTGAGACCAAAATCGGACCCTCTCCTTGTGAGCCAAAGAACGTAGAGGAAAAGAAGTGAAGGCTTTGGAAACCGTAACTAACTGAAACAGTGCAAACAGCTCTGCTGGGAAACACACTCAAAGGGGCGATCCAATTATAGGCATTCTTCATTACATCTACCAATTCGCCAAACTTTCTTGTAGTAAACCTAAGATAACACCTTCGCGCCAACGCCCCGCGAGAATTCAAAACGACATTTCTTAGTCAGTTTGACTTGTGACTTAACAGCGATTGGGACAGATTTTTTAATATGATCTGTTCATGTTCTGTTGTTATGATATATTTTCTGTATTGCAAATAGATAGCCGATGAATACATACAATGGAAAAATCTTCAGTGATACAGCACTCTGTAAAATAATAAATTTTACGTATCGAAAGTTCCACTTTCACTCGAAATCTAACATAACAACTAACAGATTCATCTAACGTATTCTACGATCTTTGACCTTCAGGGGGTTTCTCCCTCGGAGAGAAGCTCCATCCACGAAAAGAGGGGGGGGGGCGCACTTTTTTCGCGCGGACAGGGGACAGCGGTGAGCACAGTGTTACTCCTCATTTTGATAATTATCGCTACTGGCTATCACGCAAAAGCGCGCCAAGTAAACCCCGTGTTATCTTTCGCCCCTTTATGCGGCTTCTACCGCTTAGCTGTTTGCACTGTTTCACTGAGGATCGGGGATTTACATTGCGCCTATGAAAGTTTCCGTTCTTTTCCTCTACGTTCTTTGGCTGAGCTAGCTATCAGTATGCTTGGAGACTCCATGAGAGAAGCCTACACCCAGATAGCAATTTTAGTTTGCAGAAAATTTTCAGCAATCTTACTTTGCAGATTTGCAATGTTGCAGCAAGCTCAGCATGACAAGTCTGAAAGTTCATAACAAGACTGCAACAAGATTATGCAAACTCCGAAGTCACCATACTTTGAACTTGCAGCTAAGTTGTCGTGCAAGTTGCAATCTTGTTGCATCAATCTTACTGCAAACTCATAGCAAACTAGTAATATTGCGATGTCAGACTATTTGCAAACGCATTGTAAATTTGCAATATTGTCATGTCAGAACATCTGCAAATGAATTGCAAACTCGGAATCTTGTCATGACAAGTATAGCTGCAAATATGTAGTAATTTCATTGAAATGTTGTCAATTCTCTGAATTTTGCGTGTAGTACACAGGTAAAATAGGATTTTTTGAGACAACAGATGCCCATTCACCCAAATTTGGGAAGAACTTCGTTTTGATACTAAAAATGAAGATCCAATGAGTACTAAAAAAATAAAGTTGTTTTATCATGTTTTTTGCGCAAAAGGGGGCATTGTTAGCTCAGGGAGGGGGGTAACTAAAAATAAATAAATAAGTAGGTGAAATGGGATATTGTTTATTATGTTTTTTATAATTCCGAATCAGGTGAAATCATCAGCAAGTCAATACGATCATTTGTTACAAAATTACGGCAGGTTTTATTAATACAGTCTTTTGCAGTTAAAATAGGTTTTTACAGTAACAAGTGATTGCTATTCACGAAAGCTTGAGACAAACCTCGTTTTGGCACTACAAATTAAGATCCGATGAGTCTCCAAAATGTAAAGTTGTTTTACTGTGTTTTTTTTTAGGGGGGGGGCATTTTTTGATGGGCATTTTAGCTCGAGGGGGGCAAATTCAACTTTTTTTAAATAGGTCAAGTGGGATATCGTTTCGTATGTATTTGAATAACATTATCGGCAAGTCGATACGAACATCTATAAGAAAGTTACAGAAAAGATTTTATCAATGCAAAGTGGAAAATTACATTTTATTTTTTACATAGTTTTGTCACATTTATTTTACGTTTAAAAAGAGTTTTTTATATCATATTAAGCAGGGCTCCCAAATGGTCCACCAACTGAATACCAATAAATTTTAACAGAAAAATTTATGGTAGGTTTGCGCTAGAATTAACTTTCAAATGTGTTTCCGGGGCGGTTTGTAAGAAAAATCTAAAAAGAAATTTTTTCTAAAATAATATTGGTATTCAGTTGGCGGACCATTTGGGAGCCCTGTATTAAGTCATCTCAAAACTATTAAATGTCTTCAAAATGACAATAGTCAAAATCAGGATAATTTTGAGTTTATTTCAAAGTCATTAAATTTACCAAAATCCACTACTTATAATCTGGCCTAACTTTGTAAACAATGATCGTATCGGCTTGCTTGCGATATCATTTGATTCAGAATAAAAAAATTCACAACAAGCGATACCCCATTTGACATTTAAAAAATAAGTTATGTTCGCCCATGCGTGTTAAAGTCCCCCTCCCCTCCTCAAAAAGAACCCCACGATGATTCAACTTTATTTTGGGGGAACAAATCGTATCTACATTTCTAGTGCCAAAATGAAGTTCTTACCAGATAAATTTTCTTGAATGGCAATCAGTTGCTGCTGTAAAAACCTACGGTACCTGCACCAAATTATAGTTTTCGACTTCGTATTCATAAAACTTGTCGTAACTATGTAACAAATGGTCGTATCAATTTGTAAATGGTAATCATTCCATTAAAAAATAATAATAATATTAATAATAAACGATACCTGTCTCTTAACATACCTTAAAAAAATTTTAGTTTGCCCCTCCCGCTCCCCGAGTTAAAAATGCCCCCAAAACATGATAAAAGAACTTTATTTTTTAAGGACTCTTCGAATATTCATTTTTAGTATCAAAATGAAATTCTTCCCAAACTTTGGTGAATGGTCACTAGTTGCCGCATTTCTACTCAAGTTTTGATTGTATATTTTTTTTTCTGTACGCTAATAGTCGTACTTTTGAAGGTTGTGCGAGTTTTGTGCAGGATTCCATATAATCGGAGGTTTGTCAAATGCTTGACATTTATATGCTACATAGACCGAGTAAACAAGGACTTGTAGTTTAAAGTAGATTCCAAATCACCACAAATATACTACCACAACCGCAGGAATTAAACCCGACATAGTTGAATCGGAGGCCACAGGGCTAACCATTCAACTACCTGGTAAGCCCCAATAACTTCCAATAATATACCTTAATTTGTTTAGAAGTTTTATTAGACTCGCCAATTCTCATTTAGTTGCTTATTCGCTTCTAATTCTTAGAAGGTAATTAAAAACATTATCTAAAAATAAGTGGTCCATGTACCTAACCAATGCAAAGCAAACCTAGATGAGTATAAACACACACCCTCAATTTTAATTTCATATATAATTTTATTAAAGAAAATATAATTTATTTTCATTTCTTTTTGGCCAGAGTGGAATATATTGCTAAAACTTATTAACTTCCAGAAGGAAAAAAAAAACTCATTTTAAAATTAAAATTTCCCTATGGGGCGATCCATAAATGATGTCACACTTTTTTTCAACATTTTTAACCCCCTCCTCCCCTTTATCACAAAATGTCACTCTTCACCATACCCCTCCCCTCCCCTTGTCACATGATATTACGTAAATATATACTTGCAGCTCAGAAACAAAGCACTATGTTATAGGTCATATTTCAAATTTTATTTTTGAACTTTAACTATGTGTTTTAATGACATTTGTGAGCATAACAATAAAACTGATTCGTGTATTTATTTTGTATGAAATAAGATTACGGTTTACAACAAAAACATAATATACAATAATAATAAAATATTAATATAAAAGAGCAATTGAAAACAGTAGTATTTTAGAATTTGAAATGGAATTTGATATATTTGGTTTTTAAATCCTATATTTACTTTATGAACACAAACTACTTTAAAACAGATTGATTTTGAAGAAGAAACCTCAATATTAGTTTTACTTAAATGGAATTGCCATAACATTTCATTTGTCACATTAATATGAACATTTATAAAATTATATATTAAATCATAAAATAGAAATTACGCCGAATCATTTACTATAACGACTCTTCCTCCCTTGGAGTAAATATATGCTCGTCCATAGAGTACACAGGCATTTTGGCATCGCACTCATCCTTGGGAATAGTAAGTCCTCTAATATCTATGCAATGTTAGTAAGACCTCTAATGTTTAACCAAAATGTGTGATGTCAGACTTCTTCTTACCCCCTCCCACCTTCTTGTCACAAACTGTCACAATTTCACGAACCCCTCCCCCCCCCCCCCCCTCTCCAAGCGTGACATCATTTCTGGATGGCCCCTATTCACAAATCTGATTAAATATAATTCCACAAAAACAAAATATTTGAAAAGTTTCAAGAATTTAAAAAGAACAAAGTTATAATAAAACAATACAGTCTATTAAATTACAAAGTTTATTTTCACACAGCTACAAATAATAGTTTCTAATACAAAGTATTAACATAATATTTACCAAATTAACATACAATTATTTAACATTCTTCTATATATTATTTCCGTGTCTTTGCATCCTAAAAGAGAGAAACAATAGAGTGCATTTTAAAAGTTACAAGTTAAATTTTCACTGTTTTCAAGAATCCTGCTTAGATTTAGTTCTAAAGGTGATTACAAATTATAACTCTTCAGGCAAAATGACCGGATCGTAAATGTTAATCCAACGAGATATATTTTTTTAAATATCTCGTCTGTATTTTTATATTTTAAAAAGACTTTTTCTTTTGCATTGGATAGCTGAGGTAAATTTCTGCAATTGCGGTTTTTACTTTATTTTAAGTTCGTTGAAGTTTTTATTTAATTTTCTTTCTTTCTTTTTCTTTTTTTTTTTTTTTTTTTTTTGTGCGGACACTTTCACTCTTTTCACTGTTTATACCGGCTCGAAAGGTGAAAGTATATAAAAAAAACATTTAAAAATATTGAAATGCAACCGAGTTACCTTAAAAAAATTCTCTTATTGGATTAACATTGGCGAATGGGTGTTTCCGCGTGACTGAAGTAGCCTCTTAACCCTTTAAGCCCTGACCCATACAATTGTACAGGCGATTACTAAAGTAAAAGAGAATGACTACCTCCTGTTTTTGTGCGATTTAAAACCAAATTCGCACATTTATATGAGTTAATTGGCTTTAGATGTTTTGATAAGACACAACTAGGGGGTACCATCTACAATACAGGGTTATATTTTCTGCTTTAAAAAAGACTATATCATCTGACAGCAATAGACAAAAAGTATGAACTGTCGTAATTTCATTTAAATATGATTTATAATGTTTGCTTGGATTTAATATTTCTTTTCATATAGTTTATTCATGATTTTAATTGATTTTGTCTTTGATAAATTTAATTAGGCTTCACAAAAGTTGAAAAACAAATGAACCACACAATTGTGCGGGTCCGGCATTTACCATTTCCAAAATAGATACAATTCCTAATATATATATAAAAAAATTTTAAGTGATTTTTTTAAACTTATGTTTTTAGCAATTTATTTTTTATTAATTACATTTTTAAAGCTGACCAATTTGAAATTAATAGGTTTGTACTATTCACGATTTCTATTTAAAATGGATAGTATTAGATATATAATATGCACATGTAACGAACTGTATGTTTCTGCTCTGAGTTATAGATGCCATATATGATTTATAAGTTTTATATGAGTTATATGCATATCACGAGATTGATTTTTAAGTTTGATAAATTCATTCCATTTTGTCGACACAGCAAGTAAACCACCAGGAATAAATAATAAATTATAGAAAGTTCAGCAAATGCTCGACAGATTCCGTAGTGTCTGCTTGAATTTACCAGGAGATCAGGGAAAATTTTCCATAGATGAGCAGACGATTCCTTTTTTTAGGACGTGCCTCGGTAAAGCAGTATATAAAAAACAAACCACACTCTGTTGTAACAGCATCATCTGGGATAGTTTTAAATTTTGTATTATACCAGTGGGAAAGTACAGACCTGGTCCACAAGGATCTAGACTTAGGACCTGCAGTCAGGGCCGAAACTAATGGGGGGGCAGAGGGGGCATGTGCCCCGGGCGCCAAATGAAGGATTATACCTTTGGAAAGGATTATTTTCTTCTGATGGACTGATGGCTTCCATTATTATGAAACAGCCATTATAAATGAAGTGTTAGGTGAAGATGAAATAGCAGTCGTAAAAAGTTAGAACTCTGATTTTCTGGTCAGAATGAGAAAAAAAAATGGCCATAATTTTTTTTGAAAAAAAAAATAATAGGTATAGGAAAAAAGGAACGAAATGGGGAAAAAATGGACTGTAAGGATGGAACGGTAAGGAAAATTATCACCTATTTTTAGGAAAATCATGTTAAGACTAAGTGATAGCCACAATGTTCATTGATTTCTAGAAACAGTTGTTAATATTGGATTAAATAATTTTTTTTTCTTAATTTACCTCGAAAAGTGCAGAAATAAACCTTGGGGACGGTAAGACTACCAATAAAGTCACGATCTTGAAATTGATATTTAAATGCTGATTTAAATTTTGCAGTAAATTTCCTGTCAAAGAATTTTAGACATTCTTTCTCTAGCATACTTCTCCATGAGAAAAAACTTGAAAAAAATTCTGTGGCTGCATTTGAAGTGATTTTCTGTATAAGTTTAGCAAGAGGGACGGTAAGGATGAAAAACCCAGGGACAGAGTTCAAAAAATAATATCAACCGTAAAAATGTGTGCAGGTTAATTTTTTGCACAATATTTATATTAAACAATTGTCCTAGTTTCGGAAAAAAATTACATCGAATTACTTTTATTGAAACAATTTTATACAGACAGCTCCAAATTTAAAAATCAGCATCAGGGACGGGACGGTATAGGAGTTTTCCTGGTATTTGGACCCCCAACATCGTCCAAAACTTATTTATCTCGTTAATATTGTTATATGCAATCATGCAATGGAATGTTCTCCAGTATATGAAAAAAAAAGAAAAAAACACAAAAAATGTATTAAAATAAAAATTATTATTCAGGGACATAAAAGTCAAAACATTGTGAGAATTCCACATATATTGTTGTGCTTTTGTACTTTTTCGGTTTTGGTTACAGTTTTCTTTTATATGAGTACAGTTTCACTTTCAGAACAGGTTTCAAAATTGAAAGTATCTGCATTTAAAAAATTGCATAAAAGCTCGAAAAGGTACGATTGCACAACTATATATATCAACCAGGTGTATCCTATGCAAAAAATAATATTAAAAAATATTAAAATGTGAGCCCAAAATATGCAAAGAACTGTCCATAGAATTAACATTAGTTTGAATGTTAAATTTTACTTCGGGTGACTAGTGTCGGTTTTTAAGAATTACGTTTTATTAAAGATTGTTATCATAGAAGAAAATAATAAATAAAGATGCAGTTGAACACTATTTTACATGTGAAAAAGGATTCAAAACGAAACATCTTTAATAATAACACAAATAAATAGTCTTCGAATCTCACATTAACAATATAACAATGGAATTAAGGTTTTAAGGTCCAAAGTTTTAATTATAAAAAAAAAAAATATTTTGTAACTATTAAAATAATATTTTGGTGCTATGGTATCCGAGGTTTTAAGTATCACACAAAGCTATTTTATAACTTTTTTTTTTTTTTTGGGGGGGGGGGAGGAGGGAAGAGTTTAAGTAATTAGTCAATGCATTTTAGTTATTTAGCTCTAATTCATTTCAAAAATTCTGGTTTTTATTAAAAAGCTCCGTATACTCCCGGTTTCTCGAATAAATCTATATCGTACATACTCTAGGCATGACGTTTCTGACTTTAGCGTACACCCTCTGATTTTTTTTCCGATTACAACACTGCAAACCAGATCAATATTTGTCATAATTTTAAGAACCGGAATATTGTTCCGATTTGCTCTGCACATTTCAAGCCCAGGTTTGCTGTCGCGAAAAATTAACAATTTCAAAATATTCGTATTTAAAATTTAAGAAAAATAGGAAATAAAACGACTTATACACATCCGATTAACAAGCAGTTATGTCAAAAGAAAAGAGAAATTTTTAAAGAATTAAATAAAACTGACGCCGGAAGGAAATACTGTTAATAACTTTAATAAAAATTAGAAAATAGCGATACAATAGAAGTCCATGATAAGAAGCATGGAGAATAGCACACTAAGAAACTGTTTAAAATACTTGATATTTATATATAGAAAGGGGTTTAATGGCCATGAAAAGATAATTTAAATTTAAAAATACATTCGAACGCACTGCTGAATTCAAGAGGAGGGGGATTCCCCCCCGGAAGGTTTGATATTTTATGCTTTTTAATAAGCAATTTCCACACAGAATCTCTAAAATGTCCCCCCCCCCCCTCCAGAGCCGCAGAAATTATTCCCGGAGAAAAATATCTGAATTCAACACTGCTCGATCGGCGTGAGCAAGAAAAAAGGCAAATATTAATTAAAACGATATCTTAGAAATTCCCCTTAAAGTTGAGAAAAATTCATTTAAAAATTAAAATTTTCAATAATGCCTTAACATGAACCAAAACCAAACTATTTAAAAAATGTAAGCATTCCTCAGTAAATAAACACAACTTTTTAATTTATTAAAATTTCTGTACGAAATAAGTACTAGTTTGTACAGAGAAAATACAAAAATATCCTAATCACATTTGAATAATTAAAATAATAAATACCTTTATATCTGGGTTCTTTACTTGAACGCTTATCCAATGGCGCTGCTTCATGGAATTCAATAAAGAAGTGTTGTAATTTTGTCTTTGTAAAATTTCCGCGCATGCGCGTTTATATCTGTTCTCCTTCCAACAAAAGAAATTTTTCGCTTACGTCGTTATTTTATGACAGTGTTGTATCAGGTTTAGAGCAAAGTTGCGTTGCAAGAAAGCGATTGATTATATTCCGTCTACCTAGTAATGTCCTTGCGGCAATATTATTACTTCAAATTTTTCGTGACAAGAAAATATCAAGAAAAAATTAATCTTGCTGCAATTGTTCATGCTATCTGGGCATGAGCTGCTCTCAACCCAAGGCTAGAACACCTGACATGTACAGTTTACCGCAAAACATACGGGAAATGATCAGAGACAGAAATCATGCTCGCAGGTATTGGCAGGCAAATAGGTTACCCCTTCTTAAAAATAAATTCAATCGTTTAAATAGGAGAGTAAGAGCTGCTATTCAGGAGTTTAGTAAATCACAATTCAACGATTACGTTGAATCTCTCACAACAGAAGATAACACCATTTGGAAGGCAGCTTCCCAAATCCGTAGGACACGAACACACATTCCAGCCATTAACGGCTCAAATGGAACGGCAATCACAAACTCAGAAAAATCTGAAGCTATCGCACAAAGTCTTAGGAAACAATTCACTCCACACGAAGACATTTTTTATCCTAGGACTGCGACCACCTTAAACAATATTGTCAATAGCTACCTCCAGAGGGAGACACCAAACACCCTCACACCTACTACTCCCTCGGAGATTCAAAATTACATTTCAGGCTTGAAAAAAAATAAATCTCCAGGAGAAGACAATATCTCCACTAAAATGCTTAAGAATTTACCCTTAAATTTTATTTTCTATATAGTAATTCTCATTAATAGCATGCTCACATTAAATATTTTTCCCGATAGCTGGAAAAGGGCAATTGTAGTTCCACTGCCTAAACGCGGTGAAGACTTACACGCCCCTGAAAGCTATCGACCCATTTCACTTCTATCCTGTCTCTCTAAAGTTTATGAACAAGTACTCGTCAACCGCCTGAAAGAGTTCTATAACTCGCATGACCTGTTTATACCGGAATAGTTCGGTTTCAGAGCAGGTCATTCCACACAACATCAGCTGTGGTGCGTTACAGAACTCATTCATGCCGGCCTAGGCAGGGGCGGTGTGACGGGAATTGTCTTTCTAGATGTTCAGAAGGCTTTTGACAAAGTTTAGCATGTTGCCCTAATTTATAAAATGATAAGGGATGGCGCCCCTCCTCAACTTATTAAAACTTACGCCGATTATCTTAACATCAGATCTTTCATCGTTAGGGTGGGTAACTCTCTTTCTAACCCCCATCCTATCTTAAGTTCTACGCCCCAAGGGGCACTCAGCTCTCTTACTCTCTATAATATTTATGTCAACGACATTCCTCTCAAGCCTGGTGTAAAATTAGCGAAATTCGCTGATGACACTGCCGTTATTTTTACAGACAACAACCCACACAAAGTGATTGAAACACTCCAAGACTACCTCAACGAATATTTCTATTGGTTGAAGAAGTGGCGCATCAAAGTTAATCCAAGAAAAAGTGCTGCCATTCTATTTACCTTCAAAAAATTTACCCCATCCATTAAACTTAAATTAAATAATCAGCCTATTCCCTGGCAATCTGAATATAAATACTTGGGACTTTTTCTAGATTCAAAATTATCATAGAGCAGGCATATTTCCGAAATATTGGAAAAAGCCGACCGCGCCATGAAAGCCCTCAACTCACCTTTAGCTTGGAACAGCCGCCTGTCTATAAAAAATAAGCTGTTATTATACAAATTGATGATCAGACCCATTATAACCTACGGATCGGTCATTTTTGGATGTGCAACCAAAATTCATCTTGAAAGAATTCAAGTCTTCCAAAATAAGCAATTGCGTAAGTTTACCTGTGCGACTCGCTATGTTCGTAACGACCAGATACATAAAGATTAATAGAGCTTCTTCAGGAAGTTCAGTTAACAATTTAACCTCACTGACGCGTCGAGGATGGAGCCAGGCAATGTCTTTCATGAGCAATTTTTTTTCAGTAAATCATGTATTCAGATGCTGAATAGCCGTGTCTAAGAAGACATTACCTTAAATACTTCTGATGATGACCCGTGAATAATTCTTTAATCATCTTGAGAATATTCACCACATCGATGTTTCGCTATAGATATTCTCTTTTCCTTCAGAAATCTCTAAATTTCAATGGAGTAATCCTTTTCTATTAGTTGCTTCTGACGATGTTTCCCAAATTTAGAAGCATTTTTCAGAACCATATCAAAATTATTTCCTTTGTTTCGCAGATTGCATCTCAGAATTTGGATTTTGTTAGCAGCAGTTAAGTAATCCAGGCTGCTTATCTGCAGATACTTCTATGTGGGCTTAGACATATTGAATAGGTCACGGAAAATGGTTCTATCAATACAGGGTATTTCAAAACTATATGTCAGAAATGTAAAGGCAGGTAGAGGGGACCTAAATAAGCAGATTTTATACAGGAATGTGGCTGCGGAAATGTATCGCTGAGGCAGTAGAGTGCGCTGTTCGGCGGATGAAAGCGCTTTGCTCACTTGAACCGACCATCACCGCACGAATTTCGAGCAACATGCATCGTTACACCAATGCAGAGCTTGCCGTTATACATTTCATGCATGGGGCTGCGCAAGGAAAGGGCTCACACCCAACGCACGTACAACAGTTATCTAGCTTGTGCAAGGACTATCCTCTGCTGTGCGTAATACTGCTTATTCTACTGCAGGAATTCTGTGATATCTTCTAGTGTCCGTATCATGTCTCGAATCATAACACGACACACTCGCGCACAACTCCCGATGAAGACGCTCAATTGTTTGGCGACCTTCCAGATTCCTACCCGGGAATCATTCCATGTGCATCCTTTGAGCAGCCACCCTATTTCATTGAGCAGCCCCATACATGAAATTCATATCTGCAAACTCCGCATTGGTTTAATGACGCATGTTGCTCGATGCAGAGAATGACGATTGAAGTCAGCGAAGTGCTTTTATCCACCCAACTCAACAGAACCCTCTACTGCCTCAACGCTGCATTTCCGCACTCATATTCCTATATGAAATCTGTTTACTTAGGTATCCTTTCCATGCCTTTACATTTCTGACATGTAGTTTTGAAACAGACTGTTTATACGGAACACGTACCAAATATCAAACAACATTTTTTCCGAAAAAGGTACATGTAACGAGAAATCGTCCATTTTGGTTACATCTTGTAGACCCTTAAATAATGTTAAAACTTTATGTCGATCGTTAAAGGGTTTTGAAGATTCCTCAAACATGCTATTAAGAGATCGATTTTTACTCCACCACCTAGTAGCGTTTTTTTTTTAAATCGGCATAGTTTATATCCACTTACAAACTCCAAATTCACTGAATCGTTTATATGACTCAGAGATAAACACGGTTGTAGGTTGCAATAAGCCCAATAAGTCCTTTGCGAATTTGTAACATTCTGTTGCATCTGTTTTATACAATTTAGATCATGTGCATAACAGTGCACATGCTATATATTTGTATTGTCCTTTTTCATTTATGCTTGCAGGCCTTAATATCTTCCACTCATATTTACTGCACCATTAAAAACTGCCAACTATTTGTGAAGAACAGAGAGTTTAAACTTTTTAAGTTATTTTAGCTGAAGATATACAGGGCTTCCCCTGTTGTTTCGGCGGTATCAACCAAATTTAAAAAGCTAATTTTCAGTTTACCGTGCAGCACATAACGAGCACAAAGTGCCAACTGCTCAATTACAATACATCTTGTGTGGAATCTCATGCTTCAGTATTGAATGAACGTGACTGTGTCCCTTTATCGGCAATGCTAATTTGGATCTGAATGGTGAGATAAGCAATTAACTTATTTATAAATGGCTTTGACAGAATTTCAATAAACGACTCTTCCATGCCACTTAGGATTTTCATTTCTGCTCTGTTCTAGCCTTCTTCATACTTTCTGAAAATGTTCTTTCTTGGCTTCTCTTGATGGCCTGTGCTACAGGACCGTGTAAAATTTGATCATATTTACATAGCAGCATTACCAATAAAAAAAAAACTACCGTAGTTAACATCACTATTATTCAAGTCTGCAGCTGCCTCCTCTCTCCTCTGTAAGCTAATCCATGAATACCAAGAAATAGGACAGTGTCAATGATGCGAGTTAGAACTTTTCTAAGTATATCAGCTTCAGTCTTTCGTTTATGCATGATGTCCTAATTTATGAGAGTCCGAACGTCTGCATTGTTCTTGGACATCAGAAAACTTATGGATGCGTTTTCAAGCACTTTCGAGATTTCGTGAACAGCTAGATCTTTATAAATATTTTTTTTCCATTGACTTTATGTCTAAGGATCATTGGATTCAGATAATCAGCGGTAAAAAGGACAAACTGAATAGAACATCTTGTTATGGTCTAATAAATAGAATAACCACTTTCCCTGTTCAACATTGTTACCTTGAGAATTGTGATACTACTATGTTTTGAAGGGTTTGAAAGAAGGGTTAATATCTGTACTTTCACTCATGGGCGTACCCAAGGGAAGGCTGATGGGGCTACAGCTCCCCCCGAAATTTTCGAAAATGATATGAAAAAATTGCTGATTTTTCCCCTTCTTTTTTGGAAAAAAATTTTAATTTTTTTCTGTCATACAGCGGACTAGCCATTCTCATTAGTCCCATATTAGTCCACATTGACACCAAAGAAGAGAAAGGGGGCTGATGGGGCTACAGCCCCCCCCCCCTCCTCCTGAAATATTCGAAAATTGAGTGAAAAAATTGTTTTTTCCTTACTTTTTTTAGAGAAATCTGTAATTTTTTCTTCTGTCATACAGCGAAATAGCCATTCTCGTTAACCTCATATTAGTCCATATTGACATCACGACATACTATAAGATGGCGAAGGGGACTGATGGAATGACAGCCCCTTCATCTCGCAAATAGTTGAAAAGAAAAAATCGTGCTGATTTTTTTTCTTACTCTTGTTTGAGATAAATATTCCTTTTTTCTCCCATCATTCAACAGACTTGCCACTCCCTTCTCTTTAGTTCCCTATTAGTACACAGTGACACTACATTATACTAAAAAAAGTGGAAGGGCTAATAGGGTTGCAGCCCCCTCCCAAAATAGTCGAAAATGAAATGAAAAAATGCTTATTTTTTTATTTTTTTTTTTGTTGTGATAAATTTGTATTTTCCCCCCTATCATTCAACAAACTAGTTGCTCTCTTCTTTTTACTTCCATATTAGTGCACAGTGACACCACATTATAAACAAACAGGTGAAAGGGACTAACGGGGTTACAGACCCCTCCTCCAAAATAGTCGAAAATGAAATGAAAAAAATAGTGCTGATTTTTGTTTCCTTCTTGTTTGAGATAAATTAGCATTTTTTCCATATTATTCAACAGACTAGCCGCTCCCTTCTTTTTAGTTCTATATAAGTACACAGTAACACTACATTATACACAAAAAAATGAAAGAGGGCAAATGAGGTGGCAGCCCCTCCCAAAATAGTCGAAAATGAAATGAAAAAAGTGCTTGTTTTTTTCTTCTTTTTGCTTGAGATTAATTTGTATTTTTCCCTTACCATTCAACAGACTAGCAGCTCTCTTCTCTTTAGTTCCATATTAGTGCACAGTGACACCTCATTATACCCTAACAGGTGAAAGGGGCTAATGGGGTTACAGCCCCCTCCTCCAAAACAGTCGAAAATGAAATGGAAAAAATGGTGTTTTCTTTCGTTTTGTTTAAGATAAATTTGTATTTTATACCCTACACTTCAACAGACTAGCCGCTTTCTTCTCTTTAGTTCCATATTAGTGCACAGTGACACCACATTATACCCAAAGAAGTGGAATGGGGTAATGGGGTTGCAGCGCCCTCTCAAAATAGTTGAAAATGAAATGAAAAAAATTGCTGACTTTTTTAATTTTGTTTGAGATAAATTTGTAACTTTGTTATCTGCAATATAAAGAACTACCCATTCTGGTTAGTCCCATATCAGCGAACAGTTACACTACAGTTAACACAACGAGGGGAAGGGGACTTACAATGACTTTCTTTTAAATGAAGGTATATAAAATAAAACCCATTAACACTTTTAAACTTACTTCGGAGTAGGGAGGCCTCAGGATCGGACCCATAGCCCGTAGCCGTGGTTGATTTTGAGTTTAAAAAGAATTCTGACATTCACAGCAAATTTTCTGAAAGGTTACAGCAGAGAAGGTAACGGGGGATCCCTTCCCGGCACTAATTATTTTTGTTGCAGTTTGGGTTAACTCTGTTTCTTGGTTTTCATTCACTTGGGTTTTCATTTCTGGTCAATTTCAGGCTGAGTGTACATTCCTGCAAGTTGGGTTCGGGTTAACCAGACTTTTGAAACGTTAGTTCAGTATATTATTTCCGCTTAAAAACTATACCTGTACTAATAAACATAGTTGTTTGTATATGTGCCGTTTTCTAAAGAGACCGCCGTGTTTTTCCCACGACCCTTTAATGAAATTCAGGTTTTTATGAAGACACTTTGACGAAATTTGCGTTTTTTCCGCGACCCGGTGACAAAATGTGCTTTTTTCAGCGATCATTTGTCGAAATTTCCGTTTTTTCTGCGGCTTTTGGCGAAATTTGCATTTTTTCTCGATCCTTTGTCGAAATTCCCTCTTTTCCCGCGTCTTTTTGGCGAAATGAGCTTTTTTTCCGCGGCCTTTTAACGAAATTCGCGTTTTTTGCGATGCTTTGACGAAATTCACGTTTTTTTCCCGTGGGTCTTGGACAAAATGCGCGTTTTTTCCGCGGCCCTTTGACGAAATTCGTGGTTCTTTGAGATTCTATCACGAAATCCGCGTTTTTCCGAGGCCCTTGGACAAAATACGCGTCTTTTTCGCGACACTTTGTCGAAGTCTGGGCTTTTCCCGCTGCTTTTTGACGAAATTCGCGCTTTTTCAGCGGCCCTTTGACGAAATTTGCGTTTTCTCCGCAATTCTACGTCAAAATTTATGTTTATTCCGCTGCTTTTTGACGAAATACGCGTTATTTTTGCTTCCTTTTGACGAAATTTGCATTTTTTCCGCGGCACTTTGACAAGATTCGCATTTTTCCGCGATCCTTTGTCGAAATGTGCGTTTTTTCCACGATCCTTTGTCGAAATTTCCGTTTTTCCGCGATCCCTTGTCGAAATTCGCTTTATTCCCGGGATCATTTGTCGAAATTCTTGTTTTTCCGCGTCTTTTTGACGAAATTCGCTTTTTTGCGATCCTATGTTGAAATTTGCTTTTTTTCCGCCATGCTTTGGCAAGATACGTGTTTTTTTCGCGATCCTAACTGCGGCCGTTGGACGAAATTCGTGTTTTTCCGCAACTCTTTGACGAAATTTGCGTTTTTTGCGATGCGTTGACGAGATTCGCTTTTCCTCTCCGCGGCCCTTTGACGGAATACTTGCCTTTTTTCGCGATCTTTTCCTGAAATTCGCGCTTTTTCCGTCGCCCTTGGACGAAATTTCGCGTTTTTCCGCGATCCCTTGTTGAAATTTGCTTTTTTCCGCGATTCTTTGTCGAAATTTGCATTTTTCGCGACTTTTTGACGAAATTTGCATTTTTTCGCGATCTTATGTCAAAATTCCAGCTTTTTCCGAGTTTGTTTAACAAAATTCGCGTTTTTCCGCTGCCCTTTGGCGGAATTTTTTTTGCGATTCTTTGACGAAATTCGCTTTTTTCCGCGACCCTTTGGCGAGATACGTGTTTTTTTCGCGATTCAAATTCTCGTTTCTAACCGCAACCTTTGGACAAAATTCGCGTTTTCCGCTCCTCTTTGACGAAATTCGCGTTTTCGGCGGGATATTTGATCGAAATTTGCATTTTCCCGCTGCTTTTTGAATGTGTTTTATCTGCTGCCATTTGACGAATTTCACGTTTTTTTCCGCGATCCTTTGTCGAAATTTGCGTTTTTCAGCGGCTTTTTGACGAAATTCGCGCCTTTTTCGCGATTCTTTGTCGAAATTCGCGCTTTTTCAGCGTCTGTTTCATGGAATTTGTGTTTTTTCCGTGGTCCTTTGACGATTTTTTTCTGCGGTCTTTTGACGAAATCCACGGTATTTTGCAGTCATTCGACGAAATTCACATTTTTTCCGCAGCCCTTTGACGGAGCACGTGTTTTTTTTTTTGCGTTCATTTGTCGAAGTTAGCTTTCTTTCTACTGCCCTTTGACGAAATTTGTGTTTTTTCAGCGGTCAATAGAATAAATTCGCGTTTCCTCCACGTTTGATTTTTTTTCGCGATCCTATGGCAAAATTTGCGTTTTTTCATGGCCCTTTGACAAAATTCACGTTTTATCCGCTGCCCTTTGACAAAATTTGCATTTTATCGGCAGCCCTTCGACAAAATTCCGGTTGTTTCCGCGATCCTTTAAGGAAATTTGAGATTTTTTTCTTCGAACGATTGATGAAATTGATGTTTTTCGCCAACCGTTTATCAAAAATCGCGATACATTTTTTAATTCCGAAGTTTGAGACTGATGACCGATTTTTTTTATGGAACCTCACACCTAAAATTTACGGAAAATTCTGAACAGAATCATCCCTACCCCCACCACCCTCTGGCTACGGCCTTATTGTCAAAAATGATTTCTCTTTACAACACAATTCAACGTGTTCGTAAGATATAGAACATTATGGAAATTTAAGTCAGCCCCCCCCCCCCCGAAATAAAATCCTGGGTACGCCACTGCTTTCACTTGACTGAGTGGTGTGATTCTTCATAAAGTAAAGTTTTTCCAGAAGTGTAGACATCGGAGAGGGTTTCACAAAATGAAAACTTTTTCAGAACATGCTCATCTCAACGTTGTTAATCTTACTGTCGTCGTCAAACACATCGGTCTCAACATCGGCAACGTCAAATAATTGGCTCTCCGTAAGCTCTTCTTTTCGCGTGTCTCCTGGCATTTTTTTTATGGAGTTAGAAATATGGGGTTCATTTATTGTATTATTTTTAATTTTAACTATGTTTTTATTTAGTACTTATATAAAAAAGAAAATATATGGCCCTAAGGCCTTTTGTTGTCTCCCTTTCTCTCAGCATATTCCACCAGCCCAGTGATTTGGGTGCTTTATAAATCCACTTTCTGCAGAATTCCTATGTACCCAGCCATTCTATTTTCGCATTAAATGGAAGATAAACAATGGAATAGCGACCACTGTAGAAAATTTGAAATATTGCATTGGTATCTTTTTTTTACTAAGCAAATGTCTGCAGACCGACACATCCCACCAAACAATTTCCCACCCTTCACTGATCGCATTTGTTTTTTACTTTATCTCTTATCTTTCTGTGTTCCTGTACAAAATGAGTAATTTGCATAGATCTTCCAAAGATTGCTGGTGGGAGAAAAAAAGGAGGAATTAGAAGTTAACCAATCAAAAGGGAAAAAGCGCTTCACCAAAAAAATTGACTATCATAACTTAATTTTTTTCTTTTAGTTTCATTCAAAAAAAGACTTCAAAATATTGTTTTGGCCCACCCCGCGATCGCGGGTTGGGCCAGTCCGCCCCTGCAGACCCTCCTAAACCCACGCCTGGCAGACCTTGTAGACCTGTTCACTGGTCACCCGTTTTCACTGGTTGTCCTAACGACCTAAAAAACCCTAGCGATCCAAACCCTTAACCTAAGAGCGTTTTCACTGGTTACAGCTAAACCCTTACGCCAACCAATCAAAGGCAAGTTTTACTGCGCAAGCGTCTACTTTACGGCTTCTATATCGAGCCTAAGCTCCGATAATCAATCAATCGATCAGCTGTCAATCATAGGCGTAGCGTCGGGGGGGGGCACGAAGGGGCACGTGCCCCCCCCCCCCCAACCTTCTGTACCCCGGGCGCCAGAACAGAAAGCGTAGGGGGCGCCAAATGAAGATTTTTTTGTCTTTACATACAAAAATGTATATGTATATATATCGAATTTGCATAAAAATGTCTCGCAGCCGGAAAATCCAAAAGGAAAACTGAACCAAATGCATTAAAATTTACAAATAATGTAAAAAGATTCATCTATAATAAGAAGACTGCAAATAGGAAAATCGCTAACATTTTCCAAGGCCAATAGGTCAGTCAATACTCCTCTCTTTAGTGTAAAACTGTCCCTCGCCGATAACCGATCTTGGGGGTGGTGGTGGTGGGGGGGGGGGGGGGGGGGCAGAGTCATGTGCCCCGGACGTCAGAACGAAAGGCGAAAAGGGCGCCAAATGAAGGTTTTGTTTGAATGTGACTACTTTTCTGTTGAAAAGATACCATGAAGGCTGTTCTATTCTTTTTGGAGCTTTCTTTTTTCCCGTCTTGCTATGGGCGCGACGTCAAATGATTGTCCGGTACGATAAAAATAAATGGGAGAAGGAGTCAGGGTTTGAAACTTGGGGGGGGGGGGCAGAGGGGGCATGTGTTCTGGGCGCCTCGCGCAGGGAACGTCAGATGAAAATTTGGTTTGCCGTTTTATACAATATATATATATGCGTGTGAAATTTGTGTAAAAAATATTTTCTACCCGAAAAGGTCAAAAAGAAAAGCTTAGTACAGTGCATTAAAAATGTCAAATAGATAAAACGATTCGCGTACAAGACAGAAAATGAATAACCCCATTCTTTTTCTTATAATTACTTTTTTACTTGCATATCACCATATCTGTCCTTAGAGGAGGCGAGGACAGGTAACCGACTGTTACAATAAAAACCAAGCGGTCGAAAATTCACAAAATAAAAAGTAAAAACTTAATAATTTTGTTGTTGTTGTTTTGAGTCAGACATAAATTTGAAAATTAGCATTAAGTTCAGAAAAGTATCTAGACATATCAGTCTATAAATAAGAAGAGTGGTATAAGTGATAATTCCAAAAAAGTTATATAGATAGTACAGGAAGATATTTTACAAAACTGGAATTCATTTTTATACCTACAGTAAATCCTGGTTTTTTAGTTCCTAAAACAATGTGACTCATATCACTATGACATTAAAGTGCCCCAATTGTAATAATTTGTAATGCTACAACAACAAAAAATCTCGAAAAATGAAATCCGTCTATAATGGAGTCGTGTCTTAAATGAAAAAAACTACATGGTTCCAACAGAAAGAATACCAACAGTTATACCTGCTAAGACGGAAACCTGTATAAAGGGGATTTATTTCCGCTTCCTTTCGATTTTTTCAACAGGTTTTAATGAATAAATATTTGATAAAGCTGGTTATATATTTCAATATTATGTATTTTATTGTTACACATTTTAAATTTTAAAGTAAGTCCGCTACTAGAACCTTTCGTAAATTTCTCTTTGTAAATTTACTTTGCAGAGGAAAGGGGGGGGGGGGGGGGTCTCCAAAATCGACGTTTTCCCGGGTGAAAATATAGCTAGTTTCGGCCCTGGAAGGAGTGCCAAAAGTAAAATGTTTTAGTAAAGTCTTTTAAAAGAAAAAAAAAGAGTATAGCATTTGCAGTGGTACAGTAAAAAAATATCTCACAGGGCGCCATCATGGCTAATAAAGCCGCCCCTTCCTTTTTCCCCAAAAATGATTTTTTCTCTTCTTTTTGACTTTTCTAGGCGTTTTGCTACCTTAGGCGGAAATTGTAAAATGCAGCTCTGTTCCTTTGGGTGCAATTATTTTTTGCATTAGTTTTGGTGCATTATTTTTTGCATTACTTTTGGGGCAATTGTTTTCTGCAACCAACCAAATCCAGTCTTAGAGAGAGGAGGCGAGCTTGGGCGACTGCCCATAATTAAAAAAAAGAAAAAAAAACCTAACCCAGGGCGCCATCAGCCGCCCCTGCTTTTACCTTCCCAAATTACATTTCTCGTCCTTTTGCCATTTCTAGGTAGGTGACAACTGAAAAATGTCGCCCATGCCTTTTACTAAAATTACTTTTTTTTGCATGCAGATCCGGTCTCAAATGGCACGAGGTCGAGCAACTGTCAACGAGTAAAATCTAAGGGTTGAAATGTATGCAAGATAGAACAGTAGCCCCCCTTTTTAATGTTTTTTAAAGAAGCCCGGACCGAAACTAGGGCGGGGTGCAGAGGGGGCGTGTGCCCCAGGCGCCAGAACAAAGGCGAAGGGGGCGCCAAATGAATCGTTTGTCGATTCATAAAAAATGTATATATATATATATATATATATGTGTGTGAAATGCAAAGAAACTCGCAAGCTAATGTTAAACTAAGGGAGCGTTTTTTGAAATTTCTCGTTATGATTTTAATATTTTAAAATTATTTTTTTTCCTAGGATAGTTTAGATTGATCTTTAGCGTTGTCATACTTTTAGGTTTTGAAACCGGTACTGGAAGTGAAGGTAACTTTATAAAAATAATCTGCAACCAAAATCTAAAAAGTAAACACTAACCTGGTTAGAATTTAACCTCAGCTTTTCTAAGCTAAGAAAAAAAAAATCATTTAAAACTATTAATATGCAAGCGAGAAAATTAAAAAAGATTGCTCCCCATACGTTTAGCATCAGCGTTCCAGTTTCTTCGCGTGACTTGTTTAGGCTCTTAACGCTCAAGCTAATGCTAATCCTATGGGAGCGTCGTTTACATATTTCTTGCTCTAATTTAATTATTTAATGATTTTTATTTTTTAGGAATTTTATTTATTTATTTAGCATAGGGTACCTGAGGTCAATAATATTTATTGTGCGTGAGGAGATGAAGGGAGGGGGGGGTAGTCGCCAAAATCCATTTTTCCCATGGCGCAAAAAAAGGCTAGTTTCAGCCCTGAACGTACGATTGATATTAAGGTTCTACTTATTGTGCAAATTATTAAAAACCTTCATTTGTCACTGTTTTAAAAGGATATGTGATTGTGTATTATACATGGGATTTTCAGATAAATTAATGTGAAATTTATATTCACATATTTTAGGATTGTGATTTGTTGAGACTTTTACAAAAACGATAAATGGCAGTGATTTTCAATTGCTTTTTTTTTAAGATGCAATCAAATTTAAAACTTTTTAGTATGTAGCATTTCACCCACTCTCTCTTCCCCCAAAACAAAAACGCTTTAGTTCTCAACCATTAATACGGTGCTGGTCCATCATTGATATTTGGTCAGTAGTTGTAATTTGATCGGTAGAAGGAAAAATTTCCCCAACTGCAAAGCTGGTCTCCAGTCACCCAAATAGTTTAATTTCAGTGAGTAACAGAAGGTGGTCACACAAAGAACTTCTTTGACCTCTGAACTTGTGTTTCCCTCTTGTGCAAAGTGCGTCTTAATAGGAGCGTCTTTACCTAACCTCTCTCCACACACTTGGCTTGGTATGATCTGGTCGTTTGTGGGAATGTACTCGTAGTTAAATGTTGTTATTACTATTTTTTAAACTGATCAGGAATGAATGAGCCACGCAAAAACAAACGCGATAAAAAACAGGAAATTTTTATGGAAAACTCAATAACAAGCGATGTTATGAAGCACACCATGATTCTAAATTCATTCAAGTCTGGCTTCAAAAGGACGAAAATGGAATAGAAGGTAAGAACATGCAGAATTGTTTGTTTTATTAAATTAATAACGTTTTCAGAAAAATCAAAAATCTTCACTCAAAAATGTGATTATTTTTGACACATTCATAAACTCATTTCTATTCCTATTTGCCTGAAAATTACAGATGTGAGCATTCGGATGCTTAAGAATCGAGTTGCGTTCTCCCTTTTAACATTTTTCCTAATTCGAAGCAGCTTGATTTAAAGCGGATTACTAAATGTATCCGTTTTGTAATTGTCAGCCTTTGAATTTGGAAATCAAAAGTCCAACTTCGATGATATTTTATAAAAAAAATTCGGATTTTTTTAGAAAAAAAAAACTTTATTCTACTTCATAAAAGCATCTCAATTGTAGGGCTGCCACTGCCGAATGACACTGAAAATAGTAGCTTTAGTAGCCTCCAACGAAAAAAAAAAATAGTAACATTTGTTCGATAATAGTAGTCAAAATACTCGCATACCCACTTTAAAAAAAGGAAGAAAAATTCTATCCATAACAATGAAAGGACTTTATGAATGCACACATTTTATTTCACAGTTTATGCTTCTGCTCAAATCAATGAATAAAGAATAGAGTGATTTCTTCAAATGAGTAAGCAAGTTATCCAGAAAATAAGGCCCTAATGTTTCAGTTACGAAGTAACTTCCACAATAAAAAATTATGTACAGCACCTGGAAACATAGCATTAAAAACTTCTTGCAGATCATCCCCGGAACTACTTTCGATCAGGCCTTTCATTTCAAGAGTTTCTTGTAGAGAAAGAAGAAAAGTTTTATTTGAGGGGCAGAGTTAGAAATAACGTGCGGGATATCGCAAATCCCACACAAAAAAGGAAAATACCGCATAATAAAATATTTCTTCGGATGGAATCTTCCAAATTTATTTCTTGAACAGGCATATAATTCGTATGCGATTTTTTTTTTTAATTTCGTGAAAGCCACGATTTTTTTTCTTCGAAAAATCCACAAAATCAATTCATCAAACAGTCGCGAATTTTGCCATTCGGTAGCGAAAAAAAAAATCGCGAATATCAACAATTGACCTTAGAAAAAAAAGTTTTCCATCAGTCGCAAAAAAAAAACAAACTTGTAAATTTCGCCTAAAGATTACGGAAAGAAAATCGAAAATTTTATCAAACTGTCGCGAACAGAAAAAAAAATTACACCCGCGAATTTGGTCAAATAGTCGCGCAAAAAATCGAGCAAAAAAACAAGAACTTCCTCAGTCAGTCGACAAAAGAAAAGATCGTTTAAAAGAATCGCGAATTTCGTCAAAAATCCCTGAAACAAATACCGAATATCATTTTCGTCAACCGGTCGTACAAAAATTCACGAAATTTGGCAAAGGATCGTGTAAAGAAAATCGTGAATTCCACGAAACAATTGGCGGAAAAAAATGCGAATTTTGGTAATTCGTCGGGAAAAAAAATCGCGAATCTCCTTAAAGGCCCGTGGAAAAATATCTTGAATTTTATCAAAGGTTGTGGAAACAAATGACGATTTTCGTCCTTCGGTCACAGACAAATCATCACAAATTTCGTCAAAAGAATATACAAAATATTACGAATTTCGTCAAACGATGAAGAGAAAAAAATCGCAAATTTCGCCAAATGGTCGCGGACAAAAAGACGGCAGGTGTAATTCTGGATTTTTAAAAAAAACTGAAATTCACAGCAAATTTTCTAAAAAGTTACAGCAGAGGGAGGGAAAGGGGAGGAAATCACCTCCCGGCGCCAATTATGCCTTTTTTTCCCTCCAATCCTTTGACGAAATTCGCATTTCCCGCAATCCTTTGATAAAATTTGCGATCCCTCTGTGAAATTTTGGTTTTTCACGCGATTCCTAGACGAAGTTTGCGTTTTTTGTGATCCCTCGAAGAAATTCGCGATTCTTTGGCAAAATTCTTTTTTTGCGATCTTTTAAAGAAATTGGCGATTTTTAGCTGTGAACGATTGTCGAAATTGATTTTTTTCGACAACCATTTGCCGAAATTCGCGATATTTTATTTTCCCGAATTTTTAAAATTTTCGGAACCGGATGCCTTATATTTTCGGAAAATTCAGAACAGAATCATCCCTGAAAAGACACGAATTTGATCAAATAATCGCTTAAATAATTGAGAATTTAAACAAATGATTGCACAAAAAATCAAGAATTTTGTAAGTTGGTTTTGAAAAGGAAATCACGAATTTCGATAAACTATCGTGGGAAAGAATCGCGAATTTCGTTAAATGATATCTGAAACAAACAGCGAATACCATCAATCGATCACGGAAAATATATATATCGCGAATTTCGACAAGTTGTGACGGAAATAAAATTTCGCCAATCTGTCGCAGAAAAATTCGCGAATTTTGGCAAAGGATCGCGGAAAAAAAATTGTGAGTTCCGTGAAACGATCGCCGGAAACAAAAACGCGAAATTTGGCAAAGGATCACGAAAAAAAGATTGTGAGTACCGTGAAACGATCGCCCCCAAAAAATCAGGAAATTTCTAATAGGTCATAGGAAAAATTCCGAAATCTCCTTCAACAATCGTAGCAAAAGATGGCGAAAAGAAATAACTATTTTCGTCAATCGATTGGGGAAAAAATCGCGAATTTTGCAATTCGTCGCAGAGAAAAATCGCGAATCTCCTCAAACAACTGTAAAAATATCTTGAATTTTACCTAAGGTCGCGGAAACAAATGGCGATTTTCATCATTTGGTCGCAGAAAAATCATCTCAAAATTTCGTCTAAAGAATGGACAAAAAATTACGAATTTCGTTTAACGATCACAAGAAAAAATCGCAAATTTCGTAAAATGGTCGCGGACAAAAAAAAACAAAAAACAAATTTGGTTTAAAAAAAAAATGGGAATTTAACCAAATGATAGCTCAAAAAATCACGAATTTTATAAAATGGTCATAAAAAGAAAATCCCAAATTTTGACAAACGATCTGGAAAAGAATCCGTAATTTCGCCAAAAGATCTCTGAAACAAATAGTAACTACCATCAATCGGTCGTAGAAAATATGCATCGCGAATTTGGACAAGTGGTGGAGGAAAAAAAATCAATTTGGTCAATCTGTAGTAGAAAAATCTGCAAAATTTGGCAAAGGATCGCGGAAAAAATCGCAAAATCTCCTTCAACGATAGTATAGAAAGACCTCTGAAATAAATAGTTATTTTCGTCAATGGTTTAGGGGGGGGGGGGGGGGGAATCCCGAATTTTGGAATTCGTCACGGAAAAAATCGCGAATCTCTTCAAACAACCTTTGAAAAAGTGCGTTTGGGAAGATGACTTTACAGGCGCTTTGAAGAAAAAGACCGAATATTTTCAGTAAAAATAGTCGTTGAATCCGAAAAAAGTCGCCTACTGCTTTCTTGAAATAGTCGCTTTTTAACAGTTTTCGGCCTAAAATAGTCGCCATAGCCGCCGTATGCTGAAAATAGCCGCTAGGTATAGCATTTTAGTAGCAAGTGGCAGCCCTGCAATTGCATGTTAAGAAAAATCGGAATTTTTGAGAAATTGAGTCGGGCCGGACCAGGCCTGATTTAATTGATTTTTTTATGGGCCGAGCTTGTTTTCACTGATTTTTTTACGAACCGGGCCTGGCCATGAACTGTGAAAATATAAACGAGCCGGGCTCAGGTGGAACTTTGAATTTTCACGCCGGCCTGGAAACTGTGGCCAGTACAGACCTCTAGTGTTCCCCCCAGGGCCGTGCAAAGAGGGGGCTAAAGGAGCGGTCACCCAGGGCGCAAAATTTATGCTGCGAACCACGGTTTTATTTGTGTATTTATTCAGTTTTTGCCCGCCGAACATTTTCCGGGGATTTTTTTTTTCCTTTCTTGATCATTTTTTTTCCTGTCGCAAAACATCATGAACTCTCTAACAAATAAGTGCAATTTCCTCTTGTGTTATTCAGTTGTTCTGAATTTCTAAATTAAAATTAAACATTTTAAAGTTCCAAAATAAACGCGAAATATTTATTCATATTATAAATAGTATATAATTTATTTATGTTTCTGCACTTTATCAATTTTATTACACCCATTACAAAGAGAAAGATTTTTTTTTTTGGGGGGGGGGGGGGGGGGCGCAAAATTGAAAATTCGTTAAGGGCGCACTTCTCACGGCCTTGGTGCCCCCCCAAAATTTCTGGTCACGCTACGCCTATGGTTGCGTATATGACATTGGCGTTAGAAAAAAATCCTGCCAATATGGGGCATATATGACATCTGTGCCATTGTAACATTAAGAAAAATCTCATAAAAGAATTTTACCCCTAAGCAATGATTCATAAATTTACACATGCTTCTAATTAAATTAGGCCTAAATTCCATCAACTGTCAGAAGACTTTAATAAAACTACATTTAAATACAAAAACAGTTATATTAATCCTTTAAAAGTTGCAGAAATTTGTCCTACCTGCACATACTTAAATTGTTCTGATGGACATTAAAATCTTTCTACAAAAGATTAAGTTTATATTATACACATAAAAGACCCATCTCTTATTATAAAAATGTTTGTCATAATTTTAATTTTTGAAAGATTATCTTATCATTAATTTTTTAAACATTATTTGCAACGGGCGGTTTGTTTATTTAGGTTAATACAATGTGACAGTTTATTTAAGTATGCAATGTTGTTGTTGACAGTTTATTTAGGTTTTTTTTTCTTTCGCACGTTACATGCTTTATAAATCACTGTTTTCAATCTAATTTTTAAAAATTTCCTAAAGATACACAAAGACTTCTCATTTAAATTTTTCTTTTTTTTCTGCATTCATAATTATTAACAAAACAATAAGATAAAAAGCAATCGAAGAGTCAAAATTTAACAAGTTTCAGTTTCGGTCGATACTCAATTTTAAATCATACCAACTGTATCATGTAACTGCTCTGATGACAATAAATATACTAATTAACATAAGGAGAAAAAAACTCACTTTTTCGTCTTAAAACAACAAACTCTTTATCTTTTAAAAATGCTTTTTTTTTTCATTTTACTTTCAAAAACATTTAGTCTCATATGAATGTAAACAACAAACCTTTTTTGCATCTTTTAAGTATACTTTTTTACTTAAAAAAAAAAAAAAACTCTAAAAATTTTTATTATCTAAAAACATATCTCCCCCCCCCCTTTTTTTTTCCATCTTATAAAATAAAATCAAATAGAAAAAATTTCCCTGGTAACAAACAAGATGGGGATATACGTAAGCCTGGCCCACACTTTTTTTTTACTTAGCGGCAGATTTTATTTATGCCCCAGAAAATGTTTAAAACATATAAATGTTTATTTCACATTATATTTACAATTTTACTTATGGGTATTTAAAAATATTTTCTGCTAAATAATTTTTGTACTTACTTTTCTTATTGTGTTCTCATAGTTTGTAGTGTAGCATGTTATTTTTGGAAAATGTAATTTAATGAGTAATGTAATTAAAAAAAAAAACTAGTTTGTAGGGAGCACAAATATTATTTTTGATGTTACTTTAATAAACTTACTTTATTGTCTCCTCTTTTGACATAGAAGTGGGAGTCCTGCCATACTCATAGATTTTTTTAAATCTTCTGTTTTGAAATCTTCTGATGCAGAGATGAATCCACAATCCTTATAAAAGTAGCATACAGTCCAAGCTCCAAGGGCACGAGACAAATTCCAGTTGCTTGCAGACGATCACTAATGGTAGTCACTTATTATACAATAAAACTACACACCTGTGATTTTCTGAAAGCATTCAAATTTGAAGATCTATCTCTATCCCAGCACCAGCTGATCCGCCAGACGCTTACCTCCACTGGTATACTTCGTATTGATTGATATATACAATTTCTGGATGTAACGCCAAAAATAATATTGATGCTCCTTACAAACTAGTTTTTTTTTTATTACATTACTCGTAAAATTATATTTTCCAAAAAAATAACATATTACACAACAAACAATGACAAAACTAGGGCCTACTACAGTTTCATTACTTCTAACATACTATTTTGACCACTAAATTTATATAATTGTCTAAAACTTTAATAAACACTCAAACATATAGACTCAAAGAATCTTCCACAGAGAGCATTTTATTTTTTTGATAATGAATTCCATTTTCTTCCCGGATCTTTCTTGCTTAAAGAGGAACAGGAAAATACAATGGCTTGTTTATTTTATAGAAACTTTGTTTACATGCTCGCTTAAACCATGCATAATCAAGTACTTACTATTAGCAAAACTGGATTGAAGTTTGCCTGTAACTAATTTTCCATTTAAATAACAATGGGCTACAGTAAACAATATCCTTCTTAGCACTTACAATTATTTTAAGTGAGTAAAGGGAAATTTAAATCTAAATTGATCAGAAATACCCCATCAAGTAACTTAATATAATGAATGAAGCAATTCATTTTAAGAAACAAATATTCTTAAAAAGTACTTTTATTCTTTGTATACTATTAACGCTTAATAAAAATAAAATGATTTTGAGAACTGGACATATCTTCATCCTTATATCTGAAACAAAATCCTTAAACGAACTATATAATTAGTATTCTAATATTAATAAAATGCAAATTAAAAGACAATAATAAAAGAGGATATTTATCCAACATGTTAATAAAATTTACCATTTTGCTTCAATCACAAAAAATAGATTATTCTTTGACGTAAAAACAGAATAATTAAATATATATATATCACTTAGAAAATTGACAACACCGCCATTATTATCAAAATACTCTATTTTAATCAAAGAAGTTGGAAATAGTAAGTTGTATTCATTCTTCCATGATTTTAATTGGCTGCGCTTGGGTAAGCCATGCTTAGGATTGATCAGGAATCAAACCTACAAAATCGCGTTTAACGACCTAAAATCTTGTTCTTAGGTAAAAAGTTAGCTAAGTTAGACATTGGGTAGACCAGTGAAAACGCACCTATAAGCCATACTGTAAAGGTGCGTTTTCACTGATCGTTCTAACGACCTAAAAAACCCTAGTGATCCAGAACCTTAACCTAAGAGCGTTTTCACTGGTTTCAGATAAAAGCCTTACACCAACCAATCAAAGGCAAGTTTTTACTGCGCAAGCGTCTACTTTACGGCTGTACTGTCTACAGATCGATCAGATGTCACGTCAATTGTAAACAAATAATTGTTTGTTGCTGTTGTCATTGTTAGTAGAAAATATTTTGTATAGAAATTAATCGAAAGTTTTTACTGTTTTCTCCACTAAAGGTCTTTAAAAGCACCCACAAATCATTGTTTAACCAAACTTCAAATTGTAGCAATGGAGTTATATTCCTAAATTAAATAAAAACACTAAGTCACTATGATTTATGCATTTAAAAACACATTGAATAAATTATTTTTCACACAATTACGGGTATGTGTAATAGAGATCGACACAAATTTAAATTTGCTTTTTGAATTCCCTTTTAAAAAAATAAGTGAAATTTTGTTAAATAAATCACAAATTAAATAAAACGTTAAGACAATGTAAAAATTTGAATGTTCAGACCCGCTTGGGAGACATACTTACGCTATGAAGGGATGTACTCACTGTTATTTGTGAATCGTTTTTCATAAATCACAAGAAAAGTTAACATTTAAGAATGTTTATTTTTATTTTATTATTTTTTTGAAATATGGATTTTTTTTCTATTTTAGTTTTTTACAAAAGTTCAAACGTTTAAAATTTTATTATAATTTTTAAAGAATGGATAATTTAGAGGATTAAAAATTCCTAATAATGTTTATCTCTGTAACAAAAGAAAAAGAAGAAAAGAATAGCAAAATTCAAGGAAAAAAAATATCTGTGAAAAAACTTCTTAAAGCTTAAATAAAATAGTATAAAATTAAAAAAATAAAACCTTTTTTATATAAGAGTGAAAAAGAATCTATTTTAGAAATTAGTGCTGGGACTCGGGACCCATGAGCACATCAGGCATGAGATTCTTCCGCGGATCCGCGATTTTCCGCTTTTTTGCATTTTCCGCTTTTTTCCGATTTTTTGCCGTTTCTCGCAGGGGTGATTTGTTCCGAAATTTAAAAAAAATCGGTCATCAATCCGAAAATTCGGACATAAAATCGCGAAAAAAAACACATTTCGTCAAAAGATCGCGTAATAAACGTGAACTCTGTCAAAGGATTGTGTGAAAAAATACCAATTTTGTCCAAAAATCGCAAAAAACGCGCGTATTTTGTCAAAAAATCGTGAAAAACGCGCGTATTTTGTCAAAAAATCGCGTAAAAAGCGCGTATTTCGTCAAATATCGCGTAAAAAGCACGTATTTTGTCAAAAGATTGGGAAAAACGCGGATATCGTTCAAAGGATAGTGGGGAAAACGCAAATTCTGTCAAAGAATCGCCGTAAAATGGCGAATTTCGTCAAACACTAGCGAGAGAAACACGAATTTCTTCAAAAGATCGCGTAATAAACGTAAACTATGTCAAAAGCTTGTCGGAAAAAATACCAATTTTGTCAAAAGATCGCGAAAAAACGCTCGTATTTCGTCAAAATATCGCGTAACAAGTGCTATTTCGTCAAAATATCGTGTAATAAGCGCGTATTTCTGTCAAATATCGCCGTATTAAGCGCGTACTTCGTCAAAATATCGTGTAATAAGCGCGTACTTCGTCAAAATATCGCGTAATAAGCTCGTACTTCGTCAAAATATCGCGTAATAAGCGCGTACTTCGTCAAAATATCGCGTAAAAAGCTTATTTCGTCAAAAGATCGTGGGAAAAACGCAGATTTCGTTCAAAGGATAGTGGAAAACTAAAATTCTGTCAAAGAATTGCCGTAAAATGGCGAATTTCGTCAAAAGATCGCGGGAGAAACGCGAATTGCGTCAAAAGATCGCGGAAAAACGCGAATTGCGTCAAAAGATCGCGGAAAAAACGCGAATTTCGTCAAAAGATCGCGGAAAAAACGCGAATTTCGTCAAAAGATCGCGGAAAAAACGCGAATTTCGTCAAAAGATCGCGGAAAATTTGCTGCAATATTAATGTTTTCACCATTTTTTTTTTTTGCAGCTGAGTGACAAGTTAAACATTAGCTTGCCATGTTTATTAACTCATGTTTTGAGTAAAAGTATGTTAAAATTTTAATTGGACAACTACCTAAGATTGCTGTGTAAAACATTGCATCAGAATTATGAACTTGAAATAGAAACTTTCAGTTTAGAATTACTTATCGTATTTCCATAAATTACTGTCCCCTCCCCCCCCCCTTCTTAATAAAGCAGCATTTAAATAAAAATATTAAGAGTTTTATTGTGCATAAAATAACCTTATTTAAAAAATAGCATGCACTTAAACGTGCGCTATTTTAAATAATTTCTCATTTTCCCGTTTCACGCACTTTTCCTCTTTTTTTACCTTTTTGCAATATCATGCCTGGCACATACAACTCTATGCCTATGTGAGACTAGCATTTAGATACACTGGCAGATTCTCTTACCATATCACAACAATATAAAATTATCCAATATAGTTACATCTACTTTTTGTGACCCCCCCCCCCTCCCCAAAGAAAAAAAATTCACAGTAAAATGCAAAATAAATGTACTTAAAATTGTAAGTTTTACTTTATGATTTTACATCAGGGATTTTTTCTTTTTTTTTGGGGGGGGGGGGGGTAAACTCTTTCTTGTTATTGAATTGAGAAAAATAAATTTTTGTAAAGAAAAATTGAATTCAGTTGTTTAAATTCAAAGTAAACATTTAATAATCCATTTTTTAAATGTCCTCTTGCTATATTATTCTTGTGAGCTTGTTTTGTTTGCAAATTACACATTTTAAATTCCAACTATTTTTTCTTATTCTGTGAAGTCGCTTTTATGGAAAATAATTTTGTGAGGGGGCTTCTTTTATAAAGAAGAATAAAGGGGTATAAATCTTTGACGTACACATGACTAACATAATGTTAAACGCAAGCTAACATAAAAGGTACTTTTATGTTAGTTGGAAGCAAATCTTGCAATTATTTTTCCCTTCGGCAATAATAATTTTTAGTTTTCACATGTGTAAATTAGAAACAATGTATTAAAGTTAAAATAACATATTTTGGTTCGTTGTATTATTTCTCATTATTATTATTTTATTCCTTTTTTTAATGAAATAAGTGAAAGGCACATATTTTAAATGTGTGTAATATATGTATTTTAAATGAAAAATTTGTATTTCAAATAAAATGAATGAGAAGTTTATATTTTAAAAGAAATGAATACAAATGATGACAATAGGAATAATATTTAATGGTTTATCTCAGGGCCGAAACTAGAGGGGGCATGTGCCCTGGGTGACAGAACGGGAAACGAAGGGGTGCCAACTGAATTTTGGTTTTTGATTTCTAAAGAACCTACACTAGTCACGTGAAGAGACTTGCAAGCTAATGTTAAATATGGGAGCATTCTTTTCAAATTTCTCGCTTGCATTTTAATATTTTTAAATGATTTTTTTTTTCTTTAGGTAGCTGAGTTTGATAGGTTGTTGATGAGCTTTGTTAGGTTGTGCATTTTTGATTTTGGTTGTAGTTTTTTATGAGGCTATTTTAGCTTTCGGAACCGGTTCAAAAAGTGAAAGTAACTTTGTATATATATATATAAAGCTGCAACCAAAATTTAAAAAGTAAACATTTACCCAGTTAGGGATCAACCTCAGCTATCCCAAACAGAAAAAATCATTTAAAAATATTAAAATGCAAGTGAGAAATTTAAAAAGAATGCTCCTATAAGTTTAACATTATCTTACGAGTTTCTTCATATCACTGCCTTTGGATTTCATTTTCAAGATTTTAATTGATCGATATTTGACAAAGTTGATTACGTAATTTAGTATTATGTATTTTTTTTTTTTTTTTTTTTTTTTTTTGTTACATATTTTAAATTTCAAATAAGTCGGCTGTTAGAATTAAAATTCTCTTTGTAAATTGACTTTGCGGAGACCGGGAAAGGGGGGGGGGGGAGTAAAATCTATGTTTATGCCAGGTGAAGAAAGGCTAGTTTCAGCCCTGGTTTATCTCATGTGCTTGACTGACATAAAGTACCCGAAAATGTTGTGAACTTGAACAATCGAGTCACTTGGCTTAACAATGATTTCACTAATCAATATATCTCCAACCATAACATGCCAATAAAACATGTTGTGTTGCCTCTCAGTCAGTTTAAATATTAAACTATGATAGTTGCTACTAAATAAGTATACAAGAATTTTTTTTTTTTTTTTTTAAACTGCTCTTTTATAAACATTTATAAGTATCATGCTTAATTTCAGGACTGTAATTCATGTTGGTTCAAAAAACTTCTGTTACAATACATTAATTTGGCATGACTAATTATGGAAAATTCACCACTTTGACTTGGTAGAAAGCATAAACTATTGAATTTATTAAAAAAATTATTTTTTTCTCTCTCTTTTTTTCAGATATGACAATAGAAAAGGCGAAAAAAACATTTTATAAACTATGAATTGAGAATTTCTTTAAATTATTTTTTCAAAGTTTAATTATAATTTACTTAATATTAAATTATTAATTGATAAAAGCAGATTTTAAAAAATATTTCTTTATTTTTGTAATTAAAAATTATCTCTTTATTTTTTATTTATATTTCATTTCTTACCTTTAAATTGTTTAAAATATTTCATTGTTACAGTTTCACAGCCAGATGGCATATTTTAATGGCGCGGTTTGATGCATAATTAACTCTGCTGTTATTGTAACCATAAATAATATTTGGTGATTTATCACCTGTGACTCTAATATAAAAATGCATTAAAATTAATTTAATATTTAATGATTAAGTTCCTAAAAATACTAAAATTTATTGCCAAAAGAAGCACTCAGGTGTACATCATTTTTACAAATCTGGAATATTAGGTAAGACGAGTCTACTCTTGGTAATAGCAATGAGGATAATAAAACGAGAGTATCCTCTAGTTTTGGTTTTGTGAATGATGGAGATCATAATAGTAGCGCCCCACCAGTGGCCGAGAGGTTCTGCTCTCGAAGCTAGTAGACGGGAAGTGCTGGGTTCGATCCCAATCACGCCCGTCGGCTTAATCTTTCGGAGTTTTCTTCGAACCTCAGTTTTCCAAGTGTAAATACGGGTTAGGTTCCCTTAGAAAGACCCCCCCCCCCCTTGGGCCTATATCCACCGTGCTGATAATTGGCCGCCATAAACACAACCAACCAACCATAATAATAGCTTCATATTTGCTTGTCATCTAGATTTAAAAAACAAAATTTCTTTTTATGTCAAAATAATATATTTCTTCTTCGATTAAGAGGATGTCTTCGATCTAAAGAAACATGTTATGATAATTTTAGATATCTATATATGTATTATTCTTATTTATAAAGTACTATAGTATGAAAATATTTTAAATGGTATGAAAAATAAACACCATAATGAAAGAAATGTTTTAATTCTACATTCAAGGAAAATTTTCTGGAAGAGTATACTCTCGTTTCAAAGAAATTCAATTCTGATACTTAAAAATAAGCAAAAAAGACACTTTACTCCATCCATTTCTTTTAAAATTATTAAAAGTTGCAAACTAATTTCATCTTTCTTAGTTTTTTAAATACATCAGTATGATCAAAAGGTTAAGGCTCCCATCCTTTCATGCGAAGACACTCACAAGCTAATGTTAAACCTATGGGAAGATTTTTTTAAAAAATATTATTTGCATCTCGATATATATACATATATATTTTTTTTCATTGGATAGCCTGTCATTTTCTACATTCAACTCTTTTATTTTTTCGATATTTTGCTTGCAGTTTTTTTTTTTTTTTTTTTTTTTTTTTTTTTTTTTTTTTTTTTAAGGACATTTTTACTTTTGGAACCGATTCCTAAAGTGGAAGTAAATTAATTAAAAAATCTGCAACCAAAACCAAAAAAGTAAAAGAATGGTGAATGCATGATATATTATTATATCGCTCGTGGGCTGCAATAGTGGCACAACTCAAAAAATCAGTTTCTGGGATTAATGGGTTTGAAGTTTCGCCTTGTAATGAAATGCAAAATTTACACGATTCATTGTTGTCATAAGTGTTAAGTAGTACTAAATGACTCCGTAAGGGTTCAATTAATAATAATGCAAAAAAAAGTATCCTCATATCTCGTGTTATATTGATGATAAATATGATTATATGACGATGCATTCAGATTATATCATATATAAGGCAACAGCGGCACTTCTGCCATCTGTTGGTGAAATACTGAACTACAAGATATGCCGCTGTTGCTGAGCCGGAAAGAACACCAATCCGCAATGCTGGAGAGCACATTAACTCAAAATTCGTATTTTTTGAGTTGTGCCACTATTTCAGACCACGAGCGATATGTACAGCCATATATTTCTGCTAATTCTGTGCCAATATTTGCATGATTCAGCACAAAGTAGTGTGCATCTAAAGGAAAATAACCGACTATTTCTGTCAATGCCGCTTTAATAATTTTTGTTTTCACCTCCACATTATTCATAAATATTCTATTCTAAATGTAGCGTTGACTCTAGACCAATTTGGCAGGACGCAACCCTCAGCATCCCTTTTTAATTAATTTATGCATCTGGCAGCCCTTTTTAACTAGTGTTTGCGCCCGGTACACCTTTTTAATTATTTTATATACCGGTATTCCATACTGCAATTTTTAATGCTCCCTTTCAATTTAACTGTAAGATTTGTCAATCGGTTGAGTGAAGAAAAAAACAAAAAATTCGCCAGTCGGTTATGGGAGGGAAAAAATCGCAAAATTCTTCAATCAGCCGCGGAAAAAAAATGCTTAGTTCGTCCATCAATCGCATGAAAAGAAAACTTGAAAGTTTCACTAGTAAGTCGTGGGGGAAAATTAATAATTAAACTCGTCGATTGGCTGCAGTGAAACTCATCAAAATTCATCCATCAACTGTATATTAAAAAAATCACGAGTTTTGCAAATCAGTTGCAAGAAAACCCCCCGCAAATTTCGCCAATTTGTAGAAATAAAATATCGCAAAATTAGTCAATCGGTTATGGGGAAAAATTGCCTAAATCGTCATTCAGTCATCGGAAAAATTTGTGAAATTTATCAGTCAGTAAGAAAAAAAAGAGAAATTTGTCAATTAGTTGCGGGAAAACATAGCAAAATTTCATTGATAAAAAAGGACTCTAAACAAACCACAATTCAAAATATTTTTGTGAACAAGGTATATGAGTGTCGTTTTTAAAAAATTCCCGCCTGGAATCCCTTTTTCTCTACAGTCAACACTACTCCGAGTATGCCAATAAAAAGGTGCTTTAAATTTTTATGCTTATATCAGCATGTTTCCCTAAACAACAATCTAATTTTATAATATAGTCTTTATTTTAATCTAAGTGTTTGTTCTAATTTAAATTTCAGCAATTGATAATTACTAAATTCCTTAAAAATTAATGTCTTAAATCAGAAAACATTAAATAGAATTTACTATTACCTTAGCAGTACATAATAGAACACAATTAAAAAAAATACAATAAGTGACTTACTTTTCATAAAGATAGGCAATACAGGAAAATAAAAAAGTAGTGTAGCTTCCATGCTGCATACAAAATTTTTTTTAGCCTGCAAGTTTGCATCTAAAAGACTATTTCTAACCTAATAGTCTCCCAGGCGCATTCCAACGGGCCAACACAGGAGTAAGGAGCCTACAAGCTGCAACTCAACTAGATATTAGTTGACTTTGCTCTTTCTACATCGATCATCATCATGTTAGGACAATAATTGATGCTGCTGATGAACAGATCATAGCACAGCTTAACACCTACCATCCTTGTTGCATTTCTATCATCAACTGAAGCAGCTAAAGCAACTAGCAAATTAAAAGAGAGAAAAAAAATTAATACATGCATACATATACAGATATAGTTTTTAAAAAGCTAATATTATTTACTAATGACTAACTAATTATTAATTAAGAAATTTAAGTATGCTTATAGACAAAATTACATATAGTTTTGCCACTATATCATTTAAATATTTATTACAGAATGCTAATTAGGAAAAAACACTTAAAATGCTATAAATATTAGAATAAATTTATTGCATCGTATTTAAAAAAATATACGATACTGCAAAATAGTTCTTTTGTTTACATTACATTTTTATAAAGTTTTAGGATAAAGTTGTAATATAGATTCACAAAAGGCCTCAACACAAAAAACGGTTGAAGGGGAATACGTACACTAAGCCCAAAATATAACACAAAAATAAATAAATATTTGATTTAAACGGTAAATGTCAATTTTTTATTAAAGTACTACTCAAAATCAATGCAGACGCTGAGGTGGAGAGACGTGTTGATCCCGCTCTCCGGTGTCTGATATTTTTAGCGTAATGGCTACCGGTTTACCGGTATTTAGCCCCGATCCGGGTACGCAGTCAAGCGTTACTGATTTCGGTGGTGATCTGGGAAGTAAACCCCAGGATGTTCTCAGAGATAATAGTTTTGCTCTACTGACGCGTAAAAGCATCACGGATGTGAGAACTCTTACTCATGATGAGCTCGAGGAGCTATATTCAAAAATAAAGGCTGACGTATACAGTATGAACAATGTCCGTTTAAAACTTCAGAAAATCAAAGAGCCTAATCCGGCAGAGGTGGAAGCTCTCAGCAAAGCTGTCTTGGCCTTCAACATGCTGTCGGAGGACGTTCACACAGTTAAACGGGTTAGTAAAAAACCTTTATTCACGTATTCTTATCTGTCTGCCAAAATAGATAATGTGAATAACCCCAAAATTGACCCCATTTCGCAGATTGTTCCATCTGACCCTCCGAAAATCGATTCGAGTAGCGACAGTGACGTGGCGACAACTGTTGACACGGTAACAACCATGGTAACAACCAAAGTCTCTCTGCTAACAAGAGAAGATTGGTTGAGGAGCCAGATTTTCCAAATTCTGCCCCCCAAGGCGAGGAAAATTTCACCCTAGTGGGTAATAAAAAATCAAAAAAGCTTGAGAAAGCTAAACTCAATACCGATGTTGTAGATATGGAGCTAAGCAACGGGGATGGGGATCAACCCGAGGTTAGCGAGAAAAGAAAGAAAGTGCGGGTCCCCCCCCCCATTAAAATCATCCCACCAGATAACTGGCAATACTGCAAGCAAATACTGCTCAAGCCAAAATGAAAGGAAGATTTTTAACGATTAAATTCGATAATGTTGACGATTATCGTCAAATTCAAACTTATTTACTAACGGAGAATGTCCAATTCCAAAGTTACGTTTTGGACGATGCAAAACCGATCAGAGCGGTTCTTCGGGGATTACCCATCAACACAGCCGTCCAGGACATTAAGAATGCCCTGGAATGCGAAGATTTTTTGGATGTCTCGGTGACCCAGATGTATAGAGGTCCTGTCTCCAACAAAAAATATATGCCCATTTTTTACGTTTCGATACCAAAACAGGCTGATGTTGACCGCATCTTCCAAATTACTGAAATTATAGAAACCGAGGTCAGTTTCGAAATCTACCGGGGGGCGCAAAGGGCCCTCACAATGTCACAACTGCCAGGGCTTTTTTCACAGCGCCCTGTCGTGTAACCTACCCACAAGGTGCGTCAAATGCTCTGCATTTCATAAATCAGAGGTGTGTACGAAGCCCTTTGATGTGCCCTGCAAGTGCCTTCATTGCGGGGGCCCTCACCCGGCAAATTTCAGCAACTGCCCTAGTTTCCCCAAAACAACCCCCCTAAAAATGGTAAAAACAAAAACCAAAACCAAAACCAAAAGAAATCTGATAATAAAAGAATTGTTACAGTTCAAAATTCCTCGAGGACATTCTCAGAAAGGAAGGTAGACAATTCTCAATCATTTTCAAGAATTGCAGGCGGACATAACGCCCCCCCCCCCCTCCGTTTCTCAAAATTCAAATCAGTCGGTCCCGAACCAAAATTGGGATGCTTTTTCGGCCACCGGCTTTATCAAAAATTTAATTGAATTCCAAAAAGAGTTTAACGCTGACATTGTCAGCGCAGCATTTAATAAATCATTACCAGAACTCCGTACGGCATCCACGGAAATTGATCGTATTTATATTTTATATGAAAACATCCTTAAATTAAATAAAGCTAGCTAAGGTGGCGCCATCTCTTGGTGCTCTTCCGCCCTTCCATTCTCGACACGACCCTTCTGTTTACCATGTTCCCTCCTACAGGCAATCTGGACAAATTATCCATTGGCTTTTTTAATGCAAATGGGCTTCGACGCCAAGCAACGGAATTCGGTGCTTGGATTTACAACAACGATTTAGACATCATCTTGGTCAATGAGACCCACTTCTTCCAGGGTTATGCAAACTACGAGTGTTTCAATGTTGACAGGGCTCGTAGTGGCAATAATAATCGTCACCATGGCGGCACTGCTATTTATATTAAAAAGGGTTTTAATGCTAATTTCATTAATATTCCCAATTAAAATTTTGTGGAAACTACCCCGATTATTTTGGACTTCCCCTTTATTCAAAAACTGCTTGTTGCAGCTGTCTACTTCCCTCCTAATAGGAATGCAAATTTAATGGAGCCTGAACTTACCCGTCTCACTAATTCTTTTCCAAATTTTATTTTAGCGGGTGATCTTAATGCTCATCATCACTCCTGGAATTCCAAGAATATTAATACTTATGGACGTAAACTTCGTAGATGGGTGGACCGAAATCATGCGCAAATTTTAGCGCCCCCCTCCCCCACCTACATCAGATCAAATAATTATCTAGATCTTGCGATCACCCGCAATTTTCCATACCCGTACACTATTCGAACGTGTAATGTTTTATCTTCTGATCATTTGCCGGTCATTCTCGATTTTAGGGTTGACTCTTATGACCTAAGTGTACCTCAGAGTATCTCCACTAGATGGCAGGACTATACTGCGTTGCTAGAAAGAATGGATACTCCAGATCTCATACCAATTTCGGATTGGCAGGTCACTGAAGTCATAGAGCAACTCGGTGACACTTTACGTGGGGTGTTTGAGAAATGTTCTCAGCCGAGACATAATTCTAACAACTCTCTACAGTTACCCGAGAATATCAGGCAAATGATTACACAGAGGAATCGTGCACGTAGAATATGGCAGGTGTACAGGACTCCATACTTTAGGTCCCTTTTAAATAATTTAAATAGGAGGGTAAAAGCTGCTATTTATGAGTTTAAAAATGAACGTTGGAACAATTTTGTCGAATCTTTGTCGACTGAAGACAACACAATTTGGAAGGCTGCTTCCCGTATCAGAGGCACACACAAGCACATTCCGGCCATTAATAGCCCAAATAACGGCATTGCATATACTAATATTGATAAGGCTGAGGCGATTGCTGAAAGTCTTAAGGATCAATTCACACCTCATGAAGATTTGGCCAACCCAAGGGTTACTGCTGTATTGGAGAGCACAGTTCAAAATTATTTAAATTCTGACACTCAAAACACTCTTACCCCTACCTCCCCTTCGGAGGTTAGGGATTACATCTCAGGCCTCAAAAAGAACAAATCTCCAGGGGAGGACCGTATTTCTACTAATATGCTTATTAATCTACCTGAAAACTTTATTCTCTACATTGCATTAACACATTGCTACATTGCATTACTTAATTAATTGCATGCTTTCTCTAAATATTTTCCCAGATTGCTGGAAAAAGGCGATTGTTGTCCCTCTGCCTAAAAGCGGAGTCGATGACATCCACGCCCCATCCAGCTTTCGACCAATCTCATTACTTTCATGTCTATCTAAGGTCTATGAACACGTCCTTGTGACCCGCCTTAAGGCGTTCCTTGACTCTCGTGAAGTACGTATACCGGAACAGTTCGGGTTCCGAGCTCGTCATTCAACAACACACCAAGTGTGGAGGGTCATGGAACTCCTACACGAAGGAATTAGATCAGGCGGGGTCACAGGGGCTATTTTTCTCGACGTGCAAAAGGCTTTTGACAAAGTCTGGCATGTCGCCTTACTTTTTAAACTTATAACTCTCGGCCTTCCTGGCCAACTAATTAAAATCTATGCTGACTATTTAAAAAACAGATCTTTTGTTGTTAGAGTGGGAAATGCTCTCTCTAACCCTAAACCTATTCTCAGCTCGGTCCCCCAGGGCTCAATTTCTGCGCCCACGTTATTTGCAATTTATGTAAATGACATTCCAAGAGAGCCTGACATCGATTTAGCAATTTTTGCCGATGACACTGCCGTTCTACACAAACACAAACATGCACTCCAAGTGTTCAATAAACTCCAAGGGTACCTTGATAAACTTTCGACCTGGTTAAGAAAATGGAGAATTAAAGTAAATAATGCTAAAAGTGCGGCCATTTTTTTTCACGAATAAAAAATTCACCCCAGACACTAACTTAAATTTTAAATTAAATAATGAACCAATTCCCTGGAAATTAGACTATAAATACCTGGGCATTCACCTGGATTCAAAATTATTATGGAGCAAGCACGTTGCAGAAACCCTGAATCGTGCGAATGCTGCTGTATCATCCCTTCACCCTCTCTTGGCTTATTACAGTTCCCTGTCAATCAAAAATAAATTGTTGTTGTATAAATCTATGATTAGACCGATCGTAACCTATGGTTCGGTCGTGTACGGTAGTGCTAATAAAATTCATCTTGAAAAACTTCAAACCTTTCAAAATAAATTATTACGTAAATTTGTTCGAGCAACCCGTTATGTCCGCAATGACGTCATCCATAATGATCTTAAAATTAGGCCTATTTTTGGTGAGATTAAAAAACTTGCCATTAAATTTCACAGCTCAATTCCCTCAGTAAGGAATCCTGCGTTAAACTCAATTTGAACTTACGATGCTAGGGTGGGCAGGGGCCGGAAACGTCCCCTCGCTATCTTAGCTAGGGATAATGATTTTATTCCTTGCTCGAAAACATCGAGACGTAACCCCTCTGGAGTTACTTAAACGCAGAATTCCCCTGCAAATTCATTTTTCCCTAGACAGAAAGAAATTTTCGTCTAGCTTTGGCTTTCCCCCGACGTCATGCAATCTGCTGTTATCTGCTGTTAAACAGCCGCGAGTGCAACCTTCCTTACAATTTTATCTTTTAGACTTTAAAATAGTTTTTAGGGTTTTTAACCTGCCTTCATTTGTTCTTAAAATTTTGTAAATAATTCTCATCCCGTTATTAATTTCGTTTATTTTCTCTTCTCTGCCCTTCTGGGCCAGAGATTGTCTATGACGTCATAGTCCTAGCTCCAATCAGCGTTTACGGTCGAGTTAGCCCTTCCAGTAATTTCATTGGCCGAGGGGAACCTGCTCACGAGATTCTCGGCTACTCTATTTAATTGACCCCCAGCTTCAGTTCACCTAAGACCATTACTTCTCTACTGCGCTCAGATCTGGGGATCTGCGGCTAAGACCAATCTGCAAAAGATCCAAGTAGTCCAAAACAAAACCCTCCGTGGTATTGTTCACAGCCCTTGGTACCGTAGAAATATGGTTATCAAAATTCCTCCTATCAGAAGTGCCATTAAACACCAAGCTACAAAATTCTTCAACAATTTACCTTCCATTCCAAATCCTACTCTTCAAAATACCACTACTTAGGATGAGCGTGCCCGCTGGAAAAGACCTCGTGCCACTCTTCATCTGCCGGAAAACATTGACCCGGGTTAACTTTTAGTTCCCTTTATTACTTGATAGGGCTTTCCTTCCTGGACGTTATTATCATTTATTAATTGTAAATTTTTCTTGTATATAGCTTTCTTTTTTTTCTTTTTTCCTTTTATATTTTGTATCATTATTCTTAATTATTTCATTTTTATATCTTTTTAATGTACGGTGCCTCTTAAGGGCCTTTTGTTTATATTTGGGGAGTTTTCCTCCTTTTTCGCGTTCCTGACGCTATGTTTGTTAGGCTTCGGCTATGACATAAATTGACTCTACTTTCAGATCTCTACCAGAGGTGCGGAGCTAAGTCAAAAGTCACCTAAGACCGCCGGCGTGTGTGCACCTCCCTGGAAACCCGTTAGCAAAGTGCTCTTTTCAGAGCTAAACGGTCCGAGCTGTATCGGGGATTACGGGAGTAGTTGCTATCCGGCTTGGTCACAGATACACTCAGTGTTAGTTAAATTTTTAAATTTTAATAGATTAGTTTTTATTAAATTTAAAATACCCCATATTTTAGATCTTGGTCAACGCCAATGTGAATCTTGCAGTCGTGGAAATTTCGATGTCTAGTACTACAAAGCCTTTTTCAAGGCTTCCCCGTTTGTGCGAAAGCCGGGAGATCTGCGACTTGTGAGGGACACAAGGCTTGACTTTCAAAATTTAGTGAGCTATGTGCCCCCCCTTTTTTTTATAAGTTTTCAGAGATAGTGTTAGTTTGGGCCTCTGGTTTTCCTGGATGTCAGGCTTAGCTGTGACTCCTGGCGCCACCTGCCTTCTCATTTTCCGACTATTGCCAGGTCAAACATTAGTCTGTCAACGAAGTGTAGGGCAACCAAACTTATTGGACCTTATGCACGCGACCTGAGGTCGAGGCTAAAATTCGTCTGCTGGCGGTATTTACTGGCGGTGTTTAGCATAGCAGTGTATGTAGTATGAGTTATTAATGCTTGTTTGTTAAAAATACCGCAAAAAAATTCTTTGGTGCAGCAGCATATACTTAATATATTGTAATCTAAATTCAAAATGTTGTTCTGTATGCAAGAAAATTCCCTAAGTTTGCAAATTTTCAGTTAAAATGTATGCACTCAACCTGGCTCAAGGCTAAAGTCGTCTGCTAGCGGTGTTTGCGCCTGCGCATACTGGTATTCTGCCGGTGCAGTAACTAGAATAACAGATCATCATACCGCCAGCTCTGGCGTCTGACGTCACCTGAATAGAGTCCTTTGGATGCTCTACGCGCCTTATTTTTTGAGGCGGATTTGTGCCTCAGGTGCTTCCAAACCCCGGAATGAGCCTCAGGGCCCTCCGCCAGGGTTTCTAAATTCTTTTTATTTTTATAAGCATTGTTTCTAAATTTAAGTTATGTTGCTTTTTACAATTTCGTTGGAGGTTTCGCGTGGCGGTAAAACGATCCACGTCGGTACTCCGTAAGCACCGCGTTGACTTGACTTGAAAATAGCTGATTATATATATTTATTAAAATAGTATCATTTGTAACAATAACAAAAACCTCATAAAAGAATTTTATCCCTAAGCAACGATTTATAAAATTACACATGCTTCCACTTAGATTAGGTCAAAATTCCATCAAGTGTTACAAGACTTTAATTAAAACTACATTTAAATACATAAACAGTTATATTAATCCTTTAAAGTCCTACCTGCACATGCTTAAAATTGTTCTGGTGGACTTTAAAATCTTTCTACAAAAGATTAAGTTTATTATACATATAAAATACTCACATCTAATTATAAGAAAGTTTCTGTCATAACTTTAATTGGAACAGATGTATTATAATCTCCTTTTAATTTTTGAAAGATTACCTTACCACTAATTTCTTTAAAAACATTATTTGCAATGTGACTTCACATTTAAATTTTTCCTTTTCTCTGTATTCATAATTATTAACAAAACAATAAGAGTAAAAAGCAATTGAAGAGTCAAGATTTAATAAATTTCAGTTTCGGTCGATACTTAATTTTAAATCATACCAACTGTATCATGTAAATGCTCTGATGACACTAAATATAATTAAAAAAAAAAACACTTTGTCGTCTTAAAACAAACTTTTTATCTTTTAAAAATGCTTTTTTTTTTTTTTTTTTTACTTTCAAACACTTAGTCTCATTCATATGAATAGAAATAACAAACTCTTTTTGCATCTTTTAAGAACACTTTTAGGTAGCTTTTTTTACAAAAAGCTACCTATTGCAGCCGTTCGGAGGAAAGCGATTTCAAAAAATTTTGGTATATTTTCATCGATCATGACCCCCAGACCCCAAAACCACCCTCCGTTCAAAATTGATATATATATATATATATATATCAATATATATATATATATATATATATCAATATATATATATATATATATATATATATATCAATATATATATATATATATATATATCTGACCTATGTCACACTGTAACTCTCGTATTTATTAACCGATTTGGATGTAATTCGGTGTGTACATAGTACATACCAATGTCTCGACCGAGTTCGTTGGCCAGCTTCATCCGCCATTTTGTTTCAAAATGGCGGCCATTTAAAAATTTTAAAAAAATTTAAAATTTAAAATGTGGTACCAAAAAATTGAAAATGGAAAAATATTTTTTTCTTATGTATTTGACCTTTATACAAAGACTCCGTAGCAGTTTTTGTTTCGTCTATATCTTAAAAAATGGCTGAGTTATAGCATTTTGAATTTCTAGCGAAGCTGACATTTTGAAACGTCCTGAATTTTGTCACGCGATAAAAGGCGTATTTATGAACCGATTTGGATGTAACTTCGTTTATACATAGTACAGACCAGTGTCTCGACCGAGTTCGTTGGCCAGCTTCATCCGCCATTTTGTTTAAAAATGGCAGCCATTTAAAATTTTAAGAAAAATTTAAATTTGAAATGTGGTACCAAAAAATTGAAAAGTGAGAAAATATTTTTTTCTTATGCGTTTTACCTCGATAAAAAGATTCGGGAGCAGTTTTTGTTTCGTCTATATCTTAAAAAATGGCTGAGTTATAGCATTTTGAATTTCTAGCGTGGCTGACATTTTGAAACGCCCTGATTTTTGTCATGCGATAACAGGCGTATTTATGAACCGATTTGAATGTAACTTGGTCCGTACATAGTACATATCAATATTTCGACCGAGTTTGTTGGCCAACTTCATTCGCCATCTTGTTTCAAAAGGGTTGCCATTTTTTAAAAAAAATGTAATTTAAAATTTAAAATGAGGTATTAAAAAATTGGAAAATGAAAGAGATTTTTTTATGTGTTTGGCCTTGATACAAAGATTCTGGAGCAGTTTTTGTTTCTGAAAATTTGTTCTTTTGTTTATATCTTGAAAAGTGGTTGAATTATATCACTTTGAATTTCTATCATGGCTAACACTTTGAAACGATCTTGTATTTGTCTCGCGATACCACACGTATTCGCCTATTTCGATGGAAGAAGGCATGTGGATAGTATACATCAATATCTCGACCAAGTTTGCTGGCCAGCTTCATCAGCCATCTTGTTTCAAAATGGCGGCCATTAAATTAAAACATATATATATTTAAAGTGAGGTGCAAAAAAATTAGAAATTGAAAAAGGTTTCTTTCTTAAGTATTTGACCTTTATATAAGGATTTAGGAGCATTTTTTGTTTGTCTTTATCTTAAAAAATGGCTCAGATATAGCAGTTTCAATTTCCAACGTGGGTGACATTTTGAAAAATCTGATTTTTTGCCTGCGACAGCACTCGTATGTATCAACCGATTCCGATGTGAGTGAGCATGTGCACAGCAATTACTAAGGTCTCGACCAAGTTCACTGGTTAGCCTCATCCACCATGTTGTCTTTAAATGGCAGGCACTTTAAGAAATCGCCGAATTTGGCAGCGAAATATAAGTTACTTTAAATAAAAGCAGCTTGGATAAAGCTGACTAATTTTGCGAAATTCTCATTCATTATGATTTAGTATTGATAAAAATTATTATTGAATCTCCTACATTCGGTTTCCACTTAATTGAGCTTCGTGTGTTTGAATAATATAAGTTGGCTTTTTTAAAATAAGGAATATGAAAGCTACCTCTTCCTCCCGGCACTGGTCGGAAGGACTTTTTTACTTCCAAAAAGAAAACACTAGAAACATTTAATACATAAAAACATATCTCCCCCCCAACCAGCTTTTTTTTCATCTTTTAAAATAAAACCAATTAGTGTAATTATTGCTCTGGTAACAAACAAGATGGGGATACTATGTAAGGCTGGTCCACACTTTTTTTTTTTGCTTAGTGGCAGATTTTAGGTATCAATACTTTTTCAATCAATGAAAATAATCACTCCGTTGCTAACAAGACATGCTGATTTAACTTAAAATACATTGAATAGGCATTTATTGGAATATGTATCGAATTGGAACGGTAACGTGTACAAATTTTTCGAAATGGGTACATAGAAAAGCTATGGTCTGAATATCTCTCAACTGATTTAAACTTCATACAAAGTTATAAATCTTCATAAAAGTTTCAACATTAATCTTAACAACAAAAAGAAAGATAGCATATCTGTAGGTGAAATGCATTAAAAATAAAATAAAAAATAGTTGAGCAGGGTTCTTTTTTACATGACAAAGTTCACAAGTAAATATCTGAAAAGGAGTAAAGAGCAACCTGTTTTGCAATCTGATCTTTCTTGCTTAAAAGAGAACAGGAAAATGCAAAATACATTGGCTTATTTATTTTATAGAAATTTTGTTTACATGCTTGCTTAAACATGCAGGATCAATTACCTACAATAAGCAAAACTGGATTGAAATTTGCCTGTAATTAATTTTCCGGAACAGATGTGTTATTATCCCACCCTCCGCCATCTTGGATTTTTTTTTTTTGGCGAGAAAACCCCTTTTCTGCCAAGTAGTAAATGTCGCCAAGCACCCGTTTATACGCATGTTTGGCTCAACGAAAATAAAATGTAAATAATAAACAAAATTCGCTAAACTGGCAATCAGTAATCCTTGTATGAGCGTTTCGCGCACATTTAACGAAAAAAAAACATCGCCGAATTCAGCATTTCTCGCGATATAGCATTCTCAAAATGTAAAAAACTCTTAAAACAGCAAAATATACCTAAGAAACGAAACTCGCTAAAGTGGCAATCAGCAATAGTTGTATGAGCACTTCGCGCTCATTTACCGAAAAAAAAACATCGCCGAATTCAGCATTTTTCGCAATATAGCATTCTCAAAATTCAGTAGTTCTCGTTTTGTAGCAATCTCAAAATGTAAAAAACTCTTAAAGCAACAAAATATACATAAAATTATCAACATACCTTAACAGACATCTGCTTTCTTGAAACCTACAGCACAAAATATAACACCGCCGTCATTTTCCAAAATAGGCTTAATACGCATTGACACGCTATAAACAAACCTCCCTTTCATGTCAAAGTTTCCTCATATTTCTTAATTACTTCAGCAAGAGCGTTTAAACGGACTACAGAAACTATAGTCAATGAAATACATCCAATAAATTTAACATAAAAATAAAAAGACAGCCATAGAACACGATATCAAAGAGCATCTGGTACAAGAGTCAAGCAACCATCAGCAACGATACCCGGCAGTGAAAGGAATGTTCACGCAAAAAGCACGCTCTCGCGTCGTAAAAAAGGGGGTTGCCATAATAAGTTACTAGACGCCAAACGCCGGGGTTGCCACAGCGATAAAAATCGCCAAATACTCAACATCGCGGAGGGTGGGATAATAACACATCTTAGCCGCAAAGGGAAATATAAATCTACATAGATCAGAAATACCCTATCAGGTAACCGAATATAATCAATGAAGCAAGTAATTCATTTAAAGAAACAAATATTATTAAAAAACACTTTTATTCTTTGTATACTATTAACATTCAATAAAAATAAAATAATTTTGAGAACTGGACATATCATCATTCTTATATCAGAAATGAAATCCTTAAACGAAGTATATAACTGGTATTCCAATATTAATAAAATGTATCTGATTACCAAAAATAGCGATATTTATCCTACAAAAGGGCAAGAATTTAAACAATCCGTATGGATTACCTACTATTTATTAAATTAAAAGACAATAATAAAAGATGATATCTATTCAACATGTCAATAAAACTTACCATTTTGCTTCAATCACAAAAAATAGATTCCTCTTTGACGTAAAAAAAAGAATAATTTTAAGTTAATACAACAACGCTATAAAGTATAAATATTACTTCGTACATTCACAACGCCGCCATTACTATAAAAAAGCTCTTTTTTAATTGGCTGCCCTTGGGTAAGCGGTGCTTAGGATTGAACAGAGATCATTCCTTCAAAATCACGTTCTAACGACGTAAAATCTTGCGCTTAGGCTGCATTCAGCGACGCCACCCTTTTCCCCCTAGAGGGCTACCCTGTCACGTGAGGTTCTACAGCCCTTTTACCCCGAGTGAAAGCCAGGGTTCGTCGGGGTGGTTCGTTGCTGAACGGCATGGGGTAGAGTTATTTGACAAGACAGCAAAACAGTAAACAAAAATGGCTGAGACGTTCGTTGATTTTCTAAAATAAACATAGCGTTTTATTTACAATTTACACATCGGATTTAATGTTATGTGGCGAAATTTATTATTAAGATTCTCACGATTTAGTTAGTATAGTGCTTTTTAAAATGAAATAATTAAAGGAAAGTGGATTGCCAAATTTATCAAGATATGATTGCAAATTGCATGAAATTATCATCCATGCCGTTCCGTTGAGGAGTTTTGTGATTCATTGTTTTTATTTTGCACATTTGAGTGTGGCGTTATTATCGAATTTCAAAAATGAAAATTTTGTTGGTTTTGCACTCGTGAATTTCATCTAGTACAGTCAAGATTTTTGTTATACCGCAGATAAACTTGTCCCCTGCAGTATGATTTAATAGATGTTTTCTTTTAATTTGAAACTAAATCTATATCTGGAATGCTTTCTTAGCCATAACGTGACATTTGAAATAAGGATTTCTTTTTTCAACTGGAATTCAACAACTTTTAGTAAATGCATCATGCATGTATTGCTGCAATAAATAATATTTGTTTACATGCATTTTTTTAATTCATTTCATTATATCTGTTATTCATTGTGTATATTAAAGGACAAGTCTGTAATAATATATTTAAATAAAGATTTAAATATTCTTATCTATTAGTTGTAACATTTAAAATATATTGAAACCTCAAATTTGAAAGCTCAATTAAAAAAAAAAAAAAAAAATGTTTGCTTATTTCAGTTTTAATTTGTCATTATATCTATAATATCATATTCAGTTTCAGTCCTTGAAGGATATCAGGATAATAAATATTGAAAGTAAATCATGTTTTTAATTGGGAATCTTAACTGAGCTAATATCTTAATTGAGAAGCAAATTAGCTTGAATATATATAATATTTTGGCTCCTATTTTTGGTACATATTTATGAAATAATTTTACAGTAAATTTTAAAATTATTATGTGTTCGCAAGACAGAAAATGCACAATAGCAACATAAACAATTACTTCGATTCTTAGACATTTCAACATTCAAATAAGTATTCATTAAAAAATTAATGTGGCTTAGAATAAAAGAAGAAACGGAGGGTTAAAAACATCATAACTTTTGAAGCTGTAGTATAATAAAAATTAGTGTTGTGAAAATATTTCTCTGTCATTTATTAAGGCTTTCCTCAAATCTAAAAGAGCTACTTTCTGAATTTACTTCTTTTCGGAAACACATAAGATTGGCAGGTGTTCTTATTCAGAAACTATGTAATAGAAGGGCGTTATCCATTTTTTGATAAAAGCAATACATCTTTGAGAAAGTACTGGCAAAGTAAGTGCTTTGAATCAAATTTTCCAGAAGCGATAGCATGGGAAAGGGGAAAAACCTGCAGTCACGTGACAAGAATCTCTTATATCTCAATAAGTATTTTAGGTACTTCTTAGTTATCCCGTCGACCAATTTCGCCAAATTATATAAACCGCCAAACCACTGGCCAAATTATACACATTGACATAATTTTTATTTTAAATAACGAAAGAACAAATAAATTAATAAAACATTAATAAAAAATGCAAATAAAACGTTGAATTAATGATTTTATTGGCCATTATTGGCATTTAATCTTACAATTTGGCGACAGTAATTTGGTCGACGGGATGACTAAGAAGTACCATATTTTATTTATCAAAAATGGAAAACTTTATTTGATTCCAAATATCCAAATCCCTTTAATAATCAGGCCTGTCAATTTTATGCCTTTACAGTTAAAAATGTGTCAGAAAGCTTGCATTGTTGAGCATTGAATTTGGGAGAAACTTTAAGTTGTATTTCCAAAGATTCCGTTAAGAGAAGTTCATTATCGCAAGTAATTTTTTGGTACTTACGTATTAACGCCACTGCAGCTTATTTTGTCATGAAAATTTTTAACTTTTTAATAGAGTTATTATTCAAAAAATGTACAAGTAAAATAATTTTGCAAATCCCAAATGAACTTAATAATATTAATTTATTGTAAATGTAGATCCATTGGTGACATATAAACTGTAGGATAAATGAAACCAGGGAAACAGCAAGAGTGGTGTAGATGACATCTAGGCCAACAGCAAGCTCAAAATACTATAGTGTTGGTTGGGAAGATCATATTATCTAAAGAACTAGCAAGTTACACTCGAAGACAGAATATCGAAATAAACTCCTGCCTCCAAGTGTAGCCAGCTGTCATAAAAATTCCACACTATATCTTTCCTCCATTCTTCATTATTCAGTCCATTTTCTTCCAACAGTCAACTCGTATCTTCAGTGATAACTGTAGTACGTTATACATTTTAAATTAATATTTTGATATTAAGTTCATTTGAGATTAGGAAAGTTATATTAACTGTACATTTTTAGATAACAACCATATTAAAGCGTCCTTTGTTTTTCAGTAAATAATTTCATTTTATGCCAGTGTCTGAAAAGTTTCATCTATTATAAACTCATTAAGTATTCCAAAATAAAAGAGAGTCATCGATAACTACTAATTTAAAATGAAGTAGTAATTGTAATGAGTAGTAAAATATTTCATTTATTAAAAAAAGTTATGAATAATATTATGAATATGTTTAATTTTGCTGTAAAAATATAAATAAATACTCTTTTAGTTTCATTACATTGAGAACTACTTGCCTAGAAATACATTTTGAACATTATATCAGTGCTACTGATTTAAATCTGAGCTATATATTGAAATAACTTTAATTCAATCTGAGTAAACTGTTTATTCAACCCAATTTATGATATTTCAGAAGTGATAAATTTATTACAAGAGAAGATAGATTTACATAAGATAAAACCTTTGTTTGTAAATATGGAAAAGCAAAAATAATAGGAAGCAAATTTTTTCTACTAATATAAACAAATATATATTTAATAGGATTATTCAGAATGCACACATAAAATTACTTCATTTATATATTAAAAAATAAACTAGCATAGTAATTTCAAAATAATATAAATGAAATACTTGTACTAGAATATAATATTGCTGAAACAATAATATACATTACATAAATATCTATTTCAAAAAGTAACATTTTTGTTAATAATAACAATAAAGATGATCGCTTAGTTGGAATTTTCATGTCAGGTGAATTTTCAAAACAGGTGTGAATTTTCATTCTGTGGACTATTAAATAATCTCTCAAATTATTTCGGATATTTTTGAGATTTTATGTTTCTCACTAATTAAAATTAAAGTTAAGAAAAATTAATCATGAAATCTTGTAATGCAAATGATGGAAATATATATAAGAAGTTGGAAATTGCTCGTCAAACGTGGCAAATGAGGTGCGTTCATACTATAACTAGTTTTATAATTATTTTTTGCACCCCATATTGTACTGAATGTGTATTTATTTGCAATTCATAAGTGCATAGTCTGTAACATCATTAAAATGCACTTGCAATAATTTTTTTCCATTCCCCTTAATGTAACAGAAAACTTTTGACTGTCCCTGTAATTAAGCTATACATCCGATTTTCATGAAATTTGAAATGGCTCGACAAAATTTTGCAGCAATTATGTATTTAAAATTTCAGCCCATTCGGAAAGCTGTAACATCATTAAAATGCACTTGCAATAATTTTTCCCATTGGCTTTAATGTAAAGAAAAACTTTTGATTGTCCCTGTAATTAAACTATACATCCGATTTTCATAAAATTTGAAATGGCTCGACAAAATATCGCAATAATTATACGTTTAAAATTTGAGACCATTCGGAAAGCTTTAACATCATTAAAATGCACGTGCAATAATTTTTCCCATTGGCCGTAATGTAAAGAAAAACTTTTGACTGTCCCTGTAATTTAACTATACATTCGATTTTCATAAAATTTGAAATGGCTCGACAAAATTTTATAACAATCATATATTTAAAATTTCAGACCATTCGGTTGGGTAGTTTTTGCGCTATTTATATAATTACGAACGCACCTAAAAAGTTTATTACATTACACACACACACACACACACACAAAAATGCATTTTCACAATGCTCTACTCAGCATACTTCGTAATTGTTATTTCCCCATGTTAATTAAAACTTATGAATGATGAATTAAAACTTACATTGAGAACATGATGACATGATGAATTAAAACTTACATGAACTTTCTGTCGTTTAAATGGAAATAAAGATTAAACAACATCAGTTGTATACAAGATGTATTCAAGTCTAATATAAACAAACCAAAAAACCCCTCACGTGATCAAATCACCCCAGAAAACTTTGAGGGTGGAAAAAACCACTCGGTGTGACACTTTCTTTCTTCCTGAACGCTAACCCGGGGTGGCCCTTATCACGTGATGTCGTCTCTAAACGACCACCCTGTAAACAGGGTGGAAAGTGCCACTCGGGGTGACAATGCTGAACGCACCATTAGGTAAAAAGTTAGCTAAGTTAGACCTTGGGTATTCCAAGTCCAAGTCCAAGACCAGTGAAAACGCACCTAACGCCGCAATAGCGCAGACTGGAGCGACTAGAGGACGCTGCATATAACTGCTAGATTCAACAGCAGCTTAAAAGTCCGTATTGAGGATGCCCTTTGGGTGTAGCCCGTGCTACTTTCCTACAAACCTACTAACCAACGTACTCGCTACACAAATAACCAACCAACCAATTTCTATTTATAAACTATTTAAAATAATTTAAAACAAATAACTTATAGAATTTCTATAGTTGTTATAAGTAAGCTTACATTTTCTCCCATATTAATGTGTAATCTTTTATTTTTACAAACAATTTTTCATTCTTCTTCGCATTTTTTTATTCCTTTCATTACCATTTTTTTTTATCTTCCATCATTCAGTTACCGGTGCCACCAACGGTGGAACATTTATTTGTTATTAATCTTTATATTTTAATTAGTAACTTTGTGCGGCTAGGCAATTACTTTTTTTGCAGTCATGATAATTAATTTATTTATGTAGTTATTTGTTTTACTTGCAGATGGAAGTTGGAATAGTAGCATTAAACATTGCATTTTGTTGGCATGACGTTTATTAAGTACTTTTTTTCAATATTTAAACTACTATCTTATATAATAAGAATCAATTTGATGATAAACAATTTTAACTTTTTTTTTTTTTTTTTTTTTTTTTTTTTTTTTTAAGTATTTTTGACAATCATTAGGGATCTTAAGATTTTCATTTATGGTTATTTTTATCAATTTTAATCATGATTTTTCATGATCAGTTAAAATTTTTGCCCATAAAAAATTGTTGGAAGCCTTTTAAACATTTTTCTTATTCCTTTTAATGCCTTATTGTGAATCTTTAAAAATGATATTTTAAAAGGAGCAATAGAAGCAGTGTTGAATTCAGGCCATTTTCTCAGAGAGGGAGGGGAACATTTTGAAGTTCTGGGAGGGAAATTGCACTTCTAGATCTTCAATTATAAAAGCCCAGCGTCCTCCCACCCCCCCTCTCCAGCTCAGGCCTATACCTGAATTCATTACTGGATAGAAGACAGTTCAGTACTTCTGGGATTTTTTTTAAAATGTCATTTTACTCAAATAAATAGATATTTAAAAAAACAACAACAAAAAAAGATTACATACAATGTTTGATTGAACACCAGTTTAACACATTTCTGTTCTACTTTGTACCTAATACAGGAGACTCTCTCAAATCCGCACCCTAAAATCCGCACATCATCACAGATGTAAACAATGGAACTTTCAGTTGAGATATATGGGAAAAATTACAGAATTTTTCAGTTTTATATCATTCAGTTTGTATTTTAATATGTAATTCTCGATAATATGTATGAACTCTTGGTTTTTTTATGAAGGAAGTGCAAATTTATTTCTGAAAAAAATCAAGATATTGCTGATGTCACTTATCACAATCATTTTACCAAATGTATTTATGTATTAATCAAGCTTTTTTTATTATTTAGACTGGCTAAATCTGAAATAAAACTTCCTTACTTTATGATTTTGATGTGAATTAACAAGATAATGAGGAAAGTTTCATCAAAGAAAATGTATCTCATCTTTATGCACATTTAATTATACATTATTAACTTGACCTTTACTTTTCATAATTTAATTTTACTTTAAAAATTATCTTACATTTTATAATTTTAGTTTATTATTTAATTGTTTTAATATTTTACAAAATTGCTAGAATTCATTATAATTTTGACTGCATTATTACATTCAAATTGCTGTTTAAAAAGATGTAAACAAAGAACTGACCAGAAATCCGCACAACCTCTCGTCCCAAGCTGTGTGGACTTGAGGGAATCTACTGTATAACACTAAACTTAAATATTCTTTATTTTTTCATTCTTGTGGTTATATGTATATTAGGAGACATTTCCACTAGTTCTTAAATATTTTTGTCAAATTTTAAACTGAATTGGGTGAGTGCAGATTTCCCACATCCTTTAAAATGTCTTTTCAGCCTTATAATTTTTTTCCAGTGTTAAAAGGGTAATTGTCATAATATACAGTCTACAAAAATATTCTTTTATTACAGTTTGATTTTTTTAAATAAACTTACTTCTTTAAATTTTGTATTTTAGATTAACTGCAGAATTCAATGTTCACGTAAGTGAATTTCTGATTTCGAATTGTTAGGTCATATACTTATTGTTTCTAATTGATTAATATATATATATATATATATTTTCTTTGGTTTTATTTATATTATATTTTTTCTTTACATTAATTTTCATTTTTTAGTGTTTAATGAAAAAAAATGTCCATTTGTAGTAATAGTCTAAGAGCTAGCAACGTTTTCGTCACCTGATTTTATCAAGGCTCATTTTTCTATATGTTCTTCTGATTTATGGTGTAGTACGTTTGCGGGCAGTCTGGCAGTCAGAAGACATTGCGTTTACCAGCAGGAAGAGGGGTTATGCAGTTCAAAATTACGTCATTTTATCAAGGCTCATTTTTCTATATGTTCTTCCGTTTTATGGTGTAGTACATTTGTGGGAGGTCTGGCAGTCAGGAGATGTTGCGTTTACCTGCTGGAGAAGGGGTTATGCCGGTCAAAAAACTTCAAAATTGCGTCATTTTAGCATGATTTTTGTTTATAACATCTGTTTCTACTAACTATTTGGTCTAGGAATTAATTCGTGCGGTTTTACAAGAGATGGCGTAACTAGCCTATTGTCCCATAGTTTCGTTTGTTCGAACATGCATTTAATACTACTGTTATTGCCCATCCAGTTTAGTATATGCCATTTGGTTTAAGCGCAAACAACAACAATTTTTATCCAACTGAAAATGTCAAATTTTGTGCTTGATAAAGTGTTTTTGTGGGAGTTTCTTCTTCATTGCTTTAACATGAAGAAAAGTGCTACTGACAGTCATTGTATTTTGGTGGAAGTTTATGGTGACCATGCTCTAGCTGAACGAACGTGTCAGAAGTGGTTTGCACAGTTTAAAAGTGGTGATTACGGCTTGGAAGACCAAGCACGACCTGGACAGCCAAAAAAATTTGAAGATGAAGAACTGACAGCATTGCTCGATCAGGATTCGTGTCAAATGCAGGAAGAACTTGCAAAATCATTAGAGGTTGATCAAACAACAGTTTCCAAACGCCTCAAAGCTATGGGAATGATTCAAAAGATGTCACATTGGGTTCCATATGAATTGAAAGAAAAAGACGTTGAAAGAAGAAAAACCGTTTGCGAAATGCTGCTTCAAAGACAGAAAGATAAGTGATTTTTGCATCAGATTGTTACTGGTGATGAAAAATGAATTTATTACGAGAATCCTAAATGAAAAAAAGCCTGGGTAATGCCAGGTGAACCAGGTCCATCAGAACCGAAATGAAATATTCACTGTGCAAAGGTTGTGTATATGGTGGAATATGAAAGGTGTGGTGTACTATGAGCTTCTGAAACCTGCTGAAACTATTAATGGAGAATGTTATCGACTTCAGTTGATGCATTTGAAACAAGCTCTGGCCAGAAAACGCCCAGAATGGGATAACAGACATAATAAACTTATTTTTCAACATGATAACGCCCGACCGCATGTCGCAAAACCGGTCGGATGGGAAGTGTTGCCTCACCCACCGTATTCACCAAACATTGCTCCTTCAGACTACTACTTGTTTGATTGCATTCGAATAACGATTTGATTGGACAGTGGTTCACTTCTTCAGAAAGTATAGAAAAATGAATCTCTGATTGGATCGCTTCGAAAAGTGAGGGCGTCTTTTGACACGGAATAAGTAAATTGCCTGAAAGATAGGAAAAAGTAGTGGGTACCGATGGACAATATTTTTGCTAACGTATTTATGCATTTTGCTTTTGAAATAAAGCTTTAATTTTTTATTAAAAACTGCACGAATTAATTCCTAGACCAAATATTTGTGATATTAATCCATTATTGCCAGACATTACCAGTGTCGCTAAGGCCCTGACAGATCCACATTTGTAGGTAACATATTACTCTTTGGTTAACAGACAACCTATAATTAATTTTCCAGACACAAATTCGGTTGCAAAGTTAATGCCAGACGGCTTTAATATGGCAACAAAAGTGCCTGTTTCAAGAGTGTTTTATAGTTTAAAAATTATAAGTCATCCTTACGTCATTTTATCAAGCTTAAAAATTACAAGATATTACTCTTTGGCTAGCAGACAACCTATAATTAATTTGCCGGACACAAATTCGGTTGCAAAGTTAATGTCAGACGGCAACGAAAGTGCCTGTTTCAAGAAATGGCATCTTTTGTAGGGATTTGGCTTCATTTAATGACAGTCAACCCTTAATTGTTACCATAGCAAGAATAGTTTCTTTGTAAATATATATATATCATCATCATCATCAACCGTTTTCAATCCACTGCTGGATGTAGGTCTACCCCAGATTTTTCCAATGTTTCCTGTCTAGTGCTTTAGTCATCCAATTTACACCGGCTACTTTTCTGATTTCATCACTCCATCTTACTTGAGGTCGTCTTCTTGGCCGTTTTACATCTCTGGGATACCACTGTAGGGTGTTTGTGCTCCATCTATTGTCTTGTCTTCTTGCGATGTGCCCAGCCCATTTCCATTTTAGCCATTTAATTCTTTCAATGATGTCAAAAACTTTCGTCTGACTTCTTATCCAGGTTATTCTTTTTCTGTCTCTTCTAGTTATACCTAGCATACATCTTTCCATTATAGGTGAAAACTGGGAAATTGAGTTAGTAGCCAGTGGCCGGTAGACTCAGTTTCATTAGTGGCCACTTTTTAAAGTTAGTGGCCACTATAATGTTTCAAACTTTCTTGACATCTAGGTAAACTATAATCGCTGTATATATACATATTTTTCTATAAATCAGAGTTTTATACCAGCCAGTTATTCATGATAAGAATAGGGAAGCAGTGAAAATTCAAGAAAATTACTTTAAAACAACAAAATATGTTATATTAATTTTTTAGAATATATTTTTGGATTATTTGTATATGTTTATAAACACAATTATCAACCAAATTACTATTACTTTCTTTATATAAAAAATAACTAAAAATTCCAACAGCTAAGTGTATACAATAATAATAATAATAATAAAAATCAAATAAAACGGAATAAAATTAGATTTTAATATTAGATTAAAAAATTAAGAAAATTAGATTAAGAATAAAATTAGATTTTATTTAATAAGTAAATGTGCTATTAACATACTACACAAATTACTTACAGTTGAAATCTAAGCTGGTGAGTGTATTTCGCAAGATTAAACAGTATCTCTTGAAGAAAAATATTCTAACTGGTGAGAATGCGGCAGGAGTCGAAATATTGAAGATACTGAAATGTCCTTAAAATCTGCTTCCATGCAGTGAAAAAAATAAAAAAAGGAATAAGTTATTTGAAATGCATGTGGAATCAAAGCTAATGAATATATTTTGCAGAATTCTTGAAAAAAATAGAAATTTCTTGTAAAAAATAAGTGAGGAGCTAGCATATGACGAAAAGTCGAAATATTGAAAATACAGCTAAGTCATTGAAATCTGCTTGCATCCGGCAGGAAAAAGAATTAACCAGTTTGCTACTTAGGTGTAATCAAAGTAGAGATGCATATTTCCATGAAAAATGCTGTATTTCCGTTGGCGATCGTTAACAAAATTTATAATCGCCACTTGGCGAGTGGCGACTAAAGTGGCGATCGATGCCCGATTTTTTAATCGCCACTTTTACAACTTTAATCGCCACGTGGCGAGTGGCGACCGCTAATTTTCACCTATACTTTCCATACTTCTCTGTGTTGTTTGTAATCTTTGTACCATCCGTTTTGTTAGCATCCATGTTTCTGCTCCATAAGTTAGGACAGGCAAAACACATTGGTTAAATACCTTTCTTTTCAAACACAGGGGCATGCTACTCTTCAGAATAATATTGTTCTTCCCAAAAGCACTCCATCCATTTCTTATTCTTCTATTGATTTCATTCATGATACTATTATCAGATGATATTTCTTGCCATATATATATATATATATATATATATAGTGTATGTCAAAAAAAATGTTTAATTTTGTGCAATTAATGTAAATTTATGTAATTGTAATTTTTAAACTATAAAACACTCTTGAAACAGTCACTTTCGTTGCCATATTTAAAACCGTCTGGCATTAACTTTGCAACTGAATTTGTGTCTGGCAAATGAATTATAGGTTGTCTGCTAGCCAAAGAGTAATATCTTGTAATTTTTAAGCTTGATAAAATGACGTAAAGATGACTTATAATTTTAAAACTATTATACACTCTTGAAACAGGCACTTTCGTTGCCATATTTAAAACCGTCTGGCATTAACTTTACAACCAAATTTGTGTCTGGCAAAGTAATTATAGGTTTTCTTTTAACCAAAGAGTAATATGTTACCTATAAATATGGATCTGGCAGGGTCTTAGCGACATTGGTAACGTGTGATAATAATGGATTAATATCACAAATAGTTAGTAAGAAACAGATGTTATAAACAAAAATCATGCTAAAAGGACATAATTTTGAAGTTTTTTGACCTGCATAACCCCTCTTTCCACAGCTAAACGCAACTTCTCCTGACTGCAAGACCGCCCGCAAACGTACTACACTATAAATCAGAAGAACATATAGAAAAATGAGCCTTGATAAAATGATGTAATTTTGAAATTTTTTGACCTGCATAACCCCTCTTCCCGCAGGTAAACGCAACGTCTCCTGACTGCCTGCAAACATACTACACCATAAATCAGAAGAACATGTAGAAAAATGAGCCTTGATGAAATGATGTAATTTTGAAGTTTTTTGACCTGCATAACCCCTCTTCCCACTGGTAAACGCAACGTCTCCTGACTGCCAGACTGCCCGCGAACGTACTACACCATAAATCAGAAGAACATATAGAAAAATGAGCCTTGATAAAATGACATAATTTTGAAGTTTTTTGACCTGCATAACCCCTTCTCCCGCAGGTAAACACAATGTCTCCCAACTGCCAGACCGCCCGCAAACGTACTACACCATAAAACGGAAAAACATATAGAAAAATGAGCCTTGATAAAATGACGTAATTTTAAAGTTTTGTGACCTGCATAACCGCTCTTCCCGCTGGTAAACGCAACGTCTCCTGACTGCCCGCAAACGTACTACACCATAAATCTGAAGAACATATAGGAAAATGAGCCTTGATAAAATGACGTGTTTTTTGCCGTTGCTAGCTCTTAGACTATAACAGATGAGATGCATTAATTTCTAACTTTTTTCTGACCAGCTGTTTTTGATTTTTCCCTTAATCCCTTCGTGACAAGCAACACATATTACATGCCATACTGTTTAAAATTCTTGAATTTCAGCACAAGTTTTTTTTAAAGAGGAATTTTTGCGTTATTTAATATCATAGTATTTCAGTGATTAATTAAAGCAAAATTTTTTAAATAAAAAAAGTAAAAGGTATGGTATGCTCGAGGTGAAGGGATTAACCTATAACAAGGAAGGTGCAGTCTCTGACCAGACTGTGATTAAACCTAAACCTTTTTTTTGATAAAGTGTAGATATCATGTTTCAAAAATGTCTTTTGTGTGCAAATTTGTGCACTTAGAAAACTGAAATTGCCTTGTTTTTCTGTATATCGAATGTCTAAGTACACATCTGTACAACTTCATACCCCAGTGGCAGAAAGTTTTGTAGCTGTCCGCGACAAGCTTTTAAAATTTCATAATCTGTCTGCAAATTTTGCATGTCATTTTAATGAATAAATAATAAATTAAACTAGGAATTTTTCTTCATTCTATTTAAAACCTGGTAAGCATGATGTATTCATCATCTAACTGCTTGTAGAATTTCTAAAGTGTGAAGGATAAGCAGAAACACACATAGGCAATAACGATACTTTTTAAAACCTTCGGAAGCTTCAGAGGCCTCAAAGGGCAAAAAAGCACAGAGTTTTTTCTAAAATCCTTGAATGAAATTAATTTTTTTTTTCCAATCCTTCGACAAAATTTTTTCGCACACTTCTGATGAAATTCGCGTTTTTTCCCTGACCCTTTAACGAATTTTGTGTTTTTTCGCGATCCCTCAACAAAATTTGCATTTTTTTTTTTTTTCTGCGGCCTTTTGAGGAAATTATTTTTATGTAATTCTTTGGCGATATTCACATTTTTTCCATGGCTTTTTGACGAATTTCTCGTTTTTGCTGCAATTTTTGGACGAAATTTGCATTTTTTTCGTGATCCCTTGACAAAATTCGAATTTTTCTTTTCTGCATCCTTTTGAGGAAATTATTTTTTTTTGTAATTCTTCGATGAAATTCACGTTTTCTTCCATTGCTTTTTGAAAAATTTCGCGTTTTCCCTGCAATTTTTGGATGAAATTTGCGGGGGGGTTGCGATCTTTTGACAATATGCGCATTTTTTCCCCAATCCTATGACGAAATTCGCGTTTGTTCCGCAATCCTTTGACGAAATTCGTACTTTTCTGCGATCCTTTGATGAAATTTGCGTTTTTTCATGATCCTCTGATGTAATTCGCATTTTCCGCGATCTTTTGATGAAGTCCACTATCCTTTACGAAATTTACGTCTTGTTCGCGATCCTTTGAAAACATTCGCGTTTGATTCACGATCCCTTGACGAAATTGGCGTTTGTTTCACAATCCCTTGACGAAGTTTGCGTCTGTTTTTTTCACGATCCCTTGCTGAAATTCGTGCTTTTATGCAATCTTTTGCCGAAATTTGCATTTTTTACTCGATCTTTTGCCAAAATTCACGCCTTTTACCTGATTTTTTGCCGAAAATAAAGCTTTTAACATGATCTTTTGCTGAAAGTCACGGTTTTTATGTGATCTTTTGACGAAATTCACACCATTAACCCGATTTTTTGCTAAAATTCACGCCTTTTACCCGATTTTTTGCCGAAATTAAAGCTTTTAGCGCGATCTTTTGCTGAAGTTCATACTTTTTATGCGATCTTTTGCCAAAATTCACGCCATTAACACGATCTTTTGCTGAAATTTGCACTTTTTATGCGATCTTTTGTCGAAATTCACGCTTTTTATGCAATCTTTTGCCGAAATTTGTACATTTTTATGCAATCTTTTGTCGAAATTTGCGCTTTCTACCCGATCTTTTGCCAAAATTCATGCTTTTACCCGATTTTTTGCCAAAATTCATACTTTTTACGCGATCTTTTGTCGAAATTAGCATTTATTTTGTGGGAAAAAATTGTCCGAAAGTTGCAAACAATTTTTTTAATTGATTAGTAATTAAATTGAAGTAGTAAGTAGATTAAAATCATTAGTGCAGACAATAATTGTCTGCAAAAGATTTTTTTTTTGTCATTTTTAGCATTTTTTTTTGCGGGAAAAAATTGTCTGAAAGTTGCAAACAATTTTTTTAATTGATTAGTAATTAAATTGAAGTAGTAAGTAGATTAAAATCATTAGTTTGCAGACAATAATTGTCCGCAAAAGATTTTTTTTGTCCGCGACTACGTCGCCATGTTTCTGCCACTGGGCTTCATACTAATATTTTTAAATAAGGAAGCTTTATTGGATTATCCATTAATAAGTAGAGTCTCTTAAACTGTACATAATAAAGACAAAAATACTATTTTTGCTTTGATCGAGTTTTTTTATCAAGAAAAGATTTACTTCCACAAAAAGCATCTACAAAAAAAAATTATATGAAATGATGGACTATCCTCTAAGTTTAAACATAAATTCATGGCAAAACTCATTTTGTATTATGGAGGAAAATCATTGACATGGAAAAGAAGCAGTTGATGGGATAGGTGGTAACATAAAAACACTTGTGTACCAAAAGATGAACACAAGAAGAACAAAATGCACACAGTTGAATCTGCAAACGATTCTTCTGACTTAGCAGGCCAGTCTACACAGATCACGAAAATATTCTACATGCAAAAAGAGGAAATCAAAGAAAGAGTACATAAGGAAAATCCTTGGAAAAATGTTACTAAAATCAAATGATTATCATGCTTTCGTATCATTGAACACAACAAAATAAACATAGTTTGTCACAACAACTGCCTGTCAGAAGAAAAAAAAATGAATCAGACAATTCAACAATCTTAATTCCCAATGAAGATCTAAATTTTGGAAAATGGATTGTTTTGAATTATGAAGGCAAGCTTTATCCAGAAAAAATTACTAATAAACTAATAATACATTTTTTGAAAATACAGTAGAAGATCTTTATAACGCAAACCTAAAAACGCAAGGTTGTGCGTTATATAGAATTTTGCATTATATGGATCACATTTCACACATCATTAAATTTACCTTATAAACATGACCATATAAATCTGAAACATACCAAAATACATTAGAGTATCTTTATACTGCACTTCTTGTCACCAGGAATTATCCAAATTATAAATTTTTGCATTATATGATCATTTTATATTGTTTATTTTATAAACATGGTCCAACTATACCTGGACCCAATCATTCATTATATTACTCATTTCCAAAAATATAATATTTATTGTAATAATAGCAATTTTTTTTCATTAAAAAGTTTTGAATTAAGGAGATAAAGTTGAATTAATGTATCAAATGTAGTTTTCTAGAGAGTAGCAATTTTTACGATGTGGGATTTCAGGTGCTTCTTACCTGCAAAATTCATTGTTTACATCTGAGAAGTTGTGCGTTATATGGAGAATTGCATTATATAGAATTGCGCTATAAAGATCTTCTACTGTACCACAGAAAAGTAAAAAAAAATCTGAGATTATTTCATATGGCCCAAACATTGAGGTGAAATTTCATATATGGGTCATTCCATGTGAAATCAACCAATTTAAAGAAAAGTTGTTGCACCATAGTCACAGATTTTTTTTAAATTTTTATTACAGACAGATGTAGTAGTGAAACCATCAAATCTAAAATTTTAAGATAATTTGGGCAATATTGACTGAGATATAGCCTTTTGAAAATTGATCATTTTTACCAAATGGCGGCCATCTTGGATGCTATCCCTATGTCTATAAATGTCCATAACTTGACAACTAATGACTCAAATTTTATATTTCTGGTACCAATTTAAAGCTATTTGTATAAAGAATGCATATATGATATTAAAACAATAGTATTTTTTTTATTTTAATACTGTTTATTACATTCAAACTGAAAATATCACCCTCAAAAAATGATTTACTGTAATGGGCCATAAAAAAAATGACCCATCATAATTTTTTTTCAAACTTGCTAAAAACATTGCTCCATATGTATACTTTAAATAGAAAAAAAATTGGAGAGGTAAAATTTTTCGTTTAAAAAAAATAGCTTTTTACACATAGGATGTCACTTACTAAGCAGTGACTATCTTAAAACATGTAAATATCTCTGATTTAAGAAATAATGGCCAAAACTAAATATTTTTTAATCCCTGAATTAATGTAAAACTATAATAAAATATAATCTCATAAGTTTTTTGTAGGACCACCCTCCAATTGCTCCCCCCCCCCCCTCCAAAAAAAAAAAGTCATTGCTAAAAATGTATAATTGAAAAAATTTAACACTGAAGAAAATAAGAAAATAAATAAAGAATATAATGTATAATTGTGAAAAACCTTTAAATGCAATATATATAAATGAGATTTTACTGCATGTGTATATGTGGAATCTATTCAAAACGTTTTCCATGCAAGAAATTCAATTTTTATACCTAAATTTCTATTTCTTACTTTAAAAATTGCTCACTTAAAAAGTTTTACATTTGTATGTGACTTTATAGAAAAATTCTGCTGTATGCATGTATTTACATCATTCAAGTTGCATTAAATATTCAGATATAAATATGTCTGTTTATGTATTTTCTATTTCAATAAATTTACATACTAAGAATGACAGAATTCATGAAATGAATGCTAATCTTGCATAATCTATTTTCCTTATTATTTGAATTCAAAACATGATGTAATAATGCATCATCTTCTATCCTGATGTAATATTGCATCATGTTATATGTTTATGCAATTTTATCATAATGTATCCAACAAATCTTTTGTTGAAAATTTTTGAAACCTTTTGTGGGTAAGCTTATTATAAACTGCATTATATATAAAATTTTAAATAAAAAAATATTTGACATAATTTATGAATTATTGCATCATGTTGTATGCTGATGCAATTTTTGGAAAAGATTGCTGCTGTATCGTCATCTGTTTTCTAATTGGTTGTAATTAAAGTATGATGAAATATTACATCATAATGTACAAAAAAATTTGACTATCCCTTTTAAACATCATTTCTGTTGATGTTTTCAATGTAGTATGCACTGGCATAGAATAGTTATTTTGTGCTTAAGATTCTACAGTGGACATGGAGTGTTTTGTATGCAAGAAACTTGGTGTTTCATTGAGTACTGATCTGATTCCTGTTCTTCAATTGTCTTCACATGATTTGCAGTTATTAAAAAAAAGATTGCATTATGTAATTCCAGATGAAAAATGCTTTGTCCATGGAAATAGTATATGCAAGTAGTGTTTCCCCCAGAATAAAAAAGGGCAGGGTGCTCCTTCAAAAAAGGGCATTTCAGGTGAACAAAAAAGGGCACTTTAACCGAACAAAAAGGGCGCTTCAGCTGAACAAAAAGGGAACTTTTTTAAGAAAAAGGTTTTTGAAATTTTTGTTTTGATTGCTGTTTATTTGATTGTCACAAATTTTGTCAAAAGATCGCGGAAAAACACGAATTTTGTCGAATGATCGCGCAAAAAGCACGAATTTCGTCAAAAGATCACGGGAAAAGCGCGAATTTCATCAAAAGATCGTGGAAAAACACGAATTTCGTCAAAAGATCGCGGAAAAAACGCAAATTTCGTCAAATGATCACGGAAAAAACTCAAATTTCATCTAAAGATCGCGGAAAAAACGCGAATTTGGTCAAATATTTTCAGAAAAAACGCGAATTTCGTCAAATAATTGCAGAAAAAACGCGAATTTTTGTCAAAGGATCGCAGAAAAATGCGAATTCCGTTAAAGGATATCGCAAAAAACCCGAATTTCGTTGAAAGATCGATAAAAAAACGCGAATTTCGCCAAAGGATTGCGAAAAAAAACACAAATTTCGTCGAAAGACCGATGAAAAAACGCGAATTTTGTCTAAGGGCCACTAAAAACATCCATAATTAGCGCCGAGAGGAGATCGTCCCCCGGCATTCCCCTCTGCTGTAACGTTTCAGAAAATTTACTATGAATTTCATTTTTTTTTTTTTTTTTACTTAGAATCCCCCTGATTTAGTTATATATTGAAATTCAGATTTTTATGCGGAAGGAACAGGAGAATTTTTGTTTCCAAGGTATGCTCATAGACTACTTTCTCAAAAACTCAATTTTTTAATTTGTTTGGATCAGATTTTTAATCTGTGTAATATAATAATTGATTTGATATCAGAAACAATACTACAACCACATATATGGCGAAATTCAAGATTTTTTTCCACGATCGTTTTGCTAAATTCACGATTTTTTTCCACTATCGTTTCGTGAAATTCACAATGTTTCTACGATCGTTTAACGAAATACACGATTTTTTTCCACGATCGTTTCGCGAAATACACGATTTTTTTTCACGACCGTTTCGCGAAATTCACGTTTTTTTCCCGCGATCGTTTCGGTTATTTCACAATTTTTTTCCACTATCGTTTCGCGAAAATCATGGTTTTTTAACGATTTTTTTCCACGACTATTTCGTAAAATTCACGATTGTTTACTAGGATCGTTTGTCGAAATTCACATTTTTCCCCCGCGTTCCTTTGATGAAATTAGGGTTTTTTGCTTCACTTGATTGCCGATTCTTTTTCTGTGACCGATTGATCAAATTGGCAATATTTTTTCGCGGCCGATCAACAGAATTATCGATCTTTGTTTGCGCAATCTGGATGAAGTTCGTGATCATTTTTATGCAATCTTTTGACGAAATTTTCGTTTTTTCTCCCTGATCGATGGATGAATTTAATTTTTCTTGCAATCGATTGACGATTTTTGTGATATTTTCCAGCAACTTATTGGGACATTTTGAGGTTTTCCTTTTGATCCCTTGAAGAATTTCTAGGGGGTTTCCCGCGATCGATCGACGATTTTCGCGGCTTTTTTACCGCGACTAACTGAAAGACTTCGTGATTCTTTTCCCGCGGTTGATTAACATAATTGCCGATATTTTCCAGCTACCTATCAGCGAATTTTGTAGGTTTTATTCTTTGGATCAATTGGCTAATTTCCAGAGATTTTTTCCCCTCTATCGTGTACGAATTTCGCTATTTTTTTCCTTGCAAATGATTAACAAATTTCGCGATTTTTTTCCTGGATGCGATTTTTGAATTTCGCTATTTCTTTTCTTCCGACTGATTGATGACATTCGCGTTATTTTCTAGCAACTTTTAGGCAAATTTTGAGGGGGTTTTCTGGCGACCAATTGACTACTTTCGACATTTTCCTCCCGTGACCTACTGGAGAATTTAGTGATTGTTTTCCTGTGATCGATTAACATAATTGGCAATATTTTCCTTCTACATATTTGGAAATTTTGCAGGCTTTATTCTTGGGACCGATTGGGTAACTTCTGGGGCTTACTGGTGGAACTCGCGGTTTTTGCTTCATGCTAACGTAAACGAAATTACACGATTTTTTTCCGCGAACGATCGACAGATTTCGCGATTTTTTCCACGTGAGCGATTGGAGAATTTTTTTAGTTTCTCGTGCGTTAGATTAACGAAATTCACGATTTTTCCCGCATCCGGCTGAAACAGTTGTTTTTCTGACCGACTGATGAATTTCACAATATTTTCCCGCGATTGACAGACTTTTTTTTTGCGCGACCGACTGACGAATTTCACAATATTTTTTCACAATCGATAGACTAATTTTGCAATATTTTCCCGCGATCAATTCTAGAATTTCAGATCCATCGATCGATTGCAAATTTCCGGATTTTTTCGCGAAGTATTGTTGAGATTCGTTAGTTGAAACATGCCGGGGGCAAAATTTTGCAAACCCAAAACGGGCAGGGCGTGTTTGCAGTTATATAAAAATGGGCAGGGCGCATTTACAGCTATAAAAAAACGGGCAGGGCGCTGCGCCCTCACGAAAACGCCTAGGGGAAACACTATGCAAGGTTCACAAGGATAAATATCTAAAATGGTATATTTTAAGACAGAGACAGTGTTGTGATCCATTTAATAAACATCCAAATAGCATCAGAGCAAAATCACTAAAAACAATATCATTAGATATGTCTAAAACAAATCCAGATATCCTCATTCCAGGAAAAAAATTGTGTGTTTCCTGTTATTCATCAGTAAATATGAAAAAAATGTCTATTGTTGACAGGATAACCACCTCAGGAACAGAAAGCCCCTCTGATTCAGATTTTAATAAACCCACAGTAGTAATAGAACAATTAAACAAAAGTTGTGAATTGTTAGAGTTATCGCCAATAAAGGTAAGTAGGCGTACCTCAAAGAGAAAACTTAATTACATGCAAAAGAAAGTTTCAAAAATAACTAAGTGTGTTGCAACTAAAGCAGCTACAGTATTAGGTGTTGAAACCATAAATAAGCCTCAAAATAGTAAAGACACAACTTGTCCTGACTGCACATCTATGATGGATAAATTATTGGAGAAGTTTACAAACGCATGTTTTAAAGAAAAAGTTGAAATTCTAACACTAGTTCCAGATTCATGGACAATACAGCAAACAATGACTTATTTTAATACTACACAGTATCTTGTAAAAAAGGCAAGGAAGTTTAAAACAACAGAAGGGATGTTATCGATGCCTAGTGGAAGAAAAAGTGTTAAACTGAGTCCAGATGTTATAGAAAAAGTTATTAATTTTTATTATGATGATAATAACAGCCGCATGTGTCCTGGAAAAAAAGATTTCATATCTGTTCCAACTGAAGACGGCAGAATATTAAAACAAAAGAGATTGATTTTGCACAATTTAAAGGACTTATATATTGCATTTAAAGAACAACATGACTTAAAAATTGGATTGTCTAAGTTTTGCTCACTACGTCCAAGAGAATGTGTTACTGCTGGAAGTAAAGGTATTCATTCTGTCTGTGTGTGTGTATACCATCAAAATATTAAACTTATGCTTCATGCTATTCATATCAATGACTACATATCACTGCTAAAAAAACTTGTTTGTTGCATTGAATCTGAAGAATGCATGTTGCACAGGTGTGATAAATGTCCATCTCCTGAAATTTTAAAGAAAGATTTAATGGGTTTAGATAAATTGGAAATGAGTAATGATATTATTTATAAACAGTGGGTAAAGACTGGTGGAGCAGAATTAAAAAAAGTGATTATGCCTGTTGATGAATTTGTTGATGATTTAATTACAAAACTCCTTGCTTTATGTTCACACCACTTTTTTGCAAAATCACAAAGTTTATATATCAAGAAAACAAAGGATGAATTGAATACAGAAACTGCTATTATTTCAGCTGATTTTTCTGAAAACTATACTTGCATTGTGCAAGATGCTATTCAAAATATCCATTGGCAAAAAGAACAGGTTACAGTTCACCCCTTTCTTGCTTATATAAGGGGCAGTATCACTGATACTGTGAAATCTATTCCTATGTGTGCAATAAGCGAGCATTTAGTTCATGACACTACTACATTTTGGGCTTTTCAAAAAGTAATTGTCAATTATTTAATTTCACAAATTCCACAGATTAAATACATAAAATATTTTAGTGATGGATCATCAGCCCAATACAAAAATTATAAAAATTTTATTAATCTCTGCCATCATGAAGAAGACCATGGTGTGAAAGCTGAATGGCATTTTTTTGCCTCTTGCCACGGAAATGGAGCTTGTGATGGAATAGGTGGCAACATAAAACGCATGGCCACCAAAGCAAGTCTTCAGCGTCCATTCAAAGATGGTATCTTAAATGCATTTGATCTGTATACATTTGCAAAAGAATATGTTAAAGGAATTGAAAGTTTTTTTATAACAAAATCTGAAATTGAAATTGCCAATAATCAGTTAGCAGATAGGTATGCAAAGGCAGATACAATCGTAGGAACAAGGGTTAATCACAGCTTTGTGCCAATAAATAAAGGCCAAATACTGGTTTCCAGGGTATCAGGCTCCTCAACAAATTTTATTGCTACTGTGAGATTTAGTGAAACCGCAAACCACAAACATTTAAAAGTGAACAATATGTTGCATGTGTATATGGTGTTAATTGGTGAATTGGTAAGATTTTAGATTACTGCAAGGAATTCAATGACTATAAAATTATGTTCATGCATCCTCATGGTCCTAGTTCATCATATTCATGGTCAAATTCTTCAGATGTTTGTTGGATTCCATATGAGCATATAATGAAAGTAGTGTCTACCCCAATGACTGCTACAGGAAGAACATATACTGTTGCTCCAGAGGAGCATACAGCAATTCAACTCTTATTCTTAAACTTCAAGACAGATTAAATCCTTGGTAATTTTCAACAACATATTATCAAGTTCCTTTCAACAATATATTATAAAGTTATATCCATGTAAGTATCCTGTTCTTATTTTATGTAAATATGTTTCATATAAGTTTTATCTAAGTCTTACTTTTATACATATTTGATGTTTTGTTGTACATTTGTATCACACAAGATTTGTGTACTCATTTTGTCAAGATTTGTTCATTTAAATTGAAATTGGCAGTGAACTGAATAACTAATGTCAACTCATTAATATTAATTTTTAATCTTTTATTTGAATTCAACTGATTTACAGCTAGTATTTCTGCCATATTTCAAAAAAATATGTTTTATGGCTCTTTTTCCTTCTAAATATTTTCCATTATGTATATTTTTTGAGAATTATACATATTATCATTTTATATGAAATAAAAAGTATTGAAATGAAAATTTACTGTTATTTTAATATGTATGTCAGTGATGCCGCTGTACTTGAAAAAACCTGGGTCCCCGGGACCCAGGATTTCCAAAAATCTGGGTCCCTTTTTTACAAAAGCGGGTCCCCATCAATAATAATTTATATTTTAAAGGAATAAATGAAAGTTACAATAATTAAATAATGAATTAAAACCAGCATTATTTGCACTCAAATAAGATATTTTTAAAAAATATTAAGAGAAATTTTCTTTACTTTTTTAAAAGTAAAAATACAAGATACAATTTTAATTGTAAAATAATGTTTATTTGAGAGAAGAAGATACCAAGTTCCACTAACAAGTATCACTAATGTTTGCATTCTTTTAAAAAGAGGCAAGGCGGGTTTATTGAAAAAGGTATTTTTGCTGAAAAAAAGAACACTTATGTTAAGTAAAGGTGTACTTTTCGTTGAATGAATGGGTGCTTTCATTATTATACTTCCCATTGAATTATTTGTCAGCATAGATCTGTGTTGGAATCAGACATTTTCCTTGGAAGGGAAATTTATATCTAAATCACTAATAAGCATCAAATCTTAAATGTTCTGAAGGCGGGAGACATTTCAATGGGGGTGATTTTTACTGGTACACCTAATGAATATAAATATTATCAAAGTACACTGAAATCATGCTGTATTTTTAAGAACCTCATAAAAAAGAAATTAAATCCCATTTTATGAATTTTCTACCTATAAGTTTAGTTTGCACATCTTTTTTGGTGCTTTGACTAAATTCACGTTTTTTCCGCGTTACTTTGACGAAATTCGCGTTTTTCCGCGATCCTTTTGTTGAAATTCGCTATTTTCTCGCGAGTCTGTCACGAAAATCGTGTTTTTTTCCACGATACTTTGACAAAATTCGGCTTTATTCCGCGATTTTTTGACGAAATTTGCTATTTTTTCGCAATCTTTTGTAGAAATACACTATTTTGTCTCAGCCCTTTTACGAAAATAGCGTTTTTTCCGCTATATTTTCACGAAATTTGTGCTTTTTTCGCGATCCTTTGACGAAAATCGGCTTTTTTACGTTATTTTTGACGACATTTGCTATTTTTGGGGGATCCTTTGATGAAAAACAACTATTTTTTCGCGATCCTTTGACGAAAATCGGCTTTTTTCCGCGATTTTTTGATGAAATTTGCGCTTTTTTCGTGATTTTTGGACAAAATTCGCTATTTTTTCGCGATCTTTTAACGAAATACGCTAATTTGTCGCGGCCCTTTTACGAAAATCGCGTTTTTCGCAATATTTTGATAAAATTTGCGCTTATTTCAGCGATATTTTCATGAAATTTGCGCTTATTTCCGCGATTTTTTGACGAAATTCGCTTTTTATTTCGCGATGCTTTGACGAAATACGCTATTTTTTCGCGGCCCTTTTACGAAAATCGCTGCTTTTGCGCGATATTTTGATGAGATTTGCGATTCTTTGACGAAAATCGTCTGTTTTCCGCGATTTTTTCACGAAATTACGCGTCCCACGGGACGCGTAAGAGCTATTTTTTTGCGTCCCGTAACCGATTTTTCGCGTAATTTACGCGCTATAGCGCGTCCGCGGCATCCCTGTATGTGTTTTTAGTATAATTAACTGCTGATTGGTACTTCTAAATTGAATTATTTATATATTGATGCTCATACATTAATTCATATGCCAGAAAAAAATATTTTTAACCATTATTTGTTAAACCAAAGATACTTACGTGTTTTAAGATAGTCACTGTTAGGTAAATGACATCCTATGTGTAAAAAGCTATTTTTCTTTAATGAAAAATTTTACCTCTCCAATTTTTTTTCTGTTTAAAGTATACATATGGAGCAATGTTTTTAGCAAGTTTGAAAAAAATTTATGATGGGCCATTTTTTTAATGGCCCATTACAGTAAGCCAGTTTTTGAGGGTGATATTTTTTGTTTAAATGTAATAAACAGTATTAAAATAAAAATTTACCATTGTTTTAATATCATATATGCATTCTTTATATAAATAGCTTTAAATTGGTACCAGAAATATAAAATTTGGATCATTAGTTGTCAAGTTATGGACATTTATAGACATTGGGATAGCATCCAAGATGGCCACCATTTAGTAAAAATGACCATTTTTTAAAAGGGTATATCTCAGTGAATATTGCGCAAATTAGTTTTAAATTTCAGATTTGAGGGTTTCACTACTATGTCTGTCTACAAAAAAAAATAAAAAAAAAATCCGTGACTATGCTGCAACACCCATTGGTTGAATTCGTGTGGAATGACCCATATGAAGAAATAGTAAAAGCTAATTAAACCATTTATCGCATTGGCAAAGTCAAAGCGACAATTGTTGCTAATAGTAAATGCTCCTACAAATATGCAAACTTCTACAATAAAACTTGTTTTGTCATTAATACTTTGCTTTTATTATTTTGTTGATTTTTTTCTATACAATTTCTATTTATAAAAATTTTATTTAATAAAGTATATTTTTTTGTATTTTATGCCTGTTTCTTCATATTAATGTAGAAACTTTCTTAAATCAACTTTTTCATTTAATATTCTAATGATTTCTTTTTTGTTAAAATTAGGAGTTCACACATTGTCCCACATGTGACAAGAATGTCCTGCATATGACACCTATTAGAAAAATTATTACTTGTACTAAATTTTACTTTTTCAAACAAATAACAAAATAAATGGTTAGTAAGGAGTCTGGGCATCTAGTAAAAAAAAATTACAGCTGTATAAACAATAAACACTGTAGAATCAGAGGATTTCTTGTTAGAAGCAACACATTTGAAAAGTCGTGTCCAATATTGTGTCCTGTACATGACAGCCGTAATTATTATTATTTTTTTTCATTTAAAAACGTGAATATATATATATATATTTTTTTATTTTTTTATTTTTTTTGCTGATAAATATCACATAAACATAGCTGCCAACTTGTACGGATTTTGTTCTAATTGTACGGTTGTACGGATGAACAGTACGATTGTACGGTTTTGCACACTGGAAAAACAATCGCTGAAAAATGTGAATTTTGTCAAAGATCGCGTGAAATAATGCTACTTTCGTCAAAGATTGCTTGAAAAAACGCTAATTTCATCAAAGATCTGTTCAAAAACACTACTTTTGCCAATGGATCGCGAAAAAACGCCAATTTTCTCAAAGAATCTTGAAAAAAGCCCTAATTTTCGAAAAAAAAACCCCGCTAATTTCGTCAAAGATCACGGGAAAAAACACTAAATTCGACAAGGGATTGTGAAAAGTATGCGAATTTCGTCAAAAATCGTGGGGATGAAACGCGAATTTGTTCAAAGGATCAGGAAATGAACACGAATTTCATCAAAGTTCGCGAGAAAAAGCCCGAATATCGTCAAAGATCGCGGGGAAAAAAAGAATTTTATCAAAGATATTTCAAAAAAAGCAAATTTTGTCAAAGAATCGCGAAAAAAACGCGTATTTCGTTAAAAATCGCGCAGAAAAACACTATTTTTGTCGAAAGAACGTGAAAAGAATGCGAATTTTGTCAAAAATCGCTGGAGAAACACTAATTTCGGCAAAGAATCGTGAAAAGAACGCGAATTTGGTCAAAGATCGCGGGGAAAGAACACTAATTTCGTCAAGGGATCGTGAAAAGAACGCGAATTTTGTCAGAAAGCGCGTAAAAACGCTAATTTCGATCAAAAATATTTGAAACAAAGCTAATTTCGTCAAAGATCGCGGGAAATAACGTGAATTTCTTCAAAGATCTCGTAAAAAAACGTGAATATTGTCAAGGTTCACATAAAAAACACGCGAATTTTGTCAAAGATCTCGTAAAAAAACGCGAATTTCGTCAAAAGATCGCGAGAAAAATGCGAATTTCATCAAAAGATTGCGAGATAAATGTTTATTTCGTGAAAGATAGCAGAAAAAATGCTTTTATCAAAAAATTGCGAAAAAAACGCAAATTTCATCAAAAGATCGCGGAAAAACGCAAATTTCGTTAGAAGATCACGAAAATAACACAAATTTCGTCAAAAGATCACGAAAAAAATGCAAATTTCATTAAAAGACCGCAAAAAAAACGCAAACTTCGTCAAAGGATCGCGAAAAAAAAAACAGTAATTTCGTCAAAGGATCGTGAAAAAAACGTGAATTTTTCACAGGATCATGGGAAAAGCACGAATTTCATCAAAGGGCCTCGAAAAACTCATAATTGGGCCAGAAGGGAACCCCCCCCCCCCCCCCCCCTTTCCTCCCCAATCCTTTGGCTGTGTAACCTTTCAGAAAATTTGCTGTGAATTTCAGAATTTTTTTTTTTTAGAATTTCCCATGCAAAAAAATTTTCTTTCGATATCTCACGTTTTTATTTTGGAAAAAAAAAAGACTACATGAATATAGCATAGAAAATGTTATGAAGTATTACTTTTTTCATTGCATGTGCATATGTTATGCATTTTTAAGCACCCAAGAAATACGTCATAAAAATTGTAAGGATTTCAAAATTGACATGTTGGCAGGTATGCATAAATAGAGTATTTACTCTGGGTCAGCAAATAAAAATAAACCCTAAATGAGTTTCACAATTGCAAAAGTATTCCTGAAAATTTAGTCCAATTGCCCCACACGTGACGGTGGAATCGGCCATCATTGATTTAGAACAAAAAGACACCTTGTGGACATTAATGCGAAGAATAGAACGGTTAAAACATGCATTTTTTTCCCCGTGATTTCCTACACTGTGATGTCACGAAACTTGAATGGAAGGAGAAATGATTATCTTTCGGATGAATGTGCATTGCAGCTGACAGTGAGAAGTTTGAACATCTCAAATAAAGGTATATTGTTATAACTAGTTTTTTTTTTTTTTTTTTTTTTAAAGATAGTTTTGTCACATCACAGTGTAGAAAATCTGAAAAAACAACTACGCATTTTAACTGTTCTATTTTTCGCATTAATGCCCACAAGGCATCGATGATGCTCTGTAACTTTGTAAATCACTTTTTCCCCTATCTCTTTCCATTTTCGAGATAGGAATGCTAACTCTGCAGTTTTCCACCAGGTGGTGCTGTAGACAGTTTCATCCGGTAGCGCATGGCTACTTTCTTATACCTAGACACTGATATATTTGTTGCATTGATGTTTTTAGATGGTAATAGATGAAATTATTAGATTAAAAAAAGATTAACTTTATTAACAAGAGAACAGCATGGTTGAGCGGGAGATGGCAAAGGAATGACAACAACAAATCAGTTAGGGGAACGGTTACAGTTAAAGCTAATAAAAACAATTACGATTATACACAATTATACTTACATACATAACATCTCCCTTTTTTTTTTAAATGTATGAAATGACAATATAAACAGGGATTAAACTTGATTAAAAATACACACTTAAAAACAATTAGAAAAAAATAAAAAGTTATAGGTATGTCCACATCAGTCAGTAAAACGTTTTGGTGGTCTAACCACACGACCAAGACGTGTGACATGGGTATCACTAGTCTGGGATGATGGATGCAATGGCATAGATGTGTTAGTAGAATGAGAAGTCTGAAATACACCTGGTTGAGTCGGTGGCACTGGATCAACTGAACTAGAAAATAAATCTTCAGCTGATGGTCTTGGTGTAGATGTTTGTGAAGCTTTAAAGGGTTTTATATGGAAGCGATTTCTACGGTATTGTCTACCATTCTCTGACACAATAGTATAAGACCTTGATTGAGGTCCCACTATAGCTATCTTTCCTCTCTGCCATTTGTTCCGATTTCAAAATAGGATTTCTTGTCCCTGATGCAATGGCTTAAGTGGATGAGAATGTACATTGTATTTATGTTGATGTTGCTGTCTATGTTCTAAATTTTCTTTAATTGTTCTGCAGTCATAGTGAGGAGCAAGAGTTTTAGGGAGAGTGGGAACTAAAGTTCGAATACGTCGACCCATCAAGATTTCAGCTGGAGAAGGCAAACCATCCATTGGAGCATTCCTATATTCCATCAGAACAAGGTGTAGATCCCTGTGATCTTGTGCTGTTTTGGTCAGGCTAGATTTGATGGTACATCTCTCGACCTGCCCATTTGAACGGGGGAAACCAGGACTTGAGGGATTGAAAAAAATGTCCCAACTCTTACAGAAATTAGAAAATTCCCTGGAATCAAGAGGTGGAGTGTTATCAGCGACAATTTCTTCAGGGATTCCAAAGCGTGCAAAACAAGTTTTTAATGCATTTATGACTACAGGTGCTGTTGTATGATGCAAATGTTGCAATTCAATGTACTTTGAAAAATAATCAAATATTAGAAGGTATGTTATAGAATTGGAAAATGGAAAAAATCGATAGCAACTTTCTGCCACGGTCGATCAGGTTGTTTCCTATCAAGAAAAGGCTCTTTGATGTTCTGCCTTTGATTTTGTAAAAAGATAGTGCAATTTGATATCAGTTGTTCAGTCTCAGTAGTTAACCCTGGCCAGAAGAGAGACTGTCTGGCAAGATTTTTACATGTGACTATGCCTCTATGACCTACATGCAGACGCTGTAAAATATCCTTGCGACAGGACTTGGGAATTACTAATCTCTGTCCACGGCAAATGAAACCATCTTCAATATGCAATTCTGACTGACAGTTCCAATATGACTTGGCTAGAACATTAACATCATGTTTTCTCTGCGGCCAGCCATTCAAAATGTAATGTTTGACAGATTGTAATTCTAAGTCATCTAGTGTAGCTGTTTTAATTTCATCCAGCTTAGATTGTGAAGCATTGACAATTACCGAGACCATTAGATGGACATTATCAATGTCAGTAGTAACAACAGGATCAATAGGCAGAGGAGCTCTAGATAATGCATCAGCTACACATAGCTGTTGGCTTGGAACATGTGTAAGAGTGAAGTTGTATCTTTGTAAACAATCTTTGTATTCTATCAAAGGGCTTTTGCACTAAACCTAACAAGGGTTTATGATCAGTTTCAATAACAATATGTTGTCCATAGACATAATAATGAAAATGTTCACAGGCATGAACAATTGCAAGGAGCTCTTTTTTGATTTGGGAATATCTTGACTGAGCTTCAGAAAGAGTTGCAGATGTATATGCAACTGGTTGACGGTTCTGGAGAAGAACACCACCAATACCAAAAGAACTTGCATCAACAGAAAGGACTGTAGGTTTATCTTTGTCAAAAAACTGGAGAACTGAAGTTAATTGCAAAAGATCCTTTAACCCCCAAGAAAGCATCATTATGATGAGAATCCCATTGCCAATTTATATCTTTCTTTAATAGATCTCTTAAAATGGAAGTTTCCTGTGAAAATTTTGGCACAAACTTCATAAGATATGTGGCCATACCCAAGAATCTCATCAATTCTTGACTATTGGTTGGGACAGGAAAATCTGTAATAGCAGAGACTTTTTTGGGATCAGGAGAAAGACCATCAGGTGAAATTATGTGACCTAAATATTGTAATTTAGATACACTGATAAGAGTCTTATCGTTGTTGAGCTTCAGTCCACTTTCTCTAGCAATTTGAAAAACTTTCTTTAATTTCTCACAATGATCATCTAAATTTGCACTGTACACTAATATATCATCAAAATATGGGTCGATTTATGGGCAGTTTTCAAATATATTAACCATACACATTTGATATACCTCAGGAGCACAATTTAATCCGAAAGGCATTACTAGGAAATGAAATCTGCCAAATGGTGTTATAAAAGTGCAAAGATCAAAACTCGCATCATCTAGCTGAATATGATAAAATGCATTGTTTGCATCAACAAGAGAAAAGATTTTGGAACCTTTCAACTTTGACAACAATTGGTCTTGTGAAGGAATTTGGAAATGTTGTCTTTTGACATATTTGTTAAGGGGACGAGGATCAAGACAAACTCTTATTGATCCATCTTTTCTAGGAACTATAACAATTGGATTTACCCAATCAGTAGGTTTAGTGACCCTTTCAATTATACCATCTCAGGGCTTGAATTTCAGGGCGGGATGGCGGGATTCTCGCCCAAAATTTTGAAATCCCGCCCAAAAGAATACCGTGGGCGGGAGGTTCCCGGCCAAAAAATTTCACCCTTTTCAGGAAAATTTTGCATTTTGAAACTAGGATCAACTCTTGCGAACGCTTTGCGAATTTCGTGATATTTTCGCGCGACATATCGACACATTTTTCACATTTTTACCGCGAAAGATCGTTGAAATTCTCGATTTTTTTCCGCGGCCGATAAACAAGTTTTACTATTTTTTTCCCGAGATCGGTTGAGAAGTTTCGGGCTATTTGACGCGACCGATTGGCGAGTTCAGAGGTGATTCTGTTCCGAATTTTCCGAAAATTTATTGCATTCGGTTCCAAAAATTATGAAAAATCTGTTATCAATTCGGGCATAAAAAGTATAACAGAAAAATATCTCGAATTTTGACAAATGATCACCGAAAAAATCAATTTCGTCAATTGTTCGCATAAAAAATCATCAATTTCGTGGCAGAGGATCGCGGAAAAACTCAGGGGTGATTCTGAGTGAAAAAAAAAATTTCTGAAATTCACAGCAATTTTCTGAAAAGTTACGGCAGAGGATGGAGGGGGAATCCACAACCGGCACTAACTATGCGTTTTCTCCGCTGCCCTTTGACGAAATTCGCGATTTTTTTGCAATCTTTTGACGAAATTCGCAGTTTTTGCGATCTTTTGACGAAATTTGCATTTTTTGCGCGATCTTTTGACGAAATTTGCAGTCTTCTCGTGATATTTTGACGAAATTTGTGGTTTTTCGTGATTCTTTGACGAAATTTGCGTTATTCCCATGATATTTTGATGAAATTGGCGATATTTCTGCACGCGATTGACAAAATTAATTTTTTTCGGCAACCATTTGTCGAAATTCGCGATATTTTTTTATGTCTGAATTTTCTGATTGGTGACCGATTTTTTTTTAATTTTCGGAAATGAATGCCTTAAATTCTTGGAAAATTGGAACAGAATCACCCCTAGAAAAACTCTAATTTTGCCAAAGGGTCACGAATAAAACGCGAATTGCGCAAAGGAATCGAGAATAAAATGAAAATTTTGTCTAAGGATCGCGGAAAAAACGTGAATTTCGGCAAACAATCGCAGGAAAATGCGAAATTTATCAAAAGATGGCGGAAAAAACTAGACTTTCGTTAAGGGATTATGAAATAAGCGCAAATTTAGTTAAAGGCTGCTGAAAAAATTTCACGAATCTCATCAAAGTATTGCACAAATACGCAAATTTCTTCAAAGGTTCGCGGAAAAACGTGAATTCCATCAAAAGACTGCGAGAAAAAGCGAATTTTGTCAAAGTGTCCCGAAAAAAAAAACACTATTTTCGTCAAAGGATAGCGAATTTCGTCAAAGGGCTGCAGAAAATATGGAAATTTCTTCAAAGGGCTGCAGAATATACAGAAATTTCGTCAAAGGGTCCCGGAAAAAATGCAACGATCTCTTTAGAAAAAACAGCACACAAATATCTATGTTTATTATTATAGGTATAGTTTTTTATCTGAAATAATATACGGAACTGGTTTAGCCCGAACCCAACTTGCAGGAATCTACACTCAGCCTGAAATCAACCCGAACCAAAGACAGTTTATTCGACCTGCAATAAAAATAATTAGCGCCGGGAGAGGATTTCCCAACCCCTTCCCATCCCTTTCAGAAAATTTGCTGTAATTTTCAGAATTGTTTTTTTTTTTTTTTTTTTTTTACATAGAATCATCCTCGAATTTCACAGTTACTTTTTGTGACAGACTGACGAAATTCACTGTTTTAACCCGTGACATTTGGTTCAAAGTTGAAAAATAGACTGCATAAAAGATTGACTTTCTTCCTTTTTTAAATAAAAACATTTTGCATAATTATTCTGAGTTGTTGATTTAAATTGTTTCAATGGTATTTTGTCATGTCTGTATTAATGTAATTCTTTAAATATATTGGTGGGATATATTATATCCCACCTAATTTTAATACAGATTCGTACCAGAAACTTTTAATTAAATTTTACTTTTTAAACTTTGGTGGAAAAAAGTGAAATTGCTTTCCCTCTTTTTAAAGTAATTCTTTTTTTAAATTCTGGTGTGGATTCAACATTTCACAAACACAATTGCTTGCCCCTCAAAGGGTTAAAGATTTTTTTTCTCCCTCCTAAATAGCTCAACTCCCCTCCATTTATAAATGTTGGTAGGGAGACTCCCCTCCTAGGAAAAATTGAATTTCAAGCCCTGGCCATCTTGTTCCATTCTTAAGAGTTCAGTTTTGAGTTTACTTTCTAAAGCCAATGGTATTTTACGAGAAGCTGCTATAACAGGTGTTGCATTTTCATGCAAAATAATTTTGTATTTACCAGGTAAACGACGTATACCTTCAAATATATCATTATATTCATTCAAAATTTGTAATAATTTAGATGAGGAGAATTTACATTATTAGATGGGTTAGAATGAGCACTAGTAGATGAAAGAGAATGTGAAGTGACACTTGTTGAGTCATTATTTACATTAGATTTGGAATTCAAACAAAAATTTGTATTTACACAATTAACACTACTTTTTCCACTTACTTGTACAGAGGAATCCATTCACTGTATGAGATTTAAAGCTGTGCAGGCAGCTGCACTTAACACTGGTTGTACATTCAGATTCACTATAATAAATTTTAAATCATAGGACATATTATTCACAACACACTTGAGAATATTTTCACCCACAACTGGTAAAGCATCACCAGTGTAAGTACACACTTTAAGGGTACTTGGATGAATTTCTGGACAATTATTTAATTTCTGAAACATAGATAAGGGAAGCACATTCACTTGGGCACCTGTATCGAGCTTGAACATGATGGGATGATTATCAATATGGATTAG